>CM077078.1:262115079-262715079 GCA_039513925.1 Platanthera zijinensis
AGAAGAGGAAGAAGAGAGGAAGAGAAGAGGAAAGAGGAAGAGGAAAGAAGAGGAGAGGAAGAAAGGGAGGGAAGAGGAAGAGGAAGAGAAGAGAAGAGAAGAGGAAGAGGAAGAGGAGGAGAAGAAGAAGAAGAAGAAGAGAAGAAGAAGAGAAGAAAGAAGGGAGGAAGAAAAGAAGAGGAAGAAGAAGAGGAAGAAGAAGAGGAAGAGGAGAGGAAGAAGAGGGAGAAGAAGAGGAAGAGGAAGAAGAAGAAGAGAAGAGGAGGAGAAGAGGAAGAGGAGAGGAAGAAGAAGAAAGAAGAAGAGGAAGAAGAAGAAGAAGAAGAGGAAGAAGAAGAGGAAGAAGAAGAGGAAGAAGAAGAGGAAGAAGAAGAGGAAGAAGAAGAGGAAGAAGAAGAGGAGAAGAGGAAGAAGAAGAGGAAGAAGAAGAGGAAGAGGAGGAAGAGAGGAGGAAGAGAGGGAAGAGGAAGAGAAGAGGAAGAGGAAGAGGAAGAGGAAGAGGAAGAGGAAGGAGGAGAAGAGAGGAGAAGAAGAGGAAGAAGAAGAGGAAGAAGAAGAGGGAAGAAGAGGAAGAAGAAGAGGAAGAGGAAGAGAAGAGGAAGAGAAGAGGAAGAAGAAGAGAAGAAGAAGAGGAAGAAGAAGAGGAAGAGAAGAGGAGGAAGGAAGAGAAGAGAAGAGGAAGAGAAGAGGAAGAGGAAGGGAAGAGGAAGAGGAAGGAGAGGAAGAGGAAGAGGAAGAGAAGAAGAAGAGGAAGAGGAAGAGGAAGAGGAAGGGAAGAGGAAGAGGAAGAGGAAGAGGAAGAGGAAGAAGAAGAGAAGAAGAAGAAGGGTAAGAGAAGAGAGAAGAAGAGAAGAAGAAGAAGAAGAGAAGAAGAAGAAGAAGAAGAAGAAGAAGAAGAAGAAGAAGAAGAAGAAGAGGGTAAGAAGAAGAAGAAGAAGAGGAAGAAGAAGGAAGAAGAAGAAGAAGAAGAAGAAGAAGAGAAGAGGAAGAAGGAAGAGGAAGAGGAAGAGGAAGAGGAAGAGGAAGAGGAAGAGAAGAAGAGGAAGAGGAAGAGGAAGAGGAAGAGAAGAAGAGGAGAGGAAGAGGAAGAAGAAGAAGGAAGAAGGAAGAGGAAGAGGAAGAGGAAGAGGAAGAGGAGAGGAAGAGAAGAAGAGGAAGAGGAAGAGGAAGAGGAAGAGGAAGAGGAAGAGGAAGAGGAAGAAAGAAGAAGAGGAAGAGGAAGAGGAAGAGGAGAGGGTAAGAGGAAGAGGAAGAAGAAGAAGAAAGAGGAAGAAGAAGAAGAAAGAAGAAGAAGAAGAAGAAGAAGAAGAAGAAAGAAGAAGAAGAAGAAGAAAGAAGAAGAAGAAAGAGGAAGAAGAAGAAGAGGGTAAGAAGAAGAAGAAGAGGGTAAGAGGAAGAAGAAGAAGAAAGAAAGAAGAAGAAGAAGAGGAAGAAGAAGAAGAGGAAGAAGAAGAAGAAGAAGAGGAAGAAGAAGAAGAGGAAGAAGAAGAAGAAGGAAGAGGAAGAAGAAGAAAGAAGAAGAGGAAGAAGAAGAGGAAGAAGAAGAGGAGAGAAGAAGAAGAAGAGGAAGAAGAAGAGGAAGAAGAAGAGGAAGAAGAAGAGGAAGAAGAAGAGGAAGAAGAAGAGGAAGAAGAAGAGGAAGAAGAAGAGGAAGAAGAAGAGGAAGAAGAAGAGGAAGAAGAAGAGGAAGAAGAAGAGGAAGAGAAGAGGAAGAAGAAGAGGAAGAAGAAGAGGAAGAAGAAGAGGAAGAAGAAGAGGAAGAAGAAGAAGGAAGAAGAAGAGGAAGAAGAGGAGGAAGAAGAGGAGGAAGAGGAGGAAGAGGAAGAGGAAGAGGAAGAGGAAGAGGAAGAGGAAGAGGAAGAGGAAGAGGAAGAGGAAGAGGAAGAGGAAGAGGAAGAGGAAGAGGAAGAGGAAGAGGAAGAGGAAGAGGAAGAGGAAGAGGAAGAGGAAGAGGAAGAGGGTAAGAAGAAGAAGAAGAGGGTAAGAAGAAGAAGAAGAGGGTAAGAAGAAGACGAAGAAGAAGAAGAAGAAGAAGAAGAGGGTCGGGCTACTTTTGCTGAGATTTATGCTTAATCATCCACGATATCACCATCCACGATATCAACACCCCTAGATCCACCTACGTCGACATGCCACCTTCTGACAGTACCGCAGAGCATGCCCTAGTCTAGTTCATCTACGACCTTAATCCTAGCCACCTTAGTTACCTTGGCATCATTGTATTCGATAACCATGCCCCCTTAGGTTTTATTGTTTGCGCGAAGCAAATTTTTTTAACCGCAAAGCATTCCAAAAACTAGAAGATTTCATTGTCTGCAATCTAAAGGGAAGGTTATACTCTCCATTGGGCTTGTTGGATGTGCCAAATCAATAGTTATCATTGATAGTTTTAAATAGCAAGCTTATTTACCTGTGCAACAACTGCCAATTCTGTAATGCCTTTTTCGTCATGTTGAGTCCGCAAATGATTACTTTGGGAACTATTGAGATTGCCTTCCGGGCTTACTAATGCACACTATTTAATTACTTCCTCTATGGCCTGCAACCACATATTCTCGTTTGAATACCCTTGTATATTTCATCTTTTTGAGTTAGTAAATGATTACTTTGAACACTTCATTCAGATTGCCTCTAGGGCTTACTAATGCACACTACTTGAATAGTTGAATTATTTTCTCCATGGCCTACTGCCACATTCTCTCTTGTCTCATCGTGCACAATCCCACCACTATGGTTAAAGAAATGGAGCAAGTGCGTTTCAAGAAAAAGTTACACACCTTGACTGATAGAACTCTACCCCACACCAACATTTCTCTCACATTTCTAAAGTTCCAACCTTCGAGCTTACAGAACACCACACCTTAACTCCCATCAACACTTTTTCCTCCTTTATCCAAGTCTTCCACCCCTTCCAACCATACCTCCACTATAACCAAAACTACAATCCATACATGTATCCCACCAAGAATACTTTTAGCTTTGCTGTCATGATATCTGTTTCCACTGCAATCTTACTCCACTATCCACCAATTCACAAATAAAGAACTTCACATTCTCTTCGTCTCAGAAGATGCAGACATTACCATGGATGATTTTGAAGCACTAGAGTGGGTTGATAGTCTCTCCTTTCCAGTGGTTATCGCAACACATCCTTTGGTTGTATTACAGGCCAAATGAACTCAATAATAGTTTCATATGAAATGAGTTCTTTCAAAACCGAAAAATACAACTCCTTCAACGTCTTATTTTCTGATTGAGTTCCAAAAACTCATTATGAGCGATTTTGTTTCATTGTAAGTGTCAGAATTATAAATGATTGAATTTCACTTCTTGAATGGGTGCATCTCACTTTTGGAAGTGATTGGATCTTATGAGTTTATGGTTTCTATCTCAAGGGATATGAAGTCTCCTACAGTTTTACTCTCTTGCTTCGATAATAATTTAATTATATTAACTTTAATGAGATGATGATTGTAATATAACCTGTGATAATAAAAATACGATTGAATTGTAATGTTAGGGTTGGTACTTGGTAGTATGCATACTATAAAAGCACCAACACATCTCTGAAGTTCGCGCTCTTGTACCGGGTACATTTCTGGTACTGGCACATACACGATACTCAGTGGATATACCTGTTACTTTTCAAATACGCTCGGATTTGATAGATCGTTTTACATATTGTGATAAGATGTTTTGTGTAAGTAAACAAAAGCTGGCTCCGGTTCTTTTTTAAAAGAAAAGATTGCGACCCTCCAATAAATGTGAGTAGCAGTGTTTGCTTATTAGAAAACAAAATGTGTGCAACACTGGAGTTATTTATCGTTAGAATTATAGAGACTTTGACTTAAATTTTGTTGTATTGTATTATATACTTGAGGATTAGATGTTTTAAATTGGTTGTGTTTGTTCAATATGAATTTTTTTATGCTATATATTCTCTTTTTAAAAAGGTGTATATATACACAAACATATGCATATACACATGTATATATATTGCATATTGATGCGGAGCAGAGACGAGGATGTGCAGTGGAGGACGAGTTTTGGGCCCATTCGGAGCTGATTTGGCGACTTACCATATATGGCGTGCCCGGATCGACGATCCGACTTCGTGGAGGCGTCCGGATTCGCGTTGCGATACGTAGCTTTGTATTTTTCGGGTTTTATTTCATGTAGTTTTGACCCCGAGACCAACAGTCAATCGTAGCCGTTGACTCTGGGTGCCCTAATTTCATATTATTATATATATGATGTTAGGGCAGCCGTCATCTTCATTGCTGAATGTGTGAAGACTCTTCTTCCTTCATTTCAGTGATTCCCTCCGCGGTGCCGACTCCGTGGGGCCCCCTTGGTGACGACACGTTGGGTTAGTGTGTATCCTTGTTATTTTCCCTCCCTCTTTCGTATTTTCCCTTGCTTTCTAGCCACCGCAAACAACAGCCCCCCTGTCTAGAAAACAGTTGGCCACCTCCTGCTTGCTCAGAATCCAGCCAGCCCCTTTTGCCTGTCCAGAACCCAGCCGACCATCCCAGCCGCCCTTCCCCCAGGCCGACGCTCCTCAGCCACTAGGCCTCGACCCCTAGTTCTCAGAACCCACGTACAAGTCTACTTCCTCCCTGTCCAACCCTGCTGCCAGCCACCCAAGACAGCCCCCTTGGATGTTTTCAGCCCAAAACAGTCCAAATCTGGACTTTTCCAGCCAGACCCAGCTGCCCTGCCTCTTCCCTTTAGCTGCCATCACCCTCCATCTCCTGGATCCACCTCGAAACAACCACCCAACACCAAATCTATCCGGATTTGGGCCCGATTCCAGCCATCCCCCGCCCCGATTCAACCCTCCTAATCCCCAACCAACCCTCCCCTTACCCGATCCGGTCCACCAACCACCGGAGTCCCTCTTTGAGCCCTCCAACGTTCAGATCTTTTTATTTATAGCAACCCTAACATTCGTAATGTGTTTTGTATTGATTTTTTTGGTTATAAACATTGTTATGGTTTGAACATTATGTGTTTGTTTGAGAATCTAGTTTATTATGTTATTTGCTCTTGAGAAATCTCTAATTGCAGGAAGGATCGTTTCGCTACACGCTCGTGCTTTGGCCCTCCACGCGGAGGAAAGCCCAAGCCTGCTTTGCCCTAATAAATTATTCTGTCTTGTTTGATTAATTGCGTGCGATTTTATTATTTATTGCTGAATTTTGATTTAATCCGTCGGGCTTTTCATAGCATTTAGGGTTAGGTCACTGTTAATCCGCCGCCTATAGATTCATCATGCGTCAATCGGTATCAGAGGCAGGTTACGCGCTCTCTTGATACGCAGTCGTAGAGTCTATAGGTTCACCATGTCTATGTATCACAATTATTCCTCTCGTCAATTTGGAGGTTTCGAGTCTACTTCCTCACTCACGTCCATAGAGCCCCTTCAGGGAGACACGACACTATGTTGATTATTCATGATCGCAACACACCACTTCCAGAAATCATGTTAAACCACCGACACAACTCTACTATGCTAGAGATGATCAGTATGATGATTGCTGTCATTCTTATCCGTACACGCGAGTAGATCGTGTTGATCCTTTAACACGACTCGGTTACCTTAGAGATGATTATTATGAGGATCGTCGTTCTGAGAGAGGATCCTGAGAGTCAGTTTTGTACTGTTGCTCATTTCTTTGATGACTCATCGAGTCCCGAGTCTTTCTGTTATTGGCTCGTGGATATGGAGTATTATCTTGATCATTTTGAGGTATTCGATGAGCGTCACGCCAAGTTTGCGAAACTTAGACTTTTAGATCAAGCGAGGACATCTTGTTCTAGCATTGAGAAGACCTGCGAGCGAGACCGTCTACATCACATCACCAGTTGGGTGGACATGAAGCGTATATTGTGTTAGAGGTATCTGCCTTTGTCGTATCGGAGTCGCTTGCTCGACCAATTATTTTCCTTTTAGCAAGGGTCCATTTTTGTCGCTGAGTACATGAACCGTTTTGATGAGTTAACGGTGAGGAGTGATATCTGTGAGGACCCAGCCATGTCCATTGCCCGATTTCGGTCTGGACTTTGGTCTGACATACTTAATAAGGTAGTTTATTATAGCTCAAAGTCCCTCGGACAGACATATCAACTCGTCCTTCGTTATGAACAGTCTTTGAGATCCGCAGGAGCTGGTCGATGGGATTCTCACCTTGACCTTCGCAGTACGAGTCTCTCCCATGCTACGGTCATCACGATGCCTACTACTATCTTGTCAGCCACGACAGAAGTGATACCTGAGGCAGATTGCTCTTACCCCAGTGAGGTGCTCAGCTCACTGAGTTACCTATCTCTTGTTTCTGACCTGTCTCTTGCGACTCCGATTAAGAGTGAGCCTAAGCGACCTATTGAGTCTGCAGAATTGTGTTTGTGTCCCTCCCCCACACTTTTATTTCTTCCATTCACCAGGTTAGTTAGCACCATAACTACAGACCCATTTCTTGATACCGCACCCACAGACCCATTCTTGAGTGTAAGTTTATGTCTCTCTCCCCTTGTCATTGCCCAAAGTCACATCACGACCGAGCGCCCAGAGCCTGGTGTTGATCTTGTAGTGGCTATGTTACCCATTTACGGGGACACTACCCCTCACGATGGTACTCATATGGAGGACCATGACCCTAGTGACGAGTTTTATGACGAGCCCAGTCGAGCCTCCGGATAAACCGCTACATCCTGATGAGGATGGGATTCAGGTGAGTCCCGCATGTATGAGTATCGATTTATGGACCCTCACTTACCCAAGATCCTGTCCCCAATGACTTCACCATTAACACCTCGGATCCCACCGAATCCTTCTACTAGCGCGTCAAGAGATGAGCTTATCACTGAGATCATTACGCATGAGTCCTACCCCTCTACAAACAGTCTTGTGGGCCGCTACCTAGCTCGCTGGCGCGGAGGAATCTTCACCGATGACACCTGGATGCTATTAGAGGAGCTTGATCGACTCGCCCCGGGACTTCGACTTCAGTACGACCGTCTCCATTCATCTGAGATGGAAGCTTTCAGTCTGGAGGAGTTGATTGGCGAGACACTTTTCCAGCGGCGACACTTGGACGACCTCCGGTGGACCTCTTCGAGTTTTATCTGCCATAAAACGAGAGAATTCCGATCCTTATTCATCGGGAGATGAATTTTTTCAAGCCGGGGAGAGTGATGTGGAGCAAAGACGAGCACGTGCAGTGGATGACGAGTTTTGGGCCATTCGAGGCCGATTTGGCGACTTACCATATTTGGCTTATCCGGATCGATGATCCGACTTCCGTGGATGCGTCCGAATTCGCGTTGCGAATCAATTTCATAAATAACAGCCGGCCCTAATTTCAGATGCTCTAATTTCAGATTATTTTATATATGCTGTTAGGGCAGCCGTCATCTTCATTGCTGAATATGTGGAGACTCTTCTTCCTTCATTCCGGTGATCCCCTCCGCGGTGCCGATTCCGTGGAGCCCCTTTGGTGACGAATCCTTGGGTAAGTGTGTATCCTTGTTATTTTCCCTTTCTCTTTCCTATTTTCCCTTGCTGTCCAGCCACCACAAACAGCAACCTCCCTGTCCAGAAAACAGCCGGCCCTCTTGCCTGCCCAGAATCCAGCCAGCCCCTTTTGCCTGTCTAGAACCCAGCCGACCATCCCAGCTGACCCTCCCCCAGGTCGCCGCCCCTCAGCCACCAAGCCGCCGCCCTAGTTCTCCCTAGAACCCACGCACAAGTCCTCTTCCCGTCCAGCCCTGATGCCAGCCACCCAAGACAACCCCCTTGGTTGTTTTCTGCCCAAAACAGTCCAAATCTTGACTTTTCCAGCCAGAACCTGCCGCCCCGCCTCTTCCCCTTCGCTGTCATCACCCTCCATCCCGTGGATCCACCTCGAAACAGCCACCCAACACCAAATCTGTCCAGATCTGGGTATTTTAGCCCTGTTCCTGCCATCCCCCGCCCCGATCCAACCCTCCTAATCCCCAACCAGCCCTACCCTTACCCGATCCGGTCCACCAACCACCAGAGTCCCTCTTTGAGCTCTCCAACGTTCAGATCTTTTTATTTACAACAACTCTAACATTCATAATGTGTTTTGTATTTGTTTGTTCGACTGAAAACATTCCTATGGTTTGAATATTATGTGTTCGCTTGGGAATCTAGTTTATTATGTTATTTGCTCTTGAGAAATCTCTAACTGCAGGAAGGATCAGTTCGTCGCGCGCTCGTGTTTTGGCCCTCCACAGGAGGAAAGCCCAAGTTTGCTTTGCCCTAACAAATTATCCTGCCTTGTTTGAATTAATTGCGTGTGATTTTATTATTTTTTGTTGAATTTTGATTTAATCCTTCGAGCTTTGCCTAGCATGTAGGGTTAGGTCACCGTTAATCCGCTGCCTATAGATTCGTCCTGCGTCACATATGCACATGTATATATATATGCACATGTGTGTGTATATATATGAGATTTTATCGGGACCTTCCCTCTAAATTTGAAAAATTACATATTGCACCACTTTTATTATTGAAATTACAAAAGCCTCCCCTAAATGTTACAAAACATAATATTTACCTCCCCTGAAGTTCACATTTCATAACGTCCATGCACATAAATACCCCCTTCGGAGAACATTTTCAAGTGGGGTATTTTGTGTATGGATGTTATAAAATGTGAATTTCGAGGAAGGTAAATATTATGTTTTGTAACATTCAGGGGAGGTTTTTGTAATTTTAATAATAAGAGGGATGCAATATGTAATTATGCTAACTTCCAGGGGAAGTTTTGATAATTATTCCTATATATATATATATTAGCATCTTCGAACGGGCTCCGCCCGTTCTCGACGCGTCGTTGTGGGATTCGCCTGCAACCTAGGAAGCACTGGTACGGGTACCAGATACGTACCCGGTACGGCGGTACAAATTTTTTTAAAAAAATAAGGATACGGGGACGTCATGATGCGTTATAACAAATATAATATATATTTATATATCACAAGTGCAATAAATATTTCTCAAAACATCAAAACATTAAACATAAATCATAACTTGAAGTACAAGTTCACAAATCAATGCAACATAACATGAAGTTTTTAAATATTAAGCATTCGTAAATATTACAAAATTTAACGTCTTATATGTTTAACCAAAAGAGAAAATTAAACTTAAATTTACTTTTCAGTTTTTTTTCTTCTTCATTGTTGGAGATCAACATCTTCAATCTCCGGTTAATTTAGAGACAAGTTAGCCGTTTGTTAATAACTTGCGTTGAATCAACGCGTTCAATACACGTACTTGTAACAAAAACGTATCGATACCAGAAACATACTCGGTACAGATACACAATTTAATTGGACGTACTAACCTTTGTTTATTCTAGAAAAACATACTCCTATCACAATATGCAAAATGATGTGTGAAGTCCAAGTGTGTCCACATAGGTGTATCCGTTGAGTATCGGGTACGTACCGGTACCGGATACGTTGCCTTCGGGGAAGTATCCGTGCTTCATAGCCTGCAACCAAGCGGGCTTTGCCCGCCCCCGTCGGGCAAACACTGCGGGCTTCGCCCGCCCCCGGCGGGCTTTGCCTGCCCCCAGACAATTATTTAAAATTTTAAAATTTAAAAGTATTTAAAATTTTATTTATTTGAATTTTTAATTAATTATTAAATTATAAACAATATAAATTATTTAATTAATTATTAAATTATAAAATAGAAAAAAAAAGAACCTGCGCAGGGGCCGCTGCAACTGCCTGCAGCCGCCGACGGCTTGCCCGGCACCCACCGACTGGTTTGCCGGCCTCCGGCGAACCTGCAGGGGTTGTCCGGCGGCGAGCGGGCAGGGCCACTGCCGGCGGCTTGCCCGGCACCCACCGACTGGTTTGCCGGCCTCCGGCGAACCTGCAGGGGTTGTCCGGCGGCGAGCGGGCAGGGCCACTGCCGGCGGTGGCCCTGCCCGTGAGCCCTAAGACTGGAGCTCATGGGCTGGGCCACCGCCGGTGGTCTCCCTGCCCGCTCGCCGCCGGACAACCCCCGACGAGTTAGCCGGAGGCCAGCGAACCCCCCGGTGGGGGTCGGGCAGGCCGCTGGCGGCTCCGCCGCTGGCTGCGGGGTGAGCTCGTTAAGGTACGGGAGGCGGAAGGGGCGGTATCGGGAAATCAGGAGATGCAGGAATCAATTTTTCGGGTGGAATGGCTAATGGCAGGCCTAAGCTTTGAATCCGACGGTCAAAGCTTGAAACATCTTGATTCAACGGTCCGGATTCAATCTGTGGTGTGCTTCCAAATATACATATTGTTTTAAATGATATATATATATATGAGTGACAGGAACGGGCCTCCGGCCCTACGTGAGTGCAACAACGTGTGGGGGGGGGGGGGGCATTCGTCGGGGGCGGTATCATTTGTGTCTTGGGGGGTGACATTTGTCATTGAGGCGACATTTTTTGTTGGGGCGGTAACTTTTGGCGGGATCCCTTTACTATGTTCTACTGATGTGTATCCATATATGTTACTGATTGCAGATTTATATACTTGTATAGTCGTGTTTGTGTACTCTTGATTTATAATATCATATGTTGAACAATCTCTAAACTCATGTTGATTGTTTAGACTTGTGATCTCACATGTTAATTTTTCATTCATTCA
Organism: Platanthera zijinensis; assembly: GCA_039513925.1. Taxonomy (NCBI): domain Eukaryota; kingdom Viridiplantae; phylum Streptophyta; class Magnoliopsida; order Asparagales; family Orchidaceae; genus Platanthera; species Platanthera zijinensis. The sequence goes on from CM077078.1 coordinate 262,125,742, forward strand.
TAGGACTAAATTAATATGGAAATTATGTAAAAGAAGGCAGAAAGTCAAGATAATGCCTTGAAAACGCCCCTCCAAAAACATCACAACCTTAAATTATAAAGAATGCCAATAAATAATCAAATTATGTCAACATATACAATAACATGGCATGTTACTCGTTAATATCTTGTTGTTTCTATTTTTTTCACAATAAGTATACGTACCATTTATATCCAGTTCTTTCAAATTCCAACCACTGACTGAAAGTTGTTTCTCATAAGGCTTTTTTCCAATAGTTCTCTATAAAACTTGTCAGAGTACAGACATCCTGTGAAGCCAAGAATAAATAGGATTACTATGGTTGTCAAAAGTACAAATCAAACTATTAAGGAAGAGGATTAAACGAGCACATTGTCATGTAGGTGTTTGAGCAGTTGAATTTGATACCAATAATTTATATATCATAATATTTACTCTGGACTATTTTGATATCACTGCAATGCCAAATAAGGAAATGAAATCTTTGATGATAGCAAGCTATATCGTTCAGCAAAATACAACAACACTCAAGCCTTTATCCCACTATAATGGGGTCGGCTCTATGGATCCTTTGTCGCCATTGTGTCCTATCTTTAGTCATAATCTCTGATACGCACCGGGCTGCTCGCAGGGCCATCTAACCCAGGATCCACAGCCGGCCGCACCAGGTCCCGCAGACCATACACCCCAACCCTTCTCCATAGCGGCTATCAGGCTGCTCACTTAGCGGATCCATAGCTGGCAACCACAAGGCGGGTTGTTGAGGCGGGGGCTCGATCCCCCTACCTCCTAGATAAGACTCGCTTCCACAGAGTCTGATCACCAACTAGGCCGCGGCTCAGTTGGTGATGAGAGGCAGCGTTAAGGCTTTCTTATCTAGGATGCCGGGTTCGAGACCTGGCATCCACAACCAGCCCTGCTGAGAACAGGTGGGGCCATCGGTTGGGGTGTACGGGCCGCGGCCCTGTAGAGCGAGTGGGGCCCCCCGCTGGCTGGATGGCCAGTATAATAGGGGGGAGGCCCACCGTAACAATCTCACTAATGCCTAATTACATCATGTCTTTCCTTATAGTTTCATTCCAAGTCTTTATTGGTGTACCCCTTTCTCGTTTAAAATGCCTAGTGATCAGACTCTCACAACGCCTAACAGGTGTCTGTAATGGTCTTCTTTGTATGTGTCCAAACCATCTTAGTCGAGCTTCTCGCATCTTCTCTGCAATTGGTGTTACTTCTGTCTTATCCCTGATACATTCATTCCTAATTTTATCTAGTCTCGTGTGTTCACACATCCACCTAAGTATTTTCATCTCTGCAACTCCTATTTTTTTTGCTCATGTACACAATTCATTGCCCAACACCTAAAATCATAGAGCATCGTTGGTCTAATTGCAGTACGGTAAAACTTGCCTTTAAGTTTTAATGGTATTTTACAACCACATAAGATCCCCGCCCCCCTCTCCACTTCAACCAACCCGCTTGGATTCTATGTGTCACTTCTTTATCAATATCTCCATCGTTTTGAACTATCGTTCCAAGATATTTAAAATGCTCACTACAAAAAAAATCTTGATCACTCAATTTAGTAACAAAGTCATCTGTCCTTCTTGCATTGTTGAATTTAAGCTCCATGTACTCCGTCTTTGCCCTGCTCAACCTAAAACCCTTCTTGAGCAGGGCGAAGACAGAGTATATGGAGCTTAAATTTAGAAGTGCAAGAAGGACGGATGACTTCGTTATTAAGTTGGGTGATCAAGATATTTCCCGTAGTGAGTGTTTTAAATATCTTGGATCGATAGTTCAAAAAGATGAAGGTATTGATAAAGATGTGACACAGAATCCAAGCGGGTTTGTTGAAGTGGTGAGACGCGTCAGGGATCTTATGTGATCGTAAAGTACACCATTAAAACTTAAAGGCAAGTTTCACCGCATTGCAAAATAAGCAAACAAAAATAGTAAGTTGTAATCATAGCTTTAACATGTATTGGATTGAAGCAGCATTCATGATAGGATTGTTTACATAAAGAAGCATAAATATATTGAAAATTATGAGGGGATGGCTATATATATAAGATCTACCTGAAGGAGAAGTTCCAGTGCAAGGAAATTCAAAACCTGCCTACTACTTTAGAATAAGATGCAAAAAAATAGAGACATAAGTGGAGTCACCTCAGTTCAGTTCCATCTTTGATTGCTTTGAATCATCTCCCAAATGAGCCAACATCGTTCATACATCCAAAACCTGCTTGCAGAAAATGATAAATAATAATTTTTTTCACACCCGAAGTGTGCAGGTTGTCATAATCAGAACCCTTCATTTTAAAAAATCTGGATAAGGGCCCTTAAACCAGATGCATCAGAGTAATATAACGATAGAAAATTCTTTTTTTTTTAATTGCAGAATGAGCTGTGTACCTTTGATTTCCAGTAGTTATATACCGAGTTCCAGTAAGCTTCCACAATCTCTGCCAGAATTGCACGAATTAAAGCACAAAATTCTAGACAGTGAGGGTAAGCACTGATAGAAAAAGGTGAGCACGCTAAATCTTTAAAAAAAACATCATAAATATACAGAAGAAAGGCCTGCAGCTGATTCTTGTATACATGGTTTTTTCTCCCGCCTTCTCCACTCTATTTTGTAAGCAGCACTTGTTAACAAAACTAGTTAACGAGAAGCCAACAATCACAAATCTGATACATCCAATAAAATAGTTGCACCAATATCATCCAAGATGATGAAGATTGTAGAAAAGTAGAGCAATAAAACTTGTGGGTTGTATTTCATGTATTTATCTTCAAGTATGAGTACATGTATATAGGAAGAGAGGAAGAGAGAAGATCCAAAGTATACAATGTGGGACAAAACAAAAGACATAAAAAAGCTTAAATGGGCCACAATTACAATGAACTTTTTCACATTGATTTACTATCTTCTAACAAAGATGATGGTGAAAATTATGATTGAATAAATAAATCGTCCCAATTTCTGACTGATGGTTGAGAATAGATCAAAAGAATGAAAGTCTCAACTTTTAATTATTCGTGCAATTTTGGAAGTTCAGTCATGAATCAGAAAACACAGGGGTCCTAGCTTCAAGAAACTGATATGGTGAACACCATGGAAGTTGTCTTTGCTTTCAGGCCAGTTATAAGCTGATTTCCGACCAAACAATCATCAATTTGAAGAGAATGATCATTTATAAGTTCTCTTGCGTTTTAGATCCAATTTCACATATAGTGAAAAAAAGATTTAGGAAAGCAAAGCGCCTTTCAGAAGAGATGCTTACCACTCCCAAAAAATGAGAGGCTTCCCATTCGTGCAAGAATGAACACTAACGCTTGATGAAAATCTAAAGAAGAAATTCAAACTATTTATCTGATAGTGCTTGATATTCATAGAAATGGAGGCATTCACATTGGATTCAAATAAAGAAGTTATACTTGATTGATAAACCTCGCCCACCCGCAGTTGAAATGAGGCAACAAATGCTATGGCAAGAGCAGCTCCCAGATTCCTTCAAGTTTTCCAGCAAAGCTGCATTAGAAATATGTTATGAAAATCTGGAGCTTAGTGAGAAAATTGCAGGAAATACGTAAAACAGGGGAAGGAATTTGTGTTATGGAAATATAGCATTGAGGGAAAAAATTGAAGTGAGTAGAAAAAGTTGAAGAAGAATTGCAATATCGAAAGCAACCTTGGTAGGGTTTTTAGAAGAACGAGTGTGTTCTGGAGGGCCGTTCGGATGGAACGCAGCCGTGGAGAAATCTAGCGGCGAGGGAGGACTTCAGCGGCAGTGTAAAGTTCACAACGGCCTGTAGCCTGGAGAAGAAGTCCGGTTATTGAAATCGAAAGCAAAAGAAGAGAGGGCGCAACCATTTACCTTGCAAATAGAAGACAACATAGAGGCCGATGGAGTAGGTGCCGACGATAAGCAAATTGAGGAAGATGGCTGCGACCTGGTGGAAGGAGACGAAACACTAGAAGGAGAGGGTGCGAGGGCAGATACACGTGAAGCCGTCGCAGAGGAACCGTGGCCGTATTGGAGCTTCCTGTGGGATTGATTGTTGTGCGTGGAGGAGAGGGGAAGAGGAGGAAGCCCTATCGGGTTTTCTTTCTCCGGTCGCAGGATTTAGAGTCGTGGGTTAGGTTTTGCGGAATTCATCCGACCATGCATATATTTTGAAGCCGTATCTATCGGACGGCCTATGTTTTTTGCTGGAATTTTTTGGGCATGCTATTTGCAGGCCACTATATTTCTTTTTAATATAGTGTGTGTGTGTATATATATATCAATTTTAATTATAACACCCAGTATACCCATATCTTTATTGTTTTTATTTTTACCCTACCACCATATATGGCATATCTGATACCAGCACCCGAATTGGTGCTTCACACACACCCACACGTCCGTTCTGCATTTCTTTAATTTAAAGATACCAGGTTCTACTTGAATGAGTTGGGTGGAATCTACTTAGGGGCGGATCCATGATTCAAAGTAAGGGGGGTCCAAAAAAATTGTGAATCAAAATATAATAAGCAAAAAATTTTCTAATTTGAAATTTTAGAATTAACAATAAAAGAAAAATTGCAATATGTATGTTACTTTATTTTAGTTGTGCACGCCGTTTTTCAACTCATTGAATTCATCAATGATCACATCTTTCTCGATCTTCTCTGCTATTTCCCGTTCTATGTAGAGAGTCATACAATTTGCCAGAAATTCATCCTCCATTTTGTTGCGCAGTCTTGTTTTAATAAGCTTCATAACAAAAAATGATTGTTTTGTAGTCGCTGTTGAGACCGGAAATGTCAAAATTAGCCGAATTAGCTTGTCAAAATTAGCCGAATTAGCTTGTCAACCGGCGGCCACTGTTAGGGAAGAGCTCTTCCTAAGAGCCTCTCAGCGAGCCCTAGCGGAAAGGGGAGAGGGAGACGACTCAGACGAGAGAGACGATCTCTTTCTGTGTAGGAGAGAGAAATTGGATCTGAAAGTAAGTTCACAAGAGTTATTAACTGTATATACATATATATTTATATTATATACATAATTTATATTTTATAATTTATAAATTTCATAACTTATATTATATACATAACTTATATTTTATAATTAATAAACACTAAACATTGCATAAACTTCAAAATCCTTGGGGGGGCCCGGGCCCCCCTTGCCCCCCGCTGGATCCACCACTTATCTACTAAGTTTCGTCAACTTAGACTGAATAGTTGAAATGAGATCCAAATCTAAGTATGAATGCTTATTTTTTATTGCAAATGTGTGCAATATATGCATGTATATTTGTGGTGATGAGTAGATACTCAAATATATGAGTACGCACACACAAACTCAAATCCATGTTAATCTTGTTCTTACTATCCATTCACTACCAGAAGGCTAAATGAAACATGTTTGCTTTTAAGTTTTCATAGTGGACCAATTTTACCTCTATGAACCATTCTTCTGGTCTTTTGTAGGCAGCAGGAATTCCAAGAAGCTTGCTCCCACCATAGGTATCTCAGTTGATCACCGTCGGAAGAACCGATCGCTCGAAGGTCTCCAAGCCAATGTCCAGAGGTTGAAAACATACAAGGCTAAGCTTGTCATCTTCCCCCGACGCTCGCGCAAATTTAAGGTAAAATTTTAACATGTCTTTTTATTACACCATTGTTATAGTTATGTTTCTATTCTTGCTCACCCAAAGCATCCAGACTTCAATAGATTTTTAATCTTCCAGTTTAAGTAATTTGCCCAACATACATATAGATAAAAAATGTGCATTTTACATTATCCAAAACTAGTAAATTAATTAATCATATTTATCAATTGAGATGGTTGGGATTTGGGAAGTAAATGTATTTGGATTAATCTCCCTTCTGAGTTTCTAATCACATGACCTCTACTCGTTTAAATTAGAAAAATATCTTTGAATTTTGGAGAGTTGCACTTGTAATGTATGGTGGGAAGGTTTGATTATTTTAAACTTACATGTATATATATATATATATATATAGTTTTTTGGATATATATATATATATATAATATTATATAATTATTGGGCTCCTTCAGCCGACCCCACTATAGTGGGATAAAGTCTTGAATATTATTGTTGCATTGGGCTCCGTCCACCCTTTCGACAATTACATTGTTACTGGAAGATTGTCTTGTGTGCGCATTCGGTCCTGTCAATTTACTCGGTCCTGTCAATTTACTCAAAATCACATTGTTTTTTTTTGTTTAATTTGATTCCTGCATGCCATATTGATTTTGTTTTTTTGTATTGATTTGTAGGCTGGCGACTCTACCCCAGAGGAGCTTGCTACTGCAACCCAAGTGAAAGGAGACTATCTCCCAATCGTCCGCGAGAAGCCTACTGTTGAGATTGCTAAGATCACAGAAGAAATGAAAGCATTTAAGGCATATGGAAAACTCCGTGTCGAGAGAATGAATGCTAAGCAAGTTGGTGCGAGGTTGAAGAAGGCTGCAGAGGCGGAGAAGGAGGAGAAAAAGTAGAAAGTTATCTTCAAAATTTTAAAATCTAATTTTATGGACACCATCAGCAAATGTGTTTTGCTTTGTTAGCTTTGAACATCAAGATTTTTCCCTTCAGAAATTGTTTCGTTTGCAACAGTTGTTTTGATTCATGAAACTTGTTTTGTTCACTGTTTTGGTTTGTGACATGGGAGGCTATATAAATGCTTCTTGGATATGGAGTTCCTCTCGTTTTGAACTATTTTATAGTCTTCTACATAGTTTAGGCAAAAAGAGCTTAGTTGTTAGGAGTATGCTACTATTTTTCAGCTATTATTAAGGCTCTGTTTGGCATAGTGGTGGCGGTTATGAACATGAGGGTTGAATTGTCACTTGTTAACGCCCACCTAAGAAACTTCATTCACTTTTATGTTCAAACGGATGATGTTTGTTAGGCGATTCTTAACAAATGATGGTTTAATTCATGCGTTTATGGCCACCACCGTGCCCAACGGAGCCTAAGTGTCTGATTCATGCAGTCCTAACCGCTTGACCGGTGAAAAAAAGTCCCCCCAAACGGAGCCTAACTTATGCTTCTATTTCTGTGTTTGTGTTCAAAGCTGTGAAAATGAGTGAAAAAATTGGTTCCACTTTAATAATCACTCACTGTTTTCTTCTATAAATACCACTTATCAATCATATTGGTATATATGCTCTAAGACTTCTCAATGTAGTTTTAGGTTTTGTTTGGCACGGCTACAGTGACTGGAGAAGTAGTGGTGAAATAATCGGCTGTATTGCAGAGTGGTGGTAGAATCTATGAAACTGTTTGGAAGAACAGCATTTGCTATATATATAATTATTATTTATAATAAATAATATTATTTATAATTTATATTTATATTATATATTAATAATACGAGCATCTTCGCACGGGCTACGCCCGTGCTCGATTCTCACGGGCGGCCTTCGTTCGCATCAGGCGGGCTTCGCCCTCCTGCGCACGGGCTTCGCCCGCGCCTGATGCTTCGGGCGGCCTTCGGCCGCAGTCGCTCGCTTCGACGCAATGCACCAGCTCGGCGTCGCACCTGCCACTCGTGGCCCCCGGAGCACTGTGGTGCTGGTGCGGCGCCTGAGTGCTCCGGGGGACGCGAGTGGCGGGTGCAACGCCGAGCTGGTGCATTGCGTCGAAACGGGAGACTATGCGGCCGAAGGCCGCCCGGAGCATCAGGCGCAGGCGAAGCCCGTGCGCAGGTGGGCGAAGCCCGCCTGATGCGGCCGAAGGCCGCCTGAGAGCATCGAGCACGAGTGTAGCTCGTGCGAAGATGCTCGTAGTTATATAACGTAATATTAATTTAATAATATATAACTTATAATATTAACTTAATAACATATAACTTAATTAATAATATATAACTTATAGTAATTTAACCTATAAAGTAATAAGTTGTTAATACTTAATAACTTATAAATTATATAATTAAAAAAAAAAAAAAAAGGTCAGCAGGATTGCAGCCATGCACCCGCTATTTTTAGCGATGGTTGATGCAACTATGGAGCCTGAAAAAACAGGTTTGGCGGGGTGTTTTGAAAAATCCCCGCACCCTACCCGTAAAACGCCGCGCCAAACAGAGCCTTAATCCTCTTTTGGTGTAGCTCTTGTGGGTGAGTGGACTCTGCCTCTCTGGGATTGTTTTAGGCTATGTTTGAGATAACTCTTTTTATTCAGGAATTTCTATTTGAACTTCAAAAAGTATTTCTATGTTGTTTCAATTACGAGATTTTTCAAACGAACTGTAAGAAAAGTGTTTTGAATGCTTTCTGAGCATTCGTTTCAAAATAGCTTTTTAAAAATCTCTTTATTTGTTTTTAGCTTTTTCTTTATTAACTCCACTTCACAGCATAGGAATTCATAATGTTGGATTAAAATTTTAACTATTTTTCATTTTTTTACAATTTATTTTTTAATTTTGGATACAAGTTCTTGGAGGGTTGCGTATTTTCGGCCGCGCATCTAATTTTGTATAGGCGTGCATTTTTGATCAGACATGCATTTTTGTCAGGGTACTCATTTTGTTTTGGGTTTGCCTTGCATTTTTGGTCAGGCCCGCGTATTTAGTTGACGGGCGTTTTCGGACCAGCGCTCGCATTCGATCTGGCGCATGTTTTTGGTCTGCGTGCATTTTTGTCAGGGCGTGCGTTTTCACCTGGGTGCATGGTTTCGTCTAGGCGCACTTTTTCGGCCGTGCACGCGATTTCGGTCGGACGTGCATTTTTTGCTTGGGCATGCATTTTTGTCTAGGTGCGCATTTTTGACCCCACACGTATTTTTTGCTACGCGCATGATTTTATAGGGCATACATTATTTATTGATCACACATTTTTTTCGGCCGTGCGCATGTTTTTGACCGGGCTTGCATTTTTCTCAAGGCGTGCGTTTTTGCTATGACAACTATTTTTCAACATCAATATTTCTGTTATAAGATACGTAATAATGTTTCCGTTATAAAATGAAGGCTTCGTTTGTTTCGGCGGCGTCAGGACGATCCAGAGGGACGATCCGCAACTTTCGAATTGGAGGCCCTGAGCTCAGGATCAAAACGGTAATTTTCCCTCCATTTCTCAGGGTGTGGCAGATCCAGACGGAGCAAACCCTGTTGGAAGCCATTTAATTATCCGCCGTCCGGCGGCATTTGCTCCAAATGCCGTCGAAAACACGTTACCTAATAAAGCCGAAATAGCATTCCAACCGCTGTTCTAGGAAGCAATTTAAATAAAAAATGTCGATCCATCGACATCCGAACAGTCTGCATGTTTCTCAATAACACTTTTCTGATAACTCTATTCGCACAATTCTATTATGACAATAGCTTTCTCATAAGCATACGCCGCCCCAAACAGACCCTTAGGTGTGCATTAGTTCTGCACTTTTGTGAATGCTTTGTAATCGCCCGGGCTTTTGGATAGTAATGTTGCATGCAACAAGGGTGCATGGGTCTAGATCTTCCTCAAAGAAATTTTGCAAGAGTTTATTTGTTAAGAATTAATTTTTTATGAACTTTGTAAATTTTAAAAATGTTGGCCAACTTTTTTTTTACTATGCTCACTTGATTTATTTTTGTTTGTTGTACTAGATCTTTTTAACTATTCATTGCTCATTTATATGTGCAGATTCTGTAATTATAATTGTAAACTGTGATATTTGCTGACACCCACTCATTTGGGGACTCATCTTCTTTGGTTCACCGACGACACTGCTGATCACACTGGGATCCATCACTCGAGAGATGAGCGATGAGAGCATCACAGAGATCAGATCCCACCAGTTCGTTCGTACCACAGGCGGGATGCGATGTCACTACTTGGTACATTGGATGGGCCGCCCAGATGCAAATGACGCTTGGATACTACCAGCAGAGCTCGATCGACTCGCCCCCCAAACTTCGACTTCAATACGATCGTCTCCACTCATCGGAGATGAATGATTTTCAGTCGGGGTGAGTTGATGGAGATCCATCAGATCGTGCATCAGGAGGGGATTGCCGCAAGGCGGAACCTGCGTTCATTTATTCACATAGGAAGGCTTGATCGGATCGCTAATCCGACTCCGCGGATGTGTCCGAATTTGCGTCGCGAGTCAAAATCATATGTTACTTTATATTTTTTGGTTTATTTTAGTCTATTTTGAGTGGTCACACCTCCGGTCAATCATAGTCATTGAGGTTAGATGCCCTAACTTTTATTTCATTATAAAATAGGCTTGTAGTGGGCTGATTTTAGGTCATTGCAGATTTTAAAGAACTCATTCCCGGAATCCCGTGTTCATCCCACGGTGCTGACTCCGTTGAACTCTAGGTGATGACTCCAAGGTTGGTATCTCCCTCCACAAGCCTTCCCCTAACCCTAGCCTCTATTTTCCAAGCCCCAAACCCTTCCTCTACCCGCTGCAGCCCCCCAATCCCTTGCAAAACCCGTCGGCATATTGTCTTCAGAGAACCTGCAGTCGCCGACCCAATAGGCTCCCTCTTCCAATTGCACCACCCGTCGGCTTCCAGTAAAGCCGCCGACCTCCCAACTGTAGCCTCATCCCTGACTGACCACTCCCCTCCTTCCAGTAGCCACCGCCGGGTGCTCCCCCTCTCTGATCCACCACCTCCTCCATTCTAAACCCTCCTCCGTTCAAACCGCCAACCCCCTTTATGTGAAACCACAAACCCTAACCTTCCCCCTTTTGGATCAGCCCAGATCTGACATTTTCATCCTAGATCCGATCTATCATTATCGCATCTACCCCTCCTCATCCGGTTCTATACCTACGTGGATGGATCCATCCATTCCCGGTCTGATTTTCTCTTCCACCATTGAGGACAGCCACCTCCGTTATTTCTACGCCGTCGGTTCCATATTTGATCGTCATTCTAAGCATCCGACTTCAAAATCTTCAGCGCCTCGGTCAACCAACTACTTTGGTGAGTCTCTTGTTGTATTAGATTATTTAATTCAATATTTTTATTGGATTGAATACTATATTGGTTGGAATCGTGCTTGTAGAAATTTGTTTGCAATACACTTATAATTTGCAGGTGAGATCTATTCGCCACACGATTATCCTTGGCCCTTTGCGCAAAGAAAAGACATAAATAATTCCCTATTGAATGCTAATTTTCTATTCTTTTAATTATCTGCATGGGTTGGAATTTCATTGCTCTAATTATTTTGTCGTCGTCACCGACAACTTTTTTTCATTGCATTTAGATTTGAGTTAGTTTGTCGCATCTGCATCCCCCCTAAAAATATAGGTTTTGTGCACCCCCGTAGCCAACCCTACATCAATTGATATCAGATCCTAGGTCGGGCCGTTTGCATGCTCCGTAGTGGTAGTAATTTTAAAGCAAGCATGTCAGATTCACTAGTCACCGACGACCGAGCGGCGAGCTCAAATTCGGGAGCCGCTTTTGTTGAGTTTTTGCTTCTTATCCTTGTTCGTTTAGACACTTTAGGTACCCAGTTCGACGATGTGCGTCACGATCTTGCCAAAATGAATCTTCGTTTAGAACACATAGATAATATCAGGGACACCCCAGCGCAACACGACGACTTGCTAGAGGACGACCCTGATGCTCCTCCTAGTTTTGACTATTGTCCTATGGATGGTCAGACTCCTATAGACAGCTACCATTGTGATATTCCACCTCGAGCCCTAACACTGCCGGCGAGGCGGAATCCCGATCTTGCGATTGAGCGTTGACAAGCTCCGACTCGTGATAAACCCTTACACAAGTGTGATGAGTATTGTATGCCTAGTCAACCTCTGCTTGACCCCAAAAATCTTATGCCCCTACACGATCGTTGTGACCATCATCACGATGAGTATTATCCCCTGGGTCGGAGATAGCGTGGTCCCCCACTCGCTCGATATGATTAAGCCCATGATGACTACCTAGAGGAGTATCCTGATCCACGAAGAGGTGGCTGCCACTACAACATCAGTAATCGTTTTCGCATCGATGCCCCTTTATTTGATGGTCGCCTAGAACCAAAACCTTTAGTGATTGGCTCCTCGACATTGACCATTACTTTGAGTGGTAGGACATGAGTGATGAACGCTGTGTTTGTATAACCCGTAATTCATCAAGATCAGAAGTACTCAAGTAGACGGCTATTCGCAGACCATTGGGCGAGCTTTGGCGAGCATAAGCGAGCTTGGGCGAGCAGAGGCGAGCTTGGGCAAGCTGTGACGAGCAGAGGCGAGCTGTGACGAGCAGAGGCGAGTTGTGGCGAGCAGAGGCGAGATTGGGCGAGCTGTGGCAAGCAAAGGCGAGCTTGGGCGAGCAGAGGTGAGCAGTGGCGAGTTTGGGCGAGTATGGGCGAGTATCTCGCGAGTTTGGGTGAGTAGCCATTGGAACTCGCTACCTGTAGTTGGATACTCGCCTACCCCCCCCCCCCCCCAAGATTTCTCTATAAATAGCCCCCCAGGGATACTGGAAATGACACTTTTGGAAGAGGTTGAGGTCCCCCCAAGTGGATACTCGTCAAGTCCATGCCTGCCTAGTACCTCGCCCAGCCTTTTGGTTGCGGAAGGGAAGCTTATTCTATGCTTCCGGGTATGTGGTGGGACCTCCCTGCTGGAGCACTTGGGGTGTGCTTATAGATAGTTTCCTCTCTCTCGTGCTAGCCACTTGATCTGTGACGTCGGACCGTAGAATCATTAACCTTTGGCTGCATTGATCCTATTTCTGAGGTTATGAATTTTCCTGGCTTCAACAGTGTTCACTTCGCCAAAATGAAGTAGGTCGGACATGCCAAAGTATTTGGATTAGCGTTGAGAGAACTATTGAGCGAGATGGTTATTATCCTATCACTCGATGGGATAAGATGAAATAATGGCTGAAAGAAAAGCTTCTCCCTGTGTCCTACCGAGACCAGTTATTTGATCAGTTACAGAACTTACAATATGAGACACTTACTATCGCTGAGTATATGACTCGCTTTGATGAGCTTGTTGTTAGGAGTGACATTTCCGAGGAGCTCGTTGCCACCGCCTATCATTTCAACGCTGTCATACATTCTGAGATTCAGAGAGAGCTGATTCCCCACCATATAGAGACCATTGATCAGATTTTTAGCTCGCCTTAGAGTACGAGCAGTACCTCCGTTCATCTAACACGAGGCATTTCCCCTCTCGGACTGATACCTCGACTTATAAGAAATCCACTCCACTCCAGACCACCGCAGTTGCACCCCCACGTGTCCCCACGGACACGAAGGACAAGGTTATCACCACTGATGTCCAGCGATCTGAGGGTATTCTATTTTATAGATGTTCTGGCAGAGAACACGTGGCGGCGTAGTGCCCCCACGCAAAGTCTGCTAGTTGATGACAAGGAGCAGGGTTTAGAGGAAGGTGAGAAGGTTATTGAGGAGATCATAGCCACTATCGAGGAAGGATAGGAAAGTGACACTGAGTGATCCACAGAGATGGGAGTGATTAAGCGCATCATACATACCCTACGTGTATATAAGGACTGACATCATACTACCATATTTTATACGTACTTTCCTAGTGCAGGAGGTCCCTGTAAGCTAGCTATCGATAGTGAGAGTTGTGTGAATATTGTGGCACAAAAGGGTCTTGACCGCATGTAGGTGAAGGAAGAGCCTCACCCCCATCCATATCGGGTCGTCTGGGTTTATAAGACAATCATCCAGGTTACTCAGCGCTGCGTCATCCCGATTAGCATCGACTCATTTTAGGATCGAGTTTGGTGTGATGTATTCCCATTGATGTCGTCCATATGCTACTTGGCCGCCCATGGCTATTTGACCGTGACGTCATATGTTTCAGCTGCTCGAACACGTGTCTTTTATGACAGGGGCAGAATATTATATTGATACCTACACAACCCAAGGAGAATTCCAAGGGCCAGGTTGAGCCTTCTGTGAGCATGATCGCCTCGAGGCCCCTATATATCTTGAGGCGAGACGAGTTTTTGCGAGATATCATTGAGGCAAATATTATCTATGTCATGTCAGCCACTATAGCTTCTAAATGCTCCCCTAATGACCACCCTACAGCGATGCATCCCCTCTTGGATGAGTTTGCAGATATTATTCCTAAGAAGCTCCCCGATGAGTTGCCCCTCCACGGAACATTTATCATGTTATTGACTTAGTCCCGGGGGCTTCTCTCCCGAACCTGCCCCATTATTGTATGTACCCTGATGAGCATGCTAAGCTCAAGAGGCGGGTTGACGAGCTTCTTCAGAACTATTTATTCGAGAGAGCTTGAGTCTGTGTGCAGTTCTCGCTCTTCTTACCCCAAAGAAGGATGGTAGCTTACTTATGTGCATCGATAGCCACATCATTAATAAAATCACGGTCAAATATCATTTCACTATCCCACGACTCGATGAACTGTTGGATACTATGTTTGGTGACAAGATCTTTTCCAAGATCAACCCCCGTAGTTGGTACCATCAGATACGAGTTCGTGAGGTGGATGAATGGAAAATGACCTTTAAGACTAAGGACGGTATGCACGAGTGGCTAGTCATGCCATTTGGGCTATCTAACGTCCCGAACACATTTATGAGAGTCATAATGAAGGTGTTACAACCCTATATAGGCAAGTTTTTGGTGGTGTATTTCGATGATACTAATCTATAGCCAGACATAGGCCAATCACCTTGATCATCTGAGTCTTCTCTTTGGCACCCTCCACCGGGAGAAGTTGTATATGAATTAGAAGAAGTGCTCCTTCCTTTCTGAGTCTGTTCACTTTCTGGGATTTATCGTGTCATCTACTAGACTATCTATTGACCCTGAGAAAGTCAAGTATATTTGCAACTGGCCTGTGCAAGTAAAGAACCATGAGGCTCACAACTTCCATGGACTTTCCACCTTCTATAGGAGATTTGTGCATTAGTTTAGTATGATTATGGCCTCATCACGAGGTGCCTTAAGAATGGAAAATTTCAGTTGACCCCCGCAACCACTAGAGCTTTTGAAGATATCAAAGAGAGATTGACGATGGCTCCCATTTTGCGACTTCCTGATTTTAGTCGTACGTTCGAGGTCGTGTGTGACGCTTTTGGTATAGGTATTGGTAGGGTTTTAAGCTAAGAGGGACATCCAGTTTCTTATTTTAGTGAGAAGCTGAATGAGACTAAGCAGAAATACTCGAATTACAATCGATAATTTTATGTGATTGTCCAGTCTCTACGCTATTGGAGGCATCATATCCTTCCCCGAGAGTTTGTGCTCTATTCGGGTCACCAAGCATTACGATATCTAGATTCACAACGCAAGTTAGGATACCGATACGCTAAGTGGGTTGAGTACCTACAGGATTTTCACTCTGTTCTCAAACACCGAGCTTGTGTTGAGAACAAGCTTGTTGATGCATTAAGTCGTCGTGTATCCTAGCTTCAAATGATGATCACACACATAGATGAGCTTGAGAGAGTGATTCTAGATTATCCTACATGCCCCAATTTTTGCGAGATTTATATCGCCTTGTCCCGAGACCCCTCAGACCCTATTGAGGGCCATCATATTTTTGAGAGATATCTGTTTCTGGGCTCCCGCCTGTGTTTATCTCATACTTCCTACCGCGATTATTTGATTTGGGAGTTGCACACGGGTGGGGCTGTTGGGCACTTTGGGCAAGATAAATCTATTTCCATTGTTGAGGATCGCCTTTACTGGCCCAGCCTTAAGAAGGATGTGGCTCGCATTGTCCGCCACTGTCATATCTACCAAACAACTAGGGCACCAAGCAGAATACAAGTCCGTACACACCTATACCTATCCCACACTGCCCTTGGGAGGACATCAACGTTTACTTTGTGCTCGAACTCCCCCGTACTCTTTGAAAATACAATTCCATCTTCATGGTGGTCGATCAGTTCTCAAAGATGACACACTTTATTGCGTGCCCAAGACGACGGATGCTTCACACGTAGCATCAATCTTTATGAGGGACGTTTTAGACTGTATGGCTTGCCCATGTTTATTATGTCAGACCGCAATGTAAGATTTATGAGTTATTTCTGGAAGACCCTGTGGCACAAGACTGACACCATCCTTAGGTTCTCCTCGTCATATCATCCATAGTCAGACTGGCAGACTGAAGTAGAAAACCGTATTGAGGTGTTTAGTGGGAGAGCATGTAGGTAGTTGGGATCCTGATCTTTCAGTCACGGAGTTTGCATATAACAGTTCAGTAAACAAGTCTACTGGGTTCAGTCTATTTCATATAGACATTATCCCTAGTCCCCTAGAGTTGCACCCTAGTGAGTGTACTGTGACTTTTGCATGACATTTGCATGGGTTGCATTTGTCGGCCCGCCGACGAAAAATAACGAGCAATGATAATTATAAAACTCATACAGATAGACAAAAGCAGGAACAAGTATTTCAAGAAGCTGGTGAAAAGGTAATTGTGTGAATTTTCCCGGAGAGGCTCCCTTTGTGGCGTGCCAAAAAACAAAACACCAGGCGAATGAGCTCTTTCTCTATTATAAGTCGCATTAGGACAAACATTTACCAGCTCGATATCCTAGTAAGTATGAGAACCCATCTAGTATTTAATGTTGAGGATCTGACGCCACAATACGAGTCTCGTGAGTATGTGGATCCGAGCAGTAGAGACACCCAACCTCCCCCACCTCCAGTCCTGTTACCTTATCACCCTCATAGTCCACCCACGTCTGATGGACACCACAGTCTACCTATGTTGACACTCACCCACCTGTGGACTCGTCTTCTTTGATTTCATCGACGACATCGCTGATTGCACCGGGATCCACCACTCAAGAGATGAGCAATAAGAGCATCACAGAGATCAGATCCTACCAGTTCATTTCTACCAAAAGCGGATCGCGATGCCGCTACATGGTATATTGGCAGTGTTGCCCAGATGTAGATGGCGCTTGGATACTACCAATAGAGCTCGATCAACTCGCCCCCGGACTTCGACTTCAGTATGATCGTCTCCACTCATCGGAGATGAATGATTTTCAGTCGGGGGGAGTTGATGGGGATCCATCAGATCGTGCACGAGGAGGGGTTCGCCACAAGGTGAGACACACGTTCGTATATTCACATAATAAGGCTTGATCGGATTGTCGATCCGACTCCGCGGATGTGTCTGGATCTGTGCCGCGAATCAAAATCATAAGTTACTTTATGTCTTTTTGGTTTATTTTATTGTATTTTGAGTGACCCCACCTCTGGCATATCATAGTCTTTGAAGGTGGGATGCCCTAGCTTTTATTTCATTATAAATATGCTTGTAATGTGCTTGTTTTAGATTATTGCAGATTTTGGAGAACTCATTCCCGGGATTCAGCGATCATCCCACGGTGCCGACTCTGTGGAACCCTAGGTGATGACTCCTAGGCTAGTATATCCCTCCCAAAGCCTTCCCCTAACCCTAGCCTCCATTTTCCAAGCCCCAAACCCTTCCTCTACCCGTTGCAGCCCCCCAATCTCCTTGTAAAACCCGTCGACATGCTTTCTTCAAATAACCTGCAGCCGCCGACCCTGCAACCCCCCTCCTTCAATTGTACCACCCGTCGATCTTCAGTCAAGCCGTCGGCCTCCCAGCTCCAGCCTCATCCCCGGTCGACCACTCTCCTCCATCCAGTAGCCACCACTAGCTACTCCTCCCTCTCAGACCCACCGCCGCCGCCATTCTAAACTCTCCACTGTCCAAACCGCCATCCCCCTCCACTTGGAACCACAAACCCCAATCCCCTTCTGGATCAACCCAGATCTGGTGTTTTCAGCCCGGATCTGATCTATCATTATCGGATCTACCCCCCCCCCCCTCACCCGAATATATACCTATGTGGTCAGATCCATCCATTCCAGGCCTGATTCCCTCTTCCACCGCCAAAGACAACCACCTCTGTTATTTCCACGCTGCTGGTTCCACATTTGTTCGTCGTTCTAAACACCCAGCTTCAAAATCTTAAGTACCTCGGTCAGCCCACTATTTTGGTGAGTCTCTTGTTGTATTAGATTATTTGATTCGGCATTATTATTGGATTGGATACTATATTTATTGGAATCGTGTTGTAGAAATTTGTTTGCTATGCGCTTATAATTTGCAGGTGGGAACTATTCGCCGCACCCTTATCCTTGGCCCTCCGAGTTGAGTAAAACCATTAAATAATTGCCTATTAAATGCTATTTTTTGTACTTTTAATTATCTGTGTGGGTTGGAATTTCATTGCTCTAATTATTCTGTCGTCGTCACCGACAGTTTTTTTTTCATTGCATTTAGATTTGGGTTAATGTGTCACATCTGCATCCCCCCTAGAAATCTATGTTTTGTGCACCCCCGTAGCCTACCCTACATCAAATGCCACAACTAACACAGAACAAAGAGGTGATTAACATAAGAGTGAACATTTTTGGTACACGTGATTAAATCACATTTTTTCAGTAATAGAAAATTGATTGTAGTCAAAACAAATTACAGAATATAAATTATGATATTCTTACAATCAATTTAAGTATTTATTTACCCATATTCTGTACAAATTTGAAAAAATTACAATTATATTTTTGGGTTTTAATTGGAAAACATTTTGAAATTCCAGTTGGAATTTTCCAGTAAAAACCAAAAAAAAATACAACTGCAATTTTTCAGAACTGTACAAAATATGGGCAAATAAGTACTTAAATTGATTGTAAAAATGTCATAATTTATATTCCGTAATTTATTTTTGCTACAATCAATTTTTTGTTACCGTAAAATGCGATTTTGGCATAAAAAATCCTCATTTGCACATAGAGGATGGTGCATCACGTGTACCAAAATATTTTCCCATAAGAGTGGAGGTACGATAGTGTTAAGCAAATATCTCTCACATCACAATCAAAATAAGATAAAATCATAAGTAGCCGAAGAAATATCTAGCAGAAGACTAACCACCACAAGCCCCACAGTCCAAGTGCAACAGTCCATAGAATATCCGGAGGATCACAAGAAATACGCCAAGCTGAATATAACGATAACTGTAGTAAGTATAGCCTAACCATATATTGTACTATCTATGTTGTCATGTGTAGCAACAATCCTCCAAAATCTTCCACCTTCACGTCATGTCCATGTCACAACTCCTAGTACACCTTGGATGACAAGTTGACAACTGAGGTGAGGATTATCAATATTATCATATTGACCATGACTCTGGTTCATGCGGTCATAATCGCTTGACCGGTGAAAATAAGTCCCCCCAAACGGAGCCTATGTAATCTTGCCTCTCATCCTAGATCACAAATATGCTTAAGGAAAACAGTAAACTGCCATGCAATTAGTATAAGCAAAATACAACATGTATACAAATGTAAATAATGGTATGAACAATGTCATAATATCAAAAGGTGCATTGCGAGGGCATAATAAAAACATTATAATAAAGCAGGAAAATATGTCAAGTATCTACTCTATCAACACTACAACATTTTTGGTCTTTAGCAACACTGGACTTGGCAACATTTACAAAAATGTTGTCTAAAACTTGATAGAGAATAGTTTATAAGTGTTGCAATAGGTTAGCAACTTTAGGCAACACTTTTTGTGGAACATTCAAAAACTGTTCTCTAATCCCTTATATGCAACAGTTTTGAAATGATGTAGTTGACGGTTCGCTTTAGACAACGGTTATCACATGTTGTGTATTTAAAAATAATTTGCAACATGTTAGAAGTGTTGCCTAATGCTTTTCAACTCAACCAAAATTTATTCGAACACCTAAACTATTACTTAAAAATTAAATTTAGAAAATTCATGACAAACCCTCCCACAGTTTCCCCTCGACACTTTCCCAATGGCCGATACCATTCCTCTTCCTCCCGTACGCGGCTTCCTCTCCATTATCTCGTATTGATTCTCTTCCCGGCGACATCTCGGCTCATTTCTTCTCCCGACGTCTACTCCTGTTCTAAAAAGAGGTTAAAAATGGTGAGCTCTCTAATAAGGTTTTACTGCGACACCCTCTCCTCGATCATGACCTCCTTTACAACATAATGACTCAACAACGAAATTTATTTTGGAGCGTGTTAACAAATGTGGCGAAAAATTTTATTTTTTGAGGAAAAGAAAGACCCCGCCTAGGGCGTTCGCATTTCCTTATTTCTCTCCGCGCGATCCTTTCTCCCTTCCCATTTCCGGCGGCATCGACTACCGGTGAGCGGCACGAGCCCACTTATGACTTCTGCAAGCGACGTCGGCTCTTCCTTTGTGAAGAATAGCTGCCAGCATTTGGTTGCTCCTTCTGACGTCGTCGATCTAAGTCGAGGAGGAGAACCCGATCTTTATTTCTTTTCCTCGATCCAGTGAACTCAGACCTGCATCTCTCTCCCTAACTGCTGTAGAAGTTCAGAACCAGATCTGCAAGGAACTGGATCGCTTCGCCCATTAAGCCTACCGGTCAAGGTAAAGAGGGCCGGACTTCACTGTTCAGCAGCAGAAAATATGTAGTACTGCTTTCTTTCTTTTAGTTTAATCCATCCTGTTTAGTTTAATCCTAGAACTCCATCTTCCATATGGTTATCTATGAAAGCAATGACACAAAAAGAACTATAAAGATCAGATCCAATAATTTTCTTTCGCAGGAAATCTGAACCTTTATGTTTTATCTGCCTTTTGATTTATCAGATTCATAATCAAGATAAATGTGCTCCTTAGGCCCTAATCTCATCTCTTCAATTTTTCCCTTTTACTCCTGAAGAAATGTTTTCAATTTAATCGTGAGCCGTGACCCGTCCCTTGCTCGCAGGCGCTTCGAAGGCGCTTCCTCGTCCCCTTCCGCTGCTCCGACGTCCGGCCTCCGCAGGCGCTCCTGTCATCCCGTAGGGTTTCAGAGTTGCCACTCCGACTCCCGAATCTCGATTCTCCTCTTCCGTTTGTACGAAGTGCGAGCTACTTGTCGGCCGCTGTTTTCAGGTGGGTCTTTTCTGATTTCTCTTTGTTCTCTAAAATACTAAAACTTTTTTGTTCTTCTCATAAACCTGCTCTTCCCTTTCTTCCTCTTTGCAGCAGGTCAGCAGGAGTGCAGGAGCATCTTTTCTATTTTGTGTTGTGGCGCAACACTCGGGCACCTCCATCTCACAGGTAAGTGCTGGTGTGAGTCTCGAAAATTGTGGCTGATTTTTCTCTTCCGCTTCTTGACTGCATTTTCTTCTCATGTGTAAAGTTTAATAAAATCATGTTGTGGATCAACCGTCAACGTGCATTTGTGTTCTGAAATTGTGCTCTTATTGTCATTCGAGGTGTTCTGAAATTTTGTGCTCTATTCATGACTTCATGTTGTAGATCAACCACCAACGTGAATTTGGGAAATCTTAAAGTTTCAAATGATATTGGATTAATTCTTTGAATAAATTTATAACCTAAACTTACTGTCTCATGGTTTATATTGAGTGTTATGAAACCATTTTCTTAAAGCTCATCAGATAATGCACATTGAATTTTAGCTATTAGCTGTTTGTTCTATTATTATTTATGTAGTTTGTTCTACTAGTTGTGTTGTGGCGCTATTTGTGTACAAAATTAGACATAGCCTAAGCCTAGAAGTTCATGCAAGACTGGAAAAAGAAGTCAAAGAAGTTTATATATAATTCGGGCCAAATTCGTGTCGAGCTCGAGCCAAGCTCACCGAGCTCGTCGAGCTCAAATCGAGCTCGATCCAAGCTAGACGAGCTCGAGCCAGATCTTTTTGATGAGCTCGACTCGAGCTCGAATTTAAATCTCATTCTAGTTAACTATTTCTTTGGCTTTATCAATTTAATATTCCACCTCAGCTTGTTGTGTATTGTACCTCCTGGCTCAAGTTTTTGGTTCACCCGCATCTCAATCCTTGAAATGACCCACCCTTATATTGTTCTTTCTGTATGTGTTTTTATATATAGTGTAAAATCATATGAACTACACATGTGATGTTGGTGCAAAACATGCAGTCACTATTCTGTATGGAGTGGGCAGAGAAGAAGTAATTGGCATACCATCCAAGCTCAAATTTCTAGAAGCACGGAAAAGAGATTATATCTTTCTTGAAAATTACTCCAACGGCTAGAAAATAATCCTTCTTGAAGGGGTTGATGATATCTTGAAAAGATTTATCTTAACTTAGGAGAGAATTCAACAGAGTTTTTGAGAAGTCGATGTAGCTTTGACATCAAAAATCAACGCAACTCTTAGAAGTAGAGAAGATCTCAGAATAACTTAAGGTAGAAGTCGGCGCAGCTTTTTCAAGGTCGGCGAAGCTTGAACTTTATTAATCGAAAGAATTTGGACTTCACAAGTCCACACAACTTTTAAAAGAGAATCTGGAGTAACTCTGGGAAGATGTCGACGCAACTTTGAGTACATATCGATGTTGCGTCAATTCCTATTAATGTTGCATCGAATACCATTCGACGCAAGTCTTTGACTTAGAAACATTTTGCTAATTTCTTCCTATTCTTCTAGAGGTCTTCCCAACAGAATAAGAATGACATTTTTAAGACTTATCCTAAAAACACTTTAACATAATCTGTTTTATCAAGTCTGAGATTTTTCCCAACACCCCTTACACGGTTACACCGAGGGCGAGCTCATGTAATGCGTTTGATGCATGTGGTTTTGTGGGCTTGTTATTTGGTTATTTTTGTTTTCCCGGGGTTGGAGATTTGATTATCATTTTTGTGTTCATACAGTTAGGCGCCTACAGCCCTTGACTGAGGCAGATGTTGATGAACTGCAGTCTCGCATTGTCGTGGTTGAAAATTTACCTGAAGATCATTGTTACCAGAACCTGATGAAGATTTTTGCTGCTGTTGGAAGGTATGGAGTTTTCTGATTCTTTTCTTCTCTTAATTTCTTAGAAAGCTAGTTGTTCATTTTGTCACTTTTATACTTTATAGCGTCAATACCATGCGCACATCCAAATTTGTGCTTGGATGGTATGCCAATTACCATTGGCATACCATCCAAACGGCTTCTACCATTGATGTTCTTGCTATGTACAACACAATTCATATGACAATAGAGATAGCTGTATATGAAACTTGGCCCGTTTTGATTGAGGTGTGTGACATTCTTTTTGAATGTACTCTGTTATAGTTATGGCTTGCTTTTTATTATAAAATGTTCTTTTAAAAACATCAAACTAAGACTAACATAGTTGGAAGGAGATGGTGTTCACACACTGTTGTTATTTAATTAGAGGCTATTTGTTTTATTGAATCATGAATTACAATAGTTACAGGTCATTGATGACTTGCAAAACAAAAATAAAAAATGTTTAGTACAACACAATTCATATGGCAAGAGAGATGGTGTTCTTGCTGTTGTTCACACAGATGTTCAAAATGCTTTGGCAAAGGCTTCTATGGTTGATGACTTGCAAAACAAAATTCAAGAACTAATTAAAGACCATCCTTTCTACAGGAAAGTACTATGAGGGCATGCACCTGAAATTGTTTAGTAGCTTTATAATTGTTTAGTAGATTCACTTGCAGGTGAAATTACAAGGAGAAAATAGGGAACAAAAAAGAGAAAATCTGAACTGCAGTTGCTGTAGTTCTATTGGACTTCATCTGCTACAGTTCTATTGGACTGCATCTGCTGCAGTTCTATTGGACTGCAGCTGCTGTAGTTCTATTGGACGCTGCTGCTGCAGTTCTATTGGACTGCAGCTGCTGCAGTTCTATTGCACTGTAGCTGCTAGAGTTCTATTGGAACTACAACAGTTGATGAACTCCATGAGACTGAAATTTTTTAGGAAATAGAAAATATTGTCAATTATTGAGACCATCCTTTCTACTTTGCATAATGACAAAAACCTCCTAAAAATCTCCCATCTGAATTTGCTGTGTTAACAAACACCTATGAAATTTGATAAAAAAACAGCCATAAGATTATTGATTTTCCCAAGTTATTATGTTCTTTTCTTTTAATCAATATCATTTTGTGATAAATTTCAGTAGCTGGAATGCTATTATAGAGGAAGAATTGGAGTGTGATGGCGGTGGCAGAGCAGATGTTGGAGTTGCCGGTCGCAATTGTTGTAGTGACAGTGTGACGGAGTCTGGCCTCTCTCTACTTAAGGCAAGGAAGTAAGGTACCAAACTAAAATTCTGCTATTCTCTGAAAATCTCTGATAGCTATGCAAGGTTGGTAAGTTTCTTGCAAATTACCTTTTT
Source organism: Platanthera zijinensis (assembly GCA_039513925.1). Classification (NCBI taxonomy): domain Eukaryota; kingdom Viridiplantae; phylum Streptophyta; class Magnoliopsida; order Asparagales; family Orchidaceae; genus Platanthera; species Platanthera zijinensis. The sequence continues at coordinate 262,149,930 of CM077078.1, forward strand.
TTTACACTCACCCCGTTTTTGTCAAATTAAATTTTATATTAGATACAATCATTTTAATATGGCAGTAATAAAAATTTATATTTATTGGTTTTTGAGTTTATTGATGTCTAATACAGTGGAAATGAAACAATAATTTTTGGGAATCACATTACAATTTGTGGCTCTGAAAATCTCTAATATTTTTGGCTAGATCATAATATTAAGGCAAAAAGTTGCGGAGGTCGAAAAGCTTAGCCTGACTGTGCGGGAGCTAGAGGAAGCTGTTCTTGCTGGTGGTGCAGCAGCAAATGCTGTGAGAGATTACCAACGGAAAGTTCTAGAGATGAATGTACTATTATTTTTTATTCACTGATTTTAGGGGTTCGGGGATATGCGGGTTCTCATATTGATTTCATAATAGATTACACAACTTGTTTGCTCTCTTTTCACACATTCTTTTTATAAAGTTATGATTGCTTCATACTAGGATGAGATGAAGACTCTGGATCGAGAGCTGTCACTGGCAAAAGTTTCTGCAAATAGGGTAGCAGTTGTTGAAGTCAAAATTGACCCCAACGAATGTTCACGAACCAAAGTGTAGCCAACGCCTACTTCTCCCAAGTCTCGACCCCTGACTGGCTGCTAAGGTTCTAAGACTGACCCAAAGCCTCAGCTGGGAGGTCCCACCTCACACCCGGAAGATCTCTGAGAGCTTCCCCTCCAAAGCCAAATGCCGGGCTGGGAGCTCTTCAGCAAGCACTAGAGTTGGAGAATAATGAAAAAGCCTGCTTTCCAAAGAGCCCATATGGGTCTTTTTATAGTCTCCTCTTGACCTGAAAATACTGAAGTACCCCTGATGGGTCTGCCAATAGCTGAATCCCGCTGTCATCCCCGGGGCACCAGGGTAATTTTACCTGTGAATAATGAAATAATGAAATAGCCCCTCTGGACGCGGGACCCTACCACGTGGGCCCCCTTGGCGAGAACCCCGGACGAGAAGGCTCTCGCTAAAAACCGACTGGGCTTACTTCGGCGAGAGCTCCTGTCAAGAAGGTTCTCGCCCTTGATGGTCTTGATGCCATTGCGGCTAAAGGCTCACTTAATGCCTTCTCGCCTGCCCCGGGCGGGAGCTACCATAGTCGAGCCACCTGCTTTGGCTAGGTCAACTATCTGCTCTAATAGGTCGTCGATCGGTCTTTGGCTGGTAGCTCGACGATCTGCTCTGGCTTCACTGGTTCTCGCTTGCTCTTAGGAGGGAGCTCCTTCAAGGCGGGAGCTCATCTGGTCTGGAACCCGAAGCCTGGCGCGGCGCGAACGGTTTTTCCCAACGCCAGGCGAGAGCCCTTAAAGGCGAGAACTCTTATAAGTTTGTCTTAGGGTTAACCCAAGACTAGCCTGAGGCTAGCCCAATCCTGACCACTGACCCCTTGGGGTTCCATCCAGCGAATATGGGGTTGTACACAACCCCCGCTCTTTTCGAGCTAGCCCTGCGCTCGACAAGACAAGTCCAACCCCGAAATCTTCGCTGGACACGTGCCCGATAGCCAAGAGAATCTTTTGGCGAGCCCTACTGCAGCTATAAATACACGCCGTCGGGTATCCGTAAGTCTTACCTCCGAACTGCTGCTTCCTTACTGAGCTCTCGCCTGGGGCTTTTTGCGAGATACCAAGATGTATGCTAAGCGCGTTGGCGAGCCACTTTCGCAGGACCTTCAGGATCGGTTGGCCGCGGCTCAAGCGCGAGCCCTAGCCAACCGTGCTGCGGTAGCGCCCTGGCTATCGAGGAAATCTCCAAACGCCGGTCCTTCGGAGCCGAAGAAGAAAAAGGGCAAACGAAAAGCGAAGGTGGTCCGGCGAGATCTTGCTAGCGAGAACAGGGATCCACCTTCTCCTACTCCCAATCCCGCGGAAGGCCCCTCCCCGCAGAAGGTATGCCTTCCGGCCACCCTTGCCAAGATGCTTATGCTGCAGGTTCGACAGCTAACGTGGCCTTTCGCAGGAATCCTTCCTAACGACGACGCCGGGTCTTCTCCGATCCCTCCCGATTTGTCCGCTCCCCCTCCCGAGGGTCGAACTAGGGTCTCGGAGGAAATTCCTCCAGCCGGGACCCAGGTGATGGGTACGCTTTCCGCCACTTCTCGCCAATTTAATCATGCCCTTCCTTTTCTGAACCGCCTTCTCGCAGAGCCAGCTTCCGCCCTCCCGGGTTTCGTCACCCGGGGAGATGAAGCGAGAACCGGTGCGTCGACTTCTTCCGCGGCGAATCCCACCCTGCCGGTGGGAGGGGTGGCCCTCGAGTCTTTCACTACCCCTAAGGATGCCGATCCTCCCTTGGGAGAGGACAACCCTCTCCATGCTTCCGGCCAGGCCGGGACCCCTGTTCGCAAAACCTTCCGCCCAGGGCGGGGTAAGCCTCTCCACCTTCTTTATGGTACTGACGGAGGGGTCGGGCCTTCTCATCCGTTGCCAATCAATGGCTCTCGCCAGACTAAAGGTATGCGAGATATTTTGCCGGCTAATCGTTAAGCCTTAATCATAACCGCGAGTGCACCTTTCGCAGGGGATCCCAGCTCTCGGCCGGGAGCTAATGAGGAGGGAGAAGAAGAATAAGAAGAAGAAAAAGAAGAAGAAGAAGAAGAAGAAGAAGAAGAAGGTTCCCTTCCTCCTTCGTCCGGCGAGATAGAGGAAACCTTGAACGGCGCCGGGAATGCGAAGGAGCGGAGGAAGAAGATCTCGGCCATTTTGGCCAAGCTCTTCCGGCGAGATCGCGCCCATGCTGCCGCGGCAAAAGCGTTCCGCGAGTCCGTGGAACAAAGGCTAGAGGCCCTGAAACGGGATTTCTTCTTGGACGAGACTGATCGACCGGAAGGACCTACCGCCCAGTCTTCACCAGGGAGATGCATCGCGCAGATCCGGGATCACGCTAGGCGGATCAACCTGGGGTGCACCACGCTGTCCTCTTACTTCAACCCGCTGGCCCCTCCGCGAACCAGGCGGCGTGAACGAGGGCGATGGCGTTGGGAGCTGTATTAGTTCTTCTAGGTCTCGCCCCTTCTTCCTCTTTAGCCTTCCCTTCCGCCATGTACCCTTAAGCCTTTGTAATAACTGCTTATTGTTAACTTTATTCAGCTCTCGGCGGCGAGAGCATGTTATTACCCGTCTCTCCCTTCATTGCGCTGTGAATTTTAATAATGTGTTAGAATTAGGTCACTTGCGCAAAAGCTAAGAAGCTTGCACCGAAACCAAGAGGCTCGCGCCTATGAGAGGCGATCGTCGACTGCTGTCATTCTGAGGGGGAAAACCGAGGCGTCGCCGGTTCAGATCGTGACAGCTGCGCTCCGCCGTCATTTCTCTCTCTATCGGACGGAGCCGCCATGATTATAGTTCCCTATAAATAGGGAGGCCTACCAACCGCATTTATTTCTATGGCCCGGAATCTCAACCCCCTTTTCTTGCTCTCGCGTTCTTGCTTCCGCTTTCACCTCTCTTCAGCTCTCGCTCTCGCTCGCAAACCCACTATGTCTGGCGAGAACGAGGGTCGCGCCCACTGCGCGGAAGCCTTCCGAAAACACCTCTTCCCTTCCTGCACGCTCACCTTAGATGAATATAACCTGATCGTCAACCGCTACATTCCCGCTGGCTTCTCGGCGCGGAACCCGGGTAATCACGATAAGGTGAATACTCCGGAGGCGGGAGAGCTCGCCATCCCCCTCGAGCATTTCGAGGTGGGCTTCCGCCTTCCCCTTTGGCCGGAGGTTCGGCTTGCTCTCCACTACTATGGGGTGGTTCCCGCCCAACTGAACCCGAACTCAATCGCGATCCTTATAGCATTCATATGCTACATGCGATCCGAGAGGATCGAGTTCAGTTTGTCAATCTTCCGGAAGTTGTTCAACTTCCGCGCCAAGGGAGGGGTGGTCTTCTTCTCCGGGCAGCTGCTCAAGACCACCGGTCTCGCCAACAAGCATCATCACTGGGGCGAGAAGTTCGTCTATGTCAGCGGAGACTTCGGCAACGTCCCGCTTCAGCCTGTTCAATACGAGAACGCCGCCTACAAGCCGCCTACCCTGGGATCGCACGAGAGCGCAATCCTTGAATTCTTTGGAACCAAGGAGTTTGACGTTCTCTTCCTCAGGCGAGACGTCGACACCCTTCCACCCGTCCACCCGGGCGAAGGTACGGTCTCGCCCCATATTCAATCCCTTGTCAAGGATCTTCTTGTGCTGAAGTATTTTAACTTTGCAGGAGAGCGGGAGGTCCCTTTAAGCCAACCTTTCGCTGCCGCTCCGGGCGCCGGGGATCGGGCTGCGAGAGGCTCTCTTGCCCTTGCGGAAGCCAGCGCTCGCGCCTGCAGGGATGAGCCCGCTCTGCCCTTGTCGACCGGAGCTAAGAAGCGGAAAGGCCCCGCTCCCGCCCCGCGGCCGCTGAAGAGGCCGAAGCCATCCGCTGCGGACAAGGGCAAGGACTTGGCCGTCTCGCCTGCCCGTCATCCTGCCATGGGCAAGTCCTTCGAAGGGCTGCTCCAGATGGCCAGCGAGATGGGTGCTTCCGCCAGGAGGCGTGCCGAGACAACTGCCGAGAACCCTCCAGCCGCCGACATGGCGGGAGGAGAGGGAGTCGTCGCCGAGACCTCCGCCCGGACTCCGCCCAGGGAAGTGCCGAGAGGGCACAGGAATTATGGCCTCGGCGTGAAGCACGTCGACGCGGAAGGGAAGCCTCTGCTTTAATGGGATCCCGAGACCAACAGGGTTACAGTTTCAAAGCTCCTCCCTAGCTGGGCGGAGCGGGATGAGGTTACCGGCGAGGCTTTCTAGCTGGGCTACGGCCTCTATAGCCGAGAGGGCGCCAGTGTCTTCGACCAGACGCCCACCCGGCTCCTGGCCTTCGATGCTACCCGGGCCCTGCTTCGAGGGTTCGAGCTTACGCATATGTGCGCGCGTCGAAGCATCAACATCGACAAGAACTTCGCCGACATGTACAAGGCGAGTGAAGAGGCGGTGGCCAGAGCATGCTCTTCGGAGACAGAGCTTGCGAGTGATCACCAGGAGTTGGCGAAAGCTCTAGAGGCGTTGTCTTTGCGTCCTGCCGTCGAGGTAAGCGAGATCTTCTCGGCCCCCGCTCTCGCTTCTCGAATTCTTGTTTGCGCAATATTTACTGAGCTGATTTCTTCTTCACAGGATTCCGCCCAAGCCGCGGCGCTTCACGCGGAGTTGGCTGATGTTCGATACGCGAACGTCCTACTGAGGGACCAACTCCAGCGTGCAGAAGCGGCGAAAGGCCCATCTCCGACGCTTGACAAAAGACTGAAGAGCCGCCAGTTCTCGGTGTACGAGATCGACAAGCTGCTGCAGGCGAATGCTCGGGCCACCGTCAAGCTGACCGTCGAGACGTTGCGAGACGCGAAGCTGCTTCGGGAGGATGGCGCAACCATCAACGCTCGCCAACTCCTCCCCTGGCTGTTTGACCCAGTGCCGAAACCCCCGGGCGCGCCGGACTCTCCTCCCTCAGAGGTCCCGAAGTCTTCCACCGAGGCCGGCGAGACGTCTGAAGCGAGCTCTGGCGAGGATTCTGGCGAGAGCACCAGTGGGGATTACAGCGCATCCCCGTGAAGCGCCTTCTTATTTTTGATATTCTTTTGTAACGAGCGAGAAGCTCTAAACCCTTGTAATCGTTGAGTATAATGCAATGTTTTATTTTTATTGTCGGTGTGTGTTCGAACGAATAGATTAGTCAGCCGAGTGGCTTCCGCGCGGGCTTCCGTCGAGACCCTTAGTCTCTTTAAGTTAACCTTCCTTGGGGATCGGCCGGGCGGGAGCCTTGCGCTATTGATTGAGTTATCTTGCCTAGGTCGGCCAGGGAGCCTTCCTTTGCGAGAACCCCCTAGCCGAGACCTTCGAGTCGAGGCTTCTTTCAGCCGAGACCCTTTTGGGCCGAGACCCTTTTGGGCCGGGACCTTTGGGGCCTTGCCTCCGGTCTGGGCCCGAGTCCTGCCCGTATATCTTTCAACCAACTAGATGAGGCTAACCTGACCTCTCCCCCACAGGCGAGCCTTCGGACCTGCCAGCTAGATGGGAGCCTGCGCAGCGGGTCTACCTGGGGCCGAGCCGAGCTCGGGGTGTTGATGAATCTTTCCAAACCTCTCCCCCACAGGCGAGCCTTCGGACCTGCCAGCTAGATGGGAGCCTGCGCAGTGGATCTACCTGGGGCCGAGCCGAGCTCGGGGTGTCGTAGAAGTGGCTAAGAACAAAGTATCGCAAGAGCCAACCTTTCCCCCACAGGCGAGCCTTCGGACCTGCCAGCTTGATGAGAGCCTGCGCAGCGGGTCTACCTGGGGCCGAGCCGAGCTCGGGGTGTCGTAGAAGTGGCTAAGAACAAAGTATCGCAAGAGCCAACCTTTCCCCCACAGGCGAGCCTTCGGACCTGCCAGCTTGATGAGAGCCTGCGCAGCGGGTCTACCTGGGGCCGAGCCGAGCTCGGGGTATCATAGAAGTGGCTAAGAACAAAGTATCGCAAGAGCCAACCTTTCCCCCACAGGCAAGCCTTCGGACCTGCCAGCTTGATGAGAGCCTGCGCAGTGGGTCTACCTGGGGCCGAGCCAAGCTCGGGGTATTGATGAAGATTTTCAAACCTCTCCCCCACAGGCGAGCCTTCGGACCTGCCAGCTAGATGGGAGCCTGCGCAGCGGGTCTACCTGGGGCCGAGCCTAGCTCGGGGTGTTGATGAAGATTTCCAAACCTCTCCCCCACAGGCGAGCCTTCGGACCTGCCAGCTAGATGGGAGCCTGCGCAGCGGGTCTACCTGAGGCCGAGCCGAGCTCGGGGTATTGATGAAGATTTCCAAACCTCTCCCCCACAGGCGAGCCTTCGGACCTGCCAGCTAGATAGAAGCCTGCGCAGCGGGTCTACCTAGGGTCGAGCCGAGCTCGGGGTGTTGATGAAGATTTCCAAACCTCTCCCCCACAGGCGAGCCTTCGGACCTGCCAGCTAGATGGGAGCCTGCGCAGCGGGTCTACCTGGGGCCGAGCCGAGCTCGGGGTGTTGATGAAGATTTCCAAACCTCTCCCCCCACAGGCGAGCCTTCGGACCTGCCAGCTAGATGGGAGCCTGCGCAGCGGGTCTACCTGGGGCCGAGCCGAGCTCGGGGTGTTGATGAAGATTTCCAAACCTCTCCCCCACAGGCGAGCCTTCGGACCTGCCAGCTAGATGGGAGCCTGCGCAGCGGGTCTACCTGGGGCCGAGCCGAGCTCGGGGTGTTGATGAAGATTTCCAAACCTCTCCCCCACAGGCGAGCCTTCGGACCTGCTAGCTAGATGGGAGCCTGCGCAGCGGGTCTACCTGGGGCCGAGCCGAGCTCGGGGTGTTGATGAAGATTTCCAAACCTCTCCCCCACAGACGAGCCTTCGGACCTGCCAGCTAGATGGGAGCCTGCGCAGCGGGTCTACCTGGGGCCGAGCCGAGCTCGGGGTGTTGATGAAGATTTCCAAACCTCTCCCCCACAGGCGAGCCTTCGGACCTGCCAGCTAGATGGGAGCCTGCGCAGCGGGTCTACCTGGGGCCGAGCCGAGCTCGGGGTGTTGATGAAGATTTCCAAACCTCTCCCCCACAGGCGAGCCTTCGGACCTGCCAGCTAGATGGGAGCCTGCGCAGCGGGTCTACCTGGGGCCGAGCCGAGCTCGGGGTGTTGATGAAGATTTCCAAACCTCGCCCCCACAGGCGAGCCTTCGGACCTGCCAGCTAGATGAGAGCCTGCGCAGCGGGTCTACCTGGGGCCGAGCCGAGCTCGGAATGTTGATGAAGATTTCCAAACCTCTCCCCCACAGGCGAGCCTTCGGACCTGCCAGCTAAATGGGAGCCTGCGCAGCGGGTCTACCTGGGGCCGAGCCGAGCTCGGGGTGTTGATGAAGATTTCCAAACCTCTCCCCCACAGGCGAGCCTTCGGACCTGCCAGCTAGATGGGAGCCTGCGCAGCGGGTCTACCTGGGGCCGAGCCGAGCTCGGGGTGTTGATGAAGATTTCCAAACCTCTCCCCCACAGGCGAGTCTTCGGACCTGCCAGCTAGATGGGAGCCTGCGCAGCGGGTCTACCTGGGGCCGAGCCAAGCTCGGGGTGTTGATGAAGATTTCCAAACCTCTCCCCCACAGGCGAGCCTTCGGACCTGCCAGCTAGATGGGAGCCTGCGTAGCGGGTCTACCTGGGGCCGAGCCGAGCTCGGGGTGTTGATGAAGATTTCCAAACCTCTCCCCCACAGGCGAGCCTTCGGACCTACCAGCTAGATGGGAGCCTGCGCAGCGGGTCTACCTGGGGCCGAGCCGAGCTCGGGGTGTTGATGAAGATTTCCAAACCTCTCCCCCACAGGCGAGCCTTCGGACCTGCCAGCTAGATGGGAGCCTGCGCAGCGGGTCTACCTGGGGCCGAGCCGAGCTCGGGGTGTTGATGAAGATTTCGTCAACCGGACTGTTGAAGCCAAAAATGACCCCAACGAATGTTCACAAACCAAAGTGCAGCCGACGCCTACTTCTCTCTTACCTCGACCCTTGACTGGCTGCTAAGGTCAAAAGACTGACCCAAAGCCTCAGCTGGGAGGTCCCACCACACACCCGGAAGATCTCTGAGAGCTTCCCCTCCAAAGCCAAACGCTGGGCTGGGAGCTCCTCAGAAGGCGATAGAGTGGGAGAATAATGAAAGTCCTGCCTTCCGAAGAGCCCCTATGGGTCTTTTTATAGTCTTCCTTTGACCTGAAAATACTGAAATACCCCTGAGGGGTCTGCCAATAGCCCAATCCCGCTGTCCTCCCAAGGGTATTTGGGTAATTTTACCTCGGGATAATAATAAAATAATCCCCTTTACGAGCGCCGGGCCCTACCACGTGGGCCCACTTAGCGAGAACCCTGGCCGTGAAGGCTCTCGCCGGCCGCCAATTGGGCCAACCTTGGCGAGACCCCTTGCCAGGGAGGTTCGCGCCCCTCACGGTCTTGAAACTATCGCGACTGAAGGCTCACTTAGGGCCTTCTCGCCTGCCCTGGGCGGGAGCTTTCCCTAAGGCGGGAGCGTCCGTAGTCAGGCCTTCTGCCTCGGTCGGTCGACGATCTCTCCTGCCGAGAGCTCGACTATCTGCCCTGGTCGGTCGACGATCGCTCCTGCCGAGAGGTCGACTATCTGCCCTTGTTTCCTCAGCTTTCGCCTGCCCTTGGCGGGAGCTCCTTCAGGGCGGAAGCTCCTCTGGCTATGGACCCAAAGCCTGTCGTGGCGCGAACGATATCGCCCACCGCCAGGCGGGAGCCTTTAAGGACGAGAACTCCACCAGTATGCCTTAGGGTTAACCCAAGGCTAGCCTGAGGCTAGCCCAATCCCTCAGTGAAGTCTCCGGGTCCCACCCAGCGAATATGGGGTTGTACACAATCCCCGCTCTTTTTGAGCTAGCCCTGCGCTCGACAAGACAAGTCCAACCCCCATAATATTCGCTGGACACGTGTCCGCCTACCAAGGGAATCTTTTGGTGGGTCCTACCGCGGCTATAAATATATACTGATAGGCGTCCATACGCCCTGCCCTTGAAGTACGATTTTCCAACTGAGCTCTCGCCCCCCGGGACTTTTGCGCGAGCTTACCATGCATCCCAAACGTGCTGCCAAACCACTCCCACAAGACCTCCAAGACCGGTTAGCCGCTGCCCAAGCGCGGGCTTTGGCTAACTGCGCGGCGGTGGCTCCATGGTTAGCGAGAAAGGCTTCAACCGCCGGGCCTTCCGACCCGAAGAAGAAGGAAAAGAGAAGGGCGAAGGTGGTCCGGCGGGATCTTTCTCGCGAGAACAGGGATCCTCCTTCCCCCACTCCCAATCCTGCGGGGGATCCTTCCCCGCAGAAGGTAAGCCTTTCAACCGTGCCTACCGAGCTGACTGTGCACTAGATCCGATGATTAAAGTAAGCTTTCGCAGGAACCCGCTCCTAACGATGACGCCGAGATCCCGCCAAGTTCTTCGAACCTGCCCGCTCATTCACCTAAGGACCAAACGCGGGTCTCGAAGAGGATTCCTCCGGCCGAAATCGGAACTATAGGTACATTTTCCCTTGTCAACATTTCAATCTGACCCTTTCTTTTCTGAACCGTCTTCTCGCAGTGCCAGCTCCCGCCGACCCGGGTCTAACCACCCGGGAAGATGAAGTGAGAACCGTTGAGGAGCCTCCTGCGGTGGCCGATCCTATCCTGCAGGCGGGAGGGGCGGCTTCTAGGCCTTCCGCTACTCTCAAGGATGCCGATCGTCCCTTGAGAGAAGACAACTCCCATCATGCTTCCGGCCAGGCCGGGATCATCGTGCGCGAGCCCTTCCGCCCGGGGCTGGGCAAGCCTCTTCACCTCCTTTACGGAACCAACGGAGGGGTCGGGCCTTCTCGTCCAACTGCAGGTATGCGAAAACTTTTTCTGAACTGTTGATTGTCATGCCCCGACCAAAATTCTCGTGTGTTTCTTTCGCAGGTGATCCTGGCTTGCGGTCAGGAGTCAACGAGGAAGGAGAAGAAGAGGAAGAAGTAGAGGAGGAAGAAGAAGATGAAGAGTCCCCTCTCCCTTCGTCTGGCGAGATAGAAGAAACTTTGAATAGCGCTGGGAGCGCGAAGGGGAGACGGAGGAAGATCTCGGTCATTCTGGCCAAGCTTATCCGGCGAGACCGTGCCCATTCTGCCGCGGCGAAAGCATTCCGTGAATCCGTGGAGCAAAGGCTGGAGGCTCTGGAGCGAGATTTCTTCTTGGGCGAGACTGATCGCCCGGGAGGGCCTTCTGCCGAGTCTTCGCCAGGGAGGTGCATCTCGCAGATCCGGGATTACGCCAGGCGGATCAACCTTGGGTGTACCACGCTATCGTCTTACTTCAACCCGTTGGCGCCCCCAAGAACTAGGCGGCGAGAACGAGGACGATGGAGCTGGAAGCCCTACTAGCCCTCCCGCTTTGAATCTTAATGTATCTCTTTCATCCATGCATCTGTAATAAACATTACTGTTAATTAAGTTTATCCAGCTTGCGCTAGCGAGGATCTCGCCGTTATCCATGTCTTTCTTTTCTTCTTCTTTTTATTACTCTGCGAGGCTTTTTGAATTAGGACGCTTACACCAATCTAGAATGCTTGCGCCAATCTAGGGGGCTTGCGCCAATCCAGAGGGCTTGCGCCAATCCAGAGTCGCGTCGAAACCCGGAACGATCGTTGACCGCTGCCATCCTGAGGGGGAAAATCGAGGCGCCGCTAGCCCGGATTCTGACAGCTGTACTCCGCTGTCACTTTCTCTCTCTGTCGGGTGGATCCATGATGATTATGATTCCCTATAAATAGAGAAGTCTACCAACCGCATTTACTTCTTCGATCCGGAACCTCAGCCTTCCTTCCTTGCTCTCGCGTTCTTGCTTCCGCTTCGACCTCTTTTCAGCTCTCGCTCTCACCCGCAAACCCACCATGCCTGGCGAGAACAAGGGTCGCGCCCACTGCGCGGAAGCTTTTCAGAAACATCTCTTCCCTTCCTGCAAGCTCTCCCTCGACGAATACAACATGATCGTTGACCGCTACATTCCCGTCGGCTTCTCGGCGCGGAACCCGGGTAATCACGATAGGGTGAATACTCCGGAGGCGGGAGAGCTCGCCATCCCCCTCGAGCACTTCGAGGTGGGCTTCCGCCTTCCCCTTTGGCCGGAGGTTCGGCTTGCTCTTCGCTATTATGGGGTGGTTCCCGCCCAACTGAACCCGAACTCGGTCGCGATCCTTATAGCATTCATATGCTATATGCGATCCGAGAGGATCGAGTTCAGTTTGCCCATCTTCCGGAAGCTATTCAACTTCCGTGCCAAGGGCGGGGTGGTTTTCTTCTCCGGGCAACTGCTCGAGGTTACCGGTCTCGCCAACAAGCACCACCACTGGGGCGAGAAGTTCGTTTATGTCAGCGGGGACTTCGGCAACGTCCCGCTTCAGCCCGTCCAGTATGAGGACGCCGCCTACAAGCCGCCTACTCTGGGATCGCGCGAGAGCGCAATCCTGGAATTCTTTGGGACCAAGGAGTTCGATGTCCTCCACCTCAGGCGAGACGTCGACTCCCTCCCACTCGTTCACTCGGGCGAAGGTATGGTCTCGCCTCGGATTTCCTCTTTCATCAAAAAATCTTCCCGCGCTAAAGCGTTATAACTTTGCAGGAGAGCGGGAGGTCCCTCTGCGCCAACCCTTCGCTGAAGGCCGGGGTGTCGAGGGTCTGGCCGCGAGAGGCTCCCTTGCGCTCGCGGAAGCTAGCGCCAGCGCCTGCCGAGAGGATCCAGCCCCTCCCTTGCCGCCACCAGCCAAGAAGCGGAAGGTCACCCTTCCTCCTCTCCGAACGCTGAAGAGGCCCAAACCTTCTGCCCTTGAGAAGGGGAAAGCCCCGGCCGTCCAACCTCCTCCCGAGGGCAGGTCCTTTGAAGCGATCCTTCAGATGGCCAGCGAGATGGATGCCGCCGCCAAGAGCTGCGCCAAGGCTTCTACCGGGAACCCATCGGCCGCAAGCGAGGCTGGGGGAGAAGTGCTCGCCGCCGAGACCTCCGTCCGAGCTCCGCCCCGGGAGGTGCCGAAAGGGCACAGGAACTTTGGTTTCGGCATGAAGTACGCCGACGCGGAGGGGAAGCCTCAGATGGAGTGGGACCCCGAGTCAAACTCGATCAAGGTTACGACGCTCCTCCCCAGCTGGGCGGAGGGGGAAGATGTGACTGGCGAGGCCTTCGCGCTTGGATACGGCCTTTACAGCCGAGAGGATGCCAGCGTGTTTGACCAGATATCGACCCGCCTTCTAGCCTTCGATGCCATCCGGGCTCTATTGCGCGGGTTCGAGCTTGCGCATATATGTGCGCGCCGAAGCATCACCCTTGACAAGAATTTCACCGATATGCGCAAGGCGAGGGAGGACGCGATGGCTCGAGCACACACCGCGGGAGAAGAACTCGCGAAAGCTCAACAAGAGCTTGCGGATGCTCGACTGGCGCTGTCTCTACGCCCTGCGGCGGAGGTAAGCGAGACCCTCCCGAACCCTTGCTTTCGTTTTTCAATGTTATGATGGTGCGATGTTTCCAGACTGAACTCTCTTTTTTTCTTTTCACAGGATTCTGCCCAAGTCAGGGAGCTTCGCGCAGAGCTGGCCAACGCGCGCTGCGAGAGCGTTCTCTTGAGGGAACAGCTTCGCGCAGAGCAGGCGAAGGTCCCGCCTCCGGAGCTAGATGCGAGGCTGCGGAGTCGTTACCTCTCGGAGTACGACGTTGACAAGCTGCTCCAAGCCAACGCTCATGCAACCGTCAAGCTGACGCTCGAGACGCTGCGAGACGTCAAGCTGCTTCGGGAGGACGGCGCGACCATCGACGCTCGCCAGCTTCTCCCTTGGCTCTACGATCCAGTTCCCAAACCTCCGGGCGCGTCGGACTCGCCTCCCTCAGACATCCCGAGGTCTTCTACCGCTGGCGAGACATCTGGAGAGGGCTCTGGCAATGATTCAAGCGAGAGCACCAGCGGGAGCTACAGCGCGTCCCCCTAAACTTCTTCTTTTCTTTTTGTTTCTTTTGTAATGAGCGAGAGGCTCCAACTTTTTGTAATTAATTTTATGTAAAGTAATGTATCATCTCTCATTTTCAGTGTGCTTGAAAGTATATTGTTCTGACGAATGGTTTCCGCGCGAGCTTCCGCCGAGACCCTTAGTCTCTTTAGGATAACCTCTTAGAAATCCGTTAGGCGGGAACCTCGCGTCGTTAATTAAGTTGTCCTGCTCAGGTCCGCCGGGAGCCTCTTTTTGCGAGAACCCCCCCTTTGACCGAGACCTTTGCTGGCCGAGACCTTTGAGCCGAGACCCTTACTGGCCGAGACCTTTGAGCCGAGACCCTTACTGGCCGAGACCTTTGAGCCGAGACCCTTACTGGCCGAGACCTTTGAGCCGAGACCCTTACTGGCCGAGACCTTTGAGCCGAGACCCTTACTGGCCGAGACCTTTGGGGCCTTACCTCCAGTCTAGGTCAGGGCCCTACCCACGTATTTTTCCAACCAATTAAACCCCTACCCCACCGGCGAGCCGTCGGACCTGCTAGCTTATTGAGAGCCTGCGCAACGGGTCTACCTGGGGCCGAGTCGAGCTCGTTGTAATGTAGAAGTGGCCAAGAACAAAGTATCTCAGGAGCCAACCTATCCCCCACAGGCGAGCCTTCGGACCTGCTAGCTTGATGAGAGCCTGCGCAGCGGGTCTACCTGGGGCCGAGCCGAGCTCGGGGTGTCGTAGAAGTGGCCAAGAACAAAGTATCTCAGGAGCCAACCTATCCCCCGCAGGCGAGCCTTCGGACCTGCCAGCTTGATGAGAGCCTGCGCAGCGGGTCTACCTGGGGCCGAGCCGAGCTCGGGGTGTCGTAGAAGTGGCCAAGAACAAAGTATCTCAGGAGCCAACCTATCCCCCACAGGCGAGCCTTCGGACCTGCCAGCTTGATGAGAGCCTGCGCAGCGGGTCTACCTGGGGCCGAGCCGAGCTCGGGGTGTCGTAGAAGTGGCCAAGAACAAAGTATCTCAGGAGCCAACCTATCCCCCACAGGCGAGCCTTCGGACCTGCCAGCTTGATGAGAGCCTGCGCAGCGGGTCTACCTGGGGCCGAGCCGAGCTCGGGGTGTCGTAGAAGTGGCCAAGAACAAAGTATCTCAGGAGCCAACCTATCCCCCGCAGGCGAGCCTTCGGACCTGCCAGCTTGATGAGAGCCTACGCAGCGGGTCTACCTGGGGCCGAGCCGAGCTCGGGGTGTCGTATAAGTGGCCAAGAACAAAGTATCTCAGGAGCCAACCTATCCCCCGCAGGCGAGCCTTCGGACCTGCCAGCTTGATGAGAGCCTGCGCAGCGGGTCTACCTGGGGCCGAGCCGAGCTCGGGGTGTCGTAGAAGTGGCCAAGAACAAAGTATCTCAGGAGCCAACCTATCCCCCACAGGCGAGCCTTCGGACCTGCCAGCTTGATGAGAGCCTGCGCAGCGGGTCTACCTGGGGCCGAGCCGAGCTCGGGGTGTTGATGAAGATAACCAAACCTCTCCCCCACAGGCGAGCCTTCGGACCTGCCAGCTAGATGAGAGCCTGCGCAGCGGGTCTACCTGGGGCCGAGCCGAGCTCGGGGTGTTGATGAAGATAACCAAACCTCTCCCCCACAGGCGAGCCTTCGGACCTGCCAGCTAGATGAGAGCCTGCGCAGCGGGTCTACCTGGGGCCGAGCCGAGCTCGGGGTGTTGATGAAGATAACCAAACCTCTCCCCCACAGGCGAGCCTTCGGACCTGCCAGCTAGATGAGAGCCTGCGCAGCGGGTCTACCTGGGGCCGAGCCGAGCTCGGGGTGTTGATGAAGATAACCAAACCTCTCCCCCACAGGCGAGCCTTCGGACCTGCCATCTAGATGAGAGCCTGCGCAGCGGGTCTACCTGGGGCCGAGCCGAGCTCGGGGTGTTGATGAAGATAACCAAACCTCTCCCCCACAGGCGAGCCTTCGGACCTGCCAGCTGGATGAGAGCCTGCGTAGCGGGTCTACCTGGGGCCGAGCCGAGCTCGGGGTGTTGATGAAGATAACCAAACCTCTCCCCCACAGGCGAGCCTTCGGACCTGCCAGCTAGGTGAGAGCCTGCGCAGCGGGTCTACCTAGGGCCGAGCCGAGCTCGGGGTGTTGATGAAGATAACCAAACCTCTCCCCCATAGGCGAGCCTTCAGACCTGCCAGCTAGATGAGAGCCTGCGCAGCGGGTCTACCTGGGGCCGAGCCGAGCTCGGGGTGTTGATGAAGATAACCAAACCTCTCCCCCCACAGGCAAGCCTTCGGACCTGCCAGCTAGATGAGAGCCTGCGCAGCGGGTCTACCTGGGGCCGAGCCGAGCTCGGGGTGTTGATGAAGATTCCTTCGATCAGGCCTATTCTATCGCTGAGATGAGGAATCATAGCCAGTTAAAACAAAAACATAAAGATTGCATATTCAGCGACAGTCAACATTTTGAAATAAACTCATTGAAAATGCAACAGTTGTTTACAACATTACAATCCTTCTTTCCCTCTTACGGGTAGAAGTGCTTCAGGTCATCAGCATTCCAGGTGTGACTCAAGGTCCTTCTCTCTGCGTCCTAGAGATAGTAGCCTCCGTTAACCAGAGCCTTCTCTACTATATAAGGCCCTTCCCAGCTAGGGTTGAGCTTACCCACCGCAGCCGACCTTCCCGCAGCGTCGACCTTTTTCAGTACTAGATCCCCCTCGGCGAATTGCTTGACTCTGATGTGCTTATCGAAGTACCGAGCCATCCGCCGTTTTATTTCTTCTTGCCTGATGGCGGCAACCTCCCGCAGCTCTTCCACCATATCTAATGAGAGGCGCAACCCTTCTTCATTTTCCAACCTCCAAGCTTCGCTTCCCTCAGCCGCGACCGCGACCCTTGGAGACCTAACCTCGAACTCCACAGGGAGGACAGCCTCACACCCATGAGAAAGCTTGAAGGGGGTCTCTCCTGTGGCCGTGTTCGGAGTTGTTCGCAAGGCCCACAGGACGGAAGGGAGCTGTTCCACCCAGCTACCCTTCAGGTTCTCCACCTTCTTTTTGAGCAAGTTGACGATGACTTTGTTTGCCGCCTCCACCTGGCCATTGCTCCGAGGATGATGGACAGAGGCGAACCTGAGGTCAATCCCCAATTGGGTGCAGAAATTGATGAATTCTTCACTGGCAAACTGAGGACCGTTGTCCGTCACTATCGCTTGGGGCAATCCGTGCCTGCAAATGATTTCCCCCCAAACGAAGTTTCTGATGACCTGGGAGGTTACCTTGGCTAACGGCTTGATCTCCAGCCATTTGGAGAAGTAGTCAATCATAACTAGGAGGAACCTCCTCTGTCCACTAGCTGGAGGAAAGGGTCCAACCAGGTCCATTCCCCAAATGGCGAAGGGCCATGGCGCCGTGATGCTTCGAAGCCTTTGGGCGGGCAAGAGCTGGAGAGGAGCATGTACTTGGCACTTCCGACACCTCCTTGCGAATTCAGCTGTATCCTTCCTTAAGGTCCGCCAAAAATATCCCTGCCTTATCACCCTTGATTCCAATGTCCTTCCCCCGGAATGACTGCCGCACTCTCCAGAATGGACCTCTTCCAGGATCCTCGGGACTTCCTCCTCGGTTACGCATCTCGCGAGGAGCCCTGACAACATCTTCCGATGCAAGCTCCCCTCCAGCATCAGGTAATGAGCCGCCTTGTGCCTGAAGCTCTTTGCATCCTTGACTTCTTCCGACAGTTCCCCTGTGGTCAAGAAGGTCACCAACGGATCTACCCATGAGGACCGCCGATTCACCTCCATCACCTCCCCCTCTTCAATGGCTGGCCGAAATAGTTCGGTTAGGGTACCTCCACCCCGAGGCCCGAACTTTGCTAATCGGTCAGCTGCCATGCTTTCCTCCCTGGGAACATGTTGAATAGAAAAAGAACGGAAACCTCCAATAATCGTTCTTACCTTTGATAGATATCTTGCGAGGGTAGGCTCCCGGGCCTCAAACTCGCCTCGGATCTGCGATGCTACCACCATTGAGTCGGTGAAGGCTTCCACATCCTGGATTTCCAGCTCCTTTGCCAAGCGAAGGCCAGCTATCACAGCCTCATACTCCGCTTGGTTATTGGTTACAGGGAAGTGGAAGGTTACTGCTTGCTCTATGGTAACTCCCTGAGGACTTACCAACACCACACCTCCTCCCAGGGAGTGCCTTCCTGAGGCCCCGTCGACCACCATCTTCCATGCTTCTTGCGGCCTTGGTTCTTCAACCTCGGCCTCGGTAACATAGTCCGCCAGAAAATCCGCTACTGCCTGGGCTTTGATGGAGAGCCTCGAGACGAAAGAAATGTCGAACTCGCTTAGCTCGATGGACCACTTTGCCAACCTTCCTGAATGTTCCACCCCCTCCAAGACCTTGCGAAGGGGATGGTCGGTTACCACCCTAATCGAGTGTGCTTGAAAGTAAGGGCGAAGCTTCCTAGCTGAGATGACCAAAGCATACGCTAGCTTCTCCAGGATGGGGTATCGGAGCTCCGCCTTTTTTAAGATTCGGCTGACATAATAGACGGGTAACTGCTTCTTCCCCTCTTCCCTAACCAAGACGGAGCTCACTGCCTCTCCCCCCACTCCGAGATACAAGGCCAGGTCCTCCCCTTCCTTCGGGCTTTGAAGTAACGGAGCTTGGGAGAGTTGTCTCTTCAGCCCCTGAAACGCCTCTTCACACTCGGCCGTCCATTCGAAAACTTGGTTACCACGAAGTACTTTAAAGAAAGAGGAACATCTATCCCCTGACCGAGAGAGGAACCTGCTTAGCCCGGCCAACTTCCCTGTCAAGCTCTGGACCTCCTTGGCGCTGCGAGGCGATTCCAGGTCTAGGATGGCCTTAACTTTATCGGGGTTAGGCTCTACCCCCGCAGGAGTCAAGAGGTGTCCGAGGAATTTTCTGCGACTAGCCCCGAAGACACACTTCAAGGGGTTCAACCTCATCTTGAACCTTCGTAGGGTGGCAAACGTCTCCTCCAAGTCTCGCAAGTGGGAATCAACACACTTGCTCTTGACCATGAGGTCATCCACATAGACCTTCAGGTTCCTTTCCATTTGATCTTGAAAGATTCGATCCATCATGCGTTGGTACGTCGCCCCTGCATTCTTCAATCCGAAGGGCATCATCTTATAGCTGAAGCATCCCTCTCTCGTGATGAAGGAAACATCCTTGACATCAGGAGGGTGCATCCAGATCTGGTGATAACCTGAAAATGCATCTAAAAAACTCATAAGAGAAAAACCAACGGCTGAGTCAACCAGTGCGTCGATTCGAGGCAAGGGGTAGCAATCCTTGGGACATGATTTATTTAATAAAGAAAAATCAACACACATGCGCCATTTTCCTCCTCCCTTCTTTACCATTACCACGTTGGAGATCCAGCCTGGGTACTGGATCTCTGAGATGAAGCTTGCGTCCAGGAGCTTTTTGACCTCCTCTCGGATGGGGGCTTCTAGCTTGGTGGCGATGGCCCTCATCTTTTGGCGTATGGGGCGGGCTCTGGGATCCAGGTTCAAGCGATGACAGGCCACGTCCGCGTCGATGCCCGGCATGTCTGCCGCGCTCCAAGCGAAGATGTCGACGTTGCTTTGGATGCAGGCTCGCATCCGCTCCTGATCCTCGAGGTTCAAGCCTCCGCTGATCCGAATCCTTTGGACCTCCCCCGCTCTTGTAAGCACCTCCATCTCCACCACTTCCTCGGCCGGATCCAGCCCCGACCGCTCCCAACTTACCCTTGCCTCCTCCTGCTCAAACTCGAGCTCCTCTCCCCCAACCTCATCAACTTCCATCGCCTCTTCCAGGCTCTCCTCCTGCCTCTGCTCTTCTTCATCCCTCACTCCTCTCGCCTCTTCTAGGCTGATCTCCCCTTTCTCAACCCCTTCCTGCTCAGCCATCTCCTTCTCCAACTCCTCTGCCTCCGCCATCCATGACACAGTATTAACCGCCGTCACATAGCATTGCCTTGCCATCTTCGGATCCCCCCTGATCCTAACCTGCACTCCTCCATTGTTGAACTTGAGGCATTGGTGGTATGAGGAGGGTACGCAGCGAAAGGCGCTGATGAGGGGACGTCCAAAGATGGCATTGTAACTATTCGGGGCGTCTACGATCACGAACCGACAGTTCCGTGAGACGCCCCCAAGCCTCACATGCAGGCCCACTCCCCCTTCCACTTCTTTCCTTTCTCCGGAGAAGCCAAAAAGCGGTCCATCAGAAGCCAGGACCCTTTTTCCTTCCACCCTCATCTCATCGAAGGCCTTCTTGAAGATCACGTTCACCGAGCTCCCATTGTCCACCAGTATCCGGGAGACGGTGTAGTTTTCTATCGCTGTCTAGATCACAAGCGCGTCACAGAACGGATCCTCGTAGTCTGGCATATCCGCGGATGAGAAAGTGATCTTCTCCTCTGGGGGGGGAGCCTGGGAGGTTGAGGCGACCCCTCGGCGGAACATGGTTTGAAGGCTCCCCTTGCGGGTTGCCTCGATCCCCACTCCCCCATGGATCACTCCGATCCCTCCTCGGGTCCCCACGTCTACCCTGTCTTCACATCTGTCCTCAACCTCTTCCCGCTGCACTTCAACGATCCTTACAGGCGGATCCTGCCTTCCGACCCCTCTGGCCCCTCTAATCTCCAGAAACTCTGGGCAGGTGGCCGTTGCGTGACCTTCCTCCTGATGGAAGTCACAATAAGGCAACGCCACCCTGCCCCCTCTTCCTTCTCCTCCACCCCTTCTTCCGGCTCCCCGAAATCTTCTTCCTCTTCCTCTTCCCACCTCTATAGCCTCCTGCGGCGGTGGAAAATGACCCCTTGGTCCTTGTCGCCATCCTCCCTGCTCCAGCCTTCTTTGTTCCCGGAAGTTATATCTTCCCTGAAGTCCTCCTTGCCCCTGGGGGCGGCCCTCCTGAGGCCTCCAACCCAGTCGGTTGTTCGGCTCCCTGGCCCCCCCATGCTGCGGTCCCTGCCCTCGGGGCTCTTCTCTTCTCCTATCTTCCCTCGGCTCCCTCTGCTCTCTCTGCCTTCCCGCCACCGGCTCCTTCACATCATCCTCGGCCAACCTGGCCAGCTTCCTTGCAAACGCAGGGTTCTCCCTCTCGAAGTCTATCTCCTTTGCCGCCCTCTCCATGAGCTCCTCAAAAGAGAGAGGGGGCACTCTCTTCAACTCCATGCTAAAAAACCCTGGTCTCAGCCCCAGGGTGAAGGCAAGCATCAGCGCGTACCCCGGGACCTCCTGGACCAGGAGAACCTCCTCTTGGAACCGGTCGACATAGTGACCCAGCGTCTCTTCCGGCCCTTGCCTCACTGCAAACAGGCATTCAGCCTCCTTCTTCCGCTTCTTTGAAGTCGAGAACCTCAACAAGAAACCTCTGCGCAGATCTTCAAAACTGTAGATGGAACTCGCCGGCAACTGGTAGAACCAGTCCCTGGCCTTCTCTTTCAGAGTGATGGCGAAAAGCCTACACTTGAAGGCATCCGACATTTGCCTGATGGACACCACGTCCTCGAACCATTGCACGTGCTGAACCGGGTCATCCTTCCCGGTGTAGTAGGTCATGTCCGGCTCCCGGAATCCCTCCGGCACTGGAGCCGAGACAATGAGCTCACTAAAGGGGGTCTCGCCTCCAGCCTGGCGAGAAGGCACATCTCGCGACCTCGGTTGGCTGGACCGATCCGCGAGACCATGCCCAGGGAAGAGTTCCCGCACCGTCGCCTCCTTCTCGCCCAGATCCGCCGGAAGCTCCTTCTCGAGACGCTGGCCTGGGAAAAGCTCCCGCGCGGCCACGTCCCTCTCGCCTGCCTCCACCGGGACCTCCTTCCCGGGGCGCTGCCCTGGAGCGTTCTCGCCTAGCAGCGGAACCACTTCCACCGGAACCTGCGGCGTCTCCCACTCATTCCTTGCCGAGAAGGCCAAGTTGATCGTCTGCATGACTTCCCGCCTGAAGTCCTCAAACATCTTCTTCGTCGCCTCGTCCACCCGGGTGGGGGATCCTCCTGCGCCTGATCCTTCACCTTCGCCTCCTGCCATGGGACTTAACTCGAGATTTTCTTACACCGGCTGCTTCCACGCTCACCGCACCAGAACTGTTGAAGCCAAAAATGACCCCAACGAATGTTCACAAACCAAAGTGCAGCCGACGCCTACTTCTCTCTTACCTCGACCCTTGACTAGCTGCTAAGGTCAAAAGACTGACCCAAAGCCTCAGCTGGGAGGTCCCACCACACACCTGGAAGATCTCTGAGAGCTTCCCCTCCAAAGCCAAACGCTGGGCTGGGAGCTCCTCAGAAGGCGATAGAGTGGGAGAATAATGAAAGTCCTGCCTTCCGAAGAGCCCCTATGGGTCTTTTTATAGTCTTTCTTTGACCTGAAAATACTGAAATACCCCTGAGGGGTCTGCCAATAGCCCAATCCCGCTGTCCTCCCAAGGGTATTTGGGTAATTTTACCTCGGGATAATAATAAAATAATCCCCTTTACGAGCGCTGGGCCCTACCACGTGGGCCCACTTAGCGAGAACCCTGGCCGTGAAGGCTCTCGCCGGCCGCCAATTGGGCCAACCTTGGCGAGACCCCTTGCCAGGGAGGTTCGCGCCCCTCACGGTCTTGAAACTATCGCGACTGAAGGCTCACTTAGGGCCTTCTCGCCTGCCCTGGGCGGGAGCTTTCCCTAAGGCGGGAGCGTCCGTAGTCAGGCCTTCTGCCTCGGTCGGTCGACGATCTCTCCTGCCGAGAGCTCGACTATCTGCCCTGGTCGGTCGACGATCGCTCCTGCCGAGAGGTCGACTATCTGCCCTTGTTTCCTCAGCTTTCGCCTGCCCTTGGCGGGAGCTCCTTCAGGGCGGAAGCGCCTCTGGCTATGGACCCAAAGCCTGTCGTGGCGCGAACGATATCGCCCACCGCCACGCGGGAGCCTTTAAGGACGAGAACTCCACCAGTATGCCTTAGGGTTAACCCAAGGCTAGCCTGAGGCTAGCCCAATCCCTCAGTGAAGTCTCTGGGTCCCACCCAGCGAATATGGGGTTGTACACGGACCTATTCTATCATGAAGATGAGAAGACATAGCCGGTTAAAACAAAAGGCATTGCGATTGCATACTTAGAGAATCAATATTCTGAAATGAACTTATTAAAATGGCAATAGTTATTTTCAACGTTACAATCCTTCTTTCCCCTCATGGGTAGAAGCGTTTTAGATCATCACCGCTCCAAGTATGGCTCAAGGTCTTTCCCTCCACATCCTGGAGGTAGTAACCTCCATTGACCAGAGCCTTCTCTATTATGTACGGCCCTTCCCAGCTAGGGTTGAGCTTGCCGACAGGGGCCGATCTTCCTGCTGCGTCGACCTTCTTCAGCACTAGGTCCCCTTCGGCGAATTGCTTGACCCGAATGTGCTTATCAAAGTACTTGGCCATCCGCCGCTTTATCTCCTCTTGCCTGATGGCAGCGACGTCTCGTAGCTCTTCCGCCATGTCCAGCGAGAGGCGCAACCCTTCCTCGTTCTCCAGCCTCCAAGCTTCGCTTCCTTCACCTGCGGCCGCGACCCGCGGAGACCGAACCTCGAACTCCACCGAGAGGACTGCCTCGCACCCATGAGAGAGATTGAAGGGGGTCTCCCCTGTGGCCGTGTTCGGAGTTGTTCGCAGGGCCCACAGGACGGAAGGGAGTTGCTCCACCCAGTTACCCTTCACGTTCTCCACCTTCTTTTTGAGCAAGTTGACAATAATCTTGTTTGTCGCTTCTACCTGGCCATTGCTTCGAGGGTGATGGACGGAGGCAAACCTGAGGTCAATCCCCGATTGGGCGCAGAAACTGATGAATTCTTCGCTGGCAAACTGAGGACCGTTGTCCGTCACTATTGCTTGGGGTAACCCGTGCCTGCAGATGATTTCCCCCCAAATGAAGTTCCTGATGACCTGAGAGGTAACCTTGGCTAGAGCTTTGACCTCCAGCCACTTTGAGAAGTAATCGATCATGACGAGGAGGAACCTCCTTTGCCCGCTAGCCGGAGGAAAGGGCCCGACTAGATCCATCCCCCAAATAGCGAAGGGCCACGGCGCTATGACGCTTCGGAGCCTTTGGGCGGGTAGGAGCTGAAGGGGAGCGTGTACTTGACATTTTTGACATCTCTTTGCAAACTCAACTGTATCTTTTCTCAAGGTCTGCCAGAAATACCCTTGCCTTATCACCCTTGCCCCCAATGTCCTTCCCCCTGAGTGACTGCCACACTCTCCGGAATGCACCTCTTCCAGGATCTTAGGGACTTCCTCCTCAGCTACACATCTCGCGAGGAGCCCTGACAACATCTTCCGATGCAATCTCCCCTCCAGCATCAGATAGTGAGTCGCCTTGTGCCTGAAGCTTTTTGCATTTTTGACTTCCTCCGACAGCTCTCCTGTGGTTAAGAAGGTCACCAACGGATCTATCTATGAGGGCCGCCCACATACCTCCATCAACTCCCCCTCTTCAATGGCTGGCCGAAATAGTTCGGTTAGGGTACCCCCACCCCGAGGCCCGAACTTTGCTAACCGGTCAGCTTCCATGCTTTCCTCCCTGGGAATATGTTGAATAGAAAAGGAACGGAAACCTCTGATGATGGTCCTTACCTTGGATAAGTATCTCGCGAGGGTGGGCTCCCGAGCCTCAAACTCCCCACGGATTTGTGATGCAACTACCATCGAGTCGGTGAAGACCTCTACATCCCGAATTTCCAGCTCCTTGGCCAATCGAAGGCCGGCTATCACGGCCTCATACTCCGCTTGATTGTTGGTCACAGGGAAGTGGAAGGCCACTGCCTGTTCTATGGTAACCCCTTGAGGGCTTACCAACACCACACCTCCTCCCAGGGAGTGCCTTCCTGAAGCCCCGTCGACGATCATTCTCCACGCTTCCTGCGACCTCGGCTCTTCTTCCTCGGCCTCGGTGACATAATACGCCAAAAAGTCTGCCACGGCCTGGGCTTTGATGGAGAGCCTTGGGACAAAGGAAATGTCGAACTCGCTAAGCTCGATGGACCACTTTGCCAACCTTCCCGAATGCTCCACCCCCTCGAAGACCTTGCGAAGAGGATGATCGGTCACAACCTTAATCGAATGTGCTTGGAAATACGGACGGAGCTTCCTTGCCGAAACGACCAAGGCATAAGCCAGCTTCTCCAGGATAGGGTAGCGGAGCTCCGCCTTTTTCAAGATTCGGCTCACATAGTAGACGGGTAGCTGCTTCTTCCCTTCTTCTCTAACCAAGACTGAGCTTACAGCTTATTCCCCCACCCCGAGATATAAGGTCAGGTCTTCTCCCTCCTTGGGGCTTTGGAGTAGCGGAGCCCGGGAGAGTTGCCTCTTCAGTCCTTGGAAAGCCTCTTCGCATTCAATCGTCCATTCAAACACTTGATTACCACGAAGCACCTTGAAAAAGGAGGAGCACTTGTCCCCGGACCGAGAGAGGAACCTGCTCAGTCCGGCCAACTTTCCGGTTAAGCGCTGGACCTCCTTGGCATTGCGAGGTGATTCCAAGTCCAAGACGGCCTTTACCTTGTCTGGGTTAGGTTCTACCCCTGCCGGGGTCAGGAGGTGTCCAAGGAATTTCCCGCAACTGGCCCCGAAGACACACTTCAAGGGATTCAACCTCATCTTGAATCTCCGTAGGGTGGCAAACGTCTCTTCCAAGCACCGTAGGTGGGACTCCAGGCATTTGCTTTTTACCATCAGATCGTCGACGTAGACCTCTAGATTCTTCCCTCTTTGATCCCGAAAGACTCGATCCATCATGCGTTGGTACGTTGCCCCTGCGTTCTTCAACCCGAAGGACATCATCTTGTAGCTGAAGCATCCCTCTCTTGTGATGAAGGAAACATCCTTGACATCGGGAGGGTGCATCCGAATCTGATGGTAACCTGAAAAAGCATCTAAAAAACTCATAAGAGAAAAACCGACGGCTGAATCAACCAGCGCGTCGATCCGAGGCAGGGGGTAGCAATCCTTAGGACATGATTTATTTAACAAGGAAAAGTCAATACACATGCGCCATTTTCCTCCCCCCTTTTTCACCATTACCACATTGGAGATCCAGCCTGGATACTGGATCTCTGAGATGAAGCCCGCCTCCAAGAGCTTCTTGACCTCTTCCCGGATCGGCTCCTCCAGCTTGGTGGCAATGGCCCTCATCTTCTGGCGTATGGGCGAGTCCTGGGGTCCAGGTTCAGGCGATGGAAAGCCACGTCTGCGTCGATGCCCGGCATGTCTGCCGCGCTCCAAGCGAAGATGTCGACGTTGCTTTGGATGCAGGCTCGCATCCGCTCCTGATCCTCGAGGCTTAAGCCTCCGCTGACCCGCACCTTTTGTACCTGCCCCGCCCTGGTGTGCACCTCCATCTCTATCACCTCTTCGGCCGGCTCCAATCCCGTCCGTTCCCAACCTGCCCTTGCCTCCTCTGGCTCAAGCTCTTCTCCTCCAAGCTCATCAACCTCCATCGCCTCCTCCAAGCTCTCACCTTGCCTCTGCTCTCCTTCTTCTGCCGCCCCTCTTGTTTCTTCCAGGCCAATTTCCTCTACCTCCATCTCCTATGCCTCCAACTCCTCCGCTTCCTACGGGCTCGCCTCCTGCACCTCTTCCGCTTGCTTTTCGACAACCTCCTTCGCCTCCTCCAGGCTTGTCTCCCCTTCTCCAACACCTCCTTCCTGCTCAGCCATCTCTTTCTCCAGCTCTTCCGCTTCCACCATCCACAACATGGTGTTGACTGCCGTCACGTAGCACTGCCTTGCCACCTTTGGGTCCCCCCTGATCCTAACTTGCACCCCTCCATTGTTGAACTTGAGGCATTGATGGAACGAGGAGGGTACGCAGCGAAAGGCGCTGATGAGGGGACGTCCAAAGATGGCATTGTAACTACTTGGGGCGTCCACGATCACGAACCTGCAGTTCCGTGAGACGCCCCCAAGCCTTACATGTAGGCCTACTCCCCCTTCTACTTCTTTTCTCTCCCCAGAGAAGCCGAAAAGCGGTCCATCGGAAGCTAGGACCCTTTTCCCTTCCACCCCCATCTCGTCAAAGGCCTTCTTGAAAATCACGTTCACCGTGCTCCCGTTGTCCACCAGTATCCGGGAGACGGTGAAGTTCTCCACCGCTGTCTGGATTACTAACGCGTCGCAGAACGGATCCTCATAGGCTGGCATATCTGCGGATGAGAAGATGATCTTTTCTTCTGGGGGGGAGCTAAGGAGGTCGAGGCGACCCCTCTACGGAACATGGTTTGCAGGCTCCCCTTGCGGGTTGCCTCGATCCCTACTCCCCCATGGATCACTCCGATCCCCCCTCGGGTCCCCACGTCAACCCTGTCTTCACATCTGTCCTCAACCTCTTCTCGCTGTACCTCTACGATCCTTGCGGGCAGATCTTGCCTCCCAGCATCTCTGGCCTCCCTCATCTCCAGAAACTCCGGACAGGTGGCCGTTGCGTGGCCCTCCTTCTGATGGAAGTCACAATAGGGCAACGCCACCCTGCCCCCTCTTCCTACTCCTCCTCCCCTTCTCCCGGCTCCCCGAATTCCTCTTCCTCTTCCTCTTCCCACCTCCATGGCTTCCTGCGGTGGTGGGAAGTGACCCATCGGTCCCTGCCTCCATCCTCCTTGCTCCAACCTTCTTGGTTCCCGGTAAATGTCTCTTCCTTGAAGACCCCCTTGGCCCTGGGGGCGACCTTCCTGAGGCCTCCAACCCAATCGGTTGTTTGGATCCCTGGCCCCCCCATGCTGCTGCCCCTGCCCTCGGGGTTCTTCTCTCCTCCTATCCTCTCTTTGCTCCCTCTGCTCCCTCAACTCCCTCTGCCTTCCTGCCACCGGCTCCTTCACATCGTCCTCGGCCAACCTGGCCAACTTCCTTGCAAACGCCGGGTTAGCCCTCTCAAAGTCTATCTCCTTAGCCGCCCTCTCCATGAGCTCCTCAAAAGAGAGAGGGGGCACTCTCTTCAACTCCATGCTGAAAAACCCTGGCCTCAGCCCCAGGGTGAAGGCAAGCATCAGCGCATACCCCGGGACCTCCTGGACCAGGAGAACCTCCTCTTGGAACCGGTCAACATAGTGACCCAACGTCTCCTCCGGCTCTTGCCTCACTGCAAACAGGCATTCAGCCTCCTTCTTCCGCCTCTTTGAAGTCGAGAATCTCAACAAGAAACCCCTGCGCAGATCTTCAAAACTGTAGATGGAGCTTGCCGGCAATTGGTGGAACTAATCCCTGGCCTTTTCTTTCAAAGTGATGGCAAAAAGCCTACACTTAAAAGCATCAGACATTTGCCTGATCTACACAACGTCTTCGAACCACTGCACATGCTGAACCGAGTCATCCTTCCCGGTGTAGTAGGTCATGTCTGGCTCCCGGAATCCCTCCGGCACTGGAGCCGAGACGATGAGCTCGCTAAATGGGGTCTCGCCTCCCGCCTAGCGAGAAGGCACGTCTCGCGACCTCGGCTGGCTGGACCGATCCGCGAGACCATGCCCGGGGAAGAGTTCCCGCACTGTCGCCTCCTTCTCGCCCAGATCCGCCGGAAGCTCCTTTCCGGGACGCTGGCCTGGGAAAAGCTCTCGCGCCGCCACATCCCTCTCGCCTGCCTCCACCGGGACTTCCTTCCCGGGGCGCTACCCTGGAGCGTTCTCGCCTAACAGCGGAACCACCTCCACAGGAACCTGTGGCGTCTCTCACTCGTTCCTTGCCGAGAAAGCCAGGCTGATCGTCTGCATGACTTCTCGCCTGAAGTCCTCAAACATCTTCTTCGTCGCCTCGTCCACCTGGGTGGGGGATCCTCCTGCGCCAGATCCTTCACCTTCACCTCCTGCCATGGGACTTAACTCAAGATTTTCTTGCGCCAACTACTTCCACGCTCACCGCACCAGAACTGTTGAAGCCAAAATTGACCCCAACGAATGTTCACGAACCAAAGTGTAGCCAACGCCTACTTCTCCCAAGTCTCGACCCCTGACTGGCTGCTAAGGTTCTAAGACTGACCCAAAGCCTCAGCTGGGAGGTCCCACCTCACACCCGGAAGATCTCTGAGAGCTTCCCCTCCAAAGCCAAATGCCGGGCTGGGATCTCTTCAGAAAGCACTAGAGTTGGAGAATAATGAAAAAGCCTGCTTTCCAAAGAGCCCATATGGGTCTTTTTATAGTCTCCTCTTGACCTGAAAATACTGAAGTACCCCTGATGGGTCTGCCAATAGCTGAATCCCGCTGTCATCCCCGGGGCACCAGGGTAATTTTACCTGTGAATAATGAAATAATGAAATAGCCCCTCTGGACGCGGGACCCTACCACGTGGGCCCCCTTGGCGAGAACCCCGGACGAGAAGGCTCTCGCTAAAAACCGACTGGGCTTACTTCGGCGAGAGCTCCTGTCAAGAAGGTTCTCGCCCTTGATGGTCTTGATGCCATTGCGGCTAAAGGCTCACTTAATGCCTTCTCGCCTGCCCCGGGCGGGAGCTACCATAGTCGAGCCACCTGCTTTGGCTAGGTCAACTATCTGCTCTAATAGGTCGCCGATCGGTCTTTGGCTGGTAGCTCGATGATCTACTTTGGCTTCACTGGTTCTCGCTTGCTCTTGGGCGGGAGCTCCTTCAAGGCGGGAGCTCATCTGATCTGGAACCCGAAGCCTGGCGCAGCGCGAACGGTTTTGCCCAACGCCAGGCGAGAGCCCTTAAAGGCGAGAACTCTTATAAGTTTGTCTTAGGGTTAACCCAAGACTAGCCTGAGGCTAGCCCAATCCTGACCACTGACCCCTTGGGGTTCCATCCAGCGAATATGGGGTTGTACAGCAGTAGTTGTTGCAAATGAATGGAAAGATGCAAATGACAGAGTTATGCCGGTTAAGCAATGGGTTGAAGACCAAAGATTTATGTAGGCAAGTGTTTTTACAAACTCCTTGTTTTCTTAATTACTTTTTCCAATTGTCCTCCGTTAGTCAATTTTTTTTCAGAATTTAGTTTTTCAAGGTTCTTTATGTATGTTATTTATTGATAAACGTAGAAATATAACTTTCTTGTAGGGAGAAATGCAACAACTGTGGGATAAGCTCACTGTAGCAGAGCGGACTCCTAAATATGAAGCTCGGCTAAAGGTATTTTTACCCTTGCTTTTTACGAGTTTACCTTACTATTGCACAGTGAAGCATTTATCAATGAGAATCTAATTTAAAATCATTTTAATTTGGTAGGAAAAATATCATCTGCGACTGAAAGTACTTGAAGAGGGCTTGAAAATGTCATCTGGTAGCGTTCAACGCACCAACTCAGAGGGTAAGACTGTAAGCAATGGTTCTTCATGCAGACAATCATTGGGAGGTGCTGATAATATTTTGAAGGCTTCACCCAATGGTCTTCTGACTAGGAGAACGTCATCCTTCCAGTTTAGATCTCCCCTCTCAAGTGGCTCTAGCACTGTGTTGAAGCATGCAAAAGGGACATCAAAGTCATTTGATGGTGGAAGTAGGTCATATGATCGCAATAAAGTCCTTTGTTGTGGTGTTCCAATGTGTTGTATTATGAATAACTTTTTTTAAGTTATTATATATGCAAATATAGATTTTCGGAGTACAATAAATTTATGAGTTTTTTATTAAATGCAATTTTGTGAAATTATCAGTTCAGTTTTGGGGTTATTTATATGCCTCTATTTCAAACACTTCTAGTGATTTTCAAACATGCTATTATATGTTACGCTCAACATCCTCTGGCGGCATTGACATTTTTTAAAAAAGAAACCGCAATTTTTTGACAACAGTTTTAAAGTGTTACCTTTGTAGCTTTTGACAACGTTTTTTAATTGTAGCAGTACATGTCAACAGTTCTAAAATGTTGCAATAGATCAATCAAAAAACTGTTGCCTATTCTAAGAGTTTAGGCAATAGTTTTTGTATAGTGTTGCCTAAAGGTATAAAAACTGTTGCCTTAGATCTTTGGCAACATGCCTATTTGAGACACCGGCCCCTATGACAACAGTTTTTGATGTTTTGGCAACACTTTGCAGTTTTAGGCAACAGTTTTCAAGTGTTGCTAAAGGCCGAAAATGATGTAGTGCAAGTGCAATATGAGAGCATAATGAGAATGTAGTATAAATAAGTAGCAAAATATGTTAAGTAAACAACACACCACCCCGTAAACATTCATGTAACTAAATGAAACAACTAATGTGAATCCTCCGAAACGTAAAATAGTATATGATGCTTCTGTTTAATACATGTGTTATATATCAATAAGTGCACTGATCATATAAGTAATAAAGTATTAAGAAAATTTCGTCTCCACAAAGATTTTGTTTGAACTATGACATAGTTAAATTAATTGGATAATACTATCAAGATGAATGATTAACTGATATTAAATATATTTTAAAAATGATGAAATAAACAAATTATGCATCTACTAAAAAAATAATTAAAACAAACAATTATACTAAAAATATAAACTTAAGAGATTTAAAATTATGGTGATTGTTACATAGTATGAATATTGACCCAGATTAATTTTAAGTTAAGTGATGTGGTTTAATGAAAAATTATATAATTGATCACGAGATTTCCTAAGCACGTCGAAACCTCTTAGTCCAGGTGAATTGATATTAATTCTCTAATTAATAAACGACACTTGGTGGACTGAACATGTTTAGAATGGTAATGAAAGATTTAATGATTGTGAAAAATACTAATTACATCTAATATTTAGAATGCAACTTCTGCATAAACCAGTACTATGTGACCCACTAATATTTAAATCTAGTGTTATTCACGGGATCGATAAATCAATTGATTCATGGTTCAATATCAATGATTACACAAGAAACTAGAGTAGCTACCAACTAAACTAGTGTACACAATAAACACATGAATAAAACTCTAATCATATAAATATAATTGAAATTAAGCAAATTCACTTATAACAAACCTAGAATTAATTCATATTACTACATAATTGCCCTAATAAGAGAGTTAGCCACTCATTATTGAACAAATCATGAGAAATAATAAAGTTGAAGAAAGGGAATAACATGATTATTTCAGAAAAAAGTCCACAAAATAGATATGAACGCTATGAAGGTCGTCAATCATGTAGAAAATTTACATACCAAATTCGATTTGATTGTTCTTTTAGGGGAGCCTTATCAATAGTAAACCAAACATTTAACAAATAAATGAGTAAAATTTAAAATGAAGGTTCTTATTGACAAACATATTTACATTAATGGCAACTCATTATTAATGTCATTGCAAACATATTTATCATTTTGTTCAAAATAGACCAAGAAAAAAATAAAAAAATAATAAACGAAAGCTAACTAATTATATAAAATTTGCAATAATGTGAAATTTTTAAATTCCCCCAAAAAGGAAAAAATGAAGATTCTGATCAAAAAAATCTCTTGAAAAAGTTCATCCGAAAACTTTACTGAAAATTACATCGGTTACAGCATAGTGATGAAGACACTTTTGGCTTAAGAATTGAGAAGAGAGAAGAATTCTTCTGCAAAAGATAACAAAGGAAACAATATAAAGGGAAACTGTTGCGCCAATACAGTTGCAGAGGGCTGAAAAAACACGAGAAGTCACGACACCAAAATCACGTTACAAGGCTCGGCGTCAAAGAATATGAGACGCAATGCTAGACATTAGGAGATGCAACCAAAGGTGAGGAAACACATAAACCCAAAGGAGCTGCAGTCGAAGGAGAGACAGCCGTTAGGAGGAGCAACCGACAGTGGCAAGAGACGGTTGAGGGCATTCAGTGGTGAAGGAGACCTTACGATGGAGGTGGCGAGTGGCGGTGGCGACCGGGAAGGTGATCGAAGGCGTGAGAAATCGGCGAGGAGGAAGGTTGTGACGCAGAATTCACGAATAGGCTCGGGAGGGATTTCCATGGGGGCGCGGAGGTTTAGGTTTGGGCTGCCAATATGTCAAATATTGGAGAAAAAGTTGAGTATTCTAAATACATTTGATTTGCGAATATCTTAACCGGGTCGGCAAATAAAGTTATTTATTAAAAAACCGTGAAAATGTAAAAATACGTTTAATACGGCAGGCTGCAGTGCTGCTGCTATTCCCGAGTCGCGGAAAATTTCCGCGACTCGGGAATAGCAGAGGCCACCGCTATTAAATAGCGGTGGCGTCAGCCGCTGCTGATGGTCAATTACTGTTTGGCGCGGCGGTGACAGAATCAACGGGGTGCTGCTTGAAAAACCCCGCGCCAAACAGAGCCTAAACAAGATTAATATGACATGTACTTTTTGTGTTGCAACTTGGTACAATAACTATTCAAATTGTTTCAACATAAGCAGTGGCGGAGCCAGGAATATTGGAGCGTGGGGGCACAAGACACTTAGAATATGAAAAAATAACAAATAAAAATTCTCAAATGAAAAATACATTAAAATAACATTAATACAACACTGCAGCAGCCAGTAATAACATTAATACAGCACAACACTGTACAAAAATGATTTTACTAATGAAAGAACCTGTCTTAAAAAGAAACTCAAATCACATATTCATTATTAAGTAATGGTTGGACATGTAACAACAAGTTCAGTTCAAAACAGAAGAAATTTTACAGCGGATCGATTTAACTGAAAGACAAAACATCGGGTAAATATTTAACGAGCAGCAGCCAGTAATGGGAGGAAATCCTATCTATTTAACTGAAAGACAAAACATCGGGTAAATATTGGGGATGAAATTTACCTGAAAGGCAGCCAGACAGGCACAACACCACAGCGGATCGAGCAGCAGCACTGCAGGGGCGGAGCCGGTCGGTGGATCGAGCGGCACTGCGGCAGCACTGCAGTAAGACGGTGGTCGCCGACTCGCCGGTCGATTGATCGAGCGGAAGCCGGGCGCCGACAGCTGGCAGCAGGGGCGAAGCCGCCTAGGTATCCAAGCTTAGGGTTTAATGCAAATGGCAGCCAGCGGGAATCGGGAGGAAATGTCGCAGCCCGCAAAAAATACTCCATGCTTAGGGTTTACTCGGCTGCGAAGTGCGGACTGCGGTTCACCTGAACCGGACCGAAAACCACGTGGGGACACGGGCCCCCACATGCCCCTATATACCTCCGCCCCTGAACATAAGGTATAATTATTATTCATGTATGGGTTGGAATTTTTTTTTACACTGGGATACATAAAATGGGTTAAAAAGAATGTCTTGCAAACATACAGTAATCCGCTAAATAATAATTTTTTTTGTAAATATTTTGACAAATGCTTCGTTTGGGGGGACTTATTTTCACCGGTCAAGCGGTTACGATCGCATGAATCGAACCTTAATTATGATATGATTCATGCGAACGTAATCGTTTGACTGGGGAAAATAAATCCTCCCAAAAAAAGCCAAAGTCACTTACTAATATCTTTCTTTTAATATTTTGTGCAGGGGCATTTGATGTGGAAATTAATATTATTTTGTGATTGTAAAAAAAATAATAGTGACTCTGTTATGAGTGTTATCTAAAATATTATTAGTATTTTTTATTATTGCATATTATTATATGATTTTAAAAAGATATATTAAATTTTGGACTGCTGATATCTACGAGCTGCAATTATCTATAGGTTGTTAATTGTTATTAGCCAAACATGAGCTACTTAAATAAATGCCCTAAAAATATTAATGGATTATAAATATTCATTTATGAATACTAATAAGGCAAAATCACCAAATCAGTCTCACAACTTTTGCCGCTTTATGAAATCAATCCCACAATTATTATTTGTTTGAAATAAGTCCTTTTTCTTTACTTTATAGCTGATATCAGTCCCACATAACTTTTCTGTTAAGTATTTGAGGGCAAAACAGTAAAAAACCATTAATTTTAAGAATAACCTAAACCTAAACTCCATGCGCTGCCCCCATTTCCCGATTAAAAATATCCCTGCCCCTTTTCGCGATTTATACCGGTGGTGCTGCCCCCAGAACGCCATTTCTCCCTCCTGGCGGTGCTGCGCCCAGATCACCATTTCTCCCTCCCGGTGGTGTTGCCCCAAGATCTCCATTTCTCCCTCCCGGTGGTGCTGCGCCTAGATCGCGATTTCTCCCTCCGGACGCTGCCCCTATTTCGCTGTTTCTCCCTCCCGGTGGTGCTGCGCCCAGTCGCCCAGGTAAATGCTACGTCAAATCCCTCTTCCTTCTCCACTTCTTCACTCGATTCACTACCTTCTCATTGCCTTCATTCGATCTCTTCTTCTCCGTCCTCTTTCTGTTAGGTCTAGGGTGCCGCCATGGTCGTGCCCTAACTTCCTCTTCTCTTCAGCTCTCCTTCGACTCAGACTACATCGAGCTCCAGCAACTTCACTACTTCAGGTATATTAATCGCACTCCTTTCGAGTTTCAACTACTTCTCTCCAGCAACATCAAGCTCCAGCAGGCAGCAACTCTGTTACTTGAGTCTCTAATTGATTTTACTTTTTTTATGAATCGCATGCGCTCTTTGTAAAGTGAGCCGCTGCTTTGGGTTTAAGCCTCCAGTTTTCCCGATTCCAGCATAAATTTATTCCTGCTTAGTGTTTGGTCGATTCAGCGATTCAGCCCGATACCTGGTACAGGTAAACCCTGCACTCTATTGTAGAAGTTGCTCTCGCTTTGTTCTTAGATTATTTGTTATTGATTGATTACTTGCTATTGGATTTTTCTCAAACTTCTACTCAGAGCAAGTATTAGATCAAGGATTCATGGTCTCATCTAGTTAACGGTTTTTTTTCTTCAAATTATTTTGACAGATATTATGTTTTATGTGTCAACAGCTAGTTCATTTGGAAAATACATCGAACACATACATATTTCACGGTCATTTTTCACATTGTGAATCTACTACTGTTGCTAGTGATAATTTTGGTGACATTAATGTTGTTAAAAGTGAGGTTGTGGTTTCTGATGTTTTTACCCAGTAGACAAATGTTATTGATACTGCAAGCTCCAAGGAGGAGATTCCTTAATACAACCACTTGAAGAGGATTAACAGTCATTTTTTCACTTGAAGCAGATATCTATACCATAGGATTTCTTAATACAACCACTAAAATGTTTGCTCCTTGTGCCATGAGAACTCCAGCACATTTTAATCCATTTTATGTCTATATTATGATCTGCCTGAGGTATTTAGCATTTGGAGGTGTAAGTGATTTAGGCTTCGTTTGGGGGGACTTATTTTCATCGGTCAAGCGGTTACGACCGCATGAACCGAACCATAATTAAGGTCCGGTTCATGCGGTCCTAACCGCTTAAGTTGACTGGTGAAAATAAGTCCCCCAAACGGAACCTTAGCGTCCGTAGAAAATCCATGAAGCTAGATCGTCAAATCTTGCTGTTAAAATTGCTGTATTAGTGAAATTTTAGTTGTTTAACTTATACATTTGTCTAAACAGACGTGAACTGTATAGTATTTGATTGCAAATAAGCTATTAACGGCTTGTTGAAATGTTATATTCAAATGTTATATTCTTAAAACAGAGTCTCAATTTTGATATTTCTTCGATTTAACTATCAATTTTTTGATAATTTTTGATAGGACTTTGATTGTTGATGATGGATTTAAATGAAGAAATTTTCAAAAATGATGATAATAATAGCGAAGATAGTGCTTTAGATATTCAATTTGAGAATGAGGAAGAATTATTTGATGATGGTGATACTAATGTTGAAACTTTCAACGAGACATCAGTGGTTCTAAAAGAGAATAGTGATGAAGAATATGTAAGTGATTCTATTCAATCACTTAGTAGTGATGATGAAGATACAAAGCCTCGACAACCTATTTTTACTATGTTGAAGGATATGAAAGAAATGAAATGGGAGCCTGGTTTAATTTTTAAATCAAAAGATCATTTTAAGAATGTAGTGGCAACATATTCAATTCATATAGGTGTAGGTTTAAAGTTGACGAAGAATGATAATAGGAGGGTTCGATACATTTGCAAGCCCGGATGTAAATGTCAAATATATGCAGCACCAATGAAGAATCAGGATACATGGGAAGTGAGAACTGTGAAAGATAAACACTCTTGTAATAGAGAGTTTAACAATAAACTTTTGACTGCAAAGTGGTTGGGTAAACGTATAGAATCAAAAGTTAGAGAGAACCCAAATGTTGAAATAAAGCAAATCGTTGCAAAAGTAAAAGAAAAATGGGTGGTAGGGATATCGAAAGACAAGGCATCAAGAGCAAAAGCTACAGCTAGTGCTTCCCTAGAAGGAAGTGTTGAAGCCAAAAATGACCGAAGACAAAATTGACTTCTATGGAGTTCGACTCTTGGGGAAAGGAGTGACCTCACACCTACTATGCTCGGAAGAAACGTCACGGACCGAAGACTTAGGAAGCTATGAACTGACCCTGGCTCTAGCGTGGAGGTCCCACCTCACACCCGGAAGACCTTTGAGGTCTCCCCCTCCCTAGCCAATGCTTGAGCTAGGTGCCTTGAAGGAAGAAAGCCAAAGAGATTTTTGTGGCTAAGGAAAGAATGACGAAGTCCCTCTCCAAGGCACCCTCAAGGGTCTATTTATAGTTTTTCCAAGTCCTAGGGGTAAAATGACCAAAATGCCCTTAGGACAAAAATGCCTCCAGCCAATAGAAAACCTCCACACCGGGGGGCAAAAAGGGAAAATCCACCTCGGGGGTAAAACGGTAAAAGCATGAGAGGTCACGCCCTCCGGCCACCCCCACCCCCCCTGGTCGGTCTCGCCCGGCCTGACCGCGAGGCCGCGAGGAAGGGGAGAGAACCCGGCCCCGGGCCGGTCTCGCCCCACCTGCCCTCGCCTGGCCGCGAGGCAGGGGCGAGAACCCGGCCCCGGGCCAGTCTCGCCCCGCCTGCTCTCGCCTAGCCGCGAGGCAGGGGCGAGAACCCGGCCCCGGGCCGGTCTCGCCCCGCCTTCCCTCGCCTGGCCGCGAGGCAGGGGCGAGAACCCGGCCCCGGGCCGGTCTCGCCCTGCCTGCTCTCGCCTGGCCGCGAGGCAGGGGCGAGAACCCGGCCCCGGGCCAGTCTCGCCCCGCCTGCTCTCACCTAGCCGCGAGGCAGGGGCGAGAACCCGACCCCGGGCCGGTCTCGCCCCGCCTGCCCTCGCCTAGCCGCGAGGCAGGGGCGAGAACCCGGCCCCGGGCCGGTCTCGCCCCGCCTGCCCTCGCCTAGCCGTGAGGCAGGGGCGAGAACCCGGCCCCGGGCCGGTCTCGCCCCGCCTGCCCTCGCCTGGCCGCGAGGCAGGGGCGAGAACCCGGCCCCGGGCCGGTCTCGCCCCTCCTGCCCTCGCCTGGCCGCGAGGCAGGGGTGCGCCTCTAGACTCCGGCCGGTCCCGCAGCTTCCCCACACGCCTATCATGCCGGGACGGGTGTCTGCCTACTCGCCGCCCCCGCCCCTCAAAGGGGCTCAAAAGCTTAAAACATACTAGCATGCCTTATGCCTTGCTTGGGTCCTCCCGTCGCGAATACGGGGTTGTACACAATCCCTTCTCTTTTCGAGGTTGGTACAAGCTCGGAAAGAAACATCCAACCCAACGTATTCGCTGAGTGAAGCTTGCTCTCGCGGTATCGAAAGACTGAGGCCTCTTCCGAGGGGTCAACCTGCCATGCCAGCTGATGAGAGCTTGGGTGGCGAGACCCCCTCAGGGTAAAAAGATCTAACCTCCTGAGGGGGGGTCAACCTGCCATGCCAGCTGATGAGAGCCTGGGTGGCGAGACCCCCTCAGGGTAAAAGGATCACCTCCACGAGAGATCAACCTGAACCCGCCAGCTAGTGAGAGCCTGGCAGCGGAATCATCTCGGAGCAAAAGGACTTGGCTCCCACGAGAGATCAACCTGAACCCACCAGCTAGTGAGAGCCTGACAGCGGAATCATCTCGGAGCAAAAGGGCTTGGCTCCCACGAGAGATCAACCTGAACCCACCAGCTAGTGAGAGCCTGGCAGCGGAATCGTCTCGGAGCTAAAGGACTTGGCTCCCACGAGAGATCAACCTGAACCCACCAGCTAGTGAGAGTCTGGCAGCGGAATCATCTCGGAGCAAAAGGACTTGGCTCCCACGAGAGATCAACCTGAACCCACCAGCTAGTGAGAGCCTAGCACGGGAATCATCTCGGAGCAAAAGGACTTGGCTCCCATGAGAGATCAACCTGAACCCACCAGCTAGTGAGAGCCTGGCAGCGGAATCATCTCGGAGCAAAAGGGCTTGGCTCTCACGAGAGATCAACCTGAACCCACCAGCTAGTGAGAGTCTGGCAGCGGAATCATCTCGGAGCAAAAGGACTTGGCTCCCACGAGAGATCAACCTGAACCCACCAGCTAGTGAGAGCCTGGCAGCGGAATCATCTCGGAGCAAAAGGACTTGGCTCCCACGAGAGATCAACCTGAACCCACCAGCTAGTGAGAGCCTGGCAGCAGAATCATCTCGGAGCAAAAGGGCTTGGCTCCCACGAGAGATCAACCTGAACCCAACAGCTAGTGAGAGCCTGGCAGCGGAATCATCTCGGAGCAAAAGGGCTTGGCTCCCACGAGAGATCAACCTGAACCCACCAGCTAGTGAGAGCCTGGCAGCGGAATCATCTTGGAGCAAAAGGACTTGGCTCCCACGAGAGATCAACCTGAACCCACCAGCTAGTGAGAGCCTGGCAACGGAATCATCTCGGAGCAAAAGGGCTTGGCTCCCACGAGAGATCAACTTGAACCCACCAGCTAGTGAGAGCCTGGCAGCGGAATCGTCTCGGAGCTAAAGGACTTGGCTCCCACGAGAGATCAACCTGAACCCACCAGCTAGTGAGAGCCTGGTAGTGGAATCATCTCGGAGCTAAGGGGACTTGGCTCCCACGAGAGATCAACCTGAACCCACCAACTAGTGAGAGCCTGGCAGCGGAATCATCTCGGAGCAAAAGGACTTGGCTCCCACGAGAGATCAACCTGAACCCACCAGCTAGTGAGAGCCTGACAGCGGAATCGTCTCGGAGCTAAAGGACTTGGCTCCCACGAGAGATCAACCTGAACCCACCAGCTAGTGAGAGCCTGGCAGCGGAATCATCTCGGAGCTAAGGGGACTTGGCTCCCACGAGAGATCAACCTGAACCCACCAGCTAGTGAGAGCCTGGCAGCGGAATCATCTCGGAGCAAAAGGACTTGGCTCCCACGAGAGATCAACCTGAACCCACCAGCTAGTGAGAGCCTGGCAGCGGAATCATCTCGGAGCTAAAGGACTTGGCTCCCACGAGAGATCAACCTGAACCCACCAGCTAGTGAGAGCCTGGCAGCGGAATCATCTCGGAGCTAAGGGGCTTGGGGCATGTTACCTGACTCTGCCAAAATTCAACATCCTCAAAAGGGGAAAAAGAGTTGGGTTACATGACCCTCTCGACCCTATCGGCCGGGGGTTGGACTCATTATAACATAAAGAAAAGTAAGATACACGACTCCGCCGAGGCGAAGCCTCTTCAGGGGGCCCGGGCATGGTGGTCGCCATCAGGTTCTATCCCACTAGGCACCTCCATCCTGCTCAGGCTCTCCATGATTTTCTCCATCTCCTCCGCCTTAGCCAACCAAGAGATGGTGTTGACTGCCGTGACGTAGCATTGCCTCGCCATCCTGGAGTCTCCCTTGATCCTGACCTGGATCCCATCTGAGTTGAACTTGAGACATTGGTGGAAGGATGAGGGCACGCACTGGAAGGCGCTGATGAGGGGCCTTCCGAAGATGGCATTGTAGCTGCTTGGAGCGTCAACAATGACGAACCTGCAGTTCCTTGAGGTCCCTCCCAGCTTCACCTGGAGTCCGACTCCACCTTCCACCTCCTTCCTGTCCCCTGAGAATCCAAACAGAGGTCCATCCGACGCCACTATCCTCCTTGGCTCCACCTTCATCCCCTCGAATGCCTTCTTGAAAATGACGTTGACCGAGCTTCCGTTATCAATCAAAATCTGGGAGACGATGAAGCCTTCGACGGCTGCTTGGATGACCAGGGCGTCGCAGAAGGGATCCTCATGCTCTGGCATGTCCTTTGATGAGAAGGTGACCCTTTCCTCCGGAGGAGGGGTCTGGGATGTCGAGGCGACGCTCCGCCGATACATCACATGGAGACTTGCCTTCCGAGCGGCTTCGATCCCCACCCCCCCCGTGGATCACAGCTATACCTCCTCGGGGTCCTACATCGACCCGGTCCTCGCACACATCTTCACCCCCTCCTTGGGGTAGAACTTCAATCCGCTCCGGCGGCGGTTGCTGGGCAAGACCTCTCGCCCCTCTCACCTCCAGGAACTCGGGGCAGGTAGCCGTTGCGTGCCCCTCCACCTAGTGGAAGTCACAGTACGGCAACTCTACCCTGCCTCCCCCTCTCCCCTTGCGATTCCTCCTATCCCTTCAGCCAATCGCCATCGCTTGCTGGGGTGGGGGCAGGAGTTGTCTTGGGGCTTGCCTCTGGAAGTTGAACCTCCCTTGGCCCCCATGATGGTTCCCTCCATCCTGGATGAGAGCTCTTCCTGGACCATGGGAAGGTCCTCCCTGCTGCCTCCATCCTGGCTCCGGACCCTCCTGTCTCTGGAAACCTTGAGCTCTATGCTCCTCTCTCCTTCTCCCTTCATGATGCCTCGAGCCACCTTGCTCCTTTGACTCCACCTCTGTCAACCTTGCCAACTTCTTTATAAAGGCCGGGTTGGCTGCCTCCATGACTATCTCCTCTACCGCCCTTTCCATCAGCTCCTCGAAGGAAAGGGGGGCCTTCCGAGTCAAGCTCATCTTGAAGAACCCTTCGCGCAATCCTACCGTGAACGCCATCTGGAGGGCATACCCTGGCACCTCTTGGATGTCCAGGACCTCTTCCTGGAACCTGTCAACGTAGTGGGCCAGCGACTCCTCGACCCTTTGCTTTATCAGGAAGAGGGACTCGGGACCCTTCTTCCTCTTCTTGGAGGTGGAGAAGCGAAGCTGAAAGCTCCGGCTCAAGTCTTCGAACCCGAAGATGGTCCTTGGAGGGAGTTGATGAAACCAGTCCCTTGCCTTCTCCTTCAACGTAATCGCAAAGAGGCGACACTTGAAGGCATCCGTCATCGGCCTGATGGAGACGGCATCCTCGAACCATTGCAGATGCTGGACGGGGTCATCCTTCCCGGTATAGTAAACCATGTCTAGCTCTCTGAACCCTTCGGGAACGGGAGCTGAGATGATCAACTCACTAAAGGGTGACCCCCTAAGGGGATCTCTCGCCACCTCCACTCGCGCGACCTGCTCGCCTGGGGGGCTAGCTCTCGCCGGGCTGGGGAACAGCTCCCGGCCTGGGAGGTCTCGCTCGACCCCCTCTACCATCCTCTCCTTCCCAGGACTCCTATCCGGCATACTCACTTCTCCCCCTGCTGTGGTGATCTCGCCTTGCCCCATGGGAGCCAGCTCGCCGAGACCACTCTGGGTTAGCTCGCCGAGACCCCTGGGAGCTAGTCCCTGGGGGGTGGGGGTTGAGCTGTCAGCCCGAGGGGCAATGCTTCTAAGCATCCCCATGATGCCTTCGATGGAAGCCATGAACTCCTCCCTTCCTACAAAGGGTCCGGGGTTGGGGAGGCCACCGAGGTCATCACCACCTCCCTGATCTCCAGCCATGACGCTCACCCGAGATTTTCTATGCTGGTCACTCTCCACGCTCACCGCACCAAAACTGTTGAAGCCAAAAATGACCGAAGCCAAAATTGACTTCTATGGAGTTCGACCCTTGGGGAAAGGGGTGACCTCACACCTACTATGCTCGGAAGAAACGTCACGGACCGAAGACTTAGGAAGCTATGAACTGACCCTCGGCTCTAGCGTGGAGGTCCCACCTCACACCCGGAAGACCTTTGAGGTCTCCCCCTCCCTAGCCAATGCTTGAGCTAGGTGCCTTGGAGGAAGAAAGCCAAAGAGATTTTTGTGGCTAAGGAAAGAATGACGAAGTCCCTCTCCAAGATACCCTCAAGGGTCTATTTATAGTTTTTCCAAGTCCTGGGGGTAAAATGACCAAAATGCCCTTAGGACAAAAATGCCTCCAGCCAATAGAAAACCTCCACACCGGGGGGCAAAAAGGGAAAATCCACCTCGGGGGCTAAACGGTAAAAGCATGAGAGGTCACGCCCTCCGGCCACCCCCCCTGGTCGGTCTCGCCCGGCCTGACCGCGAGGCCGCGAGGCAGGGGCGAGATGTAACATCCCAAATTTCAAATGACTTAGATTTGGGTTAGACATGAGGTGGATGCTAGGGTTTAGCTAGGTTTGACCCTAGGAGGAGGATTTAGACCATGTGGGGCCCACTATGGGGCCCAAGTCAACCCAGGTCAAACTAGGCTAAATACAAACCCTAGCCACACCATGACCCCACCACATTGCCCTAACCCTAAATACAATCTAAGTGGACCCCAAGGTAGGCCATGGGGTCAACTAGTTGACCCATGTTGGGTCAAGTCAACATGTTGACCTAAATAGTGAAAATGGTGCCCTAGCCCATTTCACTAGGTTGGGCCCACCCAAATCAACCCAAATTCATCATGTGGGCCTAAAGTGGCCTTATAAACCCTAGGGGAGAGAAAAATAGGGGCATGCAATGGTAATTTTGGGAATTACCTAGGAGAGAGAAAATGTGACAAATAGGAGAGAGAAAGTGTTAAGGAAGTGGTGTGGGCCACTTGGGCTCATCCCACCAACCCACAATGGGTTGGCTGACCATGTAGGTGTATTAGGAGGTGTGGGGACCCCACCATACAACCTTGGGTCCAGCCAAAGCCCAAACCCGACCTAACCTAAACCATATCATTCAAAGAGCCAACCCTCCTTTTCTCCATCACCCAACTCAACCCTAGCATTGGTAACCCGACCTACTAAGGCCTACTCAACCCTCAAGGATCAGTGGGGCCCACTCCCAAGCCACCTAGCCGGCCACACACTCAACCCGAGCCCCACCTTGTTGAAATCGCCCCCTCCCTTGGTGAATCCGCCCCAAGCTTTGGTGAAGTCGCCCCCCTCTCTTAACTCAGCCCCAAACCGAGCCTATCCCTCATTCCATTCATCCCTACCCCAGAGAGAGAGAGAGAGAGAGGAAGGAAGCCACCTACAGCCATGGCAAGCCAAGGAACTCGCCGGAATGTTCATGCTAGGGGAAGCCGCCGCCACCCTCAACCACAACCACCACCGGTCCGTATCCCCTCCCCTCTTACTGTACTAGTTTCCTAGGTCTTCTAGGTTAGTAGTCAAGCTCAAAAGAGCTCGACTGTAGGCCTCTACCAGCTTGGAAAAGCTTCAAAAATGGCGGATTAGGGTTCTTTCGGCTTGGTTACGCCGCCGCCGTCCGCCGCTCTCCGCCGCCCAATCGCCGGCCAACCCTAGCCCCGACCACCGTGAGGCCGGGGAAGGTCTTGGCCGGAGGTCCCGCCGCCGGCAATGGCCGGAAATGGCCCCGCAAGGAACACCTGCACGGGTTGGCCATGCATGCCTGCATGAAGAAGAAGATACAGTAGCCGTTAGATTGCTTTAAGATTCGTGCAGGAGTTTTAATATTAATTCTGCATCATTTAAATTTATGTATAAATGAAATAATGTCACATGGTAACAGTTATTTTGCATGCTGTTTATGAGGTACTTAGAGGCCCCACCTTAGGATGGACCCTGAATGGAGAATCTAGATAGATGAGTTAACTTTAAAATGCCACAGAAATCATAGGGTTTGGACCAGTAGGCTGCCCTGTAGGGCTGTTTTGCTGGGACTGCCCATTAACTAGGGCAGAAATTAAAACTGATGCCCTGCTCAAACCCTAAGTCCAAATGGACTGAGATTTTGGGCATGTGGCTTATTTGGTCAAATCTAGGCCCTCCCCAAAAATCAGAATTTTTGGGGAACATTTTGC
The DNA here is from genome assembly GCA_039513925.1 of Platanthera zijinensis. Classification (NCBI taxonomy): domain Eukaryota; kingdom Viridiplantae; phylum Streptophyta; class Magnoliopsida; order Asparagales; family Orchidaceae; genus Platanthera; species Platanthera zijinensis. Next base: position 262,194,290 of record CM077078.1, read on the forward strand.
TATAGTTTTTACAAAAATACCCAAAAGTAAATAAATGTGATTTTTGGAGTTTCCTAACTCCAAATGGCCCCAAATTTTGGTGGCACCCTCTCATGGGTATATTAGACCCATGGTTAAAATTTGGGCTATATTGATTCACAGCATGATGAGGAATCTCACTTGCATGTTTGAGAAATGAAATTTGACTTGGGCTGCAAATAGCAATTTTGCAGAATTTCAAATGGCTGCCCAAGCCAAACCAGAAGCCCCTTGACCTGAGATTTTGGTCAGAGGTATAATTAGGGCATATTCAGGCTCTGCCCAAAAATGGGCTTGATTGGAAAACAAAATGTGGGAAAATTACCAAAATACCCCTAGGGCTTAACTAGGTGATTCTTGGAGTTAGCTAACTCCAAATGGCCCCAAATTTTGGTGGCTGGCCATTAGGGACCATATAGACCAGTGGTAGAAATTTCTCTGAAATTGGAACAAGTCATGTTGGGAAAGACCCACAGGCAAGAATTGAACTACTTAGGCTCGGGGTGCAAATAACAAGTTTTTGATATTGACCTAAAGGGGTGCAGTTAGAATGCACACCCCCCCTGATTTAGTAGACCAGTAGGGTATAATTTAAAACCCTAAGTTAGTTGGGATTTTTGGGAGCAAAAATCCCACACTTAATGAATTTGACTATTTTGATAATTTGGTGAACACGTAAGCATTTTCTAAAATGATTCTAACTAGGGTTTAGAAGATTCATAAAACCCTAAGGATATTATATAAACTCAAGGGAGACATATTCGAGCCCTTGAGATTCGACTTGATAAATCGAAGATTTGAATTATAAGTATTCGGGAAAATGACGATTTTACCCTTAACAGTAATTGAATGATTCTGATAATGATAAGTAATAAATAAATCGACGTGTCCTATTTATAATAATCTCATGTGATTAAACACAACACAATGCATTTGGAAGTTCATTCAATGGATCATTAGATAGGTTATCTCACCCTAGTCATTCAGTCTCGATAGACGTGACGTACGTAAATGCTTATCTAGAGAATACCACCCTAGGTTAATGAACAGAACGATGGGGATGGTATTATAACTTGGAAATGGCAGGGTGGTATTAGGTCTGGGGCTACATTTAGAATAAGTAGGATTACTCTACTAGGACCACCGGGAGATAGAATAAAATGGGATAGTCGTGGAAATTGGGAATAAACCCGGGTGGTGTTGATGGCATCATAAGTATAGCAACGAGGGATAGAGTGCAAATCACTTTACAATAGGCATAACGGAGTCCGACGGAAGACCGTCGCCTTTCCGATAATAATACCATAAGTCATTAGGCTACTAAGGAGTAACACTAAAGGAGAATCGTGGGTAATGGGTAAACATCAACTAAAACTAATTATCCTTGCGAAAGGGAACTTCGGGTTTCATGCCCGTCTTGGTTCCTAGTGCCCTCGAGACCCCCTCACGGGGCATGCCTTGGGCAGTCCTGAGATTCACTTTAAATCACTAGGTATAATAAACCTTAAAACAAGAGTAGTCTAATAGGTTTGGAGTCCTACGCGATAGGTTCGCCGGTTAAATAAGGTTGGGAGCATCATATGGGTTACTTGCTCACCTGTTTCACAAGGTTGGAGGGATACAAGTAACAAGCTCATCCTAACCGGGTTGGAGTGGCTTGCTCACCTGTTTCTTAAGGTTGGAGGGATACAAGCGCTTACTCACCCAAATTGGATGGGAGGGAATGTGTTAACAATGTCAGTACGAGCGGGAAGCTCAGATTAATACCTTGCATGTGCATAAAATTAGTGGCGAGTCACGCGGGACTGGCCAGTCGATGCACCGATGGCAGTACGATGACTCGGGCGAGGAGTACGGGTGGAGGGGCCAGTATGCTTAAATATATAATACTGCGGAATCCCCGAAGACGTACACTCGACCTACAAGACTGACGGGTAGTCAGCAAAATACGTACGCAAAACTCTAGAGTGCACCTAGGACGTGTACAGATGCGTATGAGAGGGGTCTAGGTCTGGTAGTGCTTATACCTACCTAGAAGTGGAGAGCCCGCTCCACTGTTGCCGTAGCCACAACGGCAGTACCCGAGAGTGATGCAAGCTCTCAAAAAGAGGGAACTAAAGGTCTGTGATCACGGAGTCGTGTGTGTGTGTTGCACTTGCATGTTTAACATACTCATCATAACATACATTCATTCATTAGGACATACACTTCATAGATCCTTATCATATAAATTGTATGGGCGGTTTATATGATAAGTTACTTTTGGAAACCCTAACTTATAAGTTCGTATGGGCGTTCATATAAGTTAGGGTACTTCTGTGATATTGATAGGAGTAGGAGTAGCAGTAGCGTACTTTCCTTTCTGTACTACCTTTACTTTCAGTTCTACCTTTTTACTGCAGTTCTTCTCTTTCTGTACAGTCTTTACTTACTTGCACTATATATAGAACTGCTAGATCATATATAGAACTGCTAGATCATATATATAACTGCTAGACTTTACTTACTCCTGCTAGATAGAAATGTCACCTGCTTCACTTTGCTACCCCTTGTTGTCCTCCGCATCTTCCTTCCATCCGGTGCCTAAGAGCGACAGGAGGAGGTGTTGAGGATACGACTTAGTCTTTTTGACTAACATACGTTGACTTCCCCTTTTTAGGAGTTCGAGGAGGTGGACCAGCACGTCCAGCGGGACGAGGAGGCAGGGCATGAGGAGCAGCTACCACCACCACCAGACACTACTACCGCACGTCCTCAGGTGGGAGGAGATGTAGTGGATAGCTTAGTTTACAGCTTTCTATTTTGTGAGAGAGAGCCTCATTTCCATTGATGTATATGGGCATAAGCCCTATTTCACTTTTGTACTCATTTTGGACTGTAGTAGCTTTTCATTCCTTATATATGATATGCTCTGTGACTTCTGTGGACATGTGTATTGGGTTGTTTATACACTTTTACTTCCGCATCTCTAGTGAAAAATGATCGTAATAGCCGGCAGAATCGGCGTCTTACGGTGTCGACTAACTCAGGAGTTAGTGTCACCGTAAGGCGGCGGTTCTGGGCATAAGATCCGGGTTAGCCTCGGGATGAGGAGTCAGGATCTTACACGAGAACCCGGCCCCGGGCCGGTCTCGCCCCGCCTGCCCTCGCCTGGCTGCGAGGCAGGGGCGAGAACCCGGCCCCGGGCCGGTCTCGCCCCGCCTGCTCTCCCCTGGCCGCGAGGCAGGGGCGAGAACCCGGCCCCGGGCCGGTCTCGCCTCGCCTGCTCTCCCCTAGCCGCGAGGCAGGGGCGAGAACCCGGCCCCGGGCCAGTCTCGCCCCGCCTGCTCTCCCCTAGCCGCGAGGCAGGGGCGAGAACCCAGCCCCGGGCCGGTCTCGCCCCGCCTGCCCTCGCCTAGCCGCGAGGCAGGGGCGAGAACCCGGCCCCGGGCCGGTCTCGCCCCGCCTGCCCTCGCCTAGCCGCGAGGCAGGGGCGAGAACCCAGCCCCGGGCCGGTCTCGCCCCGCCTGCCCTCGCCTAGCCGCGAGGCAGAGGCGAGAACCCGGCCCCGGGCCGGTCTCGCCCCGCCTGCCCTCGCCTGGCCGCGAGGCAGGGGCGAGAACCCGGCCTCGGGCCGGTCTCGCCCCGCCTGCCCTCGCCTGGCCGCGAGGCAGGGGCGAGAACCCGGCCCCGGGCCGGTCTCGCCCCGCCTGCCCTCGCCTGGCCGCGAGGCAGGGGTGCGCCTCTGGACTCCGGCCGGTCCCGCAGCTTCCCCACACGCCTATCATGCCGGGACGGGTGTCTGCCTACTCGCCGCCCCCGCCCCTCAAAGGGGCTCAAAAGCTTAAAACTTACTAGCATGCCTTATGCCTTGCTTAGGTCCTCCCGTCGCGAATACGGGGTTGTACAACATTGTTTATGATGTTTTTGGTTGCTTAAGGTCTTGAAAAGAAAAGTTTCCATCGTCCTGTTTGTTTGTCTTATGTGAAAATCTTAAATAAGTATCGATTTGTGGGAATTGTTCGATGGATTCATGCAACAAATATTACAGTTTTTGTTCTCAACCAGAGGCAAAATTACACAAGGAAATTGAGGGACTGATTGTCTAAAAACGGAGCAAAATTACAGTTTTTGTTCTAAGAAGTTAGTCCCACAAAGAAATTAGTATAAAATTACAGTTTTGTATAAAATTACAGTTTTGTATAAAATTACTGTTTTTGTGATAACCCACAAAGAAATTACATCTTGCTCCATATCTTGTGAAAACCCGCAAATCGGGAGAGAAAATCTAGATTTTAAAACAACAGTGACCTCTTGTGGACTGATATCAGCTATTATATAAAATAAAATTAAAGTTTTATTTTATAGCTTTTTGAAATTTTGGTTATTCGTTCTAAATATTGTTATTTTAAAAATTTAAATTCAAAAGAGGCTATTTTGTTAAATTTTAAGTCTATGATCATGAATTAAGTTGCTTTCCATTAGTAATTTCCGTTAACTAGTGTTATGATTTAATGCCACCTCACCAATCCGTGGGATGAGTTAATTCCAAACCCGGGGAAGCTTGTTTTGGGAAGACTATGTTTAGAAAGCTATTGAGGCCAATTAAATTCTGAAATCCTTGTTTTAGGAAGATCAATTTGTGGCCGGGTATCTCATTCCAAATATTAGGATTTCTCTCCTATTTAGATGGGTGAGTTATTGTTGCTTATTGTGGGTCTATTTGCTTCCTAAATTTGGATCTAACTCCCAAATTAGAGGAGGCCAACTGCCATTATAAATAGAGGGGGCAGCCTTTTGATCAGCACAGGAAAAATAATTGAGCAAAAGAATCTTTGAGATTCATTCGTGAGGGAGAAGGGGTGTTGTCAGGCGGCTGCAGTTGAGGTGCGTCAAGGGCCGTGCCACCACCGATTCAGGCGGAGTCAACTTCAGGCGGAGCATCTTCAGGTCGGGCTTCATCCCGGCGGCCGGCTTCGCAGAGCAGGCTCGACAGCGTCTCAGGCAGCGGCGGCGGGACTCGGTCCCGGTGGCGGAGCAGCTGCGAGACAGAAGGTGGTGGCGGCGGCATCGGCTCGGCGATTCAAGCACACGGCGACGGCGGGACTCGGTCCCGGTGGCAGCGGCGGCGTACGTCTGTCCAGCGGCGACAGAAGGCGGGATCGGCCAAGCAACGGCAGCGGCGGCAGCAGGGAGCTCAGGCGGCAGTAGCGGTATCGTTTTGGTGCAGGCGAGATATCGCCCAGCGATATCGCCGGCGACAGCTCCGGCGACAGCTCCAGTTTTTCTGAATTTTTCCTGTTTGATATTGTAATTTGTAACCTCATCTTTATTAGTGGAATTTGTCCGGCGCGCTCTCCCCGTGGAGTAGGAGTCCCATACTCCGAACCACGTAAAATCTCTTTGTCGTCTGTGTATGCTAGAATCTCGTTCCGTATTTTTATTTTGCGCGATATTGGTTCTTGCTCATTCGTGAAATTCCGTTGCGCTACCGCGGCTTAACTCGATCCGATTTCACAACAATTGGTATCAGAGGCAGGTTCCGCGGAGGTGATCGATTGCAGTTTCGTTTTAGGTTTGGGTCAACGGTAGGTGACGACTATCGGTCCGCTCCCTATCTTCCCAGATCTGATCCGTGAACTTAATCGGATTACCTAGTAGCTTTGCGAGCAAGACAATGTCGGCAAAATTCGAGATTTCTAGGTACGACGGCAAAATTGATTTTGGCCTTTGGCAGAAGCGCATAAAGGCCGTTCTCGTCCAGCAAGGTCTTCACAAGGCTCTTCTCGGCAAGGAGAAGTCCGGGAAGAAGGACGATGAGTGGGAGGAGCTCGATTTGAAGGCCATCAGCACGATTCAGCTGTGTCTGGCCGATGAGGTGATGTACAACGTGGTGGATGCTGAGACGACGGCGGACTTGTGGAAGAAGCTCGAGGAGCTATATATGTCCAAGTCGCTGACGAATAAGCTGTATGTGAAGAATCAGCTATACAGCCTGAGAATGTCGGAGGGCTCGCAACTGCTAGATCACATGAACGTGTTCAGCAGGCTCGTCTCCCAGTTGCGGAGTATGGACGTTAAGGTTGAGGAGGAAGACCAGGCTCTGCTCCTGTTGTCTTCATTGCCGAGGTCCTTCGATCATCTGGTCACCACTATCCTCTACGGGAAGGATACCCTGAAGATGGAAGAAGTGATGACGACGCTGCTCTCCAACGAAACGAGGAGCAAGTCGGGCCCTAGGGCCGACGAGGGCTTATTCGTGAAGAGCAAGGACACATTGAGTGGTAGATCGAAAGGGAAAGGCAAGTGGGAAGACCGACCTAGGGTGAAGTCCGTAGGCAGGAACACGTGTCGCTACTGCAAAGAGGAAAGGCACTGGAAGGACAAGTGTCCGAAGCTGAAGGAGCAGGCGCATGAGCCAGATTTGGCTGCGGTGGCATCTGAGGATGAGAGCGATGCCGACGCTCTTCATGCTGCACCCAGCACTGAGACCACAGGCTCCTGGATCTTGGATACAGGATGCACGTTCCACATGTGCCCGAACAGAGAGTGGTTCTCCAGCTTTAGGCAATGTGAGGGTGGTCGAGTTCGGATGGGGAATGTTTCAGAGTGCGAGATATCGGGAGTTGGTAACATCAGGATCCGGATGTTTGACGGAGTGGTTAGGACCCTCACCGACGTTCGGTATGTGCCCGATTTGAGAAAGAGTTTGATTTCGTTAGGCACTCTGGAGGCTGCCGGGTATTCCTATACCGGTAGAGGCGGATATTTGGAGGTCAGGAGAGGCGCGCAGACAGTCTTGAAAGGAGAGCGTTTCGGGTCGCTCTATCGACTGATTGGCGCCACGACTGCAAGGAGAGATGCGAAGAGAGAGGACCTTGGTGGAGTGTCATCTCAGGAGAGCCCAGTCACCTCAAAAGGAGCCATCCGGCTCAAGGGCCCTACCAGGAAACTCATGGTCACTCAGGAGAAGGTGGAGTCGCACATTGAGAGGTTGAGTGCGAGTCGTCTTGCAAAAGACTCGGTCTATCGGGCAAGGGCGAAGCACGTCGGGGTGCGCCACCGGGAGTTGAGGGAGTTCGGTAGAGGTAGAGGCAGGAAGTTGCGAGAGATATCCTGGAGGGATATTAGTACGGACTTGCGAGGAAGTCCAGTGACTGGAGTCAAGTTCAAGAGCGGTCTTGACTTGACTCATTCTGATGCGCGTTGATCGCGGTCAGGCCCCAGGGAGAGGGGGCTCGTAGTCGCCGGTAGTGGAGATTTAGGTGGGAGTTGGTGTTACGTTCGTCGAGGTGGAGTTTGGTCGGGTGAGGTGACAAGGTGGAGATTGTTATGATTTAATGCCACCTCACCAATCCGTGGGATGAGTTAATTCCAAACCCGGGGAAGCTTGTTTTGGGAAGACTATGTTTAGAAAGCTATTGAGGCCAATTAAATTCTGAAATCCTTGTTTTAGGAAGATCAATTTGTGGCCGGGTATCTCATTCCAAATATTAGGATTTCTCTCCTATTTAGATGGGTGAGTTATTGTTGCTTATTGTGGGTCTATTTGCTTCCTAAATTTGGATCTAACTCCCAAATTAGAGGAGGCCAACTGCCATTATAAATAGAGGGGGCAGCCTTTTGATCAGCACAGGAAAAATAATTGAGCAAAAGAATCTTTGAGATTCATTCGTGAGGGAGAAGGGGTGTTGTCAGGCGGCTGCAGTTGAGGTGCGTCAAGGGCCGTGCCACCACCGATTCAGGCGGAGTCAACTTCAGGCGGAGCATCTTCAGGTCGGGCTTCATCCCGGCGGCCGGCTTCGCAGAGCAGGCTCGACAGCGTCTCAGGCAGCGGCGGCGGGACTCGGTCCCGGTGGCGGAGCAGCTGCGAGACAGAAGGTGGTGGCGGCGGCATCGGCTCGGCGATTCAAGCGCACGGCGACGGCGGGACTCGGTCCCGGTGGCAGCGGCGGCGTACGTCTGTCCAGCGGCGACAGAAGGCGGGATCGGCCAAGCAACGGCAGCGGCGGCAGCAGGGAGCTCAGGCGGCAGTAGCGGTATCGTTTTGGTGCAGGCGAGATATCGCCCAGCGATATCGCCGGCGACAGCTCCGGCGACAGCTCCAGTTTTTCTGAATTTTTCCTGTTTGATATTGTAATTTGTAACCTCATCTTTATTAGTGGAATTTGTCCGGCGCGCTCTCCCCGTGGAGTAGGAGTCCCATACTCCGAACCACGTAAAATCTCTTTGTCGTCTGTGTATGCTAGAATCTCGTTCCGTATTTTTATTTTGCGCGATATTGGTTCTTGCTCATTCGTGAAATTCCGTTGCGCTACCGCGGCTTAACTCGATCCGATTTCACAACAAACTAGGACTGATTTCAGCATTTTGGTAAAGGTGCGGACTGATTTCTTACTTTTATGACTTGAGGGACTGATTTCATAAAGTGACAGAAGTTGAGGGACTGATTTGATGATTTTGCCTACTAATAATAATTCATTTTTAAAAATAGATCTGAAAATGAATTGAAGAAAATAAATAAATAAACATGAAAAAATACTCCTACTGGCTGCTCTCCGAATTTCCGTGAACGCTTCTTTCTTGGGTCCCAAGAAATCTACTTGTTCTGCAATTCTTCTTCCCAACGTTATGATAGCCCGCGTAGAAGCATAATTTTGTTTTTCTTCTGTTTGTGTGGGTTTTTGGGAGATGTTTAATTTATATATTTATATTATATTAAAAGAAAAAAATATCACTTAATTAAGGAAATTGTTATGTGTATTTTACTTGGGTGTTGATATTAGCATCGCATTTTTGATTATTAGCACTTTTTAGCTATCTGCAAGCATTGTTTTTTAAAATTTGCTATCCGCAAGCGCGTAAGTTATCCGCACTTAAAAATTGGAAAAAAAAGAGGAGCATAACACAATCGTCTGGAGGAGGAATGAGCGCTTGAAAATTGTGAAATAGAGAAACACTGCTGCCAAGAGGAAGAGAGATCGTTGAATGTGAAAAAAATAGCCGCCAGATAATAGAGTAGAATGTGTCAGGGTAAAGAACGTCGCTCGGGAAATGAAGGAGGAGCACTTGCCGGATTTGGTGCCCTTCAGGCCGGACGGAAAGAAAGGAGGAAGGGTCGCCGGCGGAGTCATGGTTTGGAGTGGAGGCAGGAGCACAAGAGTAGCGAGTGCGAATAATGAATAATTTTTTGACAAGTGTTTGCTAATAAGAATTCTAGAAGTGCAAAGAAACTAAAATTTTAAGTGTGAATAACCAAAAATACGGTGTTAATATCAACGCTCTTTCACTTTTTGCTATATGTACTTTTTTGTTAAAAGTACCACATCACCTTAAGTCCAAACAAAAATGTTAAATGCTGCGAAATCAAACATTACAATTCATTGTAACATCATTTCATAAAAATTGCAAGGCAAATGAAACATGAATTACATCAAAAATTGATTACATGATATCATCAAAATTGGAAGACCAAAAAGGAAATAAATATTTTCATTCACTGTAATATTTTTGAACAACTTTGAGGCTTTTGATCCTCATATTCCTACAAAAAATGGTGACAACAAAATCCAATTTACGGCCAACTGCTCGAACTCACTCAACTAGAGAATCTCGTCTCAAAAACCTGATCGATCGCCGATAAAAGCATGATCGGTGACAGTGGCTTGGTCGCTGACAGAAGCATGATCGGCAGGGGATGCAGTGGAGAGAGACGGGGAACCCATAGCAGTGTCGCTGTTTTCGCAGGATTGCGGCTGTTGTGCGTGTAAAGAACCGCGACACAAAAATCCTAACTATTTTTAAGATTGCGGTGCACGTATCCAAAACTAATGGACACCTAACAATTCCCTTAGTTAAACATTCCCCTTCCCTATTTTATTCCTTTTAAAAATATACATATTTTAAAATTTTGTAATTTTCTTTTATTTTTTAAAAAAGCTGTTCTTGTATAAATAAAAAGCTCTCTAATTACAATAAAAAAATGTGTTCTTTTCCTCGCTTGCAAACCCTCATATATAACGTAAAAATGAGAGACGAGCGTAGTATAACCCTCAGCGATTTGCGAGCGACCAGAATGCTGTCGTGCGAAGATACTGTCGCGGCTGATCATAGGGATGGATGCCCGTACCTATCACTCTCATGTGTGTATATATATTAAATTATTTAGAAGAACTTGAATAGTTGAACTAGAAATAAATAATATTCGTTAGTCATATATCACACACTTAATAAAGTAAATATTTAATTGATTAAAATAAAATATATGTCCGTTCTGACTAACGTACTCCGCGAGACATTTGTATCGAACTGAGAATATCCAGACTTCTCGAAAATGGGAGGAGGAAAAAATATACACGGGGGGCTGCCGTTAATAACCTTCTTCTTGAGGTGATCTTACCGAGGAGAAACGTAACCGACTTAAAGAAGAAACTTCAACCGTTTCCTTGTATAAAAAAAAACCCGCACCGAAATAAATAAATACATAAACAGCGAATCTCCGACGAATCTCGCGATCGTCTTCACCAAAATTTCTTCCTCGACGATGATAAGCTCTCGAATCGCCCGTTCGGCTGTTGTTTTCCGGCACATCGGCCGTCGGCTCTTCTCCACTTCGCCGGCGGCGCCGGCGCCGGCGGCGATTTACAAGGATCATGTCAATACTCTGCTGTTTGGATCCGGATTCGGATCGGCACCGGGGAAGGGGACGCAGGCGTCGCTTGTGTGGTTCTTTCCTGCACGAATGGCGAGTACTTCTGCCGCCGCCCCGGCGGCAGTTGGCGGGGAAGACGATGAGTCGGCGAAGCAGGATGTCTCCGCCCCACCAACTCCCCCGAAAGGTTCGAAAGAGCTGACGAGCTATTGGGGCGTCGCGCCGCGGAAGCTCTTCAAGGAAGATGGATCCGAATGGCGATGGTCTTGCTTTAAGGTAAATTGAATCTCTAAATCGCTTTACCACATCTTATTCTTCTTCTTCTTCGTAATCTCTGTTTTCATAGATCGATACTAATATTTTTGAATCGGAGGAATAGCCATGGGATACGTACGTTTCTGATACAACGATCGATCTGAAGAAGCATCATGCTCCGACAACATTTTTGGACAAAGTGGCTTACTGGACGGTGAAGCTCCTCCGTGTTCCCACCGACATATTTTTCCAGGTATAAACCCTAACAGAGTTGCAGAGAGATGTTTTCATAGATCCATGCATTTCAGTTTAAATCATCTCAAATCAAATCATAGAAATGAATGATCGGCACTGTGTTCTTTTCCATTTTCACACCTCGATCAATGAAAATGGATTTATTATGCTAGAACAATTCTTGAAAAAAAATGTAAAACCCCCCCAAAAAAATATCTGCAATCCACTCGTGTTCTTCATTATTCACCAAAATTTTGGCTCTTTGGCACTTTGCAATTCGGAAATATGGGTTATTGGCACTATGCTCCCTGAATCTTTAAAATTGATATTTTTGCATCCCGATTACCGATTTCTGGCACTTTGCACCCCCCGGCCGAAATTTTAAGGGTATTTAGGTCTGAGCAGCACTAAAAACGCTCGTTTTGGTACTTTGTACTCTGGATTATTGGCGTTGCCCGGACCTAAATACCCTTGAATGAGCATTTTGGTGCTGCCCGAGCCTAAATATCCTTGAAATTTTGGCATGGGAGTGCAAAGTGCCCGAAATTGGTAATTGGAGGTGCATATTACCAATTTTATAGATTCGTGATGCAAAGTGTCAAAAACCAGTATTTCAGTTGTTCAAAGTGCAAAAAAACCCCAAAACTTTTGAAGCTTTGGATGGTATGATTTTCTGATCTTGGTTTTCATTAACGTAGAGGAGGTATGGTTGTCGGGCGATGATGCTAGAAACCGTCGCGGCAGTTCCGGGGATGGTAGGCGGGATGCTACTCCACCTCCGTTCACTGCGCCGCTTTGAGCACAGTGGAGGGTGGATTCGCGCTCTCCTTGAAGAGGCGGAGAACGAGCGGATGCATCTCATGACCTTCATGGAGGTGGCACAACCTCGTTGGTATGAGCGGGCCCTGGTCATCACAGTGCAGGGGATTTTCTTTAATGCCTATTTTCTAGGCTATCTTATTTCCCCCAAGTTTGCCCACCGTGTTGTTGGTTATCTCGAAGAGGAGGCCATACACTCTTATACTGAGTTTATCAAGGAGCTGGACGATGGCAAAATTGAGAACGTTCCGGCGCCCGCGATTGCCAGGGATTACTGGCGCCTCCCGCCGGGGGCCACCCTTCGTGACGTTGTCATGGTTGTCCGTGCCGATGAGGCTCATCACCGTGATGTCAACCATTATGCTTCGGTATGTATATTTTCTCCTTATTCTGATGTCAACCATTATGCTTCGGTATGTATATTTTCTCTTTATTTTGATGTCAATCATTATGCTTCAGTATGTATATTTTCTCCTTATTCTGATGTCAACCATTATGCTTCGGTATGTATATTTTCTCCTTGTTCTCTTTCACATTATGCTTCGGTATGCATATTTTCTCTTTATTCTCTTTCACATTATTCATGTGTATGTATGTTTTCTCCTTATTCTCTTTCCCATTATGCTTCGGTATGTATATTTTCTCCTTGTTCTCTTTCGCACTATGCTTCGGTATGTATATTTTCTCCTTGTTCTCTTTGGCATTATGCTTCGGTGTGTATATTTTCTCCTTGTTCTCTTTCACATTATGCTTCGGTGTGTATATTTTCTCCTTGTTCTCTTTCGCATTATGCTTCGGTGTGTATATTTTCTCCTTCTCTTTTGCATTATGCTTCGGTGTGTATATTTTCTCTTTATTCTCTTTTGCATTATGCTTCGGTGTGGATATTTTCTCCTTATTCTCTTTTGTACCATGCTTCAGTATGTATATTTTCTCCTTATTCTCTTTCGCATTATGCTTCGGTATGTATATTTTCTCCTTATTCATTTTCGCATTATGCTTTGATATGTATATTTTCTCCTTATTCTCTTTCCCATTATGCTTTGATATGTATATTTTCCCCTTATTCTCTTTAACATTATGCTTCAATATGTATTTTTTTCCATATTCTCTTTCATATAGAAACTAAAGAAATGATGTACTAGGCATTAGTGAGATTATGACTAAAAATAGGGCACAATGACTACAAAAGATCCATAAAGCCTTCCCCACTATAGTGGATAAAGGCTTGAGTCTTGTTGTTAGTGTTGTTGTCTCTTAAGTTTTATGCATATAGCTTGATAATTTATAGTTTAGGTGGATATTTTATATGAATGATTTAGGCTTTGTTTGTCTTAGAGTTTTTAGAGCGGCACACCACTATTTACTCTACCGCCCCGCCTAAAAGGAATTTTAGGGGCAGGAGTGCCAAACTCCCCCCGCCCAAAAACGCATTATTTTTGCGATTTGGAGTCGTGATATTTTTTTCACGACTCTAGATCTCGAACCGCGCGACTTGTTTCTGCCCTAGCTCTTCTTTCGTTCTCCGGCATTTTTCTCCCTAGCTCTTCTTCGTTCTCTGCAGTGCAGCCTTCCTTCTCCTCGCTGGCCAGCCCTTCGTTCTCCACCAACCAGCGTTTCGTTCTCTACTGTCCAGTCCAGTCCTTCCTTCTTCGTCTGGATCACTCTGATCATCACAATTTCAAAATGTCTGAAATATCGAAATTTCCTTGGTTGTTTTGGATTGATTTTTTGATCCGGTATTTTTACCCACGTTTTTGATCCAGTAACTGCCAGTAGTAGGATTTGAATTTCAGCAAACTGCTAGTACTAGGATTACTTCTAGCAACATGTTACTACCTGTTCTTGAATCAAGATAATTGTTATTACCTGTTCACCCAGCATGTTTTTTTGTGTGGGTGTTATGTGATGATGAAGGGCAATTTGTTTCAGCAGTTTCTAAATTTTTTAAAATGAATTGCATACGCACAGCTGTTTTGCCAAACAACTTTTTCGTTTTAAATAGTGTTGCAATCGTTGTTCTTCCAAACAGTTTTACATATTCGGACATCACTCTACAAAACAGCTGAATATTCCATCGCAGCTTCTCCAGTCGCTACCAAGGTTGTCAGGATCGAGATCCTAGATGAGATCGTTTCGAGGTAGGATCGGATCTGATAGTAGGGTTGGATCAAGGATCGCTTTACAAAATTAGGATCGATTTACAAAATCTGGATCGTAGGATCGTAAGATCCTATGATCTGGATCGTGATCCTGACAACCTTGGTTGCTACAGCTGAGTCAAACAGAACCTTAATCTTCACCTAACTATTTCTTACTAGGACAAGTTCCTTCCATTGTTCCCAAGATTTTAAGCTTGAAATCACTATTATATACAGTAGTCAACAATGTGATTGCTTTTACCAGCAATTCCAAATCACTATGGTTATTGTATATGCTATACAAGTCAAATGTGTCTTACTTCTCTGTTTGATAGTCCATTTTTGTTCTCATGGCGTTTTTTATTTACCTCATTGGAGAAATGAAAGTATTAAGAGTAAACTCCATTTCTGAGCTCCGGTGCTGTTGGAAAAGCCAAAACCTTTATATTTTACACCGGAGGGTAAGAATATGATTTCTCACCTGAGTCACCAGCACCGCTCCCAAACGGAGCCTCGCTCTTTGTTTGGCTCGGTTATGTAAATTTTGATTCGAACTGTGGAGCGACTACTCGGCTCAATTGTCAGAGCATTCTAAAGTGCGGAACGTGTGATGCTAGTCCAATGCTTCGCCGCAAAGCTGTAGCAGCGGTGGATTTGAAACCGCCTGCTACTGAGCATATAGCCTAATTATTATCCCAACTATTTTGACCAACTTTTGCTTGTGGGCCTAGCCACAATGAGTAGAACTAGCTTAAAACCTGCTGAGCTAATCTTACTAGCATTTTGTCTTGCACAATTTGCTTAAGCCGTGCTAAAACTTCTGGCTTATGCATTATTTTTTACACAATCTCTTTGCATTATATAAGAGAATTATGATTTCAAGTTGATTTTCAATAACTGAGTTTTTTTGGGGGAATTGTAGGATGTTCATTATCAGGGGATGGATCTGAAGCAGACTCCCGCACCAGTTGGTTATCACTAATATTCATGAGATTGAGATGTCTGCCAATTATTTTGTAGGGACATATGCAGTTTACTGTAATTGGATTGATTCAGTAATTTGTGTCGACTATATGAGTAATGTGCGTATAAAATATAAATACAGTTCTGTATTACCGAGCTTTGCGGATTTCTGTACAACTCTGCTGTTTTTTCCTTCATAATTTGACGCATGCTTCAGTATCAACTCTTAATTGGTCAAAAGCTGGTGTATTCTTATGATGATGCTGGAAGAAGTTTATGCCTGCAATGATACAAAAACACATGACTTTGTTTGGGACAGTTGTAGCATTTGACTGCAGGCGGTTTGCCTGCTCATGAAATTTTTGTGAAAGCTTTTTTGGCGCAAATTTCACTTGCTGGAGTTTGCATGACCTTTAAGGCTAGGCGACATTTATGCTACTATGGTGATGTTTTGACCTAAAATATTGTTTTGCATTCACAACCATCACTGCTCTATCTCAAAAAGTACCCAAGTAGAAGAAAGACGGTCGGAGGTGAGGGATCAAATCGTGAAAGCAAGCAGGAGAGGATCGATAAGTGTGATCTTCTCCATGTTGACTGCGAACAGAACTGTGTCGGGGAAGAGAACGCTAACGAGTTTTGCTGCAGGAATAATGAAAATGTGAGGGATATGGTATGAGTTCCCTGAGATGATAGAACTTTGTTCTTGAAGGAATTCATAATCAGCGTTGTGCTCGCCCAGAACTGCAGGTAATAGTACTGGGATTGCTGCACTGATGTTCCCTTTTTTCCAAGAGCAATTTTTTTGTGCGCTCAACGTATATGAGCATGTTGCGTGGGATGCATCTGTGTCGTCCATCAAGTTGTGTTTTTGTTTTATGAATGGAGTAGATGCATCTCGCGCACCATGCTCTATATACTCTCCACTCTCAAATTTTTTTTCTTTTTTTCATAGAGTTGAGTTGAGTTGTGACATTGGGAGCATATAGTTTATGGACTGAATCCCCTGTGTTTATTTTCTAATGGTCATCTCTTGAACATTTTTTGTTGTTGCAGCTAATTTTATTACTAATTGGATTTGATTATTGTTGGTGAAACGTCTAAAGTTGATATGAAATGGCTAGAAATTGCTATATCCCATTCTCTCACGGGGCTTCTTCGACCGGACCGTCTGTCCAATGCTGTCTTGCATTTGAATGCTGTCTTGCATTTGAATGCTGTCTTGCATTTGAATGTGGGTGTCCGGGCGGGGGCCGAGAAATGGTGAAAAAGTTGTTCCGAGTTTTATTTAAGGCTCTTTTTGTTTGAATGGCCAGTGCTTGAGGTGGGGTGGAATGCCAGGCTGGACCCCTAGCTCCAGGAGAACGACAAAAATTACCGGAGTTCCCCCACGTTGTGGGTGTTGTTTGTCACTCTGCCGTCTCAGCTTCGACACTGCAACGCTGCTTATGCCGCAGAGCATTGTTCCGCCAAAAGTCTAGGGTGATTTTTGCACTCCCTTCATGGACGGCTGAGCATGGGTCGCACAATGGGTTGTGAATAGGTATTTTCCAGCTGCCTACCCTATTTCATTTTTACGCTCTTACATTGGCCTTCATGCACGATCTGGCACATGACTTTGGCCCGACTGTGTGCGACTTAGAAGTTGTGAATCTATTTAGTGTGGGACTTGGAAACTGTGAATCTATTTAGTTGAAACGAAGAGCTGGGATTGCCCCATCATCCCAAGTCTTCAAAAAGGAGACCTTTGTTCATTTTTCTCGCAAATAAAAAAGAGGAAAAATGGAGGTCGTGAACCCAAGAGAAGACAATAATATTGGAAAGTTGGTGGCAACACTTCCTCGACCCCAAACCTAATGAAGGTTCGTAAGAAGGCATGGATTGATGACCCAACGCTCCTATATTGTACCCGGGGCAATGTATCTTGCATTCTTTGTATTTTTCTTCTTGCCTTCAAAAGGATAGAGTAGAAACCCTAAATCCTAAACCTTAAGGAAAAGTTACTACAATCTTTGGTGAAGCCATGATCTGAGTTTTCAAAGATGACTTTGGGTCATTTCTTTGCACAATAGTTTGTCAGCAAACTTCTATCTTCAATAATGTTCATAGAGCAACCCCTGTCTACGTATAGTGTATGCATCTCGGTTGTACTTTGGCTTACTGCCTGCAATGCAATCCAAGAGGATAAAGTTTCAATATAGATTTGGGACTCTTATTTACAGGCTCTCCCTCTCACTGGATGGCTCATTGTGAGGTGTTTCTGTTGTATGCATCTCGGTTGTACTTTGGCTTACTGCCTGCAATGCAATCCAAGAGGATAAAGTTTCAATATAGATTTGGGACTCTTATTTACAGGCTCTCCCTCTCACTGGATGGCTCATTGTGAAGTGTTTCTGTTGTGCTAACAATTAACCATATTAAGTTTGTTGCTGAGCACTACCATTAAGGTCTAATACTGCTTTTGTTGTAGTGGTTCGTCCCAAACCACTCAACATCCACTGGTAGGGCACACTGTGTTCCTATAATTATTGCACTTAACATTTCACGTACCTTCATAATCACCGTGCTCACAACTGCCACCGTTGTGCCCGTGCCAAACCGATCCTATATTTAAGGCGCTTTAAAAGGAAATATAAGGGCGCTGCTATCCGAACCGCAGTTTTGGCTATTCGCACCGCACTTTCTCCTAATTTTTCATGTTTTTTGAAAATACGCCTTGTACGAGCATTTTTAGGAAAAGTGTTCAACACGAAAGTTGTAGATCTCGTCGAGATCTACAACTTTCGTGTTGAACACTTTTCCTAAAAATGCATGTACAAGGCATACTTTAGAAATACGCTCAGGTTTTGCGTCTTTTGGAAATACGTCTTGTATGTGTATTTTTAGGAAAAGTGTTCAACACGAAAGTTGTAGATCTCGTCGAGATCTACAACTTTCGTGTTGAACACTTTTTCTAAAAATGCACGTACAAGACGTATTTCTAAAAAGTACGAAAAATTAGGAGAAAGTGCGGTGCGAATAGCCAAAATTGCGGTGCAGATAGCAGCACCCAAATATAATCAAACATTCAAAACAAGAAAATGAACTTTGGGTACTATAAAAATATGAACTATTAATTACTCAGATGTCTTATGAGATTTATTCCTCATCTATCTTTTGAAATTAAAAAATCTCCATAGTAAGTTTGGATTCATAATATGCATTTACACATCTTTTATGGGAGATTTTGCATTAGCAAAAAATAACTAAAATTGAACACAATTTTAATATAATATTTTGCAGGACAAATAATTTGACACAAATTATACAAAAGCTGTTAATATAATGCAGCTGTGCATTTGTTAGCATTAACAACTTGGCCCCTGTTTGGAAAGGTTTTTAAAAAAAAAGGAGTGGTGAGAAAAGTGATGTAAGAAAATGAGGTTTTAAAAAATATATATTGTGAAAGTAAATCTATTTGGATATCCTTTTGCAGAGTTTTTTTAGAAAGAAAAAATATTTATAAATCGTTTGGCAAATCTCTGTTATGGTGATTTTTTTTTATTAAAAATGCAAGTCTGTGCAGAAAAATGCGCGTCCGGGAAAAAATAAGCGCACGGGTGGAAAATGTGCGTCCGATCAAAAATGCATGTCAGGCGGAAAATGTGTCCCCGATCGAAAATGCGCACTCGACCAAAAATGTGCTCCCGGACAGAAAAACTCGTGTTCGTGCAAAAACTCGCGCACGGGAGAAAAATGTGCTCCTGGGCGGAAAATGCTCGCCGGGGCGAAAAATGCGCGCCTTGGCAGAAAATGCGCGCTCTGGTGGAAATGCGCGCTCGAGCAGAAATGCGCGCTCGGGCAGAAAATGCGTTCCCGGACGAATAATGCGCGTCCAGGTGGAAAATACCGCGTCGGGAGGAAAATGCGTGGTCGGGCGAAAAATAAGCGCCCGGGGAAAAATAGGTGTTCGGGCGGAAAAATAAGCGCCCGGGCGAAAAAATGCACGCCCGGACGAAAAAATGGGCAACTGTGTATTAGGATGAGAAGTGTTTTTCGAAAAGGTTGAAAAGTATGAGATAAGTGATTTTTCAAAAAGAGGAGAAAATAAAGTTTTCGACGGTAGCTTTTCACACTGATAGACAATTCAAACGGTTTCTTAGGTGCATGTATTTTCCAGAAAACGAAAAGAAACTAAAAAACTTTCTCAAACAAGCCCTTAAATTGCACAAATATTAGTATTAGGATAAATGAAACAAATGATTTAGGCTCTGTTTCGGAGGGTTTTTTAGAAAGGAAAAGGAATTGTTACAAAAATAATGTTAGAAAATACGCTTTTGGAAAATGTATATTGGAAAAAGAGATTTGTTTGGGTAAACTCATTTTTGCAGAGATTTTTCGTAAGAAAAATCACTTTATAAATCGTTTGACAAATCTCCGTTGCGGTAACTTTTTTATTAAAAATGTGCGTCCGAAGGAAAATAGGCGTCCGGGTGGAAAATTCGCGTATAGGCAAAAAATGTGCGTCCAGGCGGAAAATGCGCACCCGACCAAAAATGCGCGTCATGGGAAAAGGCACCATTTTTTTCGGTCGGGCACGTTTTTTTTCGCCCGGGAGCTATTTTTTCGCTCGGGCGCTATTTTTCGTCGGGACGCGGTTTTTTTCGTCCGGGCGCGAATTTTTCGCCCGGACACAGTTTTTTGGCCCGACTGCGAATTTTTTGCCCGACCACGAATTTTTTAGGCAAAACTGCTAAGCGCCTCATTTTCAAATAACCTTCGGGCATTTTGGATAGACTCGAAAGATAAAAGTACGAGTTTCGAGAAAAATAGTTCACAACCTCATTTCGGATGAATAATTTTCCTCATGTGTTAAAAAATGATTTTCGACGTTGAAATTCGAGGAAAAATGTGCTCTCTAACGAGATTCTCGGATTTGATCCGATACAAACAATCGAATTGATATTTATTTTTGTATGAATAATAAAAACTTAATTCATAATAAGCCTCCTATTCTGAGTAAGCCGTGATCAAAAGGCACAACTGAATTATTATCCGATCTTAATAATGAGTGAAACCCAAAAAACACCTCCTGAGAACGGAGATGGAACTGAATTAAACCTCCTGAGAATGGAGATGTAACTGAACTAAACCTCATAAGAACGGAGATAGAACTGAACTAAACCTACTGAGAATGGAGATGGAACCGAACTAAGTCTCCTGAGAACGGAGATGGAATTGAAGCCTCCTGAATGGAGTGATTGGACTACTAATTATTTTCTTTATGATTATTCCAGTCTTGCACTAGTCCAGTTCCTTTATTTTTTTTCAATTCAGTACTTTCATTTCAGTTCTACTCCAGTCCTGTACTGGTCAAGTTCAATCCAGTACATTCAATTCAGTTCTACTCCAGTCCCGTACTGGTCAAGTTCAATTCAGTACTTTCAATTCAGTTCTACTCCAGTCCCATACTGGTCAAGTTCAATTTAGAACTTTCAATTCAGTTCTACTATAGTCCCGTACTAGTCAAGTTCAATTCATTACTTTCATTTAAGTTCAACTCCAGTCCCGTACTGGTCAAGTTCAATTCAGTACTTTCATTTCAGTTCTACTCCAGTCCCGTACTGGTCAGGTTCAATTCAGTACTTTTGTTTCAGTACTACTCCAGTTTCGTACTGGTCACATTTCATTCCAGCACTCTAATTATGCAGCGTATATTATCAGCATTTTAATTACCGCATTTTCATTACTGCAATTTACTATTATAAGCACAGGTCCTGCTCTAACGAGCATCCATCTGTTAAGGTCGAGTTGAGATATTCCTCCAACTTTAGCCTCAAATAAAGTGCTCTCATGCTCCTTGACGGAAGTTGAGTAGAGCGTTACTGCCCGAAGATTGAAGCATAGTAGGGCAGACCGCTATAGACCCGGTGCGTGCTAGCAAAGTTGGCTGTTTGATTGCTTATAAATTGCTTGCGGTGAATTGTGGAGGGTCAGTCCCTTCCGCAGACCATTCGTACCGGTGTGGGAAGGTCGACGACTCAAGGCGACAGGGAGATGGGTACCACGGGTGGCCGGATGTTATGTTTCTTTTCTCGTTTGGTTTTCCTCCGCTGGTCGGCCAAAATGTTGTATCGCCTGATGTCGCTCACATCCAATAGTATACCAGGTTGTACGTTGGGGCCTAGGGCTATGCAATAAGACCATCCCCAGAAGTGGCAGGGACTAGCCACTGTCACCGACGACCACATTGGTGAGGCCTGTGGGGCTCGCTACCCTGCTGAAATAAAAGCGGTCCATACTATGTCGACATAGGATATGTGTGCGCAGTTGTGAATTTCTGCGATGTGTACGCAACTGTGAATGCCTGCGATGTGTACGCGGCTGTGAATGTCTGCGATGTTTGCACGAGTTGTGAATACCTACTGTACTGTTGTGCTAGTGGAGCCAAAATTATAACTAACGTATATTGCCGATGCTTGTGTAGTTATACCATGTTGCACCTCTTTTTTTTGGTTTCTCCTACCTTATTTATGAAATAATGTACTAACCCTCTCATGCTTCAGTTATTACTTTTGTTGGGTGCGTGAGCTCTTCCGCAGAATATGGATCCGTGGAAGAGATTTGTTTCCATTTATCTCTGTGACTAACGGTTATTTAAATAATCATTCACAGGAGATGGAGCACTGTAGTGACCAGCTACTGCAAGACGATATGCCAGCTGATAGGACTACTCGAGCATAGGCACCCCCGTCGTCTCTAGAGTTTCGAGATGTGAGTACTGGCAAGCAGAGTTGAGAGAGAGGAGTTGTTAGTTGTAGTACTCTGTAACCTACGGGCTCCATGTATAAGCAGTGGCTACGACCTTTTGCGGTTTTTGTTAAATATATATTGTTATATATTTTTGCTATGGTTTCCTATTAATGCTTCCGCAATACTCTGTGATGTGATGTGAATGTTGTGATTCAAGTCGAGTAAGGCGGCTAACTAGTGCTTAGCAGAGTGAGTACTTACCCTTTAAGGAGCACTGAGTGGACGTCTTGGGTAAGTAAGATCTCCTCCGGCCCGACCCGGGGCAAAGGTTGGTGGGGTCTTACACCATGCTGCCCGCTTAACTGAAGGGTTTTGCTCATCAAAGGGGGTTGTGGCCACCAACAACATGCCTATGGGCTAGAGAGGGATTGGAGTGCTTGGGCTGCAGCCCGGTAACGGTCCTCGTAAGGCCTAGTGGAAATTAAAGTACACAAAAGGTGGAACGGGACGTTACATAAAAAGTGCACTTTTTTGTGAAGACCCAGGCCCGGCTCCACTCGAGACCATGCCCACTGAGGGAGACCCAACGGGACCCATCTGGCATCGTCTGGGATGTAGCCCAAGTACCCCAACCCCTCTCCATCCACAGACAGGTTGTTGGTGGCCACAATCTCCCTTTGATGAGCGTAACTCTCCGGTTAAGCAGGCAGCACGGGGACTTCCTAGGAGGTCACCCATTGAGAGACCTAAGTTGTCAACCTAAATCACCTAGAGGGGGGTGAATAGGTGAGGTCTGCATAATTTTGCGGAATAAAAAATTGTAAGATCGATGCGCAGAAAGTAACCAAGCAAGCCACAGAGAACACAGGATTTATAGTGGTTCCCCAACCTTGGGTACATCCACTCTCACCTCACCAATCTAGTAAATCACTAGACTTGGCTACCCCACTATCTCGGATCAAAATGATCCTACAACTCGGAACAACGTTCCTACAAATCTCGATTCCAAACGGATCTACACTCGGAAGAAAACCTTCCTACAAATCTCGGAGAAAAACTCCTACAGAACTCAGAGTCAAGACTCCTACAAGAATAAAAGGTTGTATACGAAAATACAAACGAGAACTATTCAGATCTGGATCTTCAACTCTTTCTTCCTTCTTCAGCTTTTAGGGATCGACAGAAATAAGTCGAGGAAGACAGAGACGAAATCTCTTCGATCTGGAAAACTAGAATCAACGAGATCAAGTACTGGATCTGTCGATTGAGAATCGCTTGATCTTCTGAAACTTCTTGTCTGAATCTCTGGATCGGAGAAGACCGGCGACGATGAAGATGAACAGCGCTTTTGTCGGCGAGATCTTGTCGGCTTCCCGATATGGACGATATATCAGATTCAGAAAACTTCTTTTTTTTAGGGTTTGACGTTTGACAAGATCTATTTATAAGGTCTTAGCAACGGTCAAATCCATTCTTAATCACGTACACGTGGACCAGTCAGAAAAAGGTTAATTTCAAATCTCCTTCAATTCTGGACTTAACGATTTCTGGAATTCTGAGCCGACATACTCGGGTTAGATAAGATACTCGAGTATAAAGGTCTGCTACTCGAGTAGATAAGAGAAACATGTACTCGAGTAATAGAAATGACTACTCGAGTGCCTTGGAAGAACTACCCGAGTTACTCTAGACAGATTACTCGAATAAGTAGAAACATCTACTCGAGTACTAATCTAAACTACTCGAGTATAAGAAAAATCTACTCGAGTGCTAAGCCAGTCTACTCGAGTATAAGAAGGATCTACTCGAGTGCTAAGCCACTTACTCGAGTATATGAGCGAAGTTACTCAAGTATGTGGACTTAGAAATATTTAGACTGAACAGTTAGCCCTACTCGAGTATAACTAAGAGACTACTCGAGTATGACTAAGGCTCTACTCGAGTACACAAACACCTACTCGAGTAAGGAAAAGAGGTACTCGAGTATATGAATAGATTTACTCGAGTATATGGACTTAGAAACTTTCTGAGATGAGAAGTCCAGATCAACTCGAGTACGATCAGAGCATTTACTCGAGTAACTTGAGAACTACTCGAGTATGTAATCCAATCTACTCGAGTACTAAGTCACTTACTCGAGTATATAGAGGATACTACTCGAGTATGTGGACTTAGAAAAAAATTTCTTCTGAGAAAGTCTTCAATACTTCAGAGTCCAGTAGTCCAAGTGCATGGAAACAAAGTGTACCCCAATAGAGAGGCTATACATGAGTCAACACCTTGGATCACACAATGAGGAATTACATTGTATGGTCCTGTGTTTGATGACCCACTATAGACTGACATTGGTTTACACTTGGCAATAGAGTCCTGTATACACAACTTAAACACAACAGTAAATACAACTGCAATTCACCTTAGTCTTAGGAGGACTTTTTCAAATTAAGGTCATTGTGGAAACAAGACCCAACACCCATCCCGGTACTACTCCATCCAGAGCACGCTTAACTATGGAGTTTTTCAACTTCTCATCACCAATTGAGCTAGAGTAGTACCAGGCTGGAGTAGTACCGGGATGGGTGACCTCCTAGGAAGTCCCCGTGTTGTCCGCTTAACCGAAGAGTTTTTTTCATTAAAGGGAGGTTGTGACCACCAACAACCCGCCGGTGGGCTGAAGAGGTGTTGGGGTGCTTGAGTTGTAGCCCGGTAGCATCGCCTAGAGCGGAGCCGTGATATTATCACGTTGGATTGGCTAGGGTCGTTACACTTAGAAACCTGACTAAAAAGTTTTCTAATTATCTTGGTTTAAGCACAAATTTAACATTTATCAAACTTGATTGTTATGTCTAAGTGAATATTGTGATTTTTAGCTAACAGTAGTAGTTTTTTATAGTTCACGTGTCCTAATCTTACATGTAAAGTCATAGGACCTATCATTTTTGAACTAACTTGATTTACTACTTCGTTTGCTAGACTCAATCTATATATCTCATTTACGATATAAGCACAACCAAAATAATATGAGTTAACTGTTAAAGTTACTCTACCATCACTAATGTTAAATGGCATACCTGCATCACATAACATGTTAATTGAAACTAAATTAGCAACTAAAGTAGATATAAATTTAACATTCTTCAAAATTAAATGCGTACCTGAAGAGAGTAGCAAATCCACAGTCTCAGTCTTGAGTACCTGAGCAGTGTTTCCATTCGCAAGAGTCATATTATCGTCTAATGCAGTAACATCCTTCAGAAGCACATGATTGTTTTAGACATGACATATAGCACCTGAATCTAGTCACCACTCAATACAAATCTTTCATTTTCCAACCTTACAACAAAGTTGACAGATGCAGTTTGATAAAGCATGTATGCTTTGTTATCAGTCTTATGTGTGTTGGATTCACCTTTTTTAGGTTGTTTGTACTCGGAAGCACAGTGATCCCACTTATTGCAGTTTTAGCACTTGCCTTTAAATTTCTTGATCTTCCTGCTAGTGTCAGCAACTTCGAGTGCACTGATGGATTGTTTAGTCTTCTCAGGTTTATGCTTTCGCTTAGAATGCATGATCATATTAGCAGTAGAGTTATGCTTACTAACCGTCTCTGTAACGTGCCTAGTCTGTTTTCATCCTCAACGCAAATGAAATGTTTGAGGTCTTTTAGACTAACCTGCGTCTTCTTTTGATACATCTTAGTCTAGATTTAAACCAGAAAACTAAAATAAAGACACGTGATCCGTGCGTAGATGACACAGTTTTCAGATCCAATACAGTAAAATTTGTTTTGCTTCTCTTCGGCTGAACGCAAACGCTGAAGTCTAGATCTCGATCAACAGACTTCCACGACAAAACTCAGTGCAGGTAAGAGATTTTGCGAAAAAGTTCAGATCTCGGTAAAGAGGCTGTAGCGGAATCAACCCTGAATTTCTGATTTCCACTAGAAGTCAACCTTTCCGTTCAGTAGAATCAACTCTATCAATCACCAGGTAGAGTTGTTCTCTTTATCTCTGTTAAGAGAAGATGGCCGGTTCAATTCCACAGGCGAAGGAACTTCTTGATCTCAGTAAGAAATCAACACAATCTTAGATCTGCAGCAAGAGAAAAAATGAACAGAGCAACAACAATCGATTGTTTCAGAACAAGAACAACACAGTCGATCTGTAGACGGAGACGAGAGCAAAATTCCCGCGAGCAACAGAGGCTAGAAACAACATCGAGGAGCAGCTCTACCCTAAGAGAAACCTCAGTTCTGGTTTTCCTTTCTCTGGCGACAGAGACTGCTGACCCAGATCTCCGACTATTTGGATCTGCAGGCGATGAACAACGGGAAAATTTGCAACAGCCGGTGCCTTCTTCCACTATGATCGGCAAGGCAGATAAAACCACCGGCGGGGAATTTCCTGCGACAGATCTGGAGCGGCGGGGTGTTTCCTGCGACGGGATCGGGAGCGTCCCTGTCCAACGATTAGAAGATGGCACCATCAGATCTGTGTGTTGGGGCGGCGCCGGGAATACTGCAGTAGTTCAGGGCGCAATAGATCTAGAGGCAAAGTTGTTGTTTCCTTGATTCGGATCTAGGATCCGGCGTAGCAAATCTGCGGCGGTTTGCAGCCGGGAACTCGCGTACAACAGCGGCGCCGGAGTGCTGCGGAAAAAGCGACGCGGAATTAGGGTTTCTCCTCCAGCAAATCGCGAACTGTGCACGAATCCTTTGCAGCGACGGGGAAAAATCCAATCCAGCCTGTGGTGGCTGATCAGGATTCTCACAACGGCAAAGCAAAACGCGGCGGTTTCACACGAAAAGAAAGCTTTTCTTCTTCTCGAAGCGCCGTGCGCGAGGAGATGTGAACGCAAACTTTTCTTGCAATCGGCCGACGGGATCTTATCAGGAGAAAATTTTGTATAGGTTAAGCGTTTGATGTGATGGTCCGTAAATAAATAAACGATTATTATCTTATTTTTCCCGCTTCTCCGTCAATTTGGGCGGAAAACTCTTCTCCCAAAAACATCGCCGGAGCCGACGACATGGCTGCGAGATCTCCATAGCTGCTCCCTCTCCGGGAAGGAAAACACCGTCTCCTAGCTCTTCCCAACTTTCAGCTGCTCGCGCTCATGTCGGAAAACATAATAGTTCTTTGTGATGGCGCCACTTACCCGGTAGCCGACAACCTAGATGCAGCTTTTCCTAATGGAGAAAATCGCGTTTCTTCACTATCCCCTCCGATCATCTACGAAGATCTGCCTCTGATATATACAGGTTCTCTTACCGTCTTGATCTTCACATTGAAACATATGAAGTTCTTGATTTTTCTTTTAGTAAATCATCTTACGCTGCATTACGAACTTGTAATTTCTGAATCAATTAACGCAAATGGGCAGGTGATTTGACAACGCTTCAAAATGAAACAAGAAACGAATCACTACCGTCTTCGGGAACCACTGTAAGAAATCATCTACTCCTAAAAAGTTTCTTGAATAATGTTTTGAGGTTCCATTTGAGTGTAAGTTTGGGAAAAAAAAATTTAGAGTATGCCCGTTATAATTTCGTGGTTTGTGGTTTTTAACTGTAATTATATAATTTTTTGAAACTCTAAATTTTAACTGTAAGTAGTATTCATTTTGGAACTGTAATTCAAAGAAGAAATTTATACAGAATGTTCGGTTGTAAATCTTCATCCTATGTAATATTTTTTGATGAATATAATTTTTGTATAATGTTGATGTTTGTAAAATCCGGGCCCATCGAATTGTCTAATATTTTTTATATTCATGTGTTATAACTTTACTATTTTGTTTTGAACTGTAATCAGTAATTCTTTCGGAACTGTAACTTGCAACTGGAATAATTATGGTGATTTTAAACTGTAATTATGACTGGTTTCTATAGACTAATTTATTCTCTCTTTTGCAAACACCACAAATTTATTTTTTGAAGTTTAGATTTGAATAACATCAAACTAGTATTCTTGTTTGAACTGTAATTCAAATAACAAATTTGTACTGTATATATGTTTTGAGGTTGTCAATCTTCATCCCATGTTAAATTTTAGGATGAATATAGTTGTGATGTTTCATGTATCTCTATTTTTGTGGAATGTTGATGTTTGAAAAATTCGGTTCGGTCCAATTGTCTAATGTTTTTATATTCATATGTTATAACTTTACTGTTTTGATTTGAACTGTAATCAGTTATTCTTTTGGAACTGTAACTTTCAACTGTAATAATTATGGTGATTTTGAACTGTAATTATAACTTATTTGGAAACAAAAAAAACTTTTCTGATATAGATTGTGTTTTTTAAAGAATCCTGTTGTGTTTTCGATTGTGCACTCGGAGGAAGAGGCTTATATAATGTATTGTAATTATGCACACCGGATCAGATTTAGTGTGTGAAA
This sequence comes from Platanthera zijinensis, assembly GCA_039513925.1. Lineage (NCBI taxonomy): Eukaryota > Viridiplantae > Streptophyta > Magnoliopsida > Asparagales > Orchidaceae > Platanthera > Platanthera zijinensis. The sequence continues at coordinate 262,222,481 of CM077078.1, forward strand.
ACAACACGTTACACATACAAGAACTATCAAAGTCAGAGAGTATAGTTGTTCAAAATCTGGAAGTAAGCGCATAAAGCCATCACCCAAGAAGTACCGCAAATTAGATACACGCACCGGTTGTCTTGCTTGTATCCATTTCCATTCCGATTCAGATGGCAAGAATTGGAAAGTAATCAAATTTGTCGAGGAACACAACCACCCGCTGGCAACAGAGAAAGCGAGCCATTTATTGAGATCTCGTCGTTCTATATCTGAAATGCATGGTAATCTGATGAAAAGCTTGACTGGGGCAGGTATTAAACCTGTTGATGCATACAACTTTATGTTGAATGAAGCCGGATGACCTGAAAATATTGGTTTTTGCAAGACAGATGTTTTTAACTACATTCAGCATCAAAGAGCAACTTTAATTGAAAGCGGCGACGCAACTAGCTTGCTTCACATATTACAAGAGAAACAGTCAAATGATAACATGTTCTCGTATTATGTTCAAACAGATGAGCAGAAAAGGTTGACGGGTTTTTTTTGGATGGATGGTCATAGTAAACTGGATTACGATTGTTTTGGTGACATTTTAATTTTTGATACAACATATCATTTGAATAAGTATAATCTTGCATGCGCTCCTTTTATTGCGGTGAACCATCATTGGCAAAACATTTTTGTATGGGGGGCTTTCATTGCGGAAGAAACTATTGATTCGTTCTGTTGAGTTTTTGAGTCATTATTGAAGTGTTTGGTAGCAAGGAACCCATAACTATTTTTACAGATCAAGACCAAGCTATGTCTACTGCTATTGAGCGAGTGTTCACCAAGACTCGTCATCGGTTGTACCAATGACACATCTGCAAAAAAGCACCTTCTAAAGTTCCTAGCTTTAACAACGATAGTAGCATTTGGGTTTTTTTCTATCGATGTATGACGAAATGTGATGGAGCTATAAATTGAATTTGATAGATATTGGTATGAGATGATCATGAGAGGAAATTTGCAGGATAATAGATGGTTGAACGATTTGCACAATGCAAAGAGGAAGTGGTCTACTGCATTTAATAAGGATGTGCTCGATCTTGGAATTTTATCAACCCAGAGAAGCGAATCGGCTAATAATTGTTTGCATGGGTGTTCTAAAGGCACTAGTTCTCTAGTAGAGTGTTTTCTTGGCTTAGAAAAACTTGTCGCATCATGGCGTAGGGGTGAGCGTGAGCAAGATTTCAAAAGCAAGCATGGTGTGGTTACCTTGAAGCATAAGACATGTGTTTGTCTGAAGCACGCATCAAAACTATACACTTCAAAAGTGTATGCTGTTTTTGAGAAGGCATACACAGAGGGGGCGCTTGGATTAAGCATTGTGGGTGAAACACAGTATGATGATGAGCACATGTTGTTTGTAACAAAAAATTGTGATGGTTCCGAGGATGACAAAAGATGGTATGTAAATTTCAACTCAACCACATTTGATTCAGATTGTTCGTGTAGAGGATTTGAGACCAAAGGGCTACTATGTCAACATATTTTAAGAGTCTATAATTTGAGGAATGTAAAGCACTGAAATATGTGCTCAAACGATTCACTGTTGACGCAAAAAAGGGCATGTACCTTCCTAATATACCATCTATTACAAAGTATGATTCAAACAAGATATTCAGGAACCACCTCATACGTTCTAGTTATAATTTAACTACACGCATTGAGAACTGCAGGTCTGCAAAAATTCACGTGATGAAAGTTATAAATGAGTTGATAAAGTATACTGATGAGATGTTGGATAAATATGAGAGGGAAAAGAACGGATTTGTAGAAGAGGGAAATTCTAATAATCCCCCAATTATTTTGGATCCACCTATGAAACGACGAAAAGGTGCAAGCAATGCTCGTATGAAGGACCACTGGGAATGAGGGACTGACAAAAGACGTACTTATTTAATAACTTTTTTTTTGTTTTTCATGATGTAGTTTACCTCATTTATTAGTAAGGAATTATGCTAATGTTTTTCTTCTATTGACTGGTAGGGAAAAAAGGTTTGACCCAATTCTTTTGATATTGTTGGTGATGATAACCCAAGCCCGTGTAAGGAGTTATACTTTTTGGGTGATTGCAGTGACAAACATCATTCAAGTAGTAATGCATGTTATTTCTGGAGCTACACATGTACTCAGGTTTTTGGACTGTAACTAATATGGTTTTTAGAATTGCAATTATTAGTAGTACAGTATCTTGTAGTATGATTACAGTTAGATTTTTTGAACTGCAATTGTAGCAAATATATTATTTTTTTGGAGATTAGCTGACCAAGCAATTCGCTTGTGGGAGATTAGCTGAGCAAGCAATTTACAGTCTGTTTACTATTCAACAAAGACTACAAAATTACAAACCAATTATCATTGTAATTACAAAAAATGCCAAATATTTTTGTCAAAAATGACTGTAAATATTCAATGCAGCAGTGTTATAATTTGTAGTTGCGGTTGCTCCTACAGATTACGGTTAGTTTAAACCAACATACAGTTCAAATTTAGTCTTCGAAATATCATTATAACCGAACGACGACAAATATTTAATGCTGCGCCAAAACTAAAATTAATGTTTAATGTGAACTAATTTCAGAAAATGTTGCAAGTAAATCCGCAGCAATTTCGGCCCGGAATTTTGCCGTCTCAGCAGACCAAGAAGAACATTCATTCCAGAACATAGGTTCGTTTGATAGTACCACCTCCATAAATTTTATAACAAATACGCCGCAATCATCTCCATTTGCTTGTTGAGGTAATCCAGCAACTTCAACTATTGGTCAATCTTCAATGCCAGATGGAAGAGCTTTGGTTGCCTCTTCATTGAGTAATTTTACATGCAAGATAATTCATATAATTAATAAATATTTAAAAATTTTAAAGTTAGTTCATTGTTTTTTTTTCAAATCTTACCAAGCCTCGTAGTTATTTTCTATCAAAAAAGCTTGTTTATTTCTACTAAATGCTCTTACAAGAACTTAAAGTAATGAGATATTTTGAGATAAACTAGGCATCTCAAACAACTGAAGAACACCAACTTCCCTCAAAATCTGCTTAGAGTCCTCCTCCAGAACATCTAACAAAGGACGTGCATTCATTTTGAAAGTCGAAAAAGCACATCAACAGTTCAGATAGTTACTACCAGACACTACAACAAAAGTTTCGAATTAGCACATATATGTAGAAATACACCTCATATAATGTGTAAGTACTCTTACTTGTTGTTTTGAACGAAAGAAATCTTCTAAATTAGATGGACTTTGTTTGAGATCACCTATGGAGAAGATGTATTACATGAAAATAAACATAATGTTTAAAATATACATGTTTTAAAAACTGTATATATATTAAAACTTTACAGTTGTAACTTTCAGTTGTAATTGTGAGTGGAATTACAGTTGTAAGTTTCATTTGTAATTCTGAGTGAAACTTACAGTTGTAAGTTCCACTTGTAATTACGAGTGGAACTTACAGTTGTAAGTTCCAGTTGTAATTATGAGTGGAACTTATAGTTGTAAGTTCCAGTTATAATTATAAGTGAAACTTATAGTTGTAAGTTCCAGTTGTAATTACGAGTGTAACTTACAGTTGTAAGTTTCAGTTGTAATTATGAGTGAAACTTACAGTTGTAAGTTCTGATTTTATTTGTATTAAAACTTTACAGTTCTAAGTTCTCGATTGTTTACAGTTCCATTCTTGTAGTATCAGATATCCTAGTTCTTGACTGTTTAAAGTTCCAATTATAATTATAAGGGGAACTTACAACTTTAAGAATAGGAGATACAAACAAACTTTAACTGATATTTATTAGTACAACACTGGAACTCGAAATAATAGATGACTAACAACTGGAATAGTGAAACATCATAAAAAAAATTTAACTGAGAGTGTATTTCTCAGGGAAGAAAGCTTGAACCTACAACTGGAATATCTAGATGATTGGAACTGTAAACAACTCATGAATTGGGATAGCTGCTACTACAAGAATTGAACTGTAAATAATGGAGAACTTAGAACTGGAAACCTAAACCCATTAAAAAAAACTGAACGAGACAATATAGAAGTCCAATTTACAAAAAATAAGTTTTGCTGAGATCTCAATTTTTGCTACACCGGAAAAGTACAAAAAAAATAAATCTTTAACTAGGAGATCATTTCTCATAGTAAGAATGATTGAACCTACAACTGGAATATCTTGATGATTAGAACTGTAAACAACCCATAAACTGGGATATCTGCTAATACAAGAATTGAACTGCAAATAAGCGAGAACTTACAACTGGAAAGCTAAACCCTAAAAAAAAAATTAAACAAGACGATAGAAGTCCAATCAACCTTAGGACTGCAAAACAAAGAAAGAACATTACTGATGGGTTCCCCCTTTTTATTTATAGGAAGCAAGGAGCCCCCCATGATCTCCACCTAGGGGTGAGGAGCAAAAACCGAAAACCGACTAAACCGACCAAACCGACCAAACCGCACCGATTTTGACACCGAACCGCCCGGTCCGGTGTCGGTTCGGTCTGGAGCTTTTGAAAACCGAAGAACTATCGGTTCGGGTCGGTTTTCAAGTTATAAAAACCGATCAAACCGAACCGAACCGAGTAATCTTATAAAATTTTTAAATTATGTATAGTTGTATACTATATTTTAAATTTTAATTTATGTATAGAAATGTCTATGATATTGTTATTTAATTGTCTTGATGTATAGTAGTATTTTCATATATTTTCAATTGATTTCAATATGATTCTGCCCATGATGTTGTTATTCAATTGCTTTGAGTTCAATTATTCGTATTTTCAATCTCTTTACTTATTAAACATGATTGTATGGTATGATATACCTGATTGTATAAAGCATTTTCTTTAGAGAGTTCATTGCATAATTGTATATTATCTGGGTAAAAAAAATTCAAACTAATATAAATAGTTTCATATTAACTATTATCGAAATGTCATATTATAAATCTGCAATATCTGCTTATCTGTGAAGCATGTTCAAAACTAGTTAAACGACAACCTAAACTCTATGCCTGGGATCGACTTGCTCAATCTGTGAAGCATGTTCAGATTATCAATCTGCAATATCTATTTTTCCTCTTACTATCCAGTTTTGATATTATATTATATAATATCTGCTTATATGTTTATTTACAAAAAAATCGAGACCGAACCGCAAAAAACCGACTAAAAACCGAACCGACTTTGAACCGAACCGACCGGATTCGGTCCGGGTCGGTTTGGACAAACCAAAAACCGAGGCATGTCGGTTCGGTTTCGATTTGGGTCCAAACCGACCCAAACCGAACCGCTCGCAGGCCTATCTCCACCCAAGGAAGTCATGGGTGGGCCCCACCCCCCATTATCTCTCATGGAAATGATGGGGCGGGCCCCACTCCCACCCCTCATGGAAAAAACCGCCGCCGGGAGAACCGCCGCCGGCAAGAGGCCGAGCCACCGCCGGCGGCCGGCCCTCCCTCGGCCGCCCCGGCCATGGCCGCCCCGACCACGGCCGCCGCAGCCGTGGCCGGCCTCGGCCGTGACCAGCCCCCGCCATGGCCGCCCCCGCCATGACCGCCCCCGCCATGGCCAGTCGCGGTCATGGTCGCCGCGGCCATGGCCGACCGCGGCCAAGGCCGCCCCGGCCATGGCCTCCCCAGCTATGGCCGGCCGTGACCTTGGCCGCTCCGGCCGTGGACGGCCCCCCCGGCCATGGCCGGCCTCCCCGGCCATGGCCGCCCGGCCATGGCCGCCCCGGCCATGGCCGCCCCGGCCATGGCCGCCCCGGCCATGGCCGCCCCGGCCATGGCCGCCCCGGCCATGGCCGCCCCGGCCATGGCCGCCCCGGCCATGGCCGCCCCGGCCATGGCCGCCCCGGCCATGGCCGCCCCGGCCATGGCCGCCCCGGCCATGGCCGCCCCGGCCATGGCCGCCCCGGCCATGGCCGGCCGAGACCTTGGCCGCTCCGGCCGTGGCCGGCCTCCCCCGCCGCGCCCGGCCGGCGGCAGGTCGCCGGCCGCCCGGCCGCCGCCACCGTCATGACGGCTCGCCACAATGGGGGGCCTCCCCGCCGTCCGATCAAGAGGGAGCCCTCCATGTCGTCCGATCGAAGTGGTAACTACCCACTATCCCACCACTTTAGTGGTGGGCCCCGCCATGATCCGCTCCTGGAGGCTATAAAAAGACCCCCGGGGGGCTCTTATTTCTCACCTTTTTGCTTCTCCGGTTCTTCTTCTTCTTCCTCAGGTGATAGCTCTCCCGCCTCCTCCACCAAGTCGGCCTTCGCTCACCGTCAGCCACCAGCAGCCACCGACGGCCACCAGCGGCCACCAACGGCAACCAACATCCACCGTCGGCTACATGCACCCCCACCAGCGCGCAGTTAGCAAGGAGACATCCAAGACCGCGAGGAAGCCGAACAAAGAAGACAGCCGAGGCCAGCAAGCGCGTGCCGCCCTAGCGCACGCGCCAGAAGCATCCTGCACATTCTATCATTTAAATCACTTCCGCGGAGCAACCTGTTGCCTGCTGGAAGCTACAGTCTTTCTCTCCCCTCAAGTTGTAACGGGAGCGGTCTGTCGCCCCGATTCACCCCGTGTACTGTAATCACCGAGAGCTAGTAGAGTTTGACCGGCACAGACCTGGTCACGTGGTTTTTTACCCATTTAAGGGGGTTTTACACGTCATCAAGACTTGTGTCTACTATTCAATTTCATTGACTGTGTGCACGCTCGACCGCTCCGTGAGCTGAGACGGTCCAAGATTATCCGGTCCAACTGGGGCATCGAGTTAGTCCGTAACAGTTTGGCGCCGTCTGTGGGAAAGATTCCCAGCATCCTCCGCAGAGCAAGTTCACCATCCCTGCAATCGCGATGGCAAAGAGAAGTGCCTGCACTGCCGAAGGGTCCGCGCTTGACGGACACACTGATCCAGCACGTTCCCACTCTCTGGTAGACGTGCCACTGACCGCTGAAGCAGTTTTCGCCCCCGTGACCGCTTTAGAGGGGCGCGTTCACCAAATGGAAGAGCAGCAGACTGAGATGCTCACACTACTTCGGAACCTTGGAGCACCTCCAGCTCCACCACAGTCACCTCCGCCAGCTAACAATCCTCCACCACTCAATCCACCAAGGAACCAGGAAGCCCCTGAGGGGCAAGAAGAGCTTAAAAACTACTCTGACGCCGCCAGTTCAACTCATCCCCCTCCAAGGGGGGCAAGGGCGGATCACCCCCGCTATAATCTAGTTAACAACGCTCACATCCACCCTCTCCTCACTCGCGAAGAAATCAGGGAGGTCGTTGCTGAAGAATACCGCCAAGCCACGAGGAGAGATTCTCACCCGCATCGGCCGCTTTACCAAGGCTCCCCCTTGGCCCCGCAAATCCTCGACCATCCAATCCCGCAGGGATTTAAACTCCCAAACATCGAAACATTCGACGGAACAGACGATCCGCTCGAACATGTTAATCATTTTACCACTATCATGAGGATCTTCCATGCCTCTGATTTGTTACTATGTCAAGTATTCCAAACCACCCTCAAAGGGCAAGCTCGAATGTGGTTTCACTCTCTAAGAGCAGGCACCGTTACCAGCTTCGCCGAGCTGACCAGACAGTTCTTCGACCAATTCATCGCTAATCGGAGGATCAGTCGCGATCCATCACATCTTTCAGGAATCCGCCAAAACGAAGGAGAGACCCTCAAAGAATTCTTCCGACGTTTCACTGCAGAGGCCCGCCAAATCCCAGGAGTCGACCCCGAACTCCTCCGGGGAGTTTTCCTGGGAGGTCTCTGCCCTAGCAGTTTCTACTCAGCACTTATGAGAGAAACCGTCCCCAACTATCTAGATCTGATGCACAGAGTCGAAGCACAGATAGCTGCGGATGAAGCTATTGAAGCTCATCGATGGCAGTTCGATGGGGTACAGAAAAGAAAAAGGGACAAAGAGCCGGCCCCTCAGCGCCAGGATGGAAGATTCCCTGAGGAGCGTCGGAACGAACAGCGCAAACGAGATTTCCAGAGAGATCCACCTAAAGATTATACCCCTCTCAACACTTCTCGCACCAATGTGTTATATGCCATCCAGAATGAACTAACACTGCAACGACCAAGGCAACCACCTCCTAACCCTAAGAACGATCAGTCTAAGTATTGCGAGTACCACCGAACGACCGGGCACACCACTGAAGATTGTGCTCGCCTGAAAGAGGAGATTGAGCGCCTAGTCCGTCTAGGGCTGCTCGGTAGATTTTTGCAGGGAAGGGTGCAGGAACAGCAGGATCCGCCTAAGCATCCCAGGGAACAGCAGAATGCCCCACCAGCACCAGGAGGAGGAAGGCAGGTAGTAGGAAACATCGAGACCATTGCCGGATCACCTGTTCTTACTACACAAATACTGTCAGTACACACCGGAAAGGAAACCCATGAAGATAAGAGGAGCAAGCAAGATACCGCCATATCATTTGGAGATGAAGACCTCGTCGGCATCCGAACGTCACATCAAGACCCACTTGTAATCAGTGCTGGCATCGGAGACCCCTGCTACAACGTCAAACGAATCCTCGTCGATAATGGCAGTTCGGTCAACGTTCTTTTCTCCACCACTCTCCAAAGTATGAATATATCCCGACAGCAACTGACTCCAGCAGTTGGCCCAGTATACAGTTTTGATAACCATCCAGTCCAAGTCATCGGAACAGTCACCCTACCAGTCACGTTAGGAGAATTTCCAAGGCAGATCACGCATGGAATCCAGTTCGTGGTAGTAGAATCTAGCTCAGCATACAATGCTATCTTTGGAAGGCCTGTTCAGACCACCTTCAAAGCTATCACATCTATCCACCACCTGGCAATGAAGTTCCCTGCTCTCGGAGGAATTGGAGTAGTACGCGGAAATCAGGAAGCCGCTAAGAACTGCTATTCTAAACAAGCACAGCCCACCAAGCCTACTACGTTGAACATTGATGATTCGACCTCAGAGACGAAGCAGTTCTGCAGCGGGGGGCACACATCGAAGGCCTGATTAAGGTCCCCCTCTCTCCGACAAAATCAGATCGCACCGTTCAGCTCGGGTCCCTCTTACCGCAGCATGAGAGGGAGGAGTTAACAGTCTACCTTCGAGAGAATAAGGATATCTTCGCCTAGTTCCCGGAAGATATGCCTGGAATCAACCCTCAGGTCATCCAGCACTCCCTTAACATTAACCCCGCATGCAAGCCCGTCATCCAAAAGAAGAGAAATTTCGCCCCCGAGAGATTCCAAGCAATAGAAGAAGAAGTTGATAAGCTCCTCCGCGCCCAATTCATTCGAGAGGTTGACTACCCCACATGGGTGGCTAACGTTGTCCTGGTAAAAAGGTCCTCGGGGAAGTGGAGGATGTGTGCAGACTACACCAACCTTAATCAGGCTTGCCCTAAAGACAGTTTTCCACTTCCTAGGATAGATCAACTAGTTGATTCAACTGCCGGACATCAACTACTCAGCTTCATGGATGCCTACTCAGGATACAATCAGATTCGAATGAACCCAGTCGACGAGGAACACACAGCTTTTCATACCGACAAGGGAATCTATTGCTATAAAGTAATGTCATTCGGACTTAAGAATGCAGGAGCTACCTATCAATGACTCATGAACAAAATCTTTAAAGATCTCATCGGCAGATCCATGGAAGTATACGTTGACGATATGCTAGTCAAGAGCATTCGTCGTGATGACCATTTGAAAGATCGTGAGAAATGCTTCAGAATCCTTAGACAGCATGGAATGAAACTTAACCCTAGCAAGTGCGCCTTCGGGGTCACTTCGGGAAAGTTCCTAGGGTTCATGGTTACCCAGCGAGGAATAGAGGCCAATCCAGAGAAGATTAAGGCTCTCGAAGAAATGTCTCCTCCCAGATCACTCAAAGATGTACAACGGCTGAACGTAAGAATTAAAGCACTATCCCGGTTCCTAGCTCGAACAGGAGACAAGTACCTCCCCTTCTTCAAGATCCTTCGAGGAGCTCGAAACACAGGATTTCAATGGACGGACGAGTGCCAGTCAGCCTTCGAATCCTTAAAGCAATATCTTGCCTCCCTCCCCCCCCCCCCGCTTCTTTCCAAGCCAGCTCCTGGAGAGATTCTCTTTCTATACCTCGCTATCACACCAGCTGCATTAAGTTCAGTCCTAATTAAAGTTGAAGGAGGAGTTCAGCTCCCCATTTACTACCTCAGCAAAATCCTTTCTGATACAGAGACCCGGTATCCAGTTGCAGACAAAACAGTCTTAGCACTTGTCTTCTCCGCCAGAAAACTCCGCCCCTACTTCCAAGCACACACCATTAAAGTATTGACCGAGTTGCCACTCCAAGCTATTCTCCAGAAACCTGAAGCATCCGGTCGACTGGTCAAGTGGGATGTCGAGCTAGGCGAGTTCGACATCCACTTCTTCCCACGCCCCGTCATCAAGTCTCAAGTCTTGGCTGATTTCATCGTAGAAAACACTCTACCAGCGGAAGCAGAGGTCGCGCCAGCGGGGGACGGGCGAGCGTGGATGCTATATGTGGATGGGGCCTCAGGAACTGAAGGCGCTGGAGCAGGCCTGCTCCTTATTAGTCCAGAGCTCGTTACCCTAGAATATGGACTCCGGCTGAAATTCCCTGCTACGAACAATGTTGCGGAATACGAAGCCCTCATCGCAGGACTCAAGCTCGCCGTCAGCTGCCAGGTCAAGCAGCTGACCGTTTACTCTGACTCACAACTTGTTGTCTCGCAGGTAGAAGGAGAATTCGAAGCAAAGAACGAGCAGCTAGCCCAATACCTGCAGCTCGTCAAGTCCCTTTTCATCCAAATCCCACAATTTCAAATACTACATATTCCCAGAGAACAGAACAACAAGGCAGATGCCCTGTCAAAGCTAGCCACATCTTCGACACGGTATCAGACAAGAAGACGCCAGATAGAAGAAATAGCCTTCCCCAGCATTCATGGCCCGTAGGAAGTCACAGAAATCAATGAAGCAGAAGAGTCATGGACAGCCCCGCTAATCGCCTACTTGAAGGACCAGCAGCTACCTGCGGATCACAAGGAAGCTCGCCGCCTGAGAATGAGAGCGGCAACATTCACCTTGATAGACGGAGAATTATACAAACGGTCCTACGCAGGACCTTACCTGAAGTGCCTATCAGGCGAGGACGCCGAATATACGCTCCACGAGGTTCACGAAGGAATATGCGGCGAACACCTCGGAGGGAAAGCCTTAGCCAGAAAAATCCTACGACAAGGGTTTTATTGGCCAACTATGAAGAAGGAAGCAACGGAGTTCGTCCAAAAATGTAGAAGCTGTCAAGTGCACGCCAATGTTCCCCGGCAGCCGCCGGTAGCCCTCACATCATTACAAGGAGCTTGGCCATTTGCACAATGGGGAATAGATCTCCTCGGGCCTTTACCACTAGTCTCTGGTCAGAGAAAATTCATTATTATGGCAATCGACTACTTCACCAAGTGGGTCAAAGCAGAACCACTAGCCAAGATAACCGAAGAAAATGCCAAACAGTTCGTCTGGAAGAACATTGTGTGTCGCTTTGGCATACCCGCAATCATCATCACCGACAACGGCACCCAATTCACCGAAAGGTCCTTTACCAAGTTGTGTGAGGAATTAAAGATAGAGTTACGGCACACAGCAGTATCACACCCACAAGCTAATGGGCAAATTGAAGTAACCAACCGTACTATCCTGAAGGGGCTGAAAACACGACTAGAAGATGCTGGGGGGCAATGGGTCGACGCTCTCCCTAACGTGCTATGGGCATATCGTACAACAGAAAGGACGCCTACAGGAGAAACACCGTACAATCTCTGCTATGGAACAAAGGCCATTATCCCGATCGACATCGGCGTCCCTAGTTCCCGGGCATCCAACTTTGATCTCCAGTCAAACGACGAAGCACTCCGTGACAACCTCGACTTGGTCTTCGAAGTACACGAAGAAGCAGCTCTCCGCGTCGCCGCCTACCAACAACGCACGGACCGCTACTACAATCGCCGGGCGAAGCCCCGCCCAATCAACGTGGGAGACCTGGTCCTTCGCACCGTAGAAGCTGCCGGAAAGGGAGCACAAGGCGACACGCTATCTCCAACATGGAAAGGCCCGTTCGTTGTCACCGCCATGGTAAAACCAGGCACGTACAAGTTACGGAATGCCGAAGGAAAAACTCTTCCCCGCACGTGGAACGCGCAGAATCTGCGTCGCTTTTATCAGTAATACGTTATGATTTTCTTTATGCAGTAACTTTTCGATTGAAAACTATGTGATTCAAATAAGTCGCGAGCTTGATCTCGTGCAAACTATTATTTATTCAAAGTATCGCATTTTGCTTTCTACAAACATCGTGTATTCAATCAAGATCCAGGGTCTCCCTAATTTACGCAACCTGGGGAGGCCCTGTCCTCTTTTGTCCAGCAAAGCCGTGGACCAGCTCCACGCAACCAAGCCGCGAGTCAGCCTCACGCACAAAGTCGTAGACCAGCTCCATGTAACCAAGCCGCGAGTCAGCCTCGCGCACAAAGTCGTGGACCAGATCCACGCAACCAAGCTGCGAGCCAGCCTCGCGCACAAAGCCGTGGACCAGCTCCACGCAACCAAGCCGCAAGCCAGCCTCGCGCACAAAGCCGTGGACCAGCTCCACGCAACCAAGCCGCGAGTCATCCTCGCGCACAAAGCCGTGGACCAGCTCCACGCAACCAAGCCGCGAGCTAGCCTCGCGCACAAAGCCGTGGACCAGCTCCACGCAACCAAGCCGCGAGCCAGCCTCGCGCACAAAGCTGTGGACCAGCTCCACACAACCAAGCCGCGAGTCAGCCTCACGCACAAAGCCGTGGACCAGCTCCACGCAACCAAGCCGCGAGCCAGCCTCGCGCACAAAGCCGTGGACCAGCTCCACGCAACCAAGCCGCGAGTCAGCCTCGCACACAAAGCCGTGGACCAGCTCCACGCAACCAAGCCGCGAGCCAGCCTCGCGCACAAAGCCGTGGACCAGCTCCACGCAACCAAGCCGCGAGCCAGCCTCGCACACAAAGCCGTGGACCAGCTCTACGTAACCAAGCCGCGAGTCAGCCTCGCACACAAAGCCGTGGACTAGCTCCACGCAACCAAGCCGCGAGCCAGCCTCGCGCACAAAGTCGTGGACCAGCTCCGCGCAACCAAGTCACGAGCCTGACTCATACACCCTCGCAAGGGTCCGCTCCCTCTCAATTTTTGCAACTAGGCCGTAAAATTGAAGACGATTCAAACAAGCTCTCAAAGATTTAGGGAGGACACTACAAACGCCCTCTTGCACTATCACCTTGTAGCAAAACATATCTGTGCAAAGCATATGACAATGACATAAAAATGAAGCTATCATAGAAGACAACAAATCTCAGTCCTAAGGGCGACAATCTCGAAAGCTACAACGAAAGCAAAAAGTAACAAATGTACGACAAAACATACAACAACAGATGAGCACTACAACTACTCGCCATCGACGTCTGAGTCAGAGGGCTCGTCCCCGGAAACGTCCGCAAAACTGAAACTGGAGGTATCACACCCAAGGCGCTTGCCAACAAAGCGAAAGGCCTTCGAGACGCCGCGACGGAGCGCTAGCTCGCGTATGTCATCCATCTGGGGCTCCACCTCCTTGGACCAAATATCATCACGAACCTCTTCCGCAATCAGGTTGCGATCTCGAAGATAATCCAGCGAATCCAAGTACTTCGCAAGCCCTGCTGCCTTCAGCTCCGATGCATGGTCGTCGGAGGACAGCATCTCCACCTGCGCCTTCGCCGCCCGAAGCTGGGTCTCAAGGCCTGAAACCTCCTCTCGCGCCGCCTGCAGCTGGGTCCTCAAGCCAGATGTCTCCTCCTTTGCATGCTTCAGCATTTGAGGGGTCCTCTCCACCGAAGCCTTCTCCATGTCCAAGGCCGTGCGCGTATCCTCTAGCTCGGACTTCAGCTATGAGCCAATTCGACGAAACCGGACAATATCCCGGTCATGTTCCTCCTTCAAGGAGGCAACCGAGCTCATCGACAACCGAAGCTTCTCCTGCAAAGCGAGATATCCGTCCTTCAGGCTCACGTAATGATCGTTCCAGGTCACTGCAATCTGCGCCTGAGTCTCAATCTGCAAAAGAAAGACGCACAATCAACCACTTTCAAACAAAAAAAAGGAAGGAAAATGGATAGTCACCCCCTTACCGCATCACTCATCGCCCTCAAAGAAGAAGACATCCGTGGAGCCGCTGTACTAGCAGGCGCCTGAGGAACCGGGGAAGTAGGTAATTGCACCGCTGGAACTGAATCGTTAGAAGCTACCACCACAACATCAAGGTCATCAGCAGGGGCCATCACCGCTTTCCTCTTTCGGCCCCCTCCTTGAGAAGTCGTCGCCACCTGAATCATGCCCACTGAGATACCACATCCCAGCAGTCGCTTTTCCTCCACGTAAACATATATGTTGAAGAGACGATTGGCCAACTCACGAGGCTCAGAAAATCCCAGCACTGGGGAAAAGTCCCGCTCCCTCCCTTTCACACGACGGCAACGGTCGGGAAGTGCATTCCACACCTCCGGAAGACCCCAGGAGTTCTTCACATATCCAAACAAAGTATTACCGTAGCGAAGATCTTTACGGGCCTCAAACCCCAGCCAAGCCTTGTTGCTGTGCACCTCAATCTGCTCACCACCATCAAAGCGCACGTCGCAACAATCCCGAAACTGGTCCAAAGAGAGCGAGCTCCCATGCTCACGGAAGAAAGCAACCAAGACCATGATTCGGGAAACCCCAGTCGGAGCAAACTAGGAGACAGGCACTCCACAGAACTTCAAAATCTCTATCAACTCATCGCAGGGCGGAAACCGGAAGCCAAATCTAAGGGATACTTCACAAATTGTCAGCCACCCTTGGGGAGGATTCTGAACCCGCTCCTCGGGTCGCGGGATCCTCACTTCTAAGTCAGCAGAAAGCCCGTACTTCGCTCTCCAAATTTCCACACCATCTTTAGTCAAGGAAGAGCGCAAACGCATTGGACCAGAGGAGCGCTTTGTAACCTGCACATGATGAAGAATAAAAAATCAGCTCGCAGTTGCAAAACCACACAGTACAAACCACAAAACCCTCGCTCGAGCGCGCGCACGCATGGGCTACGCACACACGGCCGACGCACGTGGAATACACGCAAAGCCCGCCCACGCGGCCTGCACGCAAGACCCGCGCGCGCAAGCTGCAAGCAATAACTTGCGCGCACGTGGCCTGAGCGGGCGCGGCATGCGCGCGCGCGGCCTGCCTGCGCGCGCGCGGCCTGCACACACAGCCTACTTGCGCGCGCGCGGCCTGCCTGCGCACGCCGCCTGAGCGCACACGACCTGCCCGCGTGCAAGGCCTCCACGCACGGTCAGCCCACACGCCGCCAACATGCGCGGCCAACGCCTGCCCCCGCGGCCCTTCCTCGCACGCGTCGTTTTGACGCTCGTGCCGGCCTCCGTCCGCATGTATCCAGCGCCCGTTCGCCAATCCTCCGCACGACGTAATACCTTAGAACCACGATCCATCGTCGCCGCCTCGGATTTCTCGCCAGCACCCACCATAACAACGAGGAATTATAGAAATCTCTCCTCACGCTCGCTTCGTTCCCGACCAAGTAGAGATTTGGGGGGCATTTGATGGGTTCCCCTTTTTTATTTATAGGAAGCAAGGAGCCCCCCATGATCTCCATCCAAGGAAGTCATGGGTGGGCCCCACCCCCCATGATCTCCATCCAAGGAAGTCATGGGTGGGCCCCACCCCCCATGATCTCTCACGGAGATGATGGGGGTGGGCCCCACTCCCACCCCTCATGGGAAAAACCGCCGCCGGGAGAACCGCCGCCGGCATGAGGCCGAGCCACCGCCGGCGGCCGGCCCTCCCTCGGTCGCCCCGGCCATGGCCGCCCCGACCACGGCCGCCGCGGCCGTGGCCGGCCTCGGCCGTGACCAGCCCTGGCCGTGACCAGCCCCGGCCGTGACAAGCCCCGGCCGTGACCAGCCCCGGCCATGGCCGCCCCCGCCTTGGCCGCCCCGTCCATGGCCAGCCGCGGTCATGGCCGTCGCGGCCATGGCCCCCCCCGGCCATGGCCGCCCCGACCATGGCCGTCTGTGACCTTGGCCGCTCCGGTCGTGGCCAGCCTCCCCCACCGCGCCCGGCCGGCGACAGGTCGCCGCTGGGAGGCGCGCGGCCGGCCCCGTTGCCGGCTGCCCGACCGCCGCCACCGCCGTCATGACGGCCCGCCACCATGGGGGGCCTCCCCGCCGTCCGATCAAGAGGGAGGCCCTCCATGCCATCCGATCGAAGTGGTTCCCACTATCCCACCACTTTAGTGGTGGGGCCCGTCATGATCCGCTCCTGAAGGCTATAAAAAGACCCCCTGGGGGCTCTTATTTCTCACCTTTTTGCTTCTCCGGTTCTTCTTCTTCTTCCTCAGGTGAGAGCTCTCCCGCCTCCTCCACCAAGTCGGCCTTCGCTCACCGTCAGCCACCAGCAGCCACCAACGGTCACCAACGGCCACTAGCGGCCACCAGCATCCACCGTCGGCTACAGGCACCCCACCAGCGCGCAGTTAGCAAGGAGACATCCAAGACCGCGAGGAAGCCGAACAAAGAAGACAGCCGAGGCCAGCAAGCGCGCGCCGCCCCGAGCGCACGCGCCAGAAGCATCTGCACATTCCATCGTTTAAATCACTTCCGCGGAGCAGCCTGTTGCCCGCCGGAAGCTACAGTCTTTCTCTCTCCCCTCAAGTTGTAACGGGAGCGGCCTGTCGCCCCGATTCACCCCGTGTACTGTAATCACCGAGAGCTAGTAGAATTTGACCGACACAGACCCGATCACGTGGTTTTTTACCCATTTAAGGGGTTTTTCCACGTCATCAAGACTTGTGTCTACTATTCAATTTCATTGAATGTGTGCGCGCTCGACCGCTCCGTGAGCTGAGACGGTCCAAGATTATCTGGTCCAACCGGGGCATCGAGTTAGTCCGCAACAATTACTAATTTTTTTGAGATCTCATTTTTTCTTACACAGAGAAACACCAGATAAAAATAAAAAAAATACCTAAAACTCAAGCTTGGTATTTTGTATCTCAGAAAAGAATGCTTGAACCTCGATTGAAGATGGAGCAACAGGAATAATGGTTCGAAAGCAGGCCAGCGATTACTGCTTCGCCGAAAACATAACCTTTATTATGCTGCGAAACATAAATCGACTAGGTTTTTGGGGGGAGAAGCCGGAGGAAGAGTCAAAGCGTACCAAACTCCTGCAATGGCGGCAAGGTTGGAGTAGTTATTGTCGGAGGAGAAAGGTTGAACGTCGGATGAAGATGGAGCAAAAAAATTTGGGTAACGTTCGACGTTTTCGGGAATTTCCGTCGTTCGACGTTTCCCGGTGAAACGTTTTCAAGAAGACAATGTTTTTGGGAGCGCAAAAAATAAGATAATAGGTGCCTATTTATTTACGGACCATTACATCAAACGTTTAACGTATACAAAATTTTCTCTCTTAGCAGCGGGAGCGTCGCCTGAATACGTGAAATCGAGAGAAACCAGAGCGGATGAGACGCACGGGAGAGGAGGCTAGGGCGCACAAAACAAGAACTTCGAGAATGTTACTGCGCTCGAAGCATCCTGCGTGGCCGTCAAGTTTGGAACGACCTCCATGTTTCCCCCAGCAGAGATATTTATAGGCGTAATCCTAAATCCCCGACGATGAGTTATTGAATGTCTAGCGGATCCTAACCAAACCCAATAAGGACTCGTTACCATTATCAATATACCTCAACAGAGGGAGGAGGCGGGGATCGAAACAGAGGTTTCTGGGGGGTTTTCCTCCTTGTTGCGGGAGGAAAAGCCCCCTGAAACCTCTGTTTGTTTTGCCACTGTCCGGAGGCATTTGCTACAAATGTTGTCGTGAAAATACCTAAACAAATGAAGCCTCAGGAACATGCATTTGCAACTCATAAACGAACGAAGCCCAACTACTTGTAATAAAAAAAAAGTTATTGCTCCGAGCCATATATGGACAGAAAGAATGCAGTTTCAAAACCCTTGCAACAAGAGATTATGTGTTGTTTTAAAAAGTAGAATAGGATAACAAAATTTTTGGAGATATTTAACATCAATAAGATAATATTTCCAGAAAATTTAAAATAAAATTTATTAAAAATTTTGATTTTGTATTAGTATATATTTTCTTTCTAATACATGCAAAATAGAAAAAAAAAACTTAGTCTTGCTAAAATTAGCTGGGCCTAATTTAATAAGGTGAATATTTTATTTCTAAATTCATTTTCAATATAAATTTGCAGAAAAATTTGGTATCACTAATTAATGTTTTTCTTTTAGGGCTGAAATAGATTGACTTGGCTTAGTAAGATTTTAATGGTCCCAGAGAAAAGTTTTACAAACATGAACATTTGTCCTCCTCGCCTTCATTTTCTCTTTCGAAAACCTTAATAACCAACGGATAGAATTAGAAGTCACGAAACCATGTAAAATTTTTTTAAAATAAATTGCACAAAACCGACGATCCGCCGTTCTTCTTCACAATTATTTCCCTTAGGAATTATATTTCTCTTCCTCGTCTCCCAGCAAAGAAATAGAAGGATTTCCGAGAGCGAAGATGGCACCGTCATTGCACCACGCAAACTCAGCCCTCAACAACATTCATGCATCTGCCTCGACGGCAGTGAACGCTTCCATCGACGACATGGTGTGCTTCGCACCTAACATGATAACAACAAATGGCTTTTGGGAAGGCGTCAACCCGCTCAGATATGCCTTTCCTATATTCGTACTTCAGCTCATTATTGTCGTCCTCACAACAAGACTCCTCGTCATCATCCTTCGCCCACTCCGACAACCTAGAGTGATCGCCGAGATCATCGTAAGATTACCAAACATATTTATTTGTTTCTTTAGTTGATGTAGTAAGCTTTTGTTTTTATCTCATAATCTATGAACCCAAGTTAATACTAAGGCTCTGTTTGGCTTTGGCATGATTTTTTTGCTCATGTGAGTTTGGACAAAAGCACCACCGTCATAGAATACATGTTTCGCAAGACAATGATTATGATCCCTATCAAGAATAGATAACTAGTTTTGAACATAAAAGTGGATGAAGATACTTAGGCGAGGTAGGTTGTTCATGAATGACGGTTTATAACCACAAAATTCGTGACCGTGACCGCCACACCGCACGAAAAGGAGCCTAAGAGGACAAAGTTAGGTGAGTAATTTGATCTAGGTTTGTATTCTCAACATATCTCCCTTAGTATGTATGATCTTTAACCTTAATTGGATAACATAGGTGATGAGATAAAAACATTTGCCCCACAAATGATGTGCTCAAGTGGTTTCCATAAGACATTATTTAATATGCAATGAAGCACCTAGCAAACTATAAAATAACACTACAACAAAATGTATATTTGGTAAGGACTAAATTATAACAAGACTAAAATTTGTCACTAATAGAGTAATAGACATGTTTTTTGTAACAAAAACTTCACGTTTCAAAACATAAGACGGCGTGGCCTCGAATGTTGCTTTTTATAACAAGCTTAATTGATTGTTACAAATAGTAAAATGTCTTCAATTCTCAGGTTTAATTTGATGTACTTTTTTTTAATTGTGTTGTTCCTAGCTATTGTTGTCCACGAAGACATTAAGTTTATCAAATGAATGTGAAAAGTGACTTCCTGAATGGAATGTTTCAAGAAGAAGTCTATGTCAATAGCTTAATTGTTGCTATTGATTTCCTTTTTTTCTTGACATTAAGTTTCAAGAAGAAGTCTATTTCAATCTTAATCATCCCTCTTATGTTTATAATATTGATAATGCTTTAATTTACATAATCTCAAGCTAGTTCATAAAACTTGATATAAGATATTTTTTGCTTTCCTTTGGATAATCCTTTCATCAAATGAGAAGATAAAACCTTATTCCTAAGGAAGCACACTGGTTAGTTCCTTCTACAAAGGGTATATGTAAATGAAATAATTTTTGATGCCATATGTAATAAATTTTTCAGCATATGTCAGTCTCAAGCTCGGATGAAAAATGATGAGGTTTGTGTTAGGTAGACGGTCAGCATAAAATTTAGTCACTCTTATGAATATAGATCATTTGAGAAGCCCCACTATAGTGGGATAAAGACTTGAATGTTGTTGTTGTATGTAATAAATTTTGCAAAATATTTGCATATCAAATGAAAAGCATATTTGAAATGAAAATCATGAGTGAGATGTCTTATTCCTTTAGTCTCCAAGTGAAACACCCTAATTTTCAATCAAAATACAGTAAGAATTTCTCAAAGAAAATATAGAATTGAGACCACCTCAGTTTGAAGAAATTCAAGACAAATAATGGTGTAATATACTTATTGATCATAAGTCTAACACAAGTACAATTGCTTATTATTATACCTTATTAATTGCCAATAAACTAGATATTATAGCTTATGTATGTTATAGATTTCAAGGTTCTCTAAACGAACCTCACTTAACTCATATTAAGAGAAATTTAAGGTACTTAAAGAGGATGAACTTAACTTGTGGTATCACAGAGCGTTGAGCTAATAGGAAATTTGGTTGTTGATTTTTGAAGGTTCATGTGCGTGCTTGCCCTTTCAGAGTTGTGGGAACACTTTGTACATCAATTGATCCAGCGTGTTGAAGAGACGCATGATTGTCTCGAAGTGATTTACGCGCTTCAGGGGATCCTCCATCCCATTGAAGACCTCAAAGTGGGATGGCTTAAACCCATGCAGTACTGGGTGCGTCAGGACCTGAGGAGCGAGCGGGGACCCATAGGGACACGGGCATCGTGCGTTCGGGGGGGGGGGGGGGGGTGTCTGCCCTGAGCATACTCTTCCTCAATCATATTTCTTACTTCCCGGCGAGTGAGACTTTGGTCGCCTTGCCCCGCATCAGCATCTATAGGGCGAGGATTGTGCAAAGCATTTCCCGGTATCTCTAGTCGTCATGCGATGTGCGCAGAACTCATTGCGTCAGACATCTCGTCAGGGAAAATCCCAATGGCGAGATGTGCCATGTGGTGGTGCGCGGTCCTAAGCGGCTGTCGATCGCGCCCCATGTGTGACAGTTGAGTTGGGAGGATTAGAGACTCCCAGATCTCGTACAAGGGTGAGCACTTCTACCCGTCGCTCATCCATCATTCAAACTCGCTCTTCCGCCGAGTTTACGGGTACAACAGTCGTGATTCCTACTTGGAGCAGGGCATCGCTTGTGGGCGAGTTGGCGAGGGCCATATCGGAGGGCTCTTCCGGAGCCACGTCGTTAGCAGTGTGCGCGCTCTTCCTTGCCATTGCAGCTAGCTGGGAGTGCTTGCGTAGGACAAACGTTGTCCTTTTGAGATTCCTTGGAGCTTTTGGGAACACCTTCCGATAGACATCGCCAAACTGTTACGAGTCGCCCGGTTTCCCTCCGGTCCAAAGAATCAGACGGCCTTAGCTTGGATTCGGACCGGATGCGCAAACAGTCAATGAAAATCCAGCAGTAATGACATGAGGCTTTTTTTACAGTGAAAAACCTGGAAATAGTGAAAAACCCACACTGCTGGATCTGTATCGGGCCAAAATCCACTATTTAGCTTCGAGTTTACAAGTATTGGAAGTTTCCACATAAGATGACATACCACCTCCCAAACCTTTGAATACAGGAAGAGAAAAAAATAAACTAAGTACAGGAATCTTGGATGAGCATCCATGCAACGGAGCTTGGATTGGAACGTCCTTGAAGCTTGGATGAGAGTGTCATGTGAAGAAAAATACTAAGTCTTTGAAGCCTTGAAGTGTCTTCACGTGAGCATCCACCGAAGTGCTTTTCGGTGCCTTCTTCCGAGCACATAAAAGCATCCAAATGAGCGTCGAGCATTGTGCACGCCAGAGAGGGAGCAGAACGAATTCCAAGCCCAGAAACGATCTAAGTCACGCGTTCTCGCCGGAAAATCTCGGAGTTCTCTCTAGTCTGTAAAGTTGTTTGTCTTCAAATGAAGGTCTGGATGACTTTTATAGTTTTATGAAGGGACGTGTTGGTAATTGTGTCGGGCTGGATCCTGAGTTGGCGAATGGCGTCACTCTGTTCCGGTAACTTGGATCGCCAATTTTCATGAAAAGACGGGCGTGCCCCCCCTGCCCCAGCAAGGTTCCCGACGACGGTGGCGGCCGGCAGCAGCCAAAGGCGGCAGAGGCGGCCGGCGATGTGCGTGTGCGCCCGCGCTACCCGTACGTGCGTGTGTGTATGTCGCTCGTGTGCCCGCGTGTTCACCACTCACTCCCCTTTCGGGGTGTTTTGGGGTGAGCGCGGCTTGGTGTGTGTAGCTCGCTCTATCGGGTTAGCTCGCCTCCGTATTTTTGGTCAAAATCTTTTCGGTTGGACTTAGAAAATTCATGGGAAACCTCATCACCTTTTAAATAAATGAGTTGCATTTTATAATAATCAATTTATAGAAATTTTATTAGCAATTCAAGTAATGTTTACTTTTAAACTATACCCAATGTGATGAACGACTATAATTGCTTTGATGGTCATCAACGATTACACCATGGCTCGCCGCCATACAACCCCCGACGGCTTTGTCGGGGTTCGGCGAATCCGCCGGAGTCCTCTTGGCAGGTCGCTGGCGGAGCCTACCTATGGCTTTTCGGGAGGCATTTGGACTTTTTGGGATTTTGGAAGCTTGAGTTTGGGGCGATTAGCTATTTGCAGTCCACCCCTCTCCTTGATCCAACGGCTGAAAATCTCCTAATGGGCCTCATGTATTACGCCATGAAATCATATCAACGGTCAGCGATATATCTTTGTATATATACGAGTGATAGTGCACGCCCCCCTCCCTTGTGCGACACACGACAATATACAGCTAGTGACGTTGGGCTTCGCCCCGACGGACGAATTAATTACTTAATTAAAAAACCCATTAAATACATATAATAAATAATATAAAAAGTTATTATAATATATATAATATATATATACTCGCAAAAATGAAATATATATTTTATAATAAATAATTATAGTGCAATATGTTATATATATAATAAATGTCTTTGCTTTCTTTTGAGATCGAAATCTGGCACCCTTCATTTAAAAAAATTTCCAAACCTAATAAAAAATGGACGGTGGTGATGATTGATTTGAAGGTCAATTGTGTTACACCGTGCAATCGCAACGGAGAGAGATGATATATATATATTTTTTTTGAATATATAGTATACATAAATTAATTATGATATTTATTATAAAGCATGATATTATTTTATTTCATAATAACATACATTATGATTGGCTTCTTCAGGGTGGCGTGCTGTTGGGAAAATCGGTGATGGGCCAGCTGAAGGGGTTCGGCGCCACTTTCTTCCCGCAGCAGAGCCTGCTGGTCCTCGCCACGGTGGCCAACCTCGGCCTCATCCTCTTCATCTTCCTCGTCGGCGTCGAGATGGACCCCGCAATATTCCGGCGCATGGGCCGCCGGGCCCTCGTCATCGCGCTCGCCGGCATGTCCCTCCCCTTCGGCATCGGCAGCGCCACCTCCTTCCTCTTCCGCCACCACATCTCCGACGACGTCCGCGAAGCCCCCTTCCTCCTCTTCATGGGCGTCACCCTCTCCGTCACCGCCTTCCCCGTCCTCGCCCGCATCCTCGCCGAGACCAAGCTCCTCAACACTGAGCTCGGCCGCACCGCCATGTCCGCCGCCATCGTCAACGACTTATGCGCCTGGATCCTCCTCGCCATCTCCCTCTCTCTCGCCGACAGCCAGGGCTCGCCGCTCGTCTCCATCTGGATGATCGCCGCCGCCGCCGGCTTCGTTCTCTTCTGCTTCTACGTGGTCCGGCCGGCGTTGCGGTGGATGGAGCGGCGGGCCGCCGCGAAAGGCGCGGACGGAGTGACGGACTTTCAGCTATGCGCGATCATGGCAGGGCTGATGCTGGCGGCGCTGGCGACGGACGCGATTGGCGTGCACGTGGTGTTTGGGGCGTTTGTTTATGGGTTGGTGGTGCCGAGCGGGGCGATGGGGAAAGCGGTGGTGGAGAAGCTAGAGGATTTCGTGACGGGGGTGATGTTACCGCTGTTTTTTGTGATGAGCGGGCTGAGGACGAACCTGCGGAGCATGAAGGATCCGGTCACCGCGGTGCTGCTGCTGCTGGTGTTCCTGATCGCGAGCATGACCAAGATTGTGGGAACGGTGCTCGTCTCCGCGTTTTACGGCATGCCGTTTCGTGATGGGCTCGCGTTGGGCTTCTTGATGAATACCAGAGGCCTGGTGGAGATGATTGTGCTCAACATTGGAAGCGACCGACAAGTAATCTTCTTTTCATTTCAATTTTTAATCTTCTGTTTTTGTTACGGTTTGCGTAGGGTTTCATTTCTGAATATGTCTATAGATTGTACACCGCAACTCATCTCTGCACAGAGCGTAGTGCATGCGCAGTGGATTGTAGACGAAATGGAGGGGATTCATTTTACGGTCTAGATTAAATACTCGTTGATCCGATGAGTTCACCATTCCCGGTCATTTTATAGTTTTTCTTTTAATCAAAAAAATCTTTACCACAAGATATCTTTCACACTTCCCTTGTCCATTAGATAATAAAATGGATCCCCTCCATTTCTAGATCCCCTAGATAGAGGGGCTTGACACCGGCCTCCATCACCAACTGAGTTGCAGCTCTAGTACGGGTGATGGAGGCCAGCGCCAAGTCCCTCTATCTCAGAGATCGCAGTTTCAATCTCCCACCGCAGCAAACCCCTGCGCATGAATCACACTCTGTGTGTGGAGATGGGTTGAGGTGTACAGCCTACATGCCTATTTATCATGCACGATTCATAACAATTTCATTCCAATTTTCATTCTTCATTTCATTTAAATTTTGAATCTTTATTTCATTCCATCTGGGACCATGCACCAAATTTAGCATCTCTACTACTATCATCCTCTCTTCTCATGGAATAATAGGAATACATTTCAAAGGAATGCAAAATAGAAGCCTCATAAGGCTCTAGTAATAAAAAAACAACACTTTGGAATTGATGGTGCAACAGATATAGGCTTTGTTTGGCACGACGATTGCGGTCACAGATACGGTGGTTATGAGTCGTAGTCCATGAAAGCTCTGACCTCATCTTAGGAACTTCATCCATTTTTATGTTATCATGACAAACATATGTTGTATGGCCGTAGCGTTTTAGTCCAAATTCACGGGAGTAAAAAAACCACGCCAGCGGAACAATAATCATAGAATGGCTCTGCTTGGCATGGCTTGTAAGCTTTCATGAGTCTTGACAAAACGCAAATTCACGGGAGTAAAAAAACCACGCCAACGGAACAATAATCATAGAATGGCTCCGCTTGACATGGCTTGTTAGCTTTCATGAGTCTTGACAAAACGCCACCATCATAGAATGTATGTTTTCATGACAGTGATAATTATGACCGTCATCAAGAAAATAAATTAATTTTAAACATAAAAATGGATGAAGTTTCTTAGGTCCCGTTTGGGAGGGCTTTTTCCCACCTTTTTGTTTTCTGAAAAATGTCACCGTTCATAATTTTTTGTTTGTTTTCTCTATCAACGGAAAACACAGCGGGGCAATGTCGTGACCGAAGTACTATCGCGCGGGGCACCTGGAGGCCTCGTGCAATATCACAGTAACTCGTAATTAATCATGTTTCTTCCTAATAGTTATGTTGTTGAAGTGTGTCCGAAATGGGTAGGAGTAATCTACCTAGAGGAAGGCAGGAGACCCACGTGGGTCGTACGATCAACGATCCAACGACTCATCAAATCTGATGGTATTTAACAAAAAAATATCAAAGAAAAAAATCTTATTTCAAATTTTGTGAACCGTACGATCGTATTTGATCATACGATCGGATGGCCTACGTGGCTCCCCTACATTCCTCTACATGAGTCATGCCTACCTAAAATTTTTCCTATTGAAGTAGCAATTTGGCACTTTGCATACCCGAATTACCATATTGCCACTTTTCATCCCGAATTTTTAAAATTGTTACTTTGTACCGTAATTTTTTAGAATTTTCATGTTGAAGTAGTAATTTGGAACCTTGCACCCCTGAATTACCTTCCCTTATTTTGGCATTTTGCAAACATAAATTTTAAAATTGGCACTTTGCACATACTAATTAAAAGAATTAGGCATTTTGCACTTCAAAGCTGAAATTTAAGGTGTATTTAGGTCCATGTACCATTCAAAATACTCATTTTGATACTTTGCATCCCGAACTATCTTATTTTGACAATTTACAAAGTGCCAAAATGAACACTTTGGATGATACCCGCGCCTAAATATTTCTTAAATTTCAAATTTAAACTCCAAAAATTTGTAATTAAGAGGCACAAAATGCCAATTTTAAAAATTAAAGATGCAAAATGTTATAATAGATAAATGCAAGTGCCAAAAAGCTTAATGGCAAGAAAAGTAATTTGTATTACTTTATGATGGCAGGTTCTGGACGACGAGGCGTTCGCGATGATGGTGGTGTCCTCTGTAATAATGACCTCAACGGTGTTGCCGGTGGTGACCTCAATCTACCGCCCCTCCCGCCGGCTGATCGGCTACAAGCGCCGGACAATCCAGCGGACGAAACCCGACGCCGAGCTCCGAATGCTGGCCTGCTTCCACTCCCCCCGCCAGATCTCCCCCATCCTCTCCCTCCTCTCCCTCTCCAACCCCACCAAGCGCTCCCCCGTCTTCCTCTACGCCCTCCACCTCGTCGAGCTCACCGGCCGCGCCTCCACCCTCATCGCCGCCGCCTCCGCCTGCACCTCCCCCACCTCCACCCATCCCTCCGCCCCGCAATACTCCTTCGTCTCCCCCTCCCCCTTCATCTCCATCCACCTCCTCTCCGCCGCCTCCCCCTTCATCACGATGCACCACGACGTCTCCCGCATCGCCGAGGAGAAGCACGCCGCTCTGATCCTCCTTCCCTTCCACAAGCACCTCGCCGTCGACGGCACCCTCGAGGCCGCCTCCAATCCCGGCCTCCGAACCCTAAACATCAATCTCCTCTCCTCCGCCCCTTGCTCCGTCGCCCTTCTCGTCGACCGCGGCCTCGCGTCGATCGCCTCCCGCCGCATAGCGATCCTCTTCCTCGGCGGCCCCCATGACCGCGAGGCCCTGGCTTTCGCCTGGCGAATGGCCGACGACCATCTCGCCTCCGTCTCCCTCATCCGTTACCTCCCGCTGACGGATCCGCGCATGCTCTCAATCGTCACCGATGGGGGATCCGCCGCCGGAGGAGGGGATGAGGCGGAGGAACGGCGGGCGGACGAGGAGATAATAGCAACGTTCCGGTTGAAGCACGCCGGGAACGATCGGGTGGTGTATCGGGAAATGGCGGTGACGAGCGGGGAAGAGGTGGTGGCGGCGGTGAGAGGGATAGAGAGTGTCTATGATCTGTATGTCGTCGGGAGAGGGCACGGCGGGGCGGCGGCGGGATTGACGGCGGGATTGACGGAGTGGGCCGACTGCCCGGAGCTTGGGCCTATTGGTGACCTGCTAGCGTCTTCGGACGTCGCAGCGTCGGCATCGGTGTTGGTGGTGCAGCAGTATGTTGGTGGGCCGCTGGGGCAGGCGGCGCCGGCGAGCCCTAGACCATTGGGGCGGCGGAATCCGGCCGAAAGCGGAGGAATCTGGGGGAGGATGAGCAGCTTTGAGATTGGCCGGCCTGGCAGATGATGGAAATGTTTTTTGGGGAATTTTTTTTAGGTATAGGTGTAATTCACTTAAGAGCTACGTGGGAAAATAGAATCTGTGCCGTTCAAGATCTGATCGGACGGTTCTAAAATACTAACTTTTTTCTTTGATTTTCGTAAGTAAATATAATCGTATTTTTTGTACCGGCAAATTGTTGATCGGATGGCATGAGTTTCTCCCCCACGTAGATCTACATGCGTTTCTCCCCCCACGTAGATCTACATGCGTTGCTGCTACTTTTTTTGTGCTCTCTTTTTTGGATGCGATCAGGCAGGCCCTAAGCGGGGGAGTAAGCTGCAGTTGTGCATTTTATGGCATTTAATTTTGAGTGGTGTTAAGTGCAAATCAATTTTAGATAAGTGCAAATCAATTTTGTTAAGTGCAAATCAATTTTAGATAAATGTATCTTAAATTTTTCGGTTTGCACATAGCCAAAATAGATTTGCACATAAAATTACTCTTAACTTTTTGTGTAGATGTCCACAAACATCTTAAAACCGATATATTTTAAAACAGTTTGAGATGTGTGCGGGTATTCATATGAACCGCTGAATGCCCGTATTTTATGATATTGGGCATTACCTGCAATTTATTTCCCTACTCTGCCTAATTATTGAATTTTTAATTTTCCAGGGCTTCCGTGCAATATGCAAATGTCAGGGGGAGTTTTAATTTTTATATATCTTTTTAAATTAAGGAATTTAGGACAAGTTATATATGTTGCAAGTATATTATATAAAGATTGTAAATTAGAAACATTTGTCTTTATTATTAATTAATAATATTTAAAAAGGGAAATTTATTTTATTTATCTTTTTATTTAATGTGTCCTTTTTATATGTATATGTGACAACATCGGTAGGTAAGGATATCGGTCAACTACTTAACTTTTCAAATTTTATTCGTGAATTGATTAGATTGCCTAGAAGTACTGTGGGCAGCTATGGAAGCAAAAACATAGTGTTGGCTAGATATTCGGTGGAGAAATTTTATGGTAGCAGGAACTTCCTTTTAATGGCATATTCAGGTCAAGGATATGCTAGTTGAGTAAGAGTTGATTCAAGTGTTGTGTGACGTGATTCTTTGCCCACTTCGGTGAAGGATTTTGAGTGCACTGAGATGGATGAATGTACCACCAACACTATCAGGATGTGTGTCGATGACAAGATGTTGTTTAATACCGGTGTTGAAGATTCTGCAGTCAAGTTATGGGAGAAGCTTAAGGGATTGTATATGAGTAAGTCGTTGATCACGAGACTGTAATTAAAGCAGCGACTGTACAACCTGATGATGTAGGAGGGTGGTAACCTACAAGAGCACTTTATCGCGTTCAATGGCCTTCTCATCCAACTGCATGTGATTGGTGTGAAGATGGAGGAAGAAGATAAAGCTTTATTGCGCCTTACCTTACTCCTGGTATCGTACAAGCATATGTAGACCACTCTATTGTGTGGGAAAGATATAGTAGATGTGGAGCAAATCACATATGTGCTACTGTCTAGTCAGATGTTGTTGGATCTCACTCCTGAGGATGAGAATACTTTGGCAGTAGGAGGACGCCAAGGGAGGCAGTTCGAGAAGGGATCTGAGAGTGCACGATCATAATCTGCATCGAGGAAGGCAGTTGTGTGTTATTACTGCAGGCAGAGTGACCATATCGGGAGGCATTGTCCGTAGCAGACGTCTAGGGTACGGGCAAGGCGGCGGTAGCTACGATAGATGATAGTGATGTGACTCTCCTTATCACTGAGAGTTCATGTGACTCTGATAGATGGATATTGGATTCTGGTGCTTCGCATCACAATTGCTCTGATGTAGAAATGTTCAGTTCACTGGAGGTGACGACTGAGTCAGTCTTTTTGGGTGACGGCTTAGCATGTGAGGTCACGGGGACAGGGACGGTGGACATCAGGACG
Source organism: Platanthera zijinensis (assembly GCA_039513925.1). Classification (NCBI taxonomy): domain Eukaryota; kingdom Viridiplantae; phylum Streptophyta; class Magnoliopsida; order Asparagales; family Orchidaceae; genus Platanthera; species Platanthera zijinensis. Next base: position 262,252,196 of record CM077078.1, read on the forward strand.
CATGATAGAGTAGTGCTTAGGCTTGAATGAGTACATGTGGTACCCAAGTTGCGTTAAAATTTGATATCGCTGGACAGATTGTACTTCAGAGGATGCATTTTTGTGATGAGAGGTGGAGTTCTGATGATGACGTGAGATCCACTATGCTCATGCGAGCTATGTAGTGCGGTAGTCTGCACTGGCTGATGGGGAAAATGATGCGAGGTGGTGTGCCCTGATCTCTTCAGCCAATAATGTGGATGGTCGAGGCGATGCAGAGGATCGTCCTTCCAATAGTTTGACTAGACAAGTTATATTCAGTGATCCAGTTTTGTCGATATTCAGAGATTGAGCTCGAGCAGGGATGAGTTGACTAGAGTAGGTCGGCTGACACCTCAGACTTTAAGCGGTACTTCGTGCAGACTGGTGTTTCGTGCGGTCCGTGCTACATACAATATTGCCTAGTGCAGATGGTGTTTTCGTGCAGATGGTGGATTCGGATCCCAAACCAAGGTGGTGGATTGTTGTTTTGGTTTGATTTGAATCCAGATTCATTTAGATTTTAGATTTTTATTAAAGCATAGATATTTATTGAAAGTTATCTAGTGTCAACTATCTTCATCTATGGGGGGGATAGGTGATTTACAATCTTTTGCGGAATTAAAAATTAACCTGCACAAGAAAACAAAAACAACCACAACACAGAAACACACAAGCATTTATAGTGGTTCCCCGATTTGGGTACGTCCACTCTCCCCCTTCGACCTATCTCCCAACAAGGGACGACTTGGTCACTTCACCAACAGGATTGAAATCCAATCCTCTCACTATGGAAGAAACCCTTCCACCCGAAGGAGTCACTACTCCTCCACCACGGGTTGCACACAACCCTTACAACGAGGAAACAAAGTTCCTTTACAACAAAGTTAAAATAGAATGTACAAGAAATACAAACTACGTTTGGAGAACCCGATGTCCCTCTTCGTTCAATGAAGCTTTCTTGATGAAGACGAAGAGTCCACGATCGGAGCACTCTCTTGGAGAGGATCTTCCCGAGATCGGCGGCGGAAAGTGAATGCGGCGGCAATGCTTTGTAGATCCAAACTTCTTGACGAGGCAAGCAAGGTCTACCAACGATCTTACTCGGATCAATCGTCTCAATCGATTCGGAATGGAGAAATATTCCCGTTCAACAAATCAAGAGACAAAGGATCTCAAGATAGAAACGTGAGACGCTAAGCTTAGCCTCGGTTCTGTCGCCGGACGATCAAAGAGGACCTATAAGATCAGCGACGACGACTATCTGCGAGCGGCGACGACGACGGGAGGAAGTCCGCGATCGGCTAGGTCACGCTCGGCGGCCGTGTTCTTTTTCTCGTATGCTTCGCTGCTGTAGATCCTAATTACGTGGGCATTTATTGTAACACCCCAAAATGTCGTAGGAGCGACGGGGATCGATTTTGGCCAAAACAGGTTTTTGGTGCAGGTGACACGGGCCCCGACACGGGCGTGTCGGAGGCCGTGTCGGGCGTGTCGAGCTCGAGCCGTGTCGTCGACCAGTTCAGGTCGACGATGGTCGTATGGAGGGACACGGCCTAGGACACGGGCGTGTCCCAGGCCGTATCACTCAAGGGAATCGTCGAAGTGGTACACGGGCGGTGACACGGGCACAGACACGGGCGTGTCCAATGTGACACGGGCGTGTCCCATGCCGTGTCAACAAGCCGTGTACCACTCTGACTGCAAGGTGTCGATTTATTGCACACGGGGGGCGTGACACGGGTCCCGACACGGGCGTGTCGCCGTCGACACGGGCGTGTCGGAGGCCGTGTCACATGCCGTGTGCTGGTTTTCAATCGGTGTCGAGACGGCGAATGAGCTACACGGCCAGGCACACGGCCGTGTGCCAACCCGTGTTCGGCCCAGGTTTTATTATTTTGGATCTAATCTCGGCCGTTCATTCCCTTGGATCTGGATCTGACGGTGGGGGCTGCTCCTGGGGGGTTATTAGCCGGGAAATGGGGGGAGAAACCCTCATTTCAACTTGAGTTTCTCTTTCTACATTCTAGAGAGAGGGGAGAGCTCCCTTGGTGGTGTGAGGCCAAAATCCGACCGCCGGAGGAGGTCCGAAGCTCCAAATCGCGATCCGAGACCAGATCCGTGGAGGCGACGACGTTGCGAAGCTTTCTAGCCGCGTAGTTTGCGATGGCGCCGCGGAAGAACGCGAGGGTAACGATTCTTTACCTTGGGCATGTGAAGCCCTCTTTTCCTTGCATAGGAAGCCCGCTCTCGCGAGTGAGCGAAGAGTTGGAGCGCTCCTTGGGGTAGATATGTGAAGTCCCCCCTTGTGTAGAGTCCGTATGCGTAAACGGACATAGGCATTGTGTGTGAAGCCTATTCGGACGTGTTGGTCCGAATCGGTGATGTTGCATTGCATTTGAACCGGGCAAGACTCCGGATGTTTGGGTGTTTTCGGGGTTTTCTACGTGGTAGATTGCATCAGGGAATCTTAGAGATTAACTCTAAGGTGCACCCGGAAAACTGGGCAAAAGCGGGTTTTGCCAACACGGAGGCCGGGGAGCCAACGTGAACATAACTGGGTTATGTGATTTTGTAGCGGAAACGGGACTCGGCGAGTCTTGACCTGCGCATATGGCTTAAATTGTCGTTGCGGTATGAGCACGGGTCAAGCGGAACCGTACCCGGTCTATGTCGTTCGGTAGGACCGTTGGCATGGACGAGGGTCTTCGGCGGTCTATGGCTTAAATTGTCGTGACCAAGGCTAAGGAGACAAATTGCTCATATGGATGACCGTCCTAGAGGCGGTGGTGGATCGGGAACGTCTATGGCTTGAATTGACGTGACGTTGGCCGGTTCGCCGAGAATGTGCCCTGAGTGCACGGGGTGTGTGGCCGTGCAATCCTACGCCTGTGGTGATGTGCAATTACCGTTTATAAATGCCTATACTAATAAAGTGCAGGGAAAGAGCATCCCCGCCCCGATTGTGGGGGCGGGATCGTTACAATTTGGTCAGCTTTGCTGACCGTTGCTATTGTTTGCCACCGGGCGGTGGTTTGTTGCTTGCAGGTGCTGCGGAGCCGAGCGGGAAATAGCGGGCTAAAGCCCTTGTTGTTGTGCCGGCCCTCGAAGGCCTAATTTGTTATGTTTTTCCCGTTCATTCATGTATGGCCGGCCTGCGAGCCGATGTCTGAAAACACTATTTTGTTAAGTGAACAATGTAAGGCCTTAAGGCCAGTTCTCTTTTGTGTATGATTACATTCCTGAGTTGATAGTGGACATTCATGCTTTGTGGCAGGGTTCTTATCTTTTTGCAACTTAATTAAATTTGCTTCCGCTAGGTGTTGCGTAGGACGCTCTGATTGGTTGTATGGTTTCAACGCGTAACCGACCGGTCTGTCCGTAGTATATGGCGTCGGGCCCCGGCCGGACCTACTGCTATACGCTATGTGACGGATAGGGGTGTTACATTTATACTGTAGATCAACCCTAAAAGACCGTTGTGGGCCCCACAAGGAGAAACCTAGAGCTCGGTCCAAACAGCGCCTGATATCTTGGTTCGGTCCAGCGAGCAAGTAGAAATCGCCTAAGGCAAATTCGGCGGGAATCATTGGTGATTCTCGACGAATCGGCGAGAATCACTTATGATTCCCGTCGAATTATCCTTAGTAGAATTTTAGCTGAAAAGCTAGCCATCCGGAGAGAATCGACGAGAATCAAAACCATTCTCGACGAATCGGCGAGAATGCAGAGTCATTCTTGACGATTCGACGAGAATCACTTATTGATTCTCGACGATTCTGACTTAGCAGATTTCTTGAAGGCGTTGAGTCAGCCGGATGCAGTCGGCGGGAATCAGCGAGTGATTCTCGCCGATTCGACGAGAATCACTAGTGATTCCCGTCGAATTTAACTTAGATGATTCTTCGTCTTTTTTCCCATGAGTTGGTCTTTGACCCATCTTTGCTCCTCTTCTGCTCTTGATCTATCTCAGCCCTGAACTTGAAAATAAGTACACTCCAATAGAGAGAGTGTACGTAAGCTAACACAATGATCTGCTCAACGAGGGATTACGTTGCGCAGACTCGTGTATATTGACCCACTGCACCCTGACATTGGTGTGTACTTAGCGTGGAATAACTGCAAGCACAACTTGAAGACATATCATCAAATATATTGTGAATTCATCTTAGCTTAACAGGAGACTTCTTCAAATCCAGGTAATTGTGGATACAATACCCAACAATCTCCCCTTATTTGAGGAAGCCAAAATTTTACTAGCTAAGATGAATTACACCAACTAGAGTAATATACATAATAAATTAAGAGAGACAAGACACAGAGAATTAAAAGCATACAGAACAATACTTGAGTCAACATGAGATCATATAAATATATATATCCAAAGAGAATTGTTCATAAAAGTACATGAAGAGTTATACATGCACAAAGGAAATGACAAGCCAAAATCCCAAGCATATTTCTCCTTAGCTAGATCATCCTTCAGTTGTTGAGCCAAGTACTTCTTACTTTGTCTCTCAAAATATTCCTTGGGCTTCGGATAGTATCTGGGGGGAGGGGCTTTATGTTCCACCGTATTAGTCCTGAAAAAGATATTTCGTTTAGCTTCATACTCTTTATGCAGCTCCCATTTATACTGATTATATACTTCATTTCGACCAATTTCCCCCCACTGTTGTAGCATAAAAGTGTCCAAAATAATACTCCTCGAGACAGGACTCCATCGTTCATCTCGCACTTCACTCTCCTTCAATCTTACTCTCTTCTCTGTTGGAGTCTCTTTGGACATCCCTTCTTGGAGTTTTCTTTTTTCTTTCTCTATGACGTTCTGGTCAAACATGGCACTGCGTGCAGCTTTGGCAGCAGCCCTAGCAGCTTTCTTGGCATCAGCTTCACTAAGAGGAACCTCCTCAACACTTGCAGCCTCGTCAGCAGCAGTGGTAACCTCATCTGGAGAAGGAACCAGAATTGGAATTTGAATACCTGATGCCTGCTGAACTAGCCAGTGAAAGCTATCAAAAATATACTTATTTGACTGTTTGAAGTTGTCGATCATAATCTGTTATAGCCCTGCCATCTTAGCTTTATATTCATCCTCTCCCTTTTGTCTTCTAGGGCAATTGAGTTTGCATAAGAATGCAGTGACTCATCTATATGCTTTGCAGTCTTAGAGAACTCAGTTAGAAGGGAAGTCTGATTTTCGTTGAGAGTTACCATGTTGGCATCGAATAGCTTGATGTTGTTGGCCAGAACATGTGCGTTTTGGTTCACCACCGCTAGATAAGTTGTGTTCTTCTGGATTCCTTGCATTAGAAGATTTACTGCAGTCCCGGCCTCTGCATATTTGGTATCAAACTTCTGTTCCTTCAGATCCAGTTTATAATTTATTTCCACAACATTCTTGAGCATTAGCTCCTCGGATTGTTTAATTCGTTGTAGCACTTTATTGTGTGACTGTTCAAAAGAAGTTTTTAGCTCATCCACTATACCTTGAACGATATTCACGGTGTGATTTGCCAGATTAGGTCTTAGTGGATATCCCTGAGGCATGCCTTTGTCTTGCTCTTCTGTAGATTCACTGGGAGAGCTTGACATGTGCACAGTCTCCAATGGGGGAATAGGGGCAGCCTTTGTAGTTTTCTCAGGAATGTTTATCATCCTTTGCTGAGAGGACTCCCCCTCCATTGTTGCACCAGATTTCTTAGGAACTTCCACTGGAGCCCAGTCCTCAGAGAGGACTTCAATATCACCCCGTAGCTCCACCATCTCCACCATCTCCCTCATGGTCGTTTCATTTTCAACTACTTCATCATTCACCTCATCAGCAGCCTCATCTTCCATATCATCATCGTCTTCCGCAGCATTGTCCATGTCCTCCTCGTCTTCCTCCTCATCACCCTGATCAGTGGCAAGGGTATTAACTACATCTTTTGTAATCTGAGAGATGTCAGAAACTACATCAGCATGAACTGGGAGTGAGATATCTGTCCTGTGAGTTTCAGTGGGAACGGGTAGAGACTCCCCCTCAGTTCCTGCATGCAACAAGTCAGGAACGTCACTGAATATATCCAAGAGATCTCGGTATTCTGGAGCTCTATTGTCTTCATCCTCATGGGCCTCAGCCAAGGATTCATCATGTTCTTCACCTACATCTTTGACCAATCCTTCTTTCCCATCTGTCAAATACACTGGAATCCATTTTCTTCAAGTAATGGAGAGGAACTCCCTTACTCATGACAAACCTGTCTCCATCCAGCTGATTGAGGTACAGGCTGATGATCCTTCCAAAATTTGGGGTTCGTAGAGTATCCTTAATTTTCTCAAACAGCATGCCCCCCAGTTGTATCTTTTTCGACATACTATGGCCACCAAGATCTTGAACATATCACCAGAGATATGATCATAGGAGCTTGGTTTGCAGATCAGGACTTTCCCAATGATATCAGATAGAAGCTTCCCTTCCTCATTCATTTCCTTGCGTTTGATAGACCTTGTTCCTCGATCAAGTCCACAGAACAGGAGAGTCCTGGCTCGATCATCTCCCTCCAGATAGTCCTCGTGTTCAGAACTGGTGAGCTGCAAATATCGTGACAGTTTTCCTGCAGTCATCTTGATCCGTAGACCGGCAATCTTACTCTTAATCACTGTATCTTCATGCCGTAGCTTTGCCGTTGCAAAGAATTCAAGCACTTCTTTGTCCAGAATCTTACAAGGATACTCCAGGATGAATGAAAGCCCGGCTTCTTCAAGCATTAGGATAATATTTCTGAACTCATCGGAGGCATGAGAGAAGCCCGTCCTAACCAGTTCACTCCCGGTGAGGAGCCCTACTGTGGTTCTAGGAGCCATTGTAAACCTAAACAGGAAATGTTCAAGTGACTAAACCCTATCAGAAATTCTAGTTTAGGAGCTACACTAGACGAGATACTTCAAGGATGAAGGGACGTTACCCTAGCGCCGAGCAGAGAGAGTGGCTTGCGGCGGGACGTTGGCGACTGGAATGAGCGTCGTCGGGAGAGGGAAACCTGACATGGAGACGAAGGAAGCACGACACGATCCTTGCGTCCTAAGGATGTTGTCGACGGGAACACGGAGGAGTGACGGAGAGCACCAGGCGACCGGGCAAGGGAGCAGCTTCCGCACGACCAATAGATTCAGCGAGATTTCTTGGGGAGTCGGCGGGACGCTCGCGAGATTAGGAATGTGAAGAGTCAAAAGGGGTTTTATGCTATTTATATCCACCGACGGTTAGCCGCTATTTCACTGTACTGGGTAGTTTATACTGTTCGGTGTGATTTGGAATCTTAGCCCCCTTTTTCATTTCTTGGTCACAAAACCTAGGTCGAGTTGAATGGTATATTAACCCTAGAAATAATTGCTGAGTAATTCTAGGTGATTCAAAAGTGTAGAGTTTTCATTATACCCCCTTGCACACACTCCTTGAGTTTCAACAGGACTGATTGACACCAATTGAAATACATCATCAATTATATATGTAAATACAAGGAATTCTTCCGATTTTAACTAAGGATAATTTAACTGTTGCGTCCTTTCACCAGGTGTGTGAACATATATGTGCATATATATATATAAACATTTACTTTTAGAAGAGGAATCGACATATTCGTGTGGATATATATATATATAAGCATCTATATAATGCGACTCAAGTATTGAAACTGAGCGCGTGTACCTGGGATCATTAAATTGATCATTCAGATCTTCTATTTGAGGTACACCAGGTATCCAATTGGAGTAGGCCATTGTAGTTAGCACTAACTCTTATCCTATATACTTGTTCCATGCCATTCTTGGAACATCTCATGTCTAGTTCCCATCATATTTACGGGAACCTAGACTATCCTACAACAAAAAAATTACGGTACCTTAGGAACACAACATGTATTGGGTCCTAGGTTCTTGTCAGCATAAAATATCGAATGCCTTCCTACAGGAATCCTGTCAGGAAGGCTAACTCTGCCCAGAGGAAGTGGACATACCCTTGCCCTTGGCACAGAGAGATTGTGCCAACAATCTATGGCAAAGTGACCCACCTTGCTACAATACCAACAATCATGAATGTTGTATCGCCGTTTCTGACCTGATCTACTGACTGAGGTAGTCATGATCTTAGGTCTAAACGGGACAAAGCAGGTTCTGCTCACAAATTTGCCCTTTCCACCGAGACACGAGGGAGGGTGGATAGAGAGCATGTGGTGAGTGTCATGAGGCCTGGGAGGTGGTGCCTTCCTTTCAGTCAGCACACACCCGGGGGCCCCATGGATACTTACTACATGTTTCCCAACCCCCCTTTCATGTGTCCTAGGGTGGTAAGAGATGCAGTGAGAGCTGGTTCCTGCAGATTCATGACGAGTTGGGGCTGAGGCAGAGAATACAAAGGGTTCAGGATGAGCCAAATGTATTTTCTCATGGGTAGCCATAACAACACTTGCACTAAGAGTACTTCCACAATAGGGTTGATCATTCTTACAGTGAACATAGTTGTTCTTATGGTCATACCTGAAGGCATGATGTGTGGCCTTCCTACTCGGTGTGGGGGGGGTCTGAAAACAGTTTTCCCATTTCTCCACGATTTTATAATTCGAGAGATCCACCCATTTTCTCCTTTTCTCTTAATAACATCTATCTTGGAGAAATTAGATACTATTCTCTTCTCAGTCTCTAGACGAACCTCTAGATCCGAGATCTTTGAGTCCTTCATCTTGATGGATTCCAATTGGAGATCCATCATGGTCTTCAACTGAGCAATCTCCTTAGCTTGTTCCTCAACAAGTAAGCTGCTCTTCTGAACGGCACTCTCAAGGGAATCAAGATTTTCAATCCTTTGATTGATGCTATCCATTTCCCTTGCATCACTAGATGGACAACCCTCTGAACTGTTCCTGTCTTCAGGAAATTCAAGGGGAGAGGAGCATGATGAAGAAGTTACTTGATCCTGACTTTGATGTTCAGGGTTAGCGTTAAGATCGGCAGAGACCGTTGTGTCTGCTTCATCAGAACTACTTTCCTCAACCTCTTCTTCAGTCTCAGACATGGACACAAGAGCCCTGATACTGAGAGATTGGTCTTGACCTTCATCTTCAGAAATGAGGACCCCCACATAGGCTTCATCCTCTTGCTGGCATCCAGTCCCTGCTGTCTCCGATCCCACCATGAGATCTGAGATAGTTTGCCACATAGACTTTGCAGTCCTACACTTGTCCAGTCTTGAACGAGACGATCTAGACCAGCCGTTAGTGATGATATGACGAATCATCTTGTCCAAGTTGAAGAGAGAGAGCTCAGTCTCAGACATCTTTTGGAACTCTTAGGGATTTGGAGATCTTTTCCTGAGCTGGAAGCCTTCATGGGAATGAAGGGACCCTCTTCCAAAATGAGTGATGCGCGAGGGTCAATGGCCTCCAGATGAAACATAACTCTCATCTTCCAGATAAGATAATACTCAGTTGTACAAGCAGGGAGTCTCAGAGGAGAGACATCAGGGTACAACTCCATGCTTGAGTCTTGTCTTCTTCTTGACACTAGAACCGGGATCTTACTCAAGGTGTTAACCTTATTGGCGAGTAACCTCCTCTGATACCACTTGAAAGTTATCTAGTGTCAACTATCTTCACCTATGTGGGGGATAGGTGATTTACAGTCTTTTGCGGAATTAAAAATTAACCTGCACAAGAAAATAAAAACAACCACAACACAGAAACACACAAGCAGTTATAGTGATTCCCCGATTTGGGTACGTCCACTCTCCCCCTTCGACCTATCTCCCAACAAGGGATGACTCAGTCACTTCACCAACAGGATTGAAATCCAATCCTCTCACTATGGAAGAAACCCTTCCACCCGAAGGAGTCACTACTCCTTCACCACGGGTTGTACCCAACCCTTAAAACGAGGAATCAAAGTTCCTTTACAACAAAGTTAAAATATAATGTACAAGAAATACAAACAACGTTTTGAGAACCCGATGTCCCTCTTCGTTCAATGAAGCTTTCTTGATGAAGAGGAAGAGTCCACGATCGGAGCACTCTCTTGGAGAGGATCTTCCCGAGATCGGCGGCGGCAAGTGAATGCGGCGGCGATGCTTTGTAGATCCAAACTTCTTGACGAGGCAAGCAAGGTCTACCAACGATCTTACTCGGATCAATCGTCTCAATCTATTCGGAAGGGAGAAATATTCCCGTTCAACAAATCAAGAGACAAAGGATCTCAAGATAGAAACGTGAGACGCTAAGCTTAGCCTCAGTTCTGTCGCCGGACGATCAAAGAGGACCTCTAAGATCAGCGACGACGACTATCTGCGAGCGGCGACGGCGACGGGAGGAAGTCCGCGATCGGCTAGGTCACGCTCGGCGGCCGTGTTCTTTTTCTCGTATGCTTCGCTGCTGTAGATCCCAATTACGTGGGCATTTATACTGTAGATCAACCCTAAAAGACCGGTGTGGGCCCCACAAGGAGAAACCCATAGCTCGGTCCAAACAGCACCTGATATCTTGGTTCGGTCCAGCGAGCAGGTAGAAATCGCCTAAGACAAATTTGGCGGGAATCATTGGTGATTCTCGACGAATCGGCGAGAATCACTTATGATTCCCGTCGAATTATCCTTGGTAGAATTTTAGCTGAAAAGCTTGCCATCCGGAGAGAATCGGCGAGAATCAAAACCATTCTCAACGAATCGGCGAGAATGCAGAGTCATTCTCGACGATTCGGCGAGAATCACTTATTGATTCTCGACGATTCTGACTTAGCAGATTTCTTGAAGGCGTTGAGTCAGTCAGATGTAGTCGGCGGGAATCAGCGAGTGATTCTCGACGATTCGACGAGAATCACTAGTGATTCCCGTCGAATCGGCGAGAATCACTTAGTGATTCCCGTCGAATTTAACTTAGACGATTCTTCGTCTTTCTTCCCATGAGTTGGTCTTTGACCCATCTTTGCTCCTCTTCTACTCTTGATCTATCTCAGCCCTGTACTTGAAAATAAGTACACTCCAATAGAGAGAGTGCACGTAAGCCAACACACTGATCTGCTCAACGAGGGATTACATTGCGCAGACCCGTGTATATTGACCCACTGCACCATGACATTGGTGTGTACTTAGCGTGGAATAACTGCAAGCACAACTTGAAGACATATCATCAAATACATTGTGAATTCATCTTAGCTTGACAGGAGGCTTCTTCAAATCCAGGTAATTGTGGATACAATACCCAAAATTTATATCTCTAGTTCCTATTCACGTCAACTTAAGTTGTCCGCCCGTGAGAATCGAGGGAACCACCTGAAGCTTCTTTTAGAGGAACCACTTGTGGTCTTAGACGAGACCTAGCCACCTGTGAGAGAAAAGGATTTCATTTTTCTCCCTTTCTTCTCTCTCTCTCTCTCATTCGTGCACTCGGATGGGTCGACGGACTTGAGTATTTTATAACGGCCCCATTTTCTAGGCTACTATATCATAGTTTTCATTTTTTTTCATAATACATTAGAGGCGCCAGAAATTTGAACATTCAACAGTTATGATTACAAAGTATATAAAGAAAAAGTGCAAGAAAACAAAACATTTTATTTATTTAATATATGATCAAGTACATCTGATCATCCAAAAGATAACCCAGCATATGTATACAAAAGGTGAGTATCTCATAACTATGCTACATAAAAGAGTGCATTACATGACAATAACAAAATGTGACTATGAGCAACATATCAAAACTACATTACTATGCTACATGACAGACACTACAGACTACTGGAAGCAGAACTAGAACTCGTCGTAAGGGCAATCTAGATCACGACAGGCAGCCTTGTGGGCATCCAGAACTCTGAAGACTGAGGTGACGACTTCAACCCATATCTTGTACATCTTCTCGCGGCGTGAAGGGGGTCAGTTAGAAGTGTTGGGAGTGGCTTCCTCCTTGACCTGTTTAGTTACATTTTTTATTTGTCAAAAGACAATGAATTCTCATGATTCCATTTATTACTATAGTGACTCATTTATAGTTTACGAATTATTCATTTCATATTCTCTTGATTACGTTATCTCTCATTTATTTTCTTCATGTCATGTCTTTTTCATATTTTTCTCATTATTATCTCCTTCCTTTTATCATCTACTTGTATTTATTTTCATGTGATTTGCATTGATTTCTTTTTCCTTACTTCTTTTACATTCTCATATTGTTAGTGACAACGTTAATGGTATATTAACATTTCATGATATTTATATAGCGGGCTTGCATACCTTCTCATATTCGCACACATTTTTTTACATTCTCATCTACTTGTATTTATTTTCATGTGATTTGCATTGATTTCTGTTTCCTTAATTACTTCTTTTACATTCTCATATTTTTAGTGACAACGTTAAGGGTATATTAACATTTCATGATATTTATATAGCGGGCTTGCATGCCTTCTCATATTCACACGCATTCCTTTACGTGACTTTTCTTATTTACACGTTTACTTTCACTTTGTTATACGTTGGGAGGACATTCACCCCCACCTCCACTAGTTGGGTTCACCCTTAACCTAGCCTATTTCATCACATTATTCATTTACTTTTTATTTTTTTTATTTACATGACTATTTAGATTTATCTTCGTTACAACATAAAACATATTTAGAAATAATAATCATTCAAATCTGAAATGAGAATAATTATAAAAAGGGTAAGAACTCACCGTAGTCTTTCCCTTTCCTTTATGACTTCCACTATCATTATTACTCTTCCACAACCACGGGATGTCATGACCTAGATTAGACAATTCTTAATTATCATTCATAAACAACTTAAAGATATCAATTTGATATTTCTAATTAGGTAAAACATAACATAATTTTCTTTAATGGGCTCCACTTGACCTAATTAAGTTAAAGGAGGCTTACATGAGTTAGGGGTTTGCTGCTCTAATTTTAAATTAGGATTTTTCACTATTTTAGTGAAGGGGCAGCAATATTTAACTTACAAATAATTATTTGGAGAAAAAGGAATAACATTTTCGTCAAATATTTACTACTAGAAGATAATGAGGATGAATTTTTATTAAAATTAGGGGGGTATACATGCTAAGAGTTCTTTCCCATCCCCATACATACTCCTAAATTTTGAAATTCCTAGTATATCACTTAGGGTTTCTCCAAAGTGACTTGAAATTGGGGATTATGACATGAGAAAACTTTACAGAAACTTTTCATATTTAAATAAGTGAAAGAAATCCCCAAACCCCAAATCATAGGTTTCTACCCTTTTCAATCCATATAAAATCTTCATAAAAGAAACAAATGGAATGGAAAGGAAGAGATTACCTCTCAAATGAAAGAGAAATTACCGAAAACGGATGAGAATCGGGCTCTCGATGGAGCTTGTGGAGTGCGACTTTTCGTCGGCTTCAACAGCTCTTGCACGCGAGTCTGGGAGGAAATGAACAACGTCTTATTTCTTTTCTTTTTATCAGGCACCGCTTTACACGGGAGTGACATACACACCCCATTCTTACGTGATTCACAAGTGAACCGTCCAGTTCACTTCTTTTCCTATTTGATATAAGAATGTAATGATATTGGCGCACCACATGTTAGATTTGGTGGCGCTATAATTTTCCTCTCCTTATTGAATTTTTCGTTTGCGAAAATATTTAATCTGAAAGTACATCAAACAATTGAGGGAAGAGATTTTTCATTTCTTCTTCTTTTTCCAACGTTACTTCATGTATACTATGTCTTTTCCCCCAGACTTTGACGAATCGAACTTCTCGATTTCAGAGTTGTTTATTTTGCCAATCTACAATCTTGTATGGTTCAGCTGGGCTTGATAGATCCAGCTCTATTTGAATCTCCTCAAAAAGAACTATTTTTCTAGATCAGCTACATATTTCCTCAAGTAAGAAACGTGGAATACATCATGAAGGTTTTGAAGAGCATCAGATAATACTAGGTGATAAGTCACTGGTCCAATCCTTTTAGAGATGATAAATGACCCCACGTATCTTAGACCGAGCTTTCCCAATCGACGAATTCGTGAAGTTCCCTTGAAGGGCTTTATTTTAAGATATAGCATATCACTTACATTAAACTCTACTTTTCGATGTATGGTGTTATAATATTTTTGTTATTTATCTTGGGCTATCTTCAACCTTTCTCATATAAGTGTAAGTTTATCGTTCATTTTATCCTCTTGGTTTTTCGGGAACAACTTTTGCTCGCCATATTCTGCCCAGCTTAGTGGGGTACGACACCTTCGCCCATATAATGTCTCGAATGGTGCTATCTGAATACTTGACTGATAGATATTATTGTAAAAAAATTCCACCAGCGATAAGTATTTTTCCCATGAGCCCTTAAGATCAAGTACGACCATTCTCAATAGATCTTCCAACATTTGGATAGTTTGCTCGGACTGACCATCCGTTTGTGGGTGAAAGGCGGTACTATATAATAATTTTGTTCCCAATTTTTTTGCATTAGTTTCCAAGTATCTGATGTAAAACATCCATCTCTATCAGATACGATAGATTGGGGAATTCCATGATATTTCACAATAACGTCGATGTACTGATTTACTAATTTTTGTACTGGGCTGTCATTCTTCATAGGAATGAAATGCACAACTTTCGTTAATCGATCAATAATTACCCATATACTGTTATTCCCAACCTTACTTCTTGGCAGTCCCATGACGAAGTCCATGGTTATATCTGTAACACCCCAAAAAGACTCAAAATTGGATTTGAGGTGCAGGTTGCTTAACACGGCCTGGGACACGGGCGTGTCCCAGGGCGTGTCGGGGGTACACAGCCTGGGACACGGGCGTGTCCCAGGGCGTGTTCAGGTTAGTCGACGATCGGAGGTCGACGATAGTCGAGCCTGGGACACGGCCTTCGACACGGGCGTGTCTTAGGGCGTGTCACTCAAGAAAATGTCGTACCGAGTCAGAAATGTACACGGCCCGGAACCAAGCCTTGAACACGGCCGTGTCCGATTTGACACGGGAGTGTCCAAGGGCGTGTGCCTACCCGTGTACTGCTCTGACTGGTTTTAGCGCTCGTTGAGTACCGTATAACAGGGGTGACACGGGCGTGTCACACGACCAACACGGGCATGTCAGGTTCGACACGGGCGTGTCGATGCCCGTGTTCTGGTAATTTTCAGTCGGTGCGAGTGCCGCGTGTGCCGCTTAAGGGTACACGGCCTGTGACACGGGCGTGTCACAGGCCGTGTCGGCCAAAAAGTATAATTTTTCAGGCCAATCTTGGCCATTCATTTTCCTTAAAGGAGATCCTGTGGCTGGGGCTCATTCCTGGGCTGATAAGGCCGGGAAAGGAAGGAGAAAGGCTCATTTCTAAAGTTCATCTTCTCTTTCTAGCTTTAAGAGAGAGGTGAGGAAGAAGAAGTGAAATCCGGCTGCCGGTGGTGCTGCGGTGGTCCAAATCGCGAGCCGAGTTCGGATTTGTGAAGGCAACGCTGCTGCAAAGGCTTTCATCCGTCTCAAATTTCTCTCCATGGCTCCGAAGCGAGTTCCTAGGGTAACGATTTCCTGCTTGGACATGTGAAGTCCTTAATTCCTGCATTACATAGGGAAAACCCTTCCCCGCGAGTGTGCGGTGGGTTGTGGCGTCCCTTGGGGTAGATATGTGAAGTCCCCCTTGTTAGAGTCCGGAATTGGAGTACGGATCTAGGCATGCTGTGTGAAGCCCATCTGGACATGGTCTGGATTGGTGATGCTTGTTTGCATATCGGAGAAGACTCCGTGATTCTTGCTTGTAGGCATGATGGATAAAGTACTGGAGGAAGTCCAGGAAATTATGAGAGTTGGACTCTCTTGTAGCCGTGCGTTGCTACTTTGTGTGAGGTTGAGCCGTGGGGCTGCAACTAGGCAAATGCCTTGGTGGTGGAACGGGCAAGGTGAAGCTGTACCCGCGTCAGTCCAGGCTTGAGTCTGACGATTTGAGCAACGGGCAAGGTGGATCTGTACCCGCGTTATGGTTGTCTAACCTTGGGTGCTTAAGACCGTGTTAGGATCACATAGTGAGAGTCGACGGCCTGTGTGCCGATCAGACTAGAATGCTCATATTGGACCGTTATGTCTGGGACCTCTGAACGGTGGTGTGGCCGTGGAACTACGGAACACCGATAATGTGCCCTGAGTGCACGGAGCGTCGGGCCGTCGTGCCGTCGTTTGTGATATGTGACTGTGCGGGCATGCACGTCTTGCTTGAATTGCTATATATCGTATTGGAAGATTGCTATACAGGGATGGAATTCCGCTGCCCCGTGCCAGAGGCAGGGTCGTTATAATTGGTCAGCTGAATGCTGACCGTTGCCCTGTTTGCCACCGCTTGGTGGATTGGTTCTTACAGGTACTGGAGGTGCTGGTCCGAGCGGGACTTAGCGGGTTGAAGCCCAAAGCTGCGTTGCTTCCCTCGAAGGCATTGTTTGTTTTTTTTGTTCATGTGTGGCCGGCCTGCGTGTCGATGTCTGTAATCCACACTCTTGTTAAGAGAAACTGTTGTAAGGCCTTAAGGCCAGACTCTTGTGATGTTTGTATATATTCCTAAGTTTTAGTGGACAATGTTCTTTATCTTGAGTTCAATTATTCAACCGTGAAACTTCCGCTAGAATGCTCTATGTTAGGATGCGTGGTTATGATATTATTTCGTAGCGTCTCCGCCTGTTTGTGGAATATGGTGTGGGGCCCCGGCCGGACCCTCTATTATATTCTTCTTGACGGGTAGAGGTGTTACAATTTGGTATCAGAGGGAGGTTGGTCGATCTCTTCCGAATTCGTGGACGAATTCTTTTGAGAGGTGGCGCGCACATGTCAGTGCCGTCGTTATAACATTTAATTTGAAATCAAGATTGTCCACTTAGGAATGCAAATACACTTGTTTGTTGAACTTGTGTATTCTTTTTGTATGGTTGTCATTTTCATTGGTCGTTAACCTGTGTATTTTACACATATAGGTGACCAGAAGTGTTGCGGGTCAATCCGAACCACAACGTTCTGTTGAGAGTGCGGCACCAGCCGAGGTGCCCACAACTCCTTCATCCGCTGAAACGGTCCGTCTCATCACGGAAACGGTACTTGCTATGATGAATGCTCAGCAGGCTGGGCAGGCACGTCCTGCAGTGGTGCCAACGCAAGCTGGGGTACGGCAAGAACCGGTAGAAGCCGAAGTTGATCCGCGGGTAGCAGATCAACAATGGAAGCAATTCTTGAGCTTCAACCCTCCACAGTTTCATGGGGCGGGTACACCGGCCCAAGCAGAGGATTGGCTTACGAGAATCAAGAGGATCATGAGAGCTATCAAGGTTGAGGAGGAACAGAAAGTCATGTTAGCCACTTTCCTACTGGAAGGAGAGGCGCGATTGTGGTGGGATGAGATTGAAATGCATCACTTGGCCGGCAGACAATTGGCAGAGGTTACAATGGAAGAATTTTCTCGATTATTCTTAGCGCAACATTTGCCGATGCAACAAAGGATATCGATGGAAATGGAATTTCAACGGTTAGCGCAGGGAGATCGAGGTGTGGATGACTACCTGCACGAGTTCACCCATTTGGGAAGATATGCGGGCACGATCTTTGCCGAAGAAGAGCGTAAGACTAGTCGGTTTTATGCGGGACTGCGAGATGAGCTGCGGTATTTGCTCTCGAGTTCTGTGAGTAAGGGATTCCAAGCCTTAGTCTGTACGGCTCGTTCTTTGGAGATGGACATGAAACGGGGGCAAGCAAAGGGAAACTTGGTTGTTGTGAAGCCAGAGTTTAAGCCGCCGCGTCCGGACAAGTTTGGCTACCGAAAGAGATGGAATAAGAAGTCTAAGTCTTCTGGACAAGCTCCTTCTGCGACTGTGACGGATACATCAGGGTATGGATCTCGTGCTTGTTTTACGTGCGGGAAGGTTGGACACTTCGCACGTGAATGCCGATTTGGTCCTCCAAAGGGTGATAAGAAGACGGGAGCGTCTTATGCGGAGAAGGGGAAGGCTGTGGTGGAGTCTTCTGCCTCGCACGCGCAGCCCAGGGTCTTCAACCTTGGACAACAGGAGGCCATTAAGCAGGCAGATGTCGTCACAGGTGCGCGTAGGTTTTAATGTTCTTGTTGTTATGATGTGCTGTGCTTGTTTTAATTGTAATGTTATAAGGTTTGTCCTTATACGAGAGTATCCGGCGCGAGCACTGTTCGACACAGGTGCTTCACATTCATTTCTGTCTGAGGACTTTGTCTTTCGTATCGGGGTGCCTATCCGGACCACGACAGACAGTGTAAAGGTGTTGTTGCCTAACGGATGTTTGATGTGCGCGGATCGATCTTGCGGTCTTGAGGTCAAGATAGGGAGTCGGGAGTTCAAGGTGGAAATATTAGTTTTGCCGCTCAAAGAGTTTGATATAATCTTTGGTATGGACTGGCTTTCAGAGCAGCGGCCTGTATAGATTGCACTTCAAAAGAGGTCACACTTGGGCAAAATACCGAACAAGAGACCAAGTTCATTGGTATGCAAGGGATGAGTGGGATGTTGTTATCCGCTCTCCAAGTTGTTAAGGCAGTTCGAAAGGGTGCGGAGTTGTTCTTCACACTCATAGAGGCGGTGGCGCCGAAGGCCAGTGTGAGTGAAGTGCCGATTGTGTCGGAATATGCTGATGTGTTTCCAAAGGACCTTCCGGGGTTACCTCCCCAAAGGGAAATCGACTTCGCTATCGAGCTGTTGCCGGGTACGAAACCTGTGGCCCGTTCGCCGTATCGGGTAGCGCCAAAAGAAATGGCCGAACTGAAAGTTCAGTTGCAAGAGTTGTTGGAGCAGGGATACATACGCCCAAGTATGTCACCTTGGAGCGCGCCTGTTCTTTTTGTGAAAAAGAAAGACGGTGGTTTGTGACTATGTATTGATTATCGCGAATTAAACAAGCTGACGGAGAAAAACAAGTATCCAATTCCACGGATTGATGACTTGTTCGATCAGCTAGCAGGCTCAACCGTCTATTCGAAGTTGGATTTGAAGTCCGGGTATTACCAGTTGCGTATTAGGGAAGGTGACATTCCCAAGACAGCGTTTGGCACACGCTATGGTCATTATGAGTTCACAGTGATGTCGTTCGGCTTATGTAATGCGCCTTCGGTATTCATGGATCTCATGCATCGAACGTTCCGCGAATACCTGGATTTGTTTGTGATTGTGTTTATTGATGATATCCTTGTATATTCACAATCGGAGGAAGATCATGCAAACCACTTGCGATTAGTATTGCATACCTTGCGAAGGAATAAGCTGTATGCCAAGTTCTCTAAGTGTGAGTTCTGGCTCTCGTCGGTGGCTTTTCTAGGCCATGTGGTAGGTGGAGAGGGCATAGCGGTAGATCCGGCTAAGATAAGTGCCATTCGTGATTGGTCAGTGTTGTCTTCGGTGGCCGAGGTCAGGAGTTTCCTTGGACTGGCGGGCTACTATAGAAGGTTCGTGGAGAACTTCTCCCGGATTACTTTGCCTCTGACTACGTTGACGAGAAAGGATCAGAAGTTCGTTTGGACGCCGGAATGCGCACGAGCTTTTGTGGAGCTGAAGAATCGTTTGACCACGGCGCCCGTTTTGACGTCGCCATGTGGTATAGATGGGTTTGAGATATACAGCGATGCGTCAGGAAGCGGCTTAGGCTGCGTTCTCCTGCAGTTTGGCAAGGTGATCGCTTATGGCTCACGTCAATTGAAAGTGCATGAGCGTAATTACCCCATCCATGACTTGGAGTTGGCGTCGGTGATCTTTTCACTAAAGTTGTGGCGGCATTATCTTTATGGAGTGAAGGTGGATATTTATACAGATCATAAAAGCTTAAAGTATCTGCTCGAGCAAAAGGAGTTGAATATACGACAAAGAAGGTGGATGGAATTCCTTGGGGATTATACCTTCGACATTCACTATGTTCCCGGAAAGGAAAATGTGGTCGCTGATGCCTTGAGTCATCGGACTCCGGTGCGGGCAGCTTGGTTGCGGATACATTATGAGCGGTTAATCCAGGAGTTAGAAGCTTTGGAGATATCTTGTGTGGAAAGAGATTCTTCGACTAATGCATGCGTGAACTGGTTGGAGGTTCAATATGACCTTGCTGACAGGGTTCGGCGGGCAACGGAGTTGGATGAAAGTCTCCAATGCTATGCAAAGGAGGGGTCTGGTGAACAATTCTCCTGGGATGACGGTTTGTTACGGAAAGATGGCCGATTGTGCGTCCCTAGTGCGGGTAAATTGCGAGAAGAATTGCTATATGAAGCACACTTTACAAAGTACTCAATTCACCGTGGGAGCACAAAAATGTATAAGGACATGAAGAAACTGTTCTGGTGGCCTGATTTGAAGAAGGACATAGCCGCGTATGTAGCTAAATGTCGTACTTGTGCTTTGGTAAAGGCAGAATGTCAATGGCCGAGTGGTTTTCTGAAGTCGTTGCCGGTTCCGCAATGGAAGTTTGAGGATATTTCTATGGATTTCGTGCACGGATTGCCGAGATCTCAGCGTGGCCATGACTCAATCTGGGTGATTGTAGACCGGTTGATAAAGGTGGCTCACTTTATACCGAACAAGCGGGACGATTCAGTGGAAACGTTGGCAAAGCTCTATGTGGAGCAGATTGTTCGATTGCACGGTGTTCCCCGGAGCATCGTAAGTGACCGAGATGGGCGCTTTACCTCGAAAGATTGGAGATTAGTTCATCAGATGTTGGGCACGAAGTTAGCATTCAGTACGGCCTTTCACCCACAAACGGATGGCCAAACTGAACGAACCAACAGAATGATGGACGACATGCTCCGTATGTGCGCCCTGGACTTCGGTAGGAATTGGGAAGAGCATCTTGTTATGGTGGAGTTTGCCTATAATAATAGCCATCAAGCGAGTATAGGCATGGCCCCGTTTGAAGCGTTGTATGGTCATAAGTGTCGTACACCGCTAGCTTGGGCAGAAACTGGCGAGACTAAACTTTTAGGCAAAAAGGAAGTCGAGGATGCTACCTCAACAATACGCTCTATTCGAGAGAGGCTCTTAATAGCCCAGGATCGGCAAGCCAAGTATTACAATGCTAAGCACCGGAACGTGGAGTTCGCGGTGGGTGACTGGGTCTATTTAAAGATTAAGCCCTTCAAAGGCGTATCTCGGATTCGGCGGTTGAAAAAGCTAAGTCCGCGATACCTTGGTCCGTTTGAAGTGGTGGAGCGAGTTGGGGAAGCCGCCTATCGGCTAGCTCTTTCATCGGAATTGAGTAGATTATATGATGTGTTTCACATCTCGGTGCTACGCAAAGCAGTCAAGGATCCAGCTCAAGTAATTGACAATGATCGAGTGCCGGTTGAGTATGGGCTAACGACAAAGGTGAAGCCTATACGGATCGAGGATCGAGCCGAGAAACAGTTGCGGAACAAAGTGATCGGGATGGTCAAAGTCCGGTGGGACAATTGTGGTCGAGAAGAGCTAACATGGGAACGCGAGTAGACCATGCGAGCCGAGTTTCCCGAGTTATTTTCGTAACTTGTATGCTCGTTATATATGTAATCGAAACATATAAATGTTTTGTTATTTTTCTCCCTACTGTCTTCAAATTTCGGGACGAAATTTTATTAAGGAGGGGAGGATTGTAACACCCCAAAAAGACTCAAAATTGGATTTGAGGTGCAGGTTGCTTAACACGGCCTGGGACACGGGCGTGTCCTAGGGCGTGTCGGGGGTACACGGCCTGGGACACGGGCGTGTCCCAGGGCGTGTTCAGGTTAGTCGACGATCGGAGGTCGACGATAGTCGAGCCTGGGACACGGCCTTCGACACGGGCGTGTCCCAGGGCATGTCACTCAAGAAAATGCCGTACCGAGTCAAAAATGTACACGGCCCGGAACCAAGCCTTGAACACAGCCGTGTCCGATTTGACACGGGCGTGTCCAAGGGCGTGTGCCTACCCATGTACTGCTCTGACTGGTTTTAGCGCTCGTTGAGTACCGTGTAACAGGGGTGACACGGGCGTGTCACACGACCGACACGGGCGTGTCAGGTTCGACACGGGCGTGTCGATGCCCGTGTTCTGGTAATTTTCAGTCGGTGCAAGTGCCGCGTGTGCCGCTTAAGGGTACACGGCCTGTGACACGGGCGTGTCACAGGCCGTGTCGGCCAAAAAGTATAATTTTTCAGGCCAATCTTGGCCGTTCATTTTCCTTAAAGGACCTGTGGCTGGGGCTCATTCCTGGGCTTATAAGGCCGGGAAAGGAAGGAGAAAGGCTCATTTCTAAAGTTCATCTTCTCTTTCTAGATTTAAGAGAGAGGTGAGGAAGAAGAAGTGAAATCCGGCTGCCGGTGGTGCTGCGGTGGTCCAAATCGCGAGCCGAGTTCGGATTTGTGAAGGCAACGCTGCTGCGAAGGCTTTCATCGGTCTCAAATTTCTCTCCATGGCTCCGAAGCGAGTTCCTAGGGTAACGATTTCCTGCTTGGACATGTGAAGTCCTTAATTCCTGCATTGCATAGGGAAAACCCTTCCCCGCGAGTGTGTGGTGGGTTGTGGCGTCCCTTGGGGTAGATATGTGAAGTCCCCCTTGTTAGAGTCCGGAATTGGAGTACGGATCTAGGCATGCTGTGTGAAGCCCATCTGGACATGGTCTGGATTGGTGATGTTTGTTTGCATATCGGAGAAGACTCCGTGATTCTTGCTTGTAGGCATGATGGATAAAGTATTGGAGGAAGTCCAGGAAATTTTGAGAGTTGGACTCTCTTGTAGCCGTGCATTGCTACTTTGTGTGAGGTTGAGCCGTGGGGCTGCAACTAGGCAAATGCCTTGGTGGTGGAACGGGCAAGGTGAAGCTGTACCCGCGTCAGTCCAGGCTTGAGTCTGACGATTTGAGCAACGGGCAAGGTGGATCTGTACCCGCGTTATGGTTGTCTAACCTTGGGTGCTTAAGACCCTGTTAGGATCACATAGCGAGAGTCGACGGCCTGTGTGCCGATCAGACTAGAATGCTCATATTAGACCGTTATGTCTGGGACCTCTGAACGGTGGTGTGGCCGTGGAACTACGGAACACCGATAATGTGCCCTGAGTGCACGGAGCGTCGGGTCGTCGAGCCGATGTTTGTGATATGTGACTGTGCGGGCGTGCACGTCTTGCTTGAATTGCTATATATCGTATTGGAAGATTGCTATGTAGGGATGGAATTCCGCTGCCCCGTGCCAGGGGCAGGGTCGTTATAATTGGTCAGCTGAATGCTGACCGTTGCCCTGTTTGCCACCACTTGGTGGATTGGTTCTTACAGGTACTGGAGGTGCTGGTCCGAGCGGGACTTAGAGGGTTGAAGCCCAAAGCTGCGCTGCTGCCCTCGAAGGCATTGTTTGTTTCTTTTGTTCATGTGTGGCCGGCCTGCGTGCCGATGTCTGTAATCCACACTCTTGTTAAGAGAAACTGTTGTAAGGCCTTAAGGCCAGACTCTTGTGATGTTTGTATATATTCCTAAGTTTTAGTGGACAATATTCTTTATCTTGAGTTCAATTATTCAACCGTGAAACTTCCGCTAGAATGCTCTGTGTTAGGATGCGTGGTTATGATATTATTTCGTAGCGTCTCCGCCTGTTTGTGGAATATGGTGTGGGGCCCCGGCCGGACCCTCTATTATATTCTTCTTGACGGGTAGAGGTGTTACAATATCATCTCATTTCCACTCAGGAATAGGCAATGATTATAAGTATCTGTCAGGCTTTTGATGTTCTACATTCACAAGTTGGCATGTGTGACATTTGACAATATATTTGATTACATTCGTATTCATTCCTGACCATTAGAAGTCTTGTTTGAGGTCTTGGTACATTTTCGTTCTTCCGGGGTGAATTAAATAGGTTGTATTATGCACTTCATAAAGTATTTCTGCTCGAAGTATATCGATATTAGGAATACACAATCTTTCATTCAGAAATAATAATCCATCCTTCTCTATAAAAGCAGTTGATTGTCCACTTTTTATCTTTTCCTAAATTTTCACAAATATAAGATCCCGATTCATCACTTTCCTTACTCTTTCTTTAATGGAATGCTACACCATTAGTTGAAAGAGTAAGCCTTGAGTCTGGGAGGTAGTTATACAAGTAAGTAATCCAAAATTTTGTATCTCTCACAACAACTCATTTTGCTCGGTTAGTGGAACAATCATAGGTGTTAAGTGTTTCCTACATAGGGTATCAGCTACTACATTCGCTTTATCGGGTTAGTATTTGGTATCAACGTCATAGTCTTTGATAAGTTTTAATTACCGTCTCTAGTTCATATTTATTTCATTTTGGGAGAAAATATACTTTAAACTATTGTGATATATAAAAATCTCATATTGAGCACCATATAAGTAATGTCGCCAGATTTTTAGGGCAAATATGACAGCTACCAACTCCAAATCATGAGTCGGGTAATTACGCTTAGAATCCTTCAATTTTCTTAAAGCATAAGTTATGACTTTACCACTCTGCATTAAAACACATTCATGGTCTTCCAGGGATGTATCACTATAAATTGAAAATTCCTCAATGCAACATGACATGTCTAACACCGGTACAGTGGTTAATCTTGCTTTTAATTCATCAAATGCTTTCTAACTTTCTTCAGTCCAAAGAAAGAGAATGTTCTTTCGGGTTAGTTAGTAAGTGGTAGTGCAATCGCTAAAAAATCTTTAACAAATTTTCTGTAATAGTCTGCTAACCCGATAAAGCTCAAAATTTCTATGATAGTAGTCGGTGTCTTGGCCGATTCATAATTGCTTCTACTTTTGCTGGATCTACAGATAATCCATGCTCCATAATGACATGACCCAAGAAGGAGACTTTATTTAACCAAAAATTATATTTTGTAAACTTTGCCTATAAGATATGATTTTTCAATGTCTGCAACACAATCTTTAAGTATTATGTATGTTCACCCTTATTTTTCAAATATATCAGAATGTCATCGATAAATACAATAGCAAACTTGTTCAAGAATTCCTTGAATGCATAGTTCATTAATTCCATAAAAACAGCTGGCGCGTTTGTCAATCCAAACCGCATGACTACGAACTCAGTGTCTGTATCTCGTACTAAATACAGTTTTGTAAATATCGTCTTCCTTGATTCACATTTGATGATATCCCGATCTTAAGCCAATCTTAGAAAAGACTTTTGCATTAACCAATTGATCGAATAGATCGTCAATGCGAGGTAGAGAATACTGATTTCGAATTGTCAACTTATTAAGTTCTCGATAGTCGACACATAATCGAAATGAACCATCTTTCTTTTTAACGAAAACGCATTGGAGCTCCTAATGGTGAAGTGCTTGGTCATATAAAATCTTTATCGAGTAATTCCTGTAGTTGGCTTTTAAATTCTACCAATTCTTTAAGAGCTATACGATAGGGTGCTTTTGCTATTGGGGTAGCCCCTTCCACCAAGTTGATGGTAAACTCAACCTCCCTTGATGGGGGTATCCCTGGTAATTCTTCTAGAAATACTTCGAGAAAATCACACACTACTAGAACTGTAGTCGGTTCACATATTGTACAATCTCATACTCGTTGAGTGGAACCCAGAGGCACCAAGGGTCAGGCTTGGACTAGCTTCGGGCTAGATTTGGGCTTTCGAGCAGAAGAGCTCTCGCCTAGGAGTCGGCGAGATCACTCGCGCCAAGCCCCAACCGAGACCCACTTCTGCCCAGAGGTGGGCGAGAGGGCTCGCGCCTCGTGGAGGGCGGGAGCTGGCTCGGTCCGGGGGATTCTTCAACACCTTTTTAGCTCCCACCAAGTGAGGGCAGGAGGGTTCTTGGCATAGGGGTTCTCGCCGGGTGGGGCTCAGGGTGAAATTATCTAGTTGCCCTCAGGTAAATTACCTATATGCCCCTAGGGTCTGCGTTTAGTATTTCATGACAGCGGGATTTGGCTATTGACAGATAAGCAAGGGGTAATTTAGTAATTTTAGGTCAGCGAAGACTATAAATAGACTCGCAGGGGCTCTTCAGAAGAGAGGGCTTTTTTTTTTCTCTAAAACTCTCTAGTGCTTTCTGAGGAGCTCTAAGGCCAGCTTTTGGCTTCGGAGGGGAAGCTCTCAGATATCTTCCGGGTAAGAGATGAGACCTCCCTGTTGAGGCTTTGGGTCAGTTCTAGGTCCTTTACAACCAATCAGGGATCAGAGCTTGGAAGAAGTAGGTGTTGGTTGCGCCCCCTATTTTCTAACTCTCGTTGAGGTCAAGTTTTGGCTTCAACACATGTCACTATCTTAGTTCACTTAATCATCATTAATGTTCTTCACAACCTTTTCTTAGTTTCTTTATTGCCTTTAAAGATAAAATTATAATTTTTGAAATTTCATCCATTCCTTTAAAACTACATTGTATTTGATCGTTCAACTTGAGTGTAATTTCTTTCTTTTTATAGTTGATGATGACTTCGCGTCTTGATAACCAATCCATCTCTAGAATGATATCAAATTTGGATAGAGGTAGAACCGCAACATCTGCTTCTATTGGTTTATTAGCAATCGTTAGTCACACTGTACATTTAAGCCCTTTAGTAATCTCAGTATTATTGGGCATTGTAACTCTCAATTTCTCAAGAGATGCATGAGATTCTAACCTTAATTGTTTAATTGCTCTTGAGATATGAAGGACTGATTAGCTCATGTATCAAATAATACCTTTATTAGGTGATTGTGCACATAGATCATACATGTGATAACTGTATCATCAGCTTTAGCCCCTGCTGGTTCATATTGAAGACCCTAGGCTGCACCTATCTTTCTTCTCTGATTTCCACTACATATCCAGATGTTTTGATACATTTACCTTTATCAACTCTTTCGCACGTGCTGACATCAAGATAATGAAATATTGGTACTTGGCTGGGACAACTCCTAGTATTCTTTTTAGGTATTGTTTTCCACAATGGACAATTTATCTGCGATGTCCTAGCTTCTGACATTTAAAACAAACTCCGGTTCTCTTCATACATTCGCCAAAATGATTCTTCTCACATTTTGTATATAGGGGCTTCATAGTATTACTGTTGGCCCCATTTTCACTTTGAGTTTTCATTGGGGGACCTCCTTTCTTTCTTTTCCAATTCGAACCTCCACTCGCTCATGAGGAATCCACTTTGTCCCTCTGGAAGCCTCTTTTTTTGAAACTGTGAGGACCCCATTTTGGACCCCACATAATTCTGTATCTAAGCTGCGGTCAAGACAGTTATCCCAGGACGAAGTAAGGCTAGTGAGTAACAAAATAATACACATAATAAGACGTACCTCAAATATTGCCAATGTCCATGTGTCCTTTTATTTTATCCACGATCAATTTCACTCGTCAATACGAACCCAAAACTATGTCAAGTACTGCACCAAAAGAGGACGGGCTTAGTCATAACATATGACTAAGTGAGGTGCATACCTGTTTAATTGCTGTACACTAACAAATGTAAAAGCTTTAGCAATGCTATAAACATATATCTTTCGAAATCATGTAGCATACCTGTCCTGAAACTGTGTACTGTGTATCAATTTTATCTCTGTCATGTTAGTATTCCTGAAAACTATATAAACAATGTAACTGTAATCCTATCTCAGTTCTATCTGTATAATCATTTTACATACCTGTATTGCCACTGTGTATCCACTTTATCTCGGTCATATTAGTATGTATAAAACCATATAATCAGTTATAGAACAATTTCATCAGTAGCTCAGGAAACAATGTAAGCCATGAAACAATGTAAGCCATGAAACTGTAATCATGCAATTTATGTAAACAATGTAACTGTAAAACTATGTAACTGTGAATCTATCTCAATTCCACCCATTTATTTATCATTCTTATGGTACCTTATATTTTAGGTCATGATAAGGGTAACTGTCACAGTATCAATATCAGTATCCGTATTTCAGTATTTCATTCTTTGGGCCCGACCCTTCCGGGTCATCAGTATACCAAAACCAGTACGTACAACACGCGTTTATGCCCTCAGGCTCAACTGGTTTGGCAAATCATCAGTATTTGTATGCGCATTCATGTTCAGTTATACCCTTATCAGTACCTTGCATCGATGCATTCTTATTTATGTTTGTCGTCCATTTCATTCCTATACTTATAGTTCATTGATTTCTTAATCCCCTCAGAATCTAATCACATGTGTACCTTTATAAAGGCCATACATCTGCGAGTAATCATTATCAGTGATGTACAAGTATCCCATGCAACATAAGCGAGTAATCATGAGAGTGCAATACTAAAAATATTAGTGCACAGAACTGAAAAAGAGGGCAATAAAGCATGAACAGAAGCAAGTAGCTTGCACCATCAGTTAATCTTCCTTTCATAGCCTTTCATGTCCCCGTCGCGCCTATTTTGAGAGCCATCCTTCACGGTATCTGTATAAAACTTGTATCACTTAGGGTCTTTTATACCGGGGTTGCGCCTCGTTATAGCTACGACATTGTCGATTGTTTTAACATCATTTGGAAGCTACTTCAAATTTATAAACAAAACATAGGTAAAGTAATTCTTTCCCATAGCTAACAGTCCAAAGAATATCCAGATAATAAGCCATAGTATAGCACTTAAATGAAACTAGTGTCCAACAGAACTAAACAATAGAAATCAGCCGGCCATTAGGTAAAGCAATGGCTAACAGTCAGTTCATCGAGCTGTTATTAACTAAGAAATAGTGGGAAGAAACATTCCGCCAACATAAAGAAGCAATAACTAGGTAGGAGTAGAGCAGTGCTAGAGAAGATCTCCCAATAGGTAAAGCATGTATAATCCCTGAAGAAAAACAGGTTGCAATACAGCCGATTCTAAGGGCCAAGCATTCGACCCAACAAACGCCCCCTAATCAATAAAAACCTTAACGAATTTCCACGTAATGCAAACCAAAACAGCCATTAAGGGAGAGAAGGAGGAAGAAAGCTCACAATGGCCGGTTTGAAGTTGAGATCCACAGATCAGGCACAAACCCTTGTCGTGCTCTCGCCAAGTACACAGAAGCCTTTCCGATGCCGAACAGAGAAGCGTGATGGAGCAGGAAGAAGGACGGAACATCTCAACCCTAGCTCCCTTTCCGCCCGTCTCCCTTTCCAGGCGGTGTAAAAGATGAGAAGCAGTGAAAAGCGATGAAAGGAATAGACTCGGGCATAGGTCATAATGCCACCGCTTATCAATACCACCGCCTCAATTAATTGAAGCTGTCATCTCTGAAGATACCAAACCCAAATATAATAAAGTGAAAACCCAGTACAACCATTCCCCAAGTGAAACACATGTCCATGATTATATCCATATAATGAAATTGTACAATATAAGAAAAAATAGAGAAATCAACACGGGTGCCATGAATTTTCTCAATCTTTCATTTGTGACTTCAAGCCGACACTGATTCTTTCATTTTCATCATAGGGGATATTTATTATTGAGATGTAATTATCAGTTTGGGTCATTTCATATATTAGGCCGTTACAAAACTCTCCCCCTCTTATAAACTTTTCGTCCTCGAAAACAGGACACGATATCAACTCGGACAGGAGTTCAACGTGACGAGATATATTACATGCGTTCGTAATCTTGCACCTTCACAAGGGCACATCTACATCTTTAAAGCTCATTTCACTCACTCCACAATTTCTATGCCGCTCGTACAATTAGCATGACGTTTAACCTCAAACGTTTATAACATGTTCCTTATACCCATCTTATACTATTACATTTTATTTCCACTTCCAATTTATCGTTAACACACATCACATTTTAGATCTTTTCATAACTGATCGGGACATAAAAGAGACACTGTCGTTATCTTACCAATTCCTATGCCATCCTACTTCACCATATCTCTTTGTGCATCAATTTGGGTGTTACACCCCATATTGTATACTTGTGTCCGTTTTGATATTTGAACCTTTTCATGGCGTGTCATTTCACACAGTTCATATTGTTAACTTTCATAAAAAAAAATATCAGGTGTATGTGATATACATTGACTTCGTTGTTGTTGACGTCATAAATCATAACTTGATGCCAAGATGACTTACCATGATAACATTTCTTATTCAAAGTTAGTTGACATGTTTTACAAATGTTTGACAATGGTTCTATTGGAAAGCCATAATTTAAAGCTCGTCATTTGCACACCCTTCATTACATGTTCATCGAATCTTTCATATTTCTCATATTTCATTCGTATGCCTCGTATCGGAAAAGCAATATCTCGTTCGACTGGGAGTCCCTTACATATAGTTCTTATGGTTGTGTACAAGTTGATTACGTTTTGAAGTTAAGCCTTCAATGTGTACTCTTAACGTCGTATCATGTGTAAATAGTCTGTACTCACCACGGCCGAACTTCGTGAAAACCTGGCTCTGATACCATTTGTGAGGACCCCATTTTGGACCCCACATAATTCTGTATCTAAGTTGCGGTCAAGACAGTTATCCCAGGACGAAGTAAGGCTAGTGAGTAACAAAATAATACACATAATAAGACGTACCTCAAATATTGCCGATGTCCATGTGTCCTTTTATTTTATCCACGATCAATTTCACTCGTCAATACGAACCCAAAACTATGTCAAGTACTGCACCAAAAGAGGACGGGCTTAGTCATAACATATGACTAAGTGAGGTGCATACCTGTTTAATTGCTGTACACTAACAAATGTAAAAGCTTTAGTAATGCTATAAACATATATCTTTCGAAATCATGTAGCATACCTGTCCTGAAACTGTGTACTGTGTATCAATTTTATCTCTGTCATGTTAGTATTCCTGAAAACTATATAAACAATGTAACTGTAATCCTATCTCAGTTCTATCTGTATAATCATTTTACATACCTGTATTGCCACTGTGTATCCACTTTATCTCGGTCATATTAGTATGTATAAAACCATATAATCAGTTATAGAACAATTTCATCAGTAGCTCAGGAAACAATGTAAGCCATGAAACAATGTAAGCCATGAAACTGTAATCATGCAATTTATGTAAACAATGTAACTGTAAAACTATGTAACTGTGAATCTATCTCAATTCCACCCATTTATTTATCATTCTTATGGTACCTTATATTTTAGGTCATGATAAGGGTAACTGTCACAGTATCAATATCAGTATCCGTATTTCAGTATTTCATTCTTTGGGCCCGACCCTTCCGGGTCATCAGTATACCAAAACCAGTACGTACAACACGCGTTTATGCCCTCAAGCTCGACTAGTTTGGCAAATCATCAGTATTTGTATGCGCATTCATGTTCAGTTATACCCTTATCAGTACCTTGCATCGATGCATTCTTATTTATGTTTGTCGTCCATTTCATTCCTATACTTATAGTTCATTGATTTCTTAATCCCCTCAGAATCTAATCACATGTGTACCTTTATAAAGGCCATACATCTGCGAGTAATCATTATCAGTGATGTACAAGTATCCCATGCAACATAAGCGAGTAATCATGAGAGTGCAATACTAAAAATATTAGTGCACAGAACTGAAAAAGAGGGCAATAAAGCATGAACAGAAGCAAGTAGCTTGCACCATCCGTTAATCTTCCTTTCATAGCCTTTCATGTCCCCGTCGCGCCTATTTTGAGAGCCATCCTTCACGGTATCTGTATAAAACTTTTATCACTTAGGGTCTTTTATACCGGGGTTGCGCCTCGTTATAGCTACGACATTGTCGATTGTTTTAACATCATTTGGAAGCTACTTCAAATTTATAAACAAAACATAGGTAAAGTAATTCTTTCCCATAGCTAACAGTCCAAAGAATATCCAGATAATAAGCCATAGTATAGCACTTAAATGAAACTAGTGTCCAACAGAACTAAACAACAGAAATCAGCCGGCCATTAGGTAAAGCAATGGCTAACAGTCAGTTCATCGAGCTGTTATTAACTAAGAAATATTGGGAAAAAACATTCCGCCAACATAAAGAAGCAATAACTAGGTAGGAGTAGAGCAGTGCTAGAGAAGATCTCCCAATAGGTAAAGCATGTATAATCCCTGAAGAAAAACAGGTTGCAATACAGCCGATTCTTAGGGCCAAGCATTCGACCCAACAAACGCCCCCTAATCAATAAAAACCTTAACGAATTTCCACGTAATGCAAACCAAAACAGCCATTAAGGGAGAGAAGGAGGAAGAAAGCTCACAATGGCCGGTTTGAAGTTGAGATCCACAGATCAGGCACAAACCCTTGTCGTGCTCTCGCCAAGTACACAGAAGCCTTTCCGATGCCGAACAGAGAAGCGTGATGGAGCAGGAAGAAGGACGGAACATCTCAACCCTAGCTCCCTTTCCGCCCGTCGCCCTTTCCAGGCAGTGTAAAAGATGAGAAGCAGTGAAAAGAGATGAAAGGAATAGACTCGGGCATAGGTCATAATGCCACCGCTTATCAATACCACCGCCTCAATTAATTGAAGTTGTCATCTCTGAAGATACCAAACCCAAATATAAAAAAGTGAAAACCCAGTACAACCATTCCCCAAGTGAAACACATGTCCATGATTATATCCATATAATGAAATTGTACAATATAAGAAAAAAATAGAGAAATCAACACGGGTGCCATGAATTTTCTCAATCTTTCATTTGTGACTTCAAGCCGACACTGATTCTTTCATTTTCATCATAGGGGATATTTATTATTGAGATGTAATTATCACTTTCTACGCTAGAAGTGTTGGGAGTGGCTTCCTCTGATACTATTTAATTGTAACAGCCTCACTTTTTAGGCTACCATCATAATTTTCATTTTATTTTCCATAATACATCAGAGGCGCGAAAAATTGAACATTCAACTGTTATGATTACATAGTACATAAAGAAAAAGTGCAAAAAAAAACAAAATATTTTATTTATTTAACATATGATCAAGTACATCTGATCATCCAAAAGATAACCCAACATATGCATACAGAAGGTGGATATCTCATATATATGCTACATAGATGAGTGCATCACATGACTACAACAAAATGTGACTATGAGCAACATATCAAAACTACATTACTACGCTACAAGAAAAAGACACTTTAGACTACTGGAAGCAGAACTTGAACTCGTCACGAGGGCAATCTGGATCATGGCAGGCAACCTTGTGGGCATCTAGAACTCCGATGACTGTAGTGATGACTTTGACCCAAATCTTGTACATCTTCTCGCGACGTTAAGGGGGCTGGCTAGAAGTGTTGGGAGTGGCTTCCTCCTTGACCTGTTTAGTTACATTTTCCATTAGTCAAAAGACTAATTGAATTCTCATGAATCCCTTTATTACTATAGTGACTTATTTATAGTTTGTGGATTATTCATTTCATATTCTCTTAATTACGTTATCTCTCATTTATCTTCTTCATATCAATTTTTTTCCATCTTCATCTCATTGTTATCTCATTTTTTTATCATCTATTTATATTTATTTTCATGTGTTTTGCATTGGTTTTTGTTTCCTTAGTTCTTTTACATTCTCGTATTGTTAGTGACAACGTTAAGGGTATATTAACATTTCATGACATTTATATAGCGCAGTTGCGTGCCTTTTATATTCACACACATTCTTTTACTTGTCTTTTCTTATTCGCACGCATACTTTCATTCCATTATACGTTGGGAGGGCATTCACCCCACCTCCACTAGTTGGGTTCACCCTTAACCTAGCTCATTTCATCACATTATTCATTTACTTTTCATTTTTCTTTATTTACATAATTTTTTAGATTCATCTTCGTTACAACATAAAGCATATTTAGAAATAATAATCATGTAAATTTGAAATGAGAGCAATTATAAAAAGGTTAAGAACTCACTGTAGCCTTCTCCTTTCCTTTATCACTTCCACCATCATTATTATGTCTTCCACTGACACGGGATGTCATGACCTATATTAGACCATTTTTAATTATCAACCGTAAACAACTTAAAGATATCAATTTGATGTTTCTAATTAGGTCAAACATATCATAATTACCTTTAATGGGCTCCACCTGACCTAATTAGCTCAAAGGAGGCTTACATGAGTTAGGGGTTTGCTGCTCTAATTTTAAATTAGGATTGTTCACTATTTTTGTGAATAATTGAATTCTCATGAATCCCTTTATTACTATAGTGACTTATTTATAGTTTGTGGATTATTCATTTCATATTCTCTTAATTACGTTATCTCTCATTTATCTTCTTCATATCAATTTTTTTTTCATCTTCATCTCATTGTTATCTCATTTTTTTATCATCTATTTGTATTTATTTTCATGTGCTTTGCATTGGTTTTTGTTTCCTTAGTTCTTTTACATTCTCGTATTGTTAGTGACAACGTTAAGGATATATTAACATTTCATGACATTTATATAGCGCAGTTGCGTGCCTTTCATATTCACACACATTCTTTTACTTGTCTTTTCTTATTCACACGCATACTTTCATTCCATTATACGTTGGGAGGGCATTCACCCCACCTCCACTAGTTGGGTTCACCCTTAACCTAGCTCATTTCATCACATTATTCATTTACTTTTCATTTTTCTTTATTTACATAATTTTTTAGATTCATCTTCGTTACAACATAAAGCATATTTAGAAATAATAATCATGTAAATCTGAAATGAGAACAATTATAAAAAGGTTAAGAACTCACTGTAGCCTTCTCCTTTCCTTTATCACTTCCACCATCATTATTATGTCTTCCACTGACACGGAATGTCATGACCTATATTAGACCATTTTTAATTATCAACCGTAAACAACTTAAAGATATCAATTTGATGTTTCTAATTAGGTCAAACATATCATAATTATCTTTAATGGGCTCCACCTGACCTAATTAGCTCAAAGGAGGCTTACATGAGTTAGGGGTTTGCTGCTCTAATTTTAAATTAGGATTGTTCACTATTTTTGTGAAGGGACAACAATATTTAACTTACAAATAATTATTTAGAGAAAAAGAAATTGTCTTTCCCTCCAATATTTAATACTAGAAGACAATGAGGATAGGGTTTTACTAAAATTAGAGGAGTATACTTGCTAAGAGTTCTTCCACATCCTCATACATACTCCTAAATTTCGAAATCCCTAGTATATCACTTAGGGTTTCTCCAAAGTGACTTGAAATCGGGGATTAGGGCATGAGAAAACTTTACAGAATTTTTTCATATGAAAATAAGTGAAAGAAATCTCAAAACCCCAAATCATAAGTTTCTACCCTTTTCAATCTGTGTAAAATCTTCATAAAAGAAACAAGAGAAATGAAGAGGAAGAGATTACCTCTCAAATGGAAGAGAAATCATCAAAAACGGAGGAGAATGAGGCTCTCGATGGAGCTCGCGGCGTGCGGCTTTCTGTCGGCTTCTGCACTCTTGCGTCCGGGTCTGGGAGGAAATGAACATCGACTTCTTTTTTTTCTTTTTATCGGGCACCGTTTTATCTGGGAGTGACACACATGCCCAATTCAAGCATAATTCACTGGTGAACCGCCCGGTTCAGTTCTTTTCCTGTTTGATATAAGAATGTTGTGATATTGGCACACCACATGTTAGATTTGGTGGCGCCACAATTTTTACCGGTCTTGGAGGAGATATCCATCGGTGTTGGGAGAAGTTGTTGCCGTCGGGTTTTGTGGAGATTGTCATCGGCGTTACAATGGACGTTCTCTAAAGCGGAGAGACGCGGTATCGAAGACGTGCACGTGTGCAGTTAGGCTCAACTGTGTTTTCTCTCCGGTGGTGGCGTTGTTCTCCGGTGGTGGTGCAGTTGAACGTCGAACTTCGACGTTGAAGGTTCCGGTGAACAGGGCAGACCTAGATGGAGACACACCCGGGCACGTGCCCTGGTCAGATTTTTACTTTTTTTTTCTGAAGGTAGCACAGTAGCCTATCCTATGCTTTTTCTTGTCATTGTTGCTTGTGCAGACTACTAACACATGATTTAAAGCTTATATTTTCCAACTGCAACTTTATAGAAATCTCTACTCCCAATAGAGTCATCTGACATCAATATCTACTACACCTCGGCAAAAAATTCTTCTCAGGCGGCAGAATATCTCTCTTCTATGTGGAATATCTCTCGTCTTCGGAAAGTGCTTAGCGGCCGTATACCGCCGGAGGTGGAAGTGCTCCAACTTTGGAGAGCAACATCAATGGCAGCATACCACGAAGGCTTGACACGAACTGCGCTCTTCAACCCCTCAGCCTCTCATCCAACTAGCTTGCCGGTAATCTCCTGCCAGATCTGTGCTTCAAGAATAATCTACACACTCTGATTGCTCTCAGAAATTTCCTCGTGGCAATATATTTAATTTGTAGCCTCCATAGCATCTTTTACACTCTTTGTCAATGGCCGGTTGATCCAATGTAAATTTCATCGATGATAATTATTATTTTTCTCACTCAATGACCTCCTTTTAGTGATTTTTTTTATTTGTCAACCAGTAATTTTTTGTTACGTCTCTCCGTGAAAAATTAGATTCATAGATTTTCTTTCATTTTGCTTTAAAAATTAAAACCATGAAATGTGTCGAATATAAAATTATAAGCACTAATTTTCTTGCTTGAGAAAATAAAATTCGATATGAAAATTTTTATTATTTTGGAAGAAACATTAGACCTCGGCATTCTTCTCTTACAAAGGATAACACTAATGGATAACACAAGAGAGTCTCATGGTTATGATTTGGATTTTATTAAATCATCAATTAATTTTATCTAGAAATGAGTGAATCATATCTTGTTAAAATTAGTGAATAATGTCTCGTTAGATTCTCTTTAAATTTATTTGTTAATAAACCCAATTGTTCTTCAGTTTGTGACGTAGGTTATAAAAAATTAAAATTTATTACTTGGTGCCCGGATTTGATGAAAATCTGGGTCCGCCACTGCCGGTGAAGCTCGTGTGTCTGCGTGACGGATTGTCGTCCAGTTCTCAGATTTTCGCTACGAATCATGCGTGTTCTCAGCATTTATGACGTACTCGCCGAACAGGGGCGGATCTAGAGGGGGGCCCGAGGGACACTGACACCCCCATTATTTTTCAAAATGATTAGTGTATTTGGATTCCTCTCGTCGAGGCAATGAATTTTGACTGCTTATACGTCAAAAACAGTTGCCAGATGAGGGAGAAACAACTCTGATAAGATTGAAACGTTTAAATTTTTTTTTGAAGGAAGTTGATGTCTAGCCTCCCATGTTATAATTTTTAGAACCCAGTGACGCATTCAAAAAAAAAATTTTGTGCACCCCCATTATCAATCTGTGCACCCCATTATTAATTTTCTGGATACGCCACTGTCGCCGAACAACCATTTTCTTCTTCTTTTTTTTATTCATGTATTTTCATTTATATATTTTTCTTCCTGTTTTATTCATGTAGTCGCCAAACACTCATTTTTCTTCCTACATTTATTATAATTCAGCCCCTAAGAACACATCAGCAGCTAAACATTTCAAAACTAAAACTCTGATCATCAAATTCCACTTGAATAAATCTT
Organism: Platanthera zijinensis; assembly: GCA_039513925.1. Lineage (NCBI taxonomy): Eukaryota > Viridiplantae > Streptophyta > Magnoliopsida > Asparagales > Orchidaceae > Platanthera > Platanthera zijinensis. The sequence goes on from CM077078.1 coordinate 262,289,712, forward strand.
TTGAGCATCTCTGTCATTTTAAGGGCGCAAGATCTACACCATTCCATTGAAGCTGCAGTCTACCATTTTCATATTATGAGCTCCTCAGCGATTAACCTACTCGCCACAACTCTGTTCGCCGAAAATAAGTTTCCTCGTCTCCGAAAAACTCTACTCCGAAAATCTAACAAACTACCGACCGCCGTCCATGGGATCGCCGCCTTCTGCCACCGCCGCCCGGAGAATCCCGGCGCCCAGGTTTCCTCATTTGTGTTATTGATGCTATGTTTCAATTGGGCTTTCTAGGGTTCTGACCTGCTTCCTCTTTTGGTTCAATTCAGAATGGCCCGCCATTACCTGCCGAATTCTTTGCTCCGTGGAAGGTAATAAATAGTTCTGTTATTGGTGTTGATTTCCCCCTTATTTGTAAAATTTTGTGTCCAGATAAGTAAGGAGGAGCTGAGGGAGAGAGTGGAGAAGCTAGGGCTTGCGGCTGTGCTTGCTTATGGGATCTTTGATGGAGCGACGTATTCCACTTTTTTCGTTCTTGCATTTCTCGGATACGAGAAGAGCACCGGGAAGAATCCAGCCGCCAATCTGCAAGCTCTCTTAGGCGTGGGTACATTTGGATTTTATTCATTTATTTTCTTACATTTGTGTTAGATTTCAGTTTTCCAATCTTCGACTACATTTAGAATTTTTTTTTTTTGAAGTATTAGGGCCGTTAGGCTCATATGAATTGTCTTTAGTGGAATTGGAATTAGAATTGAGAGTCTGAGTATGGAACAAAGTCCTTATGCACGAGATAGTGGCATCGATAATGAAGTGCCTGCACTACGATCATAATTCGAGCATTTTTGCCGAGCGCCATTTAGCTTCTCGCTGGAGTAAGCAATTGGATGACCCTCCTGGCTAAGTGCTTGACGAATCCCAACTCAAATGCATTGGAAAAATCAGGGAGACGCATAACAATGTGCGAGACCAATATAGGAAGGTCCAGCCTGGCATCCCACGGATCCTGCCCCTTGTACATTGAAGGAAATTTCCAGCCAAGCCTTGCTGGATATTGGAGGAATAACCGGGCAATCACTGCTTACCTAAAATAGAATCGTGTACCTAAAATTGTTAAAATTACTAAGTTTAGTCACCCTTGTAAATCTATTTATACAGCGAATGTATGAGAAGCAATACAGCTTGTAGTTGGTTTCAAACTCTTCTTCTTCTCTGCTCTTGTTTCTTATTTTCTTCACATGGTATCAGAGGGAGACGCCATGACTCCCGCTGCAGAAAATATTTCCACCTCCTCCGCAGTTCATACTCCCTCCACCCATGATACTATCGCCATCAACTTGGAGTCTACCCTCCCTACCGTGAAATCAATCCGGCAGGATGTGTCGATTCGGCTCAAATCGACAAACTACCTCCCATGGAAGACGCAGGTTCTTCCCGTCCTCCGTTCGCTTGGACTGGTCGGGTTTATTGATGGATCTGCAACCCGTCCCGACCCCGACGATCTTTCGCCAAACGCTGTCCAATGGCATCGCCTCGATCAGATGGTTTTGGCATGGCTCACCAACTCTCTCTCTGAGGCAGCCGTTACTCAAATCGGCACTTGTGCAACCTCGGCTGAGGTTTGGCACTCTTTGGAGGTGCTGTATGGAACTCTTACACGTTCCCAAATTCTCCAACTCAAAACCGAGCTTCAGTCCATGACCAAAGGAGCTCTCTCTATGGCCGACTACGTCCAACGGGTCAAATCTATTTCCCAAAACCTTGCAAACGCCGGCAAACCCATTGACGAGGATGATCTCGTCATGTGGCTTCTTCGCGGTCTTGGATCTGAGTTTGATCCCATTGTTGCGGCCATAAACCTTTCCCGAGACTCTCCCACGGTGGATGAAGTCACCGCTCTACTATTTGATTTCGAGCTCCGACTCCAAACAACACGACGAGACATTGTTCAACCCACTGCGATGTACTCGGCCCGAGGTCGTGGCCGAACCCATTTTGGAAATCGCAGTGTTCGTGGTCGCGGGAAATTTGGTGATGGCCAAGGTGGAGGTCGGACTAGCCAGAACCGCGCACCTCCTTCACCTACAACTTCTCGTGGGGGTCGTGGAACACCAGGGCAACGTCTTAAAGGCGCACCTCGCACAACTGATGATTCCAACGTGGTGTGTTTTCGCTGCGGTCATCCCTATCACAAAGCCAACAATTGTTTTGCCCCAGATTCGGTCATCACAAATCAGGTTCAATCTTTTGCCGCTATAAATTTATCTGACCAGGTTGATCACGCATGGTATCCTGACACTGGCGCAACAAACCATATGACCGCTGATACTGCTCAACTTGAAGGTATGACCCCATACTCTGGTCTTGATTCAGTAATGGTTGGAAATGGGACTGGTTTACCTATTACTCATGTGGCCAAGGTATCCATCCCACGCACATCAGTCCATCTAGACCGTGTTCTTGTTGTTCCCAACCTGAAAAAGAACTTATTAAGTGTTTCTCAATACACTCGTGATAATGATTGCTGTTTCATTTTCTATCCATGGGGTTTTCTCATCAAGAACTTGAAGACGGGCCAGACAGTGCTGGAGGGAACTAGGCAAGGAGGACTCTATCCAATACACATGGGGACATCACCATCTGCAGTAAGCCTCTTCACCAATAAAACCGATGGGGACACTTGGCATGCTCGTTTGGGACATCCATCCTTTTCTTTAATGAAATCCTTGTACCCGTTGTTAAACATTAGTTTCTCGATTAATAAATTTTTTTGCCGAAGTTGTCAAATGGGAAAAGCGTCCAAATTACCGTTCACTCGTCGTAAGTCCTATTCCACTCAAACTTTACATACTCTCCACAGTGATGTCTGGGGCCCGGCTCCTACCTCCTCCATTGACGGTTTTCGGTTTTACCTCATCATCGTTGATGAGTGTTCCCGATTTTCATGGTATTTTCCGCTTCGTCGCAAATCTGAAGTTGGCCTTCTCTTCATACAGTTCATTAAGCTCATGGAAAAGCAACTTGATAAAACAGTAAAATTTGTCCAAACAGATGGTGGTGGGGAATTTATGAGCCATACTCTTCAAGAATTCTTCTTATCCCATGGTATTTCTCATCTTGTCTCTTGTCCAGGGACACCTGAACAAAATGGTTTAGCGGAACGCAAACATCGTCACATTGTTGAAACCGGTCTTACTCTTATGGCTCATGGGCAAACCCCAAAACAGTTTTGGAATCATGCGTTCTCCACGGCTGTATATCTGATCAACCGGTTGCCAACTACAACGGTTAACGGACGCTCTCCGTTTGAAGCTCTATTTGGTACTCGACCATCTTATGATCACCTGCGCACGTTTGGCTGTGCTTGCTTTCCTGCTTTATCCCCATTTGGCAGAGGAAAATTAGACTTCAAAACTATCGAATGCGCCTTTCTTGGCTACAGCCCGCACCATAAGGGTTATCAGTGCTTGGATCCGGTTTCGGGACGATTCTATCTCTCTCGCCATGTGTCATTTGATGAGACTCGTTTCCCCCTGGCTCAGCCATCCTCCGCCCAGGGCCCCTCAGACTTGGATTCTTCTTCTTCAAAATATTTTTCTGTCCAACCTATTCACAAATTGTTGCAGGTCACCAATGTTGACACCTCAGCACCAACACCCGGCGCTTCCCCGTCTCCGTCGAGGTCCCCGACAGTGACTCGTCCTCTCCAACACGATTGCGAGCTCGCCGCTCCTCCAGCTCGGGCTCCCGGATCCACTGCTCTCATAGATCCCGCTCTACCGGTGGATCCCCCTCCGACCCCTGCAGCCCCCGCTACTAGCGCCGTCTCCGATGACCCTCCTCCAGCACCAGGTGACGGTGTTTCCTGCTCGCCTTCCATCACGCCTCCTCCGTGGCCGGCCCATGCCGCGATTCGTCGTCCCCGAAGCTCTCGTGGCGGCTCAGGTACAACCCCCGTTGGTGCTTTGGTGCCTGGTTCCACGTCAACTCACCCCATGGTGACTCGCTCCCGCGTCGGCACCCGGCGTCCCAAGGCGCTCTACGCCTCTCGCCATCCTATCTCCTTGGCTCTACTGTCCATGGTGTCAGAACATCCTCCCGAGCCTTCTACCTATCGGCAGGCGGCCGCTGATCCCAACTGGGTTCGTGCCATGGAAGAGGAATTTGCTGCCCTTCGTCGCAACCGGACCTGGTCTCTCGTTCCATTCACTCCATCGATGAATGTTATCGGCTGTAAGTGGGTTTACAAAGTAAAACACAAGGCGGATGGTTCCATCGAACGCTACAAAGCTCGTTTGGTGGCACAAGGCTTCAATCAACGCGAAGGTTTTGACTTTACCGAAACCTTCAGTCCTGTGGTCAAGTCCAGCACTGTGCGTCTTGTTCTCTCTTTGGCTATCTCCCGTGACTGGCGTCTGCGCCAATTGGATGTTAAAAATGCGTTCCTACACGGGGACTTGCAGGAGATCGTCTACCTCAAGCAGCCACCTGGGTTTATTGACCCAACTCGGCCGAGGCATGTATGTCGCCTACACAAAGCTCTTTATGGTCTTCGCCAATCTCCTCGGGCGTGGTACAACAGATTTGCCACATCTCTTCGTCAACTTGGGTTTATTATTTGTCCGCATGATACCTCGCTGTTTCTCTGGCGTCACGGCGCGGACATTATCCTCATCTTACTTTATGTTGACGACCTCATCATCACTGGGAGCCACACGGACTTCATTTCCCGAGACTCTCCCACGGTGGATGAAGTCACCGCTCTACTATTTGATTTCCTGAGATTTGGCACTCTTTGGCCGAACCCATTTAGCTTCTCGCTGGAGTAAGCAATTGGATGACCCTCCTGGCTAAGTGCTTGACGAATCCCAACTCAAATGCATTGGAAAAATCAGGGAGACGCATAACAAGAGTAGAAGATAGTTTTTCCTTGATTTCTTCAAATGTTCATGTGTCTGCTTTCGTCCAGACAAAATCACACTTATGGAGGCAGCTTGTAAGAGGGTCATAATCAAATTAAAACTTGTGATGAACCTCTTCTAGAAGGTCCGTGAAAGCTAATGACCTCGTGAATATTCATATGAATAAGTCGTTTATTAATGGACTTGACCTCGTCAGAGTCAACATATGTGCATGATCCAGACACAATATGCCGCGGGAAATGAACAAACACAGATAAGGAACACTACTTCATATTGATATATGGATGCTCTTTTCCGAGGAGATCGAATGCTAAACGAATATGATGCAAGTGATCAGTCAGAGTCATGCAGTAATTGAGAAGGTTGGGCATAGATGACTCTATATCTAAGTCAATCGCGTGTTGAATGCCCCTCATGGGAGGGTTTTCATCTAGGAACTCCTCAGATATCATATCAGAATAATCGTTCAACAAATGGTGTTTGTCCGAATCAGTATTCATAGTGTATGTAGGGGCCCTAATAGCCAAGTGGCCGCCACTACGTACACAGCCCCGATATCTAAGTTCTCTTGCGGAAAGTTAACCCTCCTCAAGATATGTAATGCCCCGAGGATCCTGTGCTAATGGAAGATTTGACCTTACCCTTGTATGGCTCCTTGGTTTGGGTCGGGTCGGTGCTAGAGTAATCTTTCGGCCCTTATAAAAAATACACATGTGTTAGATCGAACATAACACGTGACATTGCTGTCATATAACCAAAGCCGTCCAAATTGTACATATGCTTTGTCCATATATATGACATCGCACCAGACCATGCCCTCAACAGATGCTAAACGAATCGGTACTAGACATCTATGGGTAACTTAGATAGTCGATCACCCAGAGGTGCGGTAGGGATGCAAGTGTGATTCAGCTGTGTGCTGCATACGCTACAGAACCTTCTTAGTGACAATATTGTCACAATTGCCACCGTCGGGAGCTATCTTGAGGGGCCTCCTGCTCTAGGAAAATAGGTGTAAAAGATAAAAGTAATGCACCAATATTGAGGGGCGTCCTCTTCAGCCTGAGAGGGGTGTGTAAGGGCATTTGACTACTCCAAGCTCCAGCGACCTCTATACGTCACTCTTCCAACCGCCCCCTATGGTGGTCATAACCTCTTCTCTGGTTACGTGACTTGCGTCCTCAACTTCAGTGCTTGGCTCACCCTCTTCCTCAATCAACAAGTTCCTATTAGGACATTGTGCAACCATGTGTCCTCTGCCTGAGCACCTGTAGTACAGGACGCTCCTCGGCTTTGGTGCACCGGGAATGACCACTTTGCCCTTCACATTTACGGGGATGCAGGGAGGCATTGTGGTAATCGTGGTCTAGGCGAGTCTCCTAAACGTAAAAGTATCTTGTTGTAGGCAATCTGTCTCGGACCCGCAATATGCTTATACTGCTCATACTCAAGAGCAAAATAAAATACTTGTTTGACAGTCTCAACTCTATGGAGAATCAACTCCCTCTAAATGCATGCTCTGAGTCCGGCTCGAAAGCGGGACATATTTACAATTGACTTCTCTAAGATGTCGCTTTTCACCATTAGTTCATCAAATCATGGCATGTACTTTACAACAATATGAGTCCCCTACCAAAGGGTGTAAAGGTGGTCTAAAAACTTATCTCGATATGAGTCGGGAAGGTATTTGTCCTTCAACCGCTATTTCATTTTAGACCATCTAGTGATGAGATAATATTTGTTTTGATCAAGAGAACTCTCTAAACTCGTGCATTAAATTTGGCTTGATCCTAAAATTTCATTTTGGCAAATTGGCAAACCGCACTTGACGCTCATCACTCATTTCGCACCACTCAAAATAGTGGTTCATATTGAGGAGCCAATCATTAAAAAGCCTTTGGGTCTAGGTGACCATCGAAGGATGGTGCATCAATACAAATACGTAGTGATATCATCCTCAGCAGTGGGACCTCGATGGGCAGGCTGCGAAGGCATACATGGCTCGTCGGGCTAACGATGAAACCTCATTTCATTGGGATCCTGATGGTATTCGACCCCGTGCTCGAAAGTCTACCTTAGTGGAGGGGTAGGATCTCATCGAGGAGAATCTATGACTCGTCTCCCAGGAGGTAGTGGGGCATCATGTGTGTACAACCCATATTCTTTGAGGGTGGACCCCGCCAGAGCCAGGTCAGCAAGAGTCAAAGTCAGCAAGTCAATACAGAAGTCAGAGTCAACGCACAAGATGATAGAAGGCCTGGGCGAGTATGGCGAGCTCCCCTCACATACTCGTCAGGTAGACGACTAGGTCAGTTACTCGCCCAACCCGAGTGAGCTCCCCCAAGAAGACTCCTAGTTGCCAGGGGTGGGGCTATAAATAAGACCCCCCTCATCTCGGATTTGCTTATAAATAGGACCCCAGGGGTACGAGGAGATGAACTTCGGAATCTCGCAAAAGATCTCGAGCACCTCATTTCCTAGACTTCGAGCCGAGCCTTTGGATCATTTCTTCAGAGAGACAGGTCGCGAGCTAGCGACTATCCATCTTAGTCGCCACCTTGACTTAGTCACCAGCTAGAATCTACCTCGTATCCTGCTCGGCCATTTTTGGTTGTGGAGAGGAAATTTCTTCTAAGCATCCGGGTACGTGGCGAGACCTCCCTGCCGCAGCGTCTGGGGTCCTTTTTGTTGCTTGTCTATTTCTGCATCCTAGCCCGTTAGCCGTCGAACCTGACCGCTGAACCGATAACCGTAGAATGCCTTGATCCGAATTTTGGAATAGTGATTTTCCCGGCTTCAACAATGTGCATCATGTGGAAGCTCATCATTTAATGTCGGTGTTCCCCTTATTCGAAGATTAGCTTGACCTCTAGGGATCTCTAGGAAATTGACTCTATCACTAGCGTTGTCCTTAACGACATTGAACTGTGCATCTATTCTATCAAGGCGATCTAGTACCAATCAAGTGACATATCTGAATTCGAACTTGTTGCTGTCTTTGGCAGTGTTGTAGATGTTGACGAACACGTCGTACGACATAAAGGTTTGGGAGAAAAGACATGACATCGATTTTAAAAATATCGCTCGATATATTTGTTTTACCCGATATCAGGCAATATTTCATGATCGATAAAGGAGGGGGTGTAGTTGCTTGCGAACTGTAGCACTGTCGGGTGGCAACAGCTAGGATGCGGGAGGAACAAAGAGTGAATAACCTAAGGAGTAACACTAGGGGGCCTCTCGAAGTCGCACCAGTAGGAACACTGGTGGTTTTGGAAATGAGAATCCCATACTTTGATCTCTCCAAATGCAGGTTGCACACCTAAATATAGACAAATAATAGTTATGGGAATCAGATTGCTCATAATGTTCGAGATGATCTGGTGTCAAATATAACTCAAAATAAAAAATAAATGTACAAAACAGACTTGAAATGATCATCTGAACACATCAGTGGACTCTAATCCTGACAGACATGCTGATGTAGGGGTAGGCTAGTGGTCCTCGGAAGCTAGGGCTCTACGTGCACGTGGGAGGGGATATGTGATGGGATTTCATCCGATCGTGCATTTGGAGGCGCGAGACCCACGTTCGTCTATTCCCGCAGGAACGCTTGATCGGACCGCCGATCCGACTCCGCGGTTGCGTCCGGAACGTCGCTGCGAGTCGAAATTATATATTTATGTATTTTATTTGGATTTATATGTTGTTATTTAGAGGCCGAACCCATCGGCCAATCATAGCCGTTGATGGTGAAGCCCTAGGGTTTTATTTCTTATAAATAGGGAGTTGTGGGCTGGTTTAGGAGGATTGCTGAAGTTGGAGAGTCATCTTCCTCACTTCCGGTGGTCTCCCGCGGTGCCGACGCCGTGGACCCTTGGTGCCGACGCCTTGGGGTAAGTTTTCTTCCTCCTTCCCTCCCCCTTCCGCCGCTCTACCACAGCCCACCACCCTCCCGCTGTCCCGCCCAGCAGCAGCCGACCGAACCCCCTTTCTTCCTCCTCCCCGGCCGCCACCCAACCCCGCCCCACCCCGCCTGCGAGGCGGAACCCAGAGCCGGCACGTGACCGACCCCCGCCCCCGCGGGAAGATTACCGCCTACCACGTCAGCCTGGCCCTAGGAACCGTATGCCTCCACACGATCGTTATGACCAGCGTCGAGACGAATATTACCCACCGGGTCGACGCGAACGCGGACCCCCACCCGCTCGGCACGATTATGATCGCGACGACGATCCTGACGATTATCCTGACCCGCGGAGGGGCGACCGCACCTTTGATATTACCCGTAGGATTCGTCTTGATGCCCCGACCTTTGATGGCCGCCTAGATCCGAAGGTCTTTAGTGATTGGCTCCTAGACATGGATCACTACTTTGATTGGTACGATATGAGTGACGATCGATGTGTCCGGTTTGCCAAGATGAAGTTGGTCGGGCAAGCCAAGGTGTATTGGATTAGTGTGGAGCGAGCCTTAGAGCGTGATGGCTATTACCCCATCACCAGATGGGATGATATGAAGGAGAGGCTTAAGGATAAGTACCTTCCTGCCTCCTACCGTGATCAGCTACTTGACCAGCTACAAAGTTTACGCCAGGGAACGCTTTCCGTAGCCGAGTATATGGCTCGATTCGACGAGCTAGTCGTTAGGAGTGATATTTCGGAGGAGCCTATTGCCACTGCCTCTCGATTCAAGGCTGGCCTCCGATCGGATCTCCGGAGAGAGTTGATTCCCCATCGTCTGGAGACCGTGGATCAGATATTCCAGCTCTCCCTTGAGTACGAGCAGTACCTGCGTTCGTCTAGTACGAGGCAGTTCACCCCCCGGACTGATTCCTCAACATTTAAGAAGCCCGCTCCGCCCCAGACCACTCCAGCTGCACCCTCACGTATCCCCGCGGATGCGAAGGGTAAAGCCATAGCCACTGATGATCAGCGGTCTGGAGGCATTGTATGCTTTAGATGTTCTGGCAGAGGCCACGTGGCGGCGCGGTGCCCCACGCGGAACCTGCTAGTGGAGGGTGAGGAACAACAAGGTTTAGAGGAGGAAGAGGAGGCCCCAGAGGAAGTTAGAGCCGCAGTCGAGGAGGGTTGGGAGAGTGACGCCGAGCGATCGTTAGAGGTAGGAGTGATTCGACGCCTCTTGCACACCCCCCGTGTGGATGAGGACTGGCGACGCACGACTATCTTCTACACCTACTTTCCTAGCGCAGGCGGACCCTGCAAACTTGCCATTGATAGTGGGAGTTGCGTGAATATCGTAGCCCAGAAGGCACTTGACCGTATGCAGGTGAGAGCAGAGCCTCACCCCCATCCGTACCGTGTCGTCTGGGTTGACAAGACGGCGATTCAGGTCACCCAGCGCTGCTTAGTCCCGCTCACTATCGCATCCTTTCAGGACAAGGTTTGGTGCGACGTCATTCCCATGGACGTCGCCCACGTGTTGCTCGGCCGCCCCTGGCTCTTTGATCGTGATGTTACGTGCTTCGGTCGCTCGAACACGTATGTCTTTTATGATAAGGGGCGGAAGATCACGTTGACACCCACCCAGCCCCGAGATCGACCTAAGGGTGTGGTAGAGCCATCTGTGAGCACGAGCGCCTCGCGGCCCCTGCATATTCTGAGGCGAGGCGAGTTCCTACGAGATAGTGCCGAGTCCGACGTTATTTATGTGGTTGCCGCCACCCAGGTTGCTGTGGACACCCCAGTTGATTTCCCTCCCACGGTGCGTCCCTTGTTAGGAGAGTTTACGGACATTATGCCAGACGAGCTCCCCGATGAGCTGCCTCCCCCGCGGGACATTCAGCATGCCATTGATTTAGTCCCGGGAGCTTCCCTCCCGAACCTGCCCCACTACCGTATGCACCCGGACGAACACGCTGAGCTCAAACGGCAGGTCGACGAGCTTCTCCGGAAGCAGTTCATTCGTGAGAGCATGAGTCCTTGTGCGGTCCCCGCCCTTCTTACTCCTAAGAAGGACGGTAGTTGGCGTATGTGCATTGACAGCCGCGCCATTAATAAGATCACGGTCAAGTATCGTTTTCCTATTCCACGACTCGATGATTTACTAGACACTATGTCGGGTGCCCAGATCTTCTCCAAGATCGACCTCCGCAGTGGGTACCACCAGATTCGAGTTCGTGAAGGGGACGAGTGGAAGACCGCATTTAAGACCAAGGACGGTCTGTATGAGTGGTTAGTTATGCCATTCGGGCTATCTAACGCCCCGAGCACGTTTATGCGTGTGATGACGCAGGTGTTGCGGCCCTACATGAGCAAGTTTCTGGTAGTGTACTTTGATGACATACTAGTCTACAGCCAGACGCAGGCCGCTCACCTCGATCATCTGAGACTTCTCTTTGGCACCCTTCGCCAAGAGAAACTGTATGTGAACCTGAAGAAGTGCGCCTTCCTTTCCGAGTCCGTTCACTTCCTGGGCTTTATCATTTCCTCCACCGGAGTCTCTGTGGATCCTGAGAAGGTCAAATCTATCCGGGATTGGCCCGTGCCTAAGAATATCCACGAGGCTCGCAGCTTTCACGGCCTTGCCACCTTCTACAGGAGGTTTGTCCAGGGGTTCAGCTCGATCATGGCCCCCTTCACGAGCTGTCTCAAGAAGGGAGAGTTCCAGTGGACCCCCGCAGCCACTAAAGCCTTTGAGGAGATTAAGGAGAGGTTGACGACAGCTCCCGTCCTACGATTGCCAGATTTTAGTCGCGCTTTTAAGGTCGCCTGCGACGCCTCGGGTATCGGTATAGGTGGCGTGTTGAGCCAAGAGGGACACCCAGTTTCTTACTTTAGTGAGAAATTGAATGAAGCTAAGCAAAAGTACTCGAACTACGATCGAGAATTTTACGCTATTGTCCAGTCTCTGCGCTACTGGCGACACTATCTCCTCCCCCGGGAGTTCGTGTTGTACTCCGACCACCAGGCCCTCCGTTACCTCGATTCACAACGCAAGTTGGGCCACCGACATGCGAAGTGGGTCGAGTATCTGCAGGATTTCCATTATGTTCTCAAGCACCGCGCGGGTGTTGAGAACAAGCCGGCTGACGCGTTGAGTCGCCGCGTATCCCTATTGCAGACGATGACGGCGAGTGTGCAGGGCCTTGAGCGACTGATGCTCGATTACCCCACGTGTCCTGACTTTGGCGAGATTTACACCGCCTTGTCCCGAGACCCACCCGACCCCGTTGAGGGATACCAGATTTACGAGGGATATCTGTACCGGGGTTCTCGCCTGTGCGTTCCTCAGACGTCTTACCGAGACTATCTGATTTGGGAACTGCACGCGGGCGGAGCCGCGGGTCACTTCGGGCGGGATAAGTCTATAGCCATTGTTGAGGACCGTCTCTACTGGCCCAGCCTCAAGAAGGACGTAGCTCGAGTTGTGCGCCACTGCCGTATCTGCCAGACGGCCAAGGGAAGTAAACAGAACACCGGCCTTTATACACCCCTACCTGTTCCACACCACCCTTGGGAAGACATCAGCATGGACTTTGTTCTCGGACTCCCCCGCACCTTACGGAAACACGATTCCATCTTTGTGGTGGTTGACCGTTTTTCGAAAATGGCACACTTCATTGCTTGCCGCAAGACGGCAGATGCGACCCACGTTGCATCTATATTCATGAGGGATGTCTTTCGGTTGCATGGTCTACCCAAGTCGATTGTGTCTGACCGTGATGTGAGATTCATGAGTTATTTTTGGAAAACCCTGTGGCACAAGACTGGTACTACCCTTAGGTTTTCCTCCGCATATCACCCACAGACGGACGGTCAGACTGAGGTAGTGAATAGGAGTCTAGGGAATCTGTTGCGGTGTCTAGCTGGAGAGCATGTAGGTAGTTGGGATTTAGATTTGCCGATCGCCGAGTTTGCATATAATAGTTCGGTCAATAGGTCCACTGGGCTGAGCCCATTCCATATAGTGTCAGGATATGACCCCAGGAAACCCATTGACCTTATCCCAAGCCCGTTAGAGTCCCGGCCTAGTGAGTCTGCAGAGTCATTTGCACAACACCTGCATGAGTTGCATGAGTCGGTCCGCCGACGCATTATTATGAGCAATGAAAATTATAAGGCCCACGCGGATAAACGAAAGCGGGAACGTATTTTTAATGTTGGCGATCAGGTGATGGTACGAATCCGCTCGGAGAGGCTCCCTTCTGGGCCTGCCAAAAAGCTAAGCGCCAGGCGAATGGGCCCTTTCTCGGTTGTTAATCGGATTGGGACAAACGCCTACAGGCTGGATATCCCAGCAAATATGGGGATTCACCCAGTATTTAATGTTGAGGATCTAACACCCTATCACGAGCCTCATGACTATGTGGACCCGGGCAGTGGAGGCGACCCACTCCCTCACTCCTTGCCTCCCGTCCCCACCACCCCACCCATGTCGAGCAGCCACCTCAGTCCACCCATTGCCCATATCCCTCCTCCTGGACAGTCGTCGTCTATGGTTCCGCCGTCGGCGTCACCGATCACTCCGGGCCCCACCATGAGAGAGTTGAGAGATGAGAGCATTACTGAGATCAGATCCCACCAGATTGTCCCCACCACAGACGGGCCACGTCTTCGCTACTTGGTTCATTGGCGCGGCCGCCCCGACGCGGACGACACTTGGATACTACCAGCTGAGCTTGATCAACTCGCCCCCGGGCTTCGACTCCAGTACGATCGTCTCCATTCTTCGGAGATGAATGCTTTTCAGTCGGGGGGAGTTGATGGGATTTCATCCGATCGTGCATTTGGAGGCGCGAGACCCACGTTCGTCTATTCCCGCAGGAACGCTTGATCGGACCGCCGATCCGACTCCGCGGTTGCGTCCGGAACGTCGCTGCGAGTCGAAATTATATATTTATGTATTTTATTTGGATTTATATGTTGTTATTTAGAGGCCGAACCCATCGGCCAATCATAGCCGTTGATGGTGAAGCCCTAGGGTTTTATTTCTTATAAATAGGGAGTTGTGGGCTGGTTTAGGAGGATTGCTGAAGTTGGAGAGTCATCTTCCTCACTTCCGGTGGTCTCCCGCGGTGCCGACGCCGTGGACCCTTGGTGCCGACGCCTTGGGGTAAGTTTTCTTCCTCCTTCCCTCCCCCTTCCGCCGCTCTACCACAGCCCACCACCCTCCCGCTGTCCCGCCCAGCAGCAGCCGACCGAACCCCCTTTCTTCCTCCTCCCCGGCCGCCACCCAACCCCGCCCTCCCCCGCCTGAAACCGCCCAGCCTCGGCCGGTTTCCGCCCAGATCCGGGCGGCCGATTACCCTCCGCCTCCGCCTCCCTCCAGCCGGCCACGCAGCCCCTCCCCCCCCTTTTCCGCCTCCCACCAGCCCGCCTAACCCACACCCCCCCTACTCCAACTCCGTGGATCCACCGCCCATTAATCCCTCTACCATTAACCCCTCCGATCCGGGCCTACCGACCCCGATCTACCCTCCCTAAGCCGGATCCGGCCATCTATTACCGGATCCACCCTCCCCGAGTCCGGATCTACGTGCTCCTATCCGGATCTACTCCATCGCCCTCCGATTCCGTTATTTGCCACCAAAAAAGCCCCCACCCGCCTTTGCTACCTCCGTTGCCACCCTCGGCACCCGATCCACGCATCCGGGCTTATCACCTCCATTGCCCTAAACCAGCCCGCTAGTTGTGAGTTTTATTTTCGTGATTTGGATTGTTGTATTTGCAATATTATTATTGGAAACTTCATATTTTGTTTGGCTCTAGTTTGTAGCGCCTTGTGTCAATTGATTACTAATTTGCAGGGGGACCGATTCGCCGCACGCTTTGCCTTGGCCCTCCGAGCGGAGGAAAGCCAACTATAATCGCCAAAATTAAATTATATTGTTTTCTTTGTTTTCGCTTAATTTTGTGGTGCCAAAATTATTATTGCTCATAACATTCGTCGCCGTCACTGACGGTCGCGTCGCATGTAGAGTCTAGATTGTGCACCCACGGCCTACCCTACATCAATATGCGCATGCAATGCTACATGCAATGAAATAGTCGGATAGCAACGACAATTAATTTAAGCAGTGGGAATTAACACCACACAGTTATTCAAAATAAAGAAGCAATTAAATAATTTTAGCAATTTGGTAACGGCTTCCTCCGCGCGGAGGGCCTAAGCAAGCGGCGGCGATTAATTCCACAAACAAATATTAGCGTAAAAGTACAACAACTACCAAACTATGATCACAACGCAAATATAGATAAACAACCAAGTGCAAATGTCAAATACAAAACACAATACCACGAGATACTCACGATGCAGTGGGCTGATCCGAGACGGTGGAGAATTTGAGGGACCGGATGCAAAATGGGCGATCAGAGGCGAACACGGTGGCACGGTGACGTCACGGTGGCACGGTGACGTCACGGTGGCACGGTGACGTCACGGTGGCTGCCCACGGTGGAAAGAGGTGGTAACGGAGGGTAAAACGGCGGATCCGGCCACGACAGAGTAGATCCGGACCGGGGGTGAGTAGATCCGCTATTTAGGGGCGGATCCAGCCAAAAATTGAAGGTTTGTGCGGTGGAAACAATGGATCGGGAGCAAATTCTCAGATCTGAATGGATCTAGAGAATTAGGGTTGTTTGGAAGTGGTTCCACGAAGGGGAGAAGAAGTGGAGGGTCGGGTGAACAGTAATTCCGAACAGTAGCGGGTGAATAACGGTGGATGAACAGTAATCGGTGAACAGTGTTTCCGGGTGAACAGTTCCTTCAAACAGTGTTCCGGTGAACAGTAGCCGTGAACAGTGCTCACCGGTTGGGGTTGGAATTTGGGGGCTGTAGGGGCTGCGGATGAGGGTTTCAGAGGGAGGGAGAAGAAGGCTATGGATGAGTATTACCTTGGGGAAAAAGAAAACCATCTAGGAGTCGTCACCTATGGCTCCACGGCGTCGGCACCGGGGAAGGATCGCAGGAATCCGAAAATGAACTCTCCAAATTCTGCAATGCCCCAAATCAGCCTCTAACACTCCTATTTATAATAAAAGACAAGTTAGGACATCCCCACCAACGACTATGATTGGACGGTGGGTTAGCCCCTTAAAAACATCAAAACAAACTCAAGAAAAATAAAATAATATAGTTTTTTGACTCGCGGCGACGTCCCGGACGCAACCGCGGAGTCCGATCGGCGATCCGATCAAGTCTTCCTGCGCGAATACATGTACGTGGGTCCCGCCTTACGGCGAACCCCTCCAGGTGCATCTGATGGTTCCCCATCACATGCCTTCTGCGGGAATCATGCGTGAGCCACGGATCTCCATCACAACCTGTCTCTTCTCTTTTAATATATATTTCGATGTATTTTAGGATACATAAATGTGATTTTCACAATGAAGGATCTGAGAGGAGAAAAATATCCTCTTTTAATCCTCTTCTCATTTTCTCTCTCCCTTCTACCACCCTTATCATTTTCTTTCTCTACCCATGGAATCTAAAGAAACAAAATAATATTTTCAAGTGATATCAAAAATATTGTTAGACATAATATTTCCAAACTTTCCATTGTATCTTGGAGAGTTTTGAAAGGTAGAATACAAAAGATAAAACAATTTATTTCTCATTTCTACGACATTAAATAAAAGAATTTGTACACACAAATGTAGGGAGGAGTGAATGCTCAACTCCAAACCAAGGTGTGAGACTAAACTAAACATGCCAACAACGGGCCTTTACATGGTCTTTTACATGGGGTAAGGCAATTCCTATATACTCCTACACAAGCTTGAGTGGTATTCGGCTTAGCGGCATTGGAGAATGTCTCTTCATAGTCGATGTCATATTGGAGAATGTCTTTTCATAGTCGATGAGCTTTGAGACACCCAACTGCCCCATCAGGATGTTGCTTGACAATGAAGACCCATTTACATCCCCCGCGGGATTGGTGATGTATTTTTAAATCTGGATTTTCAATTTTAATAGTAAATTTTGATCTCTTTGAAATAATGCGGCTCTAGTGAGTCACTCATGAATATCTATCGCGCGCTAATCATTCTAGGGATCGCAAGCGTGCAAAAATGTCAGGCATTCAAGCATTGACTTAAAAAGATTCAATATAATGCACAAGCGATCACATGAAATAGGAAGGAGCTGAGGGTTTTAAATTAACGGCATTTACGTAGGTAAAAATTAAGGCAAGCTCTGAATTTTGAAGATAAATCATATTAAGCAAAAACAACAAACTAATGGCATCGAGAAGTGGGTGAAGGTGAGGGTTATACCAACAGGCCAAATGATAGAAGCGACGAGGCAAACTGTAGTCGTGGTCGAAAACAACAGGAAAACAACTCTGGAGGCGGGATGCAGCAAAACGAGGAGGCTCGGGCCTTTTCACTCGCGATTCCGCCCATGTCTGTAGTCGATAGGAACGAGTAACAGGCAGGAAGATCTCCTCGCTGTCGCTGGAAAGAGCCGGGGATGGGTCGTTGATGGTCGACCGGCCCTCAGGCCGTGAGTTCGATGGCTTTATCGACTTCTGCGACAGGGAGTAACAGAAGGCTCAAGGAATGGCGGGACAGAAGCTCTCGTTCCCGTCGGTGAGTGCTCGGAAAGTTTGCTAGTGACTGTTCTGCCACCGGAAGGCTCGCCTACATTTGATCAGTTCACATGATGGACATTGATGTTAAAGGAGTGAGGTATATGCGATGATGCGCTGGAGTTGAAGAAATGAAGAGGACAACAAAGGTCTCGACGTTTCTTCTTTTTTATAACCTATTTTCCGATAGGTTGGACTTCTGGTTATAATGCAAAATAGGACCAATTATTATTATTTAATTAGGGAGGTTTCCAAAGCAAATAGAATGGCTGAGGGGTTTCAGATTGTTGTTTGATGGAGCTGTAATATTTTGGTACGTATGCGCACCTTAGACTTTTACGCTAGCAAATTCGAGCCTATAATCCCCCAGATCAACGACGCAGATTTGTTTGGACCATATTACAGTCACTTTTTAATACGGCCGTATTCGAGAAATACGATCGTATTTTGCGGGGAATGATCTGTGTTGTTGAAATCAGGGATCATACTGCCGGATCTGCTCTCACACAAGGGAAAATAGGTACGTATACGTACCAAAAACGACTTCTTGATGGAGTTATGGGCAGTGAAACTAGAAAACTCCTTCATTCATATTCTCTAATAATTGTGATATTTCAAAAGTCTAGTTTCTGAAATCAAAATATTAGTTTGTATCATTTCAAAAATTAATTTGCTTAAAATGCTTAATAAAATATAAGTTTTCAAAGCTTGCCTTAGTTAATACCTAACATAAAATGACAGACCATTCTATTCAGGATCGTATTGGTCGATCACGTCAATAAGCCGAACGACGTGCATGAATGATGTGCGCGAAACAAAATACACAAATATGTGTGAAGATGTGCACTACACAAATAATAAAATAACATAAAATAAAATAAAATAAAGAGGCAACTCAGGTTGCCTCAATTGGCCGGGAAGAAGGGTGACAAGGTACCAAATTCTTAGGTTTGATTGGCCCAGAGGACAACCATTTCTTTATCCATCATGACCCGCCACCCTGGATGTTGAAGAGCCTTTTGCACAAAAGAGGAGGTGGGAATAAAAGACAAAGAAGTTGCAAACCTGTGAGGGTTAGGAGACAAGAGGTGTAAGGAGACATGGTCGGAGAGAAGGTGAGCAGTAGACGTCGTATGCAGATTAGCTAGTATGTGGTGGATGTAGAGGAGGTGATGGTGGAAGCAAAGGAGGTGTGTTGTTGTTGGAAGGTACGTTAGGGCGTGGGATAGTAGGTAAGAAGGTATCAATAGGAGTCGATGAGTAGAAGGGTTGATTCTTAAAGAAGGTAACATCCACAGATGTAATGAGTTTTCGAGTAGTGGAAGAGTAACAGTGTAACACACATTTCCCTTCTGGATGTGAGTACTCCACAAGCATAAACTTGGTAGCGCGTGGGGCCAATTTGTTCATGGCAGGTTCTAGATGATGGACAAAGCAAACACTGCCGAAGACACGAGGAGTAAAAGGGATGAGGGGTTGTGAAGGAAAGAGGAGCTAAGAATGGAGGAGAGCATGCAATTAACCAAATAGCATGTGGTGGAAACTACGAAGTGTCAATAGATCTTGGGGACATGTATTTGAAACATAAGAAAACGAGCAACCTCTAAGAGGTGTCGGTTCTTCTCCTCGGTCACACCATTTTTTTGTGTTGTGTAGGTGCGTGATGTTCAGTGGATTATACCAAACATTCTGCAAGTTTATTGAAAGTTGTGACTTATATATTCATGCGCATTAGTTTGAAGGATTTTAATTGAGCTCGAGAATTGAGTACGAGTCTTAGCGATAAAGGAGCGAAAGCTATGTAGTAGTTCAAAGCGATCATGCAACAAATATCACCATGTCATGCGAGAATGATCATCAATAAATATAGAGCCAATTTAACAATCACTTTCTATTAATGATATTCCACGTCCGTCGACTCTGCAGTCCGCACCACAAAGGAAGAAGAGAAAAAGGTGATGGAATAGTTACGATCATTAGTAAGGCGACTAGCAAAGAGGAGACTGAATTGAGATCCATAAACATGAAACATAGAGCAAAAAGAGAGGGATGGAGTGGAAGGCATATCTCTAGATCCGCGGACCGGGGTGGTGTCACTATTGGTCATCGAGATAAACTTAGGACAAGAGAAATTTATATGTCGAGAAGGCTTCTGCAGGGTAATATGATTCGTCGCCATAGAGTCCACTATCCAATAGGATCTATGTGAAAAACACGATATACCTTCATTGAAGATAAAGGTGATGGAAACGGAAGTCCGAGTAACCAACCTCCGAAGATGTTGAGTTATTATCGCAAGGTGTCAAAGTTGGAGCAAGAGAGGGTATGAACTTCCACTGCAGGAGAGGCATGGTGCTGAGAGGTGGAGGGATGTGGAGAAAACCCATGTTTGCAATAACAGGTGACCTCAATATAATTCATCTGGCCAAAATGTGTACACAGACAAGTGGTTTGCCCCTTAGAGCGATTGCAAGCATCGCGCCCACCGCCCCGAGATCCACGATGACCTCCATGATGCCCTGGATGTGAGTACGGGCATCAATAAAATGTTGGAGTAGGACAAGAGAGGGAGGAATCGAGACATTGATAGACGGAGTCACCTTCAAGATCATGAAGCACACATCTAAGAAAGACAAAATAGTGAGAGAGAATAAGATGGTCTCACAACATTGTAGAGATGAGGTGGTACCCATGCTATCCTTAGGGTTATATCGATAGTGTCTTTCTGAGCATGTTAGGTAGCAAAATCCAATATTGGAGGCTGGTGTTAAACCCAGGCCTTGATGAGTGTCTTGTATTAGGCCACAAAGAAAGTCAAGTCACCGTGCTAGGTTCAATGGTCTGGAGATCCAGAAAGATATTAAAATGATGATGAAGGTTGTCCTGCCCTAAGTTTACAGTCTCCAGTTCCTCCCACATGGCTTTTGCTGTGGCGTGGTGCTGTGGTGCATAGACATACGATATGACTCATTATCCATGGAGTTGAGGATCCATGAGTGTATGCATCCATCATCCCGGATCAATTGCTCTGTAGGTTAAGTAGGGGTATCATGAGTGACATGATAGTCCTTTGCTCTGTAGGACACAACGCACAGAGTTTACCCACTAAACAAAGTTTTCTTTCCAATTTGGGAAATAGTTGTAATGCGGTGTTCGTCCTGACGTCAGGGAGAGGGACCTGCGTGAGTACGGGAAGGGAGGAGGGAGCAGATACAACATTCGTTATGGCGTGATGAGACATTGTGGGGGAGAGAATGAGAGGAGATAGAGGTTGTGCGAGAACATGTGTGCAAGTTTTGAAGGTGGTACTGCGAGTTTAAGAGAAAGAAGCTGATAAAGAGGAGGTTTGCGAGTTCTTGCGAGTTCAGGAGAAGGGAACCCACTAGAAGCCAATAAGGTGGCCAAATGAAGGTCGCAGAAGGAAGTCGCCGAGCAGGAGGTTGCCAAAGGATGTTGTCGAGGAGGCCGAACAAAGGTCGCAACAGGTGATGCGAGCTCACGGTCGCAGGAGGAAAGTTGCAGGAGGAAGTCGTCGTGGAGGTCGGACGAAAGTGGCAGTAGGTAATGCGAGCTCATGGTCACAGGAGGAAGTCGCTAAGCGTAGGTCGCAAAAAGAAACTGCGAGCTCTCGACGTGAGCGTCGGCGAGTGCAGTGTGTATAGGCGGGTCCAACGACAAGTAAACTCAATCTGTCGCAGGAAGAAGCGGTGAGCGCTTGGAAGCGAGTTCTGGGTGATCGTTCGGGAAGTTGAAAGATCGAGTAATGGCGAGCAACGAAGGAGCTGCGAGTCCCGTATGCAGAGGATGCGAGAAACTAGTATGTTGAGTGCCTATAATATTAGGAGAATTTTAATTGCCGTGAGTGCGCCGATTTGGATTGTGTGGCTTTAATATCATATAGAAAGTTAGAATACAAAAGAGAAAAAAATTATTTCTCATTTCCACGACATTAAATACAAGGATTTGTACGCACATGTAGCAAGGAGGAGTGAAAGCTCCACTCCAAATCAATGTGTGAAACTAAACTTAACATGCCACTAGCAGGCTTTTACATGCGCTTAGAAAATTCTTCTACAAAGAGAAAATTATGCAAGAAGAGGAGATAAAGAATCAATCAGGCTGCGTTGGGAGGTTAAGTCTTTTAAGTCATCATTGTAATTGTTGAGTTTTGTTGAGAAAGCTCAAAACTTGTATGTATTGCTTGTGTGTATAAAAACAAGGAGAGAATACAATTATATAGGAGGAAGAGAGAGGGAATAAATCTTATACAAGATGTGAGACTAAAGAGGAGAGAACAAAAATGGGCCCAATACATGGGCTATTCTAACACTCCCCCGCAAGCTGGAGCGTACAAATCGTATGCGCCAAGCTTGGACAAACATTGATAGAAGAGTGCCTTGGAGAGAGCCTTTGTGAGGACATCCGCAACTTGTTCCAATCCTGGGACATGCTTTAGATCGAGCTTTTTCATTTGAACTTTTTCCCGAACGAATTGACAATCGACTTCAATGTGCTTTGTTCTTTCGTGGAAGACTGGGTTCTTGGCGATATGTATAGCAGCCTGGCTGTCACAAAGGAGAGGAGCCGGTGACGGTAATTTTACACCCAGATCAGTGAGAAGACTCTCAAGCCATGTCAGTTCCGATACAATAGATGTCATTGCCCTGTATTCTGCCTCAGCTGATGATCGAGCAACGACCGATTGTTTCTTGCTTCGCCATGTAACCAAATGTCCCCCAAAGTTGGTGCAAAAACCACTAGTAGATCGCCGGTCATCAAGAGAATCAGCATCTGAGTATGCCACTAAAGTTGGAGCAGAAGAAGAGGTCCGGTAAACAAGTCCTTGACCAGGGGCTGTTTTAAGGTACCTGAGAATACGTTCAACAGCCTGTAGATGAGATCTCCGAGGAGAATGCATGTATCGACTGACAAGACCAACAACAAAAGAAATATCTGGTCTGGTAACCGTGAGATATATCAATTTTCCAACAAGTCGGCGATAATATTCAGGATTCTGGAGAAGTAGATCCGAGTCAGATGCCTGGGCGCACAACTTGTGCTTAACATCCATAGGGTTATCACTTGGCTTACAACCTGAAAGACCAGCATCATGAAGAAGGTCAAGACAGTACTTCCGTTGAGATAGAGTAAGCCCATCCGGTCGTCTGGCAACTTTTAGACCCAAGAAATATCGTAGAGGTCCCAGATCCTTTGTTTGAAAGACGGAGTTTAGATGTACTTTGACTGTCTGTATCCCTTGTGAGTCATCTCCTGTAATAATGATATCGTCAACGTAAACTAACAGAAGGACCGTCCCTGTTGGTCGGTGACGAGTAAACAGCGAGAAGTCGGCCGAGCTTCGAGTAAAACCAATGTCACGGAGGACCTTACTGAACTTTTCAAACCATGCCTGTTGAGATTGTTTGAGACCATACAAAGCCTTTTGAAGGCGGCAGGCCTGAGACTCCCCCGTGGTCTCAAATCCGGGTGGTTGTTGCATGTAAACCGTCTTCTGGAGGTCCCCATTGAGAAAAGCATTCTTGATATCCAGTTGAAAGAGGGGCCACTGGCGATGAACCGCGACAGAGATGAGGACTCGGACGGTATTGAGCTTAGCGACCGGAGAGAAAGTCTCCTCATAATCAAGCCCCTGTTGCTAGGTGAAACCACGAGCCACGAGACGAGCCTTTAGACGGTCAATTGTCCCATCAACAACATGTTTGATGACAAAGACCCACTTACACCCAACCGGTTTCTGACCTGGAGGAAGGGGAACAACAGTCCATGTCTGGTTGGCCCAGAGAACATACATTTCTTCCTCCATGGTTTCCCGCCAGCAGGGATGTTGAAGCGCTTCCTGCACAGAGTTAGGAACAGCAACCGAAGAGAGAGAGAAAATGTGTGTAGAAGGGGAGAGAGACGTAGTTAGCCAGGGGATGAGCCGTGGAAGGTGGTACCTGATCAGCAGAACGCGGAGTATCTGTGGTAGAGGCCGTCTGCAGAGGGGCAATAGAGATGGGAGGGCGACGAGTGTAGACACGGATAACAGGTGGTTTGGAGGGAGCAGGAGCCGGTGCAGGGGAAACCGGCGAGGATGGTGTAGTAGCGGGAATAACTGGGCGTGGGATGGATGGTGGGAGAAGCGGTGGTGGTGGATCTGTGGGTAAAGGAGCAGGAAAAAACGGTTGGTCTTTCTGGAAGGTAACGTCAACAGAGACGGAGATCTTTCGAGTAGTTGGAGAGTAACAAACATAGCCCTTCTGGGTGCGCGAATAGCCGACAAAGATGTGTTTAGCCCCCCGGGGATCCAACTTATCCGATGATGGCCCTAGACGGTGGGCGCAGTAGATGCTGCCAAAGACGCGGGGTGGTAGAGGAAAGGCCGGAGTGGAGGGAAATAACAGGCTAAATGGAGTAGCGTAGTGAAGGACGAAGGAAGGGAGACGGTTGATGAGAAAGCAGGCAGTCGAGACCACAAAGTTCCAATAAGGCTTGGGAACATTCATTTGAAGCATGAGAGAGCGGGCAACATCAAGTGACGGTTCTTTCTTTTGGCAACACCATTTTGCTGGGGCGTATAAGCACAAGAGGCTTGATGTAGAATCCCGAATTCAGAACACAGAGCGGTAAACGCGTTGCTTGTGTACTCACGAGCATTGTCGGTGCGTAGAATTTTGAGGGTGGTGTGGAATTGTGTGCGGGTTTCGAGGCCAAACGCCCGAAAAACACGGGGAAGCTCGGAGCGATCACGAAACAAGTATAGCCACGTAGTGCGAGAGTAATCATCAATAAATGTGATGAAATAGCGAAAACTAGAAATACTAGTAATCCTAAAAGGGCCCCATACATCAGAATGCACTAAATCAAATGGAGCAGCGCTCCGAGTACAATGCGAAGAAAAAGAAGAACGCGGCTGCTTACCGAGGATACATGAGTCACACTGAAAAGAAGTAAAAGAAATATCTGGAAGAGCCCGCTGGAGAACTGGCAGAGGAGCATGTCCAAGTCGACGATGCCATGCAATGAAAGAGACGAAAGACAGAATGGTGGGAGAGTCGTCGAGATGATAGAGCCCGTCCCGCAGCCGGCCTTTACCAATGGTAGTCTGCGTCCGCCGATCCTGTATAACAAAGGAAGAGGAGGTGAATATAACAGAACAATCAAGATCACTTGTAAGACGTCCAACAGAGAGTAAATTAAACGGGGAACTCGGAACATGAAGAGTCGAGCGAAGGGAGATTGACGGGCTGAGAGAGAGATCTGCGAGCCAGACACTGGAACTAGCGCCCCATTAGCCACAGTGATAGACTTCGGCTAAGGAGAATCCGAGTACTGGGCAGGCCGTTGCGAAGTAATGTGATGAGTGGCACCAGAGTCCACAATCCAGCCCAGGCTGGTGGAGAGACAAGCAGTACCTGTGTTGGAGACGGAGGCGATGGAGGCAGATGGTGGGTTGAGCAGACCCTGGAGATGCTGGAGCTGAAGACGGACGGTCTCAAGATCAGGAGGACTGGCGTCAGTAACGACAGATGTCGTCGGACAAGCAGGATAACCAATTTTCTTGTAGCAGGTCGCCTCAAGATTACCATCTTTCCCACAGAAAGAACATTTCGGTCGACCCCGACCACCACGGCCCCGAGAGCCCGATCGCCCCCCCCCCCCCCCCCCCCCCCCCCCCCCCCCCCCCCCCCCCCCCCCCCCCCCCGAGCAGAAGGAGGAGGGGAAGGCAGGAGTGGAGGAGCCTGCTGAAGAAGGGCCGGGGGGGGGAAGGAGCAGGTGTATCCGGAGGAGGTGATACACGGAGAATCATGAAGCATACATCAGAGAAAGATGGAGTGTTGGGAGAAGCCAGGACCTGAGCACGAATGCTTTGAAGATGAGATGGAAGACGAGCCATGATTATAGCAATGCATGCGGCTTCCTTCCGAGTGCGCTGAGCAGCAAGGTCAATTGTGGGTGGGTTATGCTGGATCTAGGCTTCAGCAGGAGTTTTAGCCCAAGCGACAAAGGAGGTCATATCCGAAGCACCACCAGCGTCGAGAGCAAAGAGGTCAGTGAGGATGTCGTAGAGATGCTGAAGGCTGTCGCGGCCGGAGTATAGGGAATGCAGCTCATCCCACATAGCCTTGGCAGTGTCGTGGTACATAGCCATTTGATAAGGCTCACCATCCAAAGAATTCAGGATCCAAATCTGGACGCGGCCATCATTGCGAAGCCAATCATCGGTAGTAGGAGACGGAGGTGCCTGAAGAAGGTGAGGCAGAAGGCCCTTGGCCTGAAGAACCCGTCTTACTGAGTGCACCCAAGGGACAAAGTTTTTCTTGCCAGAAAGAGAGATGGTAGTGATTCTTAGCTCATCACGAACTTCGGCAGAGCAAACCGGGCGGTCAGTAGGACTGGCCGGCCAGTCAGTAGGCGGACTGGACGACGAGCCAGTGGAGTTACCCGAAGAACCCATGGGCAAACCGCAGAACCAAAGACCAGAGGGAGACCGCCGCGAGAAGAAATAGAGGCCGCACGACAAGGTCGCAGCGGGAAGGACAGAAGAAACCGCGACCAATAATGCGGGAAGGCAGAAACCCGCACGGTCACGCCGGACACCAGCGATGTGTTAGATCGCGACCAAAAATGCGGAAGGAGGCGGCCGCGCGGTCTCGGTGAACACAACAGCGGTCAAAGCGCAGGAAGTCGTGAGAACACGGGCGGCAAGAAGGGAGAGCCTGCGGTATACAGGAGCAGTCCGCAAGAGAAGGAGCCCGCAGCGGTTAGGATAGAGAAGCAGAAGAGCTCGCAGCGGTAAAGAGGAGACCGCGCGGATGAAGAACTTAAGCAGCAAGGAAGGAGACCGCAGCGGTCAGAAGAAGAGACCGCATCGGGGAAGAAGGAGTCCGCGAGAAGAGAAGCGCGTGCGGATAGAAGAGGACACCGCACGGTCAAGAGGAGGAGAGGAGCTCGCAGTGGAGAAGAAGAGCCCGCGCGGTTAAGAGGAGAGTCCGCAGCGGATAAGAGAGGTGGCCCCCACTGGTCAGAGCAGAAGATGGCTATAAGAAGCCTGAGGAGAGTGAAACCACGGGGAAAAGAGAAGAGAAGCGGATGCAGAAGGGCAGTCCGCAGAAGGGAAGCGGCGAAGGGAAGAGCGGACAGACCCGCAGACCGCAGAAGAGGAGCCTGCGGAGAAAGTCGGGCGGGTAGGAGGGAAAGCGGGAAATCGCAGAGCGGACAGGAAGGAGGGCGGTCTGGGCGGTTAGAATAAGGTTAACCGCAGACTGAGGACCGATCGCTCTGATACCATGTTGAGAAAGCTCAAAACTTGTATGTATTACTTGTGTGTATAAAAACAAGGAGAGAATACAATTATATAGGAGGAAGAGAGAGGGAATAAATCCTATACAAGATGTGGGACTAAAGAGGAGAGAACAAAAATTGGCACAAGAGATGGGCCCAATACATGGGCTATTCTAACAAGTTTCATATCTCAAATGGTAGAATTTCATACTACCCCTAATGCATTTTACATGAAAATCTCATGAAATTTAAAACTACGCAGAAGAAATGCCAAGTCCTACTAAATATAAATTGCGAATACTTAAATAAATTCCATATTATCATCATCAATTGAACCATAAATTGCATCATTAAGCATGATAAAGAGCACATTTAACTTACTATTGACATGTTAATCCAAAATTTAGCAAAAATAAGGATTTTTGATAGAATACCGGAAATTAATACATAAAAGACTTGCTATGTCGTATACCCAATGAAAGAAAAAAAGGGAAATTGAAGGATATTATAAGAAAAGGTACCAAGCAATAAATGATGAGGTGAATCCGTGAAGCCATAACGGATTCGAATCTATTCTAGTCGAAACATCAAGATGAATACACGAGCGGAAGGATACCTGAATCCATGCAGATGGATTGTTGTGGTCACGGATCTTCCAAGTCTATAATGTCTTGATGTAGAAGACTCATCTTCCTTCTTATTTCCTCTCCAGCGATGGGATGCTAGAACTGAATGAGAGTGAAAACGATACCTTGTGACCCGGGGATCATAACCTATTTATAACAAAATCCTAAAACATTCGTTTTACATTTAAGCTCATCATATAAACATAAACGATGTCTGATATCCACGTATAATTTGAACCGTCCATACAATATGAAACACATTCGACTTAATTAATTAGATCACTTAAATTTGGTTGATATTAATGACAATCCAATAACGCGCATAATTAACATATTAGGACCACATCATTATTATTTCTAACAATAAATCGTCAGATATTATTTGATTTTGCAAGAACCATAATGTGAATCCTCGCATCCATGAAGAGAGAAATCCTAGAGAAAAGTTAAGAAAAAAATCAACTTATGTTCTTCACAAATCTTGACTCCCCCAATTTATAGAATATTGTTAAAAATAATTCTCAAAATAAAAATTGATAAATTCAACCAATCCTATTCTGTAAATTCAAAAAGAAAATCATAATAATGAAACAAAAGAAAACTGAAACTAATCCTAAATAACATTAAAATTCTAGGTTGATTCAAATTTTTTTCTTTTTGCTTTGCCACATTATGCTTTTGAAATTTATAAATAATATAAATCATTGAACTTTTTTTGTTAGTATATGAACTAGTTTTTATAATGCTATTTTTGAAGTGATCAGATAGTTGCGCTAATGTGGACTGGGAACAATGTTACCAGACCCTTCAGAATAGCAGGTGCTGCTGCATTAGCTCCAATAATTGACAGGGAGCTGAAAAGAATTCAGAGCTATTTAAAGCTTCCAAATCTATTTCTTGCATTTGCTCTTGTGGCTGGCCTGGTGGCTTCCTCTTGCCTTGCAGTTGTTGGCCTACTCATCCTCTCCAGATGGGGGAAGTGACTGGGAAATGCGTCGGGGTTTGTTTTTCTGTGAGCTGAACTCATAAGATCATACATGAATTCACACATTAGCTCACGTCGTCTATGTGCAGCCTGGGTAGAATATCGGGGAAGGTCACAATATATGCAGAAAGGCCTGTTAAGGATCTTCATCTCTAACATAATGTTCTGAGTTGTGGAGCCTGATGAGCATATTCTATTTTGTGGAGAGGTATTTTTTGGCATTTTTTTTTATGTATCTCTATAAAATATCTATATAAAGGATAATACTTTGTTTCCTTATAATAACAAAGAGCTGCAAGAAACTCTAGTACAGCAGTTGTAGAATCCAAAATTTTGCTATGTTTTTTGTAATGCTGAATAAACGAAGCTCTCATAGATGAATCTTTTACGCACTCGCATATGGAAACCCCGTTGGGACATTCATGGCAATATATTATTATTAATTAATTAGTATTAATTAATAATATTATTAATATAATAGTTGGTATTAATTATTATGTGTACTTTTTGGTTATATGTGCCCTCCCTCATCTATATATGGGGAAGGGGTATGCGGGTTACTTCATCTTTGAGATCTCTTGTTTTAGGTTCCTTGAGGAGAGGCTCTTTGGAGGACCCAGCCTCCTAAAGTTGCCTTGCTTCAGATTATATTTTGTATGTACGTAACAGAATCCTAGGTGGGATCTAAGTTATCAAAGGCGCAAGGCGCACCAAGGCGCAAAGGGCCCCTGGAGCCTAGGCGCAAGGCGCAAGGCGCAGGCGCGCGCCTGAGACACGTGAGGTGCAAAAATTGGGGGAAAACGAAATTGAGCGTATTGGGCGCCCAATTCGCTGGAATTGAGCGAATTGGGCGCCCAATTCGCTGGAATTGAGCGAATTGGGCGCCCAATTCGCTGGAATTGAGCGAATTGGGCGCCCAATTCGCTGGAATTGAGCGAATTGGGCGCCCAATTCGCTGGAATTGAGCGAATTGGGCGCCCAATTCGCTGGAATTGAGCGAATTGGGCGCCCAATTCGCTGGAATTGAGCGAACCGGGCGCCCAATTCGCTGGAATTAAGCGAACCGGGCGCCCAATTCGCTAGAATTGGTTTAGTTCTCTTCTATCAAGTTAGCATAAGAGCCATTTTGGAATTGGGTTAGTTCTATTCTATCAAGTTAGTATAAGAGCTCATATTTTCCAATATTCTATCTAAACACGTGAGAAGTGATATAAATACATGATAGTCATAATTGATGCATACAAAGTGCAACTAGAAATCAAATAAAAAACTACAACATGTAATATAAAGCATTAGACGGAGATAAACAAATTTATTGTAAAAATATTTGTACCTTTTGAACACTCATGATCAACCCCTCTTGAATTATATAGCATGGTTTCCATTCAGCTAATAAATGACCAAATCCTTTCATAAAACACAAAGGACGTATTAGAATTAAACATTCAAGCAAGTAAGCAATCATAATCTATCAACAACATAAATAAATCAAGCAAGTAAGCAATCATAATCTATCAAATCAACATTGTAATTTTTCGCACCCAAAAACAAACATAAGCTACCACGTTACTAAGTCATCAATCATAAACTAAAAACTAATGTGCAAGAAAATAACATAACATCACGGCGATCATGCCATCACTCATCGTCTGAATCAATAAATGTTTCATTTTCTTCACTAAAACTTTCTTCTTCCTCATTGAACTCAGCTTCTTCTTCATCCTCGACATCATCTGTACGCATTGTTGAAGTATGTGCCCTCTTTTTAGATGTGCTCCCCTTGTCAGCTACCATCTTCCCTTTAGATAAGCGCGTGGAGTAGATGTCTTCTTCTACTCCGCTGGCCCTTGCTACTGCACCCCAGGTCAATAATTCGTCATCAAAAACTATATCATCATTTTGCTCAACCTCCTCATCTTCCTCCATTCTTCCCATCAGCCATTCATTGCTATCGTCAATATCTTTCAGCGAGATCGGATCAATACGATCACGTGAATCATATCGCCGACGCAAGGCACGATTGTATTTTACAAATACTAAATCATTTAGCCGCTGTTGTGCTAGTCGATTTCTTTTTTTGCAGGACCTGTAACATAACAAATAAATAATTAATCATATAATAATATAAATTAATATTTGCATACTTTTTCAAAAAAATTCATACATGCTCAAAAAAACTCAAGTTGCGTTCACATCCGGATGAACTGCAAGTGAGACTTAAAATCTTTACTGTAAATTTAGTCAGATCAGGAGTATCAGCTCCATATGATTGCCACCATTCAGCTGCCCCAAAAAATAAATATCAAGAAATTAATGAATCTTGAAATAATATTTAATGACAAAATTAATGAAACTTGAAATATTATTTAATTAACTAACCCGGGGACTTTGTTTTTCTATGACGAACTGCAAATTGCATTCCAAATAAGCCTTCGACATTTCTATACAAACTTAATTGGTCCATAATTATATCTTGAGTTTCAGGACTTGGAATGAGCTTTTGCATTGTTTGATATAAACCCCTCATGACTTCTCCATCTAATGCCATTTCAGGGTTTGAATAGAAAAACTCTGGATTTAAGTAATGCGCCGCCGCATGCAATGGTCGATGAAGCTGATTTTCCCATCTCCTGTCAACAATTGCCAACACTTCTTTATATTTTTCCTCTTTCCCATTGAAAGAGCTCATGATTGTCTCTTTTGCTCTATCCATAGCCTCATAGATGTAACCCATAGCCGGTCTTTTCTCCCCATCTACCAATCTTAGTACCCGAACTAAAGGTCCAAAAATCTTCAAAATGTATACAATAGTACTCCAGAAAGAGACCATGTATATGATGCTCTGTACTTCCTTACCTCATGTTTCTTTTGCCCACTTGCTTGATGTCCACTCAAGTGAAGTGAACATCTTCCTTAGATTTGTCCTTTGCTTATGAATGCGCTGAAGAGCAAGAAATGATGTCGCAAACCTAGTAACAGCAGGTCTAACAAGCTCCACTTTTCCTGTGAAGCTCCTTAGCATGTTGACTAGTACAGGCCGAACATAAATATAACTGTTGATGTTCATTGCTCTTTTAATTGTTCTACTAATGTTTGGCATCTTTTCAATATCCTCCAACATTAAATCGATGCAATGGGCGGCACACGGTGTCCAATATAAATGTGGCCGTTTTGCTTCCAATAATTTTCCTATTTCATAATAAACACATTTATTTAATTTCAAAATTTTAATATATGACATTAAAATTAAAACAAATATTAAAAGAGCATGATTAAGGATGTATTTACCTGCTAGTACATTATTGCTTGCACTATCAGTAACAACTTGAACAACATTGGCCTCTCCAACACGTTCCACCACTCTATCAAGCAATTCAAACATCCTCTCACCAGTCTTTGCGTAATCAGATGCATCAACAGATTCCAAGAAGAATGTACCTTTTGGTGAATTTACCAAAAAATTAATAAGTGTTCTCTGTTTCTTGTCTGTCCATCCATCTGCCATGATAGAACATCCAAATAACCTCCACTCATCCTCATAGTTCTTCATCATCTTCTGAACTTCAGCCACTTCATTATTCAACAAAGGCACGCGAACTTCATGATAACTGGGTGGTTTCAATCCAACCCCAAACTGGCCAATTGACTCTATCATCACTGCAAAACTACGGTAGGTAACCGCATTAAAAGGAATGGCTGCATCATACATCCACTGAGCTATATGCTTGCACGCCCTCCCTCTAAGTTCCTTCTTACATGCTTCGTTGATAGAAGTTTGCTTCATTTGCTAATGTTGGTCTTTCTGCTTCATTTTTTTCTCAATATTAGGTGCAAAGAAAACATCCATCAGTCTTTTAGTCCGAGACTTTTTAGGCACACCACTTGGACCACATCCATGAATCTTCGCACCGACGTCATCCATATCCTCATCGCTTCCAAAGGTATCTACATCTGCGAAGTCCGGGAATGCTTGTTTTTCTGTCATGCTTACAGCCATTTTCTTTTGCATAGTCTTGAATTTCTGTCCTTACATGTTGTGGGCATTTGGGACAGACTTTGGTATTTCTAAATCCTCCCACTAGATGTTGTTTCGCACGATATATTCCACCCTTTGTGATTTTTTCACAGAAAATGCAAATTAAATCATTTTTATTTGCAACCGATGTCTGCCGCACATACTTCCAACCTGGATCAATCCTAGATTGGACACTGGATGAACCAGATCCACTCGCATCCATTTCCAGCTATTAAAACATTTTACAAAAAAATTATTTCCTATAACAAGATAATTGCTGAAAACTATAGTTGTATAACATTCAGTTCATGGTTTTACAATTTATAGTGAACTGGGCTAGCCAGTAATCTGTTACAGTAAATCCATAATTACGGTTACACCGTTACAGTGAACTGGGCTAGCCCGGTTACACTGTTACAGTGAACTGGGCTAGCCCGGTTCACTGTTACAGTGAACTGGGCTAGCCCGGTTCACTGTTGTACAGTGAACTGGAGCCCAGTTCACTGTTGTACAGTGAACTGGAGCCCAGTTCACTGTTTTACAGTGAACTGGAAGCCCAGTTCACTGTTACAGTGAACTGGGCTTCCACTATGATCATGTTAGAAGCCCTAAAAAGAAGAGAGCATCCAAAAAATCACAGAAATTACACCGGGATCGCACTACGTGTCTATGCTAGAAGCCTAGAACCAAGAAGAGCGACCAAAAAACACGGAATCCATCCAAAAAATCTAAACCCTAAAAATGGAAGCCGAAAAAAACATTCAATCGAATTTAAAATGCAAGAAGAAGAAGGAGTGGAGTAAGTAGTTACCAAAAATTGCGGTGGCCGGCGAACGGAAGGGGAGCGGCGACTGGAAACCGAGCGGCGACGAGCGGCGACAGGCACGGAACAGTGCGAATTCAACCCTAACCTCTCGCTCGCGTGAATCGGGAGAAATGAGGGAAGCGGCGATCTGGCATCTTATAAAACACCGCATGAACCGGGCGCCTAGACCGGATTTAGGCCAGGCGCGCCTAATCAGCGCCCGAGATACACACAAGGCGCGCGCCTAGGCGCGCCCCAGGCGCGCCTAGGCCAAATCGCCCGCCCAGCTCTCGATAGGGCGCTACACCGCGCGCCTGGTGCGCCCGGCGCCTTAGGCGCGCCTAGGCGCGCGCCTGGGATGGATGGACATCTCAGATATTTCAAGGATTTTCATCCTCGTGTGTTCAGGGGGATTGAATCAGCTAGAGAGTCGGGATATTGGCTCAATCAGATTGATGAGCTGCAGGGATTGATTAACTATTCGGAAAATAAGAAGTCGGTCTTTCTACTTGATGGCAAGATTTAAGTGTAGTGCCGTTATTCTAATTGGAGAGGTCGAGTTCGAACTAGATGTGATGGCATTGGCTATTGTTTTGTTTGACGTGATTTTGGAGATGGACCGTCTCGTAGTTTTGTGTGCAAAGAATGATTGCATGTCTAAAGATATTTAATTTGGCACTGAAAAGATAGAGCTGGTGAAGTTTAGAGGACTGTAGGGTATGGTGTCCGTGATTATCTTGATTAGGGCAGACGAGTGTGGATACAAAGCCTTCATGGCATTATTGATGGATGGAAACGGGCATGAAAATCCCTGGTAAATTTTAAGAGGCCCATAGTAGTGAAAATGATAAATTTTACTGGTAGATGTCTTATTTCATAAGAATTGTAGGGTTTGTGTCCCAAGTTTAGGAGGACTTTGTGATGAGTTGACGAAGGAGGGACACTCCACAGAGTATTACATTTGCTCAGAAAGTTCAAAGATTTATATGGATAAGTAGTCATTATGGTTGCCTGAGATGAAGAAAGACAAAATACTTTGTGGCACATGGCCATTATGGTTGCTGATTGGACCTAGAGGAAGGTTCGCGAGCCATCTAGCCGTGCGATTCCTGATCTGACAATTAGAAAAATTCACGATTAAAAAAAACAATAAAAAGATTTGTTATGATATCCGGCTGGATCTTAAAATTCTCAATATCCGGTTGGATTTTTTTAAAAAATATTTTTTTATAGGAAAAAAGATCTGAAAATGAGGAGAAAAAAATCATGATTAATATTTTATAATTTATTTTAGAAAAAAAAATTGATTGGCTAAAAACTACTTTTTGGTGGGGCGCCCGGACCTTCCTCTAGATCCGAGTATCGGACCAAAAATTTTTCCCATGATCAGACATGTGCATGGTCAAATCAAAGTGTTAAATCCAGGAGATTTTTTGGCGTTCTTCCCTATTCCAGAATGAAAATTTATGATGTATTAATGGATTTCTTTCATAGTGTGTGGAGTTTCGAGGAGGATAATTCCTCCAATTGGGTGATTATGGTTTCACTCGCCAAAGTTGCACATTTTATTCCAAACAAGGTGTTAGGGTTCTGCTATGGTTATCTTATCGAGTAGTGTGATGTTCTCCTTATTATATTATTATTATGTGTTAGGCTAATTACGTCAATGCCATCTGTATGTTCTATTTATGAGACCCTTGGGGTCTTGGTTATGGAAGGAATGAAAAGTCTAGTTCTTGTTCTCCTTGTTAGATTTTGGTGGCTCTCTCCTCTAACGAGCAACCTCGCTTAAGCAGCCGCGATTAAGGGATCTGTTGTATCCTCCACCGCCATCTTCTTCACCTCCAATCACTATTCCGACGAGTTATCGCTGTTACGAAAGTAGGCCCATAACACAAGAATCCGAATTCATTGTAGAAGGTTAGTTTGATAAAGGTTAGGCTTAAGCCTAAGTATAGTATTGTATTTCATCCTCACATGGATGGCCAGATTGAGATGATGAAGCAAACTATGTAAGATATATTGGGAATGTGCACCATTGAGTTTAGTTAGAAGTGGGAGTCACATTCACCTAATATCATTCTCTTATAACAATAAGTACTAGACGAGCATCAAGATGACATTATATGACTCTCTTTGCGATAGACAATGTCGACAAAGAAGGGCAATACCATGATTCTAGATATAAAGGATTTGGGTGATGTTTCTAAGCCTATTCAAATCATTCATGTTAGAATAAAGACCGCACGGGATCACAAATCAAAGAATTACAATGATCGTCACTGAGATGTAATTTTTCTGCGGCGACTCCATATGTGTGAAGATTAAGGCATTCATATCCGTATCTACGAGCAGACGCTTAGAGAAGCTAAGGGTCTGTTTGGCGCAGCTCTGGCGGCTGGAGAATCTCTATTCCAGCCGCCAGAGCTGTTTTTAACTGTTTGGGATAGCTCCTTAAGAGCAGCTTTTCAGAAATCTGGAGCTGTTTTGCAGCTCTTCAGAAATCTCCCCTCCCCCAGCTTCAGCTTCCGCAAAATAGCCTTCTCTCTCACAGGTTTTGGAAATCTAATGGTTTATTCAGTTGGAACACGCTCAGAGGCCGGATGGCCTTCCTCCGGCGATTCCGAGCCTTGGACGACCTTCCTCCGGCGATTCCGAGCCCCTGACGGCCTTTCTCCGGCGATTCCGAGCGCACTTCTGCACAGAACACCTAAACACTCTGCAGCTTTTCAAAACTGCTCCCCAGAGATCTATTTTAAAACAGCTCTATCTGAACAGCAGTTTTTTCAATCCGTCAGAGCTGTCCCAAACAGAGCCTTAAGTGTGTTGTATACAAGACCATTCGAGATCCGTAAGCATATTGTGGAGATTATATATTTCTTTGCATTTTCTGCAGAGCTTTAGCAGTTTGCATGGATTTTTGTCTCCTCCTTTTGGAAGACCTTGTTGGACCCTAGTCTAAAATGGTTGTGTATCATCCAGCGGTGGGAGGGAAATTGTTGACCAATATACGAGCGGTTTGTATCGTGGATTCAAAAGTTCGTAAAATCTGAAATGGTTAGTCTGTGCCCTTCAATATCCTTTAGGACAATTGCAGATTAGAATAGTTTTCTCAGGAGAAAGATGCATATCAAATTGCATGTGAAATGTCTACTTCCATTATTGATACTATCATTTCCACCATATCTGTACAACCCCGTAGCCGGGCGAGTGGGACTCTCCCCAAATATCAGCCTAGGGGCGTGCTATGGGCGACGAGTTGGCGCGATCCCGTTCGAGCACATGCGAGCGCCCGTGCGTGCACATGGAGGTTTTATTCTTAATGTTATAAATATATATTTATTCATAATGATATTGATATATATAAATATATATTTATATAGAGAGGAAAAGGAGGAGAGGCAGCAGCTCCCTCCCCCGACCTAGGGTTCGGCCTGGAGCAAACCGCCGCCCCTCCGTTCCCCCCCTCTCCCGTCGGCTTGGAGCAAGCCCAGCCCCGCCGCTCCTCATCCTCCCCAGCCGGCCTCTCCTCTCCCGTCGCCGTCTGCAGGAGGAGCCAAGCCCGAGCCCCGCCCTCCCTTCCTCTCCCGTCGCCGGCCGCACCAAGCCCGGGCCGAGCCAGAGCTCCTCCCCTCCCTCTCTCTCTCTCGGCCAGGAGCAGGCCTTGCCCCGAGCTCCCCCGCCTCTCTCTCTCAGCCGCCTGCAGGAGGAGCCAAGCCCGACCCCCACGCTCCCGATCTCCTCTCCCGTTGTCGGCCAAGGAAGGGCCGCCCGACACTCATCTCTCCCGATCTCCCTCTCTCTCTCTCTCTGTGCAGCAGCAAGGAGGGGCTCTCCCCCGCTCTTTTCCTCTCCTGTCGCCGGCTAACAGGGGCAGCCCGAGCCCCTTTCTCCCAAGCCCTTTCCTCGCCCAGTGCCGGCTGATTTCTTGCGGGATTGGGAATCTATTGTTGTTAATTATAACTGATTGGAGCATTGAAGATGCTGTCAGCACCAGAGAGCTCATCATCGTGGATGCCAACATTCAACAGTCCAGCAACACTCCAGTTGGGCCCTCATCTAGAGATGGAAGAGGAGGGGAGATCTTGAGTGGTCTTCTTGGAGCTCAAACTGTGGCGTCATCAATGCGTGGACAACAACAACGCTCCCTAGACGCCGAGCCTCTTATGAGATGTCCGGTTGCGGCTCCTCCGAACACGCGACAAGGGTAACGATGTTTCTACTTGGGCAGGTGAAGCCCTTATTTTTCATATTTGCATGGAAGCACCTCTCCACCAACGGGTGGGGGAAGGGAGATCTCCGACGGGTCGACGTGTGCGTCCCCGTAATTATTTGCATTAGTGCCCGGAAGTGTGAGTACGGGTTTAGGCATGTTGTGTGAAGCCCATTCGGACGTATGAGCCGAATTGGTGATGTGCTGTGTGAAGCCCATTCGGACGTATGAGCCGGATTGGTGATGTTCTGGGGTTCCCGGAGAAGACTCTGTGGAAGTTGTATTTTATTCATTCGCAAGGGAATGCGCACCGTAGCCCCAATAAAAGGGGGCGCGCGCATTATGTTTGGCCCGCTTTGGTTAGCCGACCGATGTCTAGTTGGCCGCTGCTCGTCGGGACGTTGGCGTACAGGTGCTGCAATACCAAGCGGGGAATAGCGGGCTTAAGCCCAAGCTCGTGCCGGCCCTCGAAGGCCTAGTTTGTTTATATTGCCGGCCTGCGTGCCGATGTATGGAATTCATATTCCTGTAAATTTAATATGCCTGTGATGCCCTGTGAATTCTTTTTATCTTTTTCATCTTAGGCGGGCGGTATGTTCGTGAACCGCTCGCCCCGTGGGAGCCCCGAGGTATAGTTGCCGGGAAGCCCCTAATGGCCTATTGACAGCCTTTCAGAACAACGTAGTTACGTTGTTAGCGGCCCAATTGGGGCTGCGTGGAGTAGGGCTGCTGGGCGGTATAACGCCATTAAAAAGGCGGGCGGGGAACAATTTTTATAGACCCAGGGAGACACCTCTAGTTAAGGAGTGGATCTTGAGATCCTCCTTAGATGTTCCGGCCGGCCAAGAGAGCCCGCCGAAGGTGTCTTAGCTCAGCCCCTGGTGTGGGAGGGGAAGAGTTCGATAATCTTCCGGGTATGCGGTGGGACCTCCATGCTGAGGCCTTGGGTCTGTCCCTTGTGTTCCTAGCCTTGAGCCTAGATTGTTCACT
Organism: Platanthera zijinensis; assembly: GCA_039513925.1. Classification (NCBI taxonomy): domain Eukaryota; kingdom Viridiplantae; phylum Streptophyta; class Magnoliopsida; order Asparagales; family Orchidaceae; genus Platanthera; species Platanthera zijinensis. Next base: position 262,328,094 of record CM077078.1, read on the forward strand.
TGAGTGTAGTAGGTGTGCGGCCACCCCTTCCCCAAAGGGTCGAACTCCACAGAGACCGATTTTTCGGTTTCAACATTATGGTGCGGTGAGCGTGGAGAGTGGCCAGCACGGAAAATCTCAGGTGAATGTCATGGCTTTAGAAGTGGAACCAAGTGACGACCAGGGTCATGCGCGGACTTTGTATGTAAGGTCCTCATACTCGGAGTTGTCCCCTCCCATAGCTGTTGTTAGAATCTCGTAGTATTTGGAGTGGGATTCGCACCAGTTTGAAGCGCCTCTACCTGCGAAAACGCGTGTATCCTCACTTATCGCATCAACGAGAAACCTGGAGGTTATTATCTTTAAGGTCAAGTAAGAGAGCGGCTGAGAGGTATTTGGAGCCGGGGTGACCCAAAAGGGTTCCATCCCTAGCGGTAATATGTTATCTCTTCCTTATGATTCAGTAGCAGTGGAGTTTTCTCTTTATTGCCAATTCGCCTCGAGCTTCTGAGGGCTTTAAGGGTTAGCCTCGTGATCGACTCCGGAAGCGAAACGTCCAACCCGTTCCTTTTAAATAGCCTAGTTCGGACGATGGGACGGTGCCGCGGGACTTTAAGCGCTATTGTAAGACCGAGCCTCTGCACTGACGGCCGAGATCAGCTCCCCCCTTGCACGTCGGCCTATGTCCTCCCGATCGCACCTCTCCTCCGACTAGAGGAATTATCAGGAACGAGCATAGACGCTAACCTCCCAGATTTGATAAAGGGCTGATCTCTCCAAGCAATCACAAGTGAAGGCCTTTGTTATTGAGAGAGCAGGATAACATGTAAAGGGGCAGGTTTTGGCCCAAGGGAAGATGTTGGCCTCGAGTGCGTCCTAGAGGACCATCGCAGGAACATTACCCGTCGCCCATGCACTAGCTCTCATCATCGAGTGACATGGCGGAAAGCGATCTTTGTCATTAGATCAGGATACGAGCCGTCGACCTGTTCCTTCTAAATAGCCCAGTTCGGATGATGGGACGATGCCTCGGGACTTTAAGCGCTCTTGTAAGACCGAGCCTCTACACTGACGGCCGAGATCAGCTCCCCCCTTGCACGTCGGCCTATGTCCCCCCGATTGCATCTCTCTTCCGATTGGAGGAATTATTAGGAACAGGCTCGGACGCCAGCTTCCCGATTTGACGACTTCCAGATCGCCTCTCTTATAAAAGAATGTGTTCTCCATTTGTAAAAGCATCAGTTCAATCAACTCTCCAACACCTCTTAAGTAAGTAGGATGTCTCCACCTCGAGCAAAGTCAAGTCCTCGAGTAGTAGTGAATTTCCCTATCACCAAAAATCGGGCCGAGTATGAGGCGGTTATAGCGAGACTGTGCCTGGCCAGAGAAATTGGGGTACATGATGTGGAGGTTCTTACTGACTCCTTAGTGGTGGCCTCCCAGATTAACGTGGAGTTCAAAGTGAGGGAGCCTACCCTCCAGTTATACTCGACAAATGTTCCAAGTCTTCTCGCTCTGGGGTTAGGTCTCGATTCTCTCGCAGTCAGGCTCCCACCAAGCTGGCAGAGCAGGGGTCTCGATGGACGTCGTTATGACCCTGGGGCTGAGCCCGGAGGATGTTCAACACCCGTTCCCAGGCTTTCACCTAGCTGGCTGAACCGGCAGTATCACCCGAGAGCTCGGACGGTTCTCTGTGGACATCGTTATGAAATTTAGAGTGACAATGCTCCCGTCGCATTCTATGTAGACGATTGAAGTATTCGTTTAACGGACCCCGAGCAGATCCCGCTGCCAGGCTCTCACCTAGCTGGCAGGGCTGGATGTCACTTGGGGGATAGAGATATTTTTAAATTGGGGGAGAATTTTGGTATTTTGCAGGACCCCGAGTGATGCTCGGCCCCGGGTAGACCCGCTGCCTGGCTCCTACTAGCTGGCAGGTCCGTAGGCTCGCCTGGGGGGTAAGGGACCCCGAGTGCTGCTCGGCCCCGGGTAGACTCGCTGTCAGACTCTCACTAGCTGGCAGGGCTGTAGGCACACCTGGGGGGAAAGGGAGATAGTTTGGAAAGAGTTTTTGAGTTTGAGTATTTTGCAGGACCCCGAGTGATGCTCGGCCCCGGGTAGACCCGCTGCCTGGCTCCTACTAGCTGGCAGGTCCGTAGGCTCGCCTGGGGGGTAAGGGACCCCGAGTGCTGCTCGGCCCCGGGTAGACTCGCTGTCAGGCTTTCCCTAGTTGGCAGGGCTGTAGGCACACCTGGGGGGAAAGGGAGACAGTTTGAGGTTTGTGAAAAAGTCGGAGTGTTTTGCAGGACCCCGAGTGCTGCTCGGCCCCAGGTAGACTCGCTGTCAGGCTTTCACTAGCTGGCAGGGCTGTAGGCACACCTGGGGGGAAAGGGAGACAGTTTGAGGGTTGTGAAGAAATCTGAGTATTTTGCAGGACCCCGAGTGATGCTCGGCCCCGGGTAGACCCGCTGCCTGGCTCTTACTAGCCGGCAGGTCCGTAGGCTCGTCTGGGGGGTAAGGGACCCCGAGTGCTGCTCGGCCCCGGGTAGACTCGCTGTCAGGCTTTCACTAGCTGGCAGGGCTGTAGGCACACCTGGGGGGAAAGGGAGAGAGCTTGAAAAGAGTTGGTTTCTTGTTATGTTGCAGTGTATCAGATATTGCGTGTATTGCTGATGATGAGCCTAGGAGGAAGGACGCGGGCTAGTGATATTCGTGCTAGAGCCTCTAGCGGGACTATGTGAAAAGTAAGCCCTGGGGTGGAGCTCCCTTTATACCCAAATGAAGAATTCTCACAAATTTTTTCTTTTGGGTCGGCTCCCACTCGCCGGATACGTAGGGTTGGATGATTCTTTCCGAGCTTGTACCAACCTCGAAAAGAGCGGGGATTGTGTACAACCCCGTAGCCGGGCGAGTGGGACCCTCCCCAAATATCAGCCTAGGGGCGTGCTATGGGCGACGAGTTGGCGCGATCCCGTTCGAGCACATGCGAGCGCCCGTGCGTGCACATGGAGGTTTTATTCTTAATTTTATAAATATATATTTATTCATAATGATATTGATATATATAAATATATATTTATATAGAGAGGAAAAGGAGGAGAGGCAGCAGCTCCCTCCCCCGACCTAGGGTTCGGCCTGGAGCAAACCGCCGCCCCTCCGTTCCCCCCTCTCTCCCGTCGGCTTGGAGCAAGCCCAGCCCCGCCGCTCCTCATCCTCCCCAGCCGGCCTCTCCTCTCCCGTCGCCGTCTGCAGGAGGAGCCAAGCCCGAGCCCCGGCCTCCCTTCCTCTCCCGTCGCCGGCCGCACCAAGCCCGGGCCGAGCCAGAGCTCCTCCCCTCCCTCTCTCTCTCTCGGCCAGGAGCAGGCCTTGCCCCGAGCTCCCCCGCCTCTCTCTCTCAGCCGCCTGCAGGAGGAGCCAAGCCCGACCCCCACGCTCCCGATCTCCTCTCCCGTTGTCGGCCAAGGAAGGGCCGCCCGACACTCATCTCTCCCGATCTCCCTCTCTCTCTCTGTGCAGCAGCAAGGAGGGGCTCTCCCCCGCTCTTTTCCTCTCCTGTCGCCGGCTAACAGGGGCAGCCCGAGCCCCTTTCTCCCAAGCCCTTTCCTCGCCCAGTGCCGGCTGATTTCTTGCGGGATTGGGAATCTATTGTTGTTAATTATAACTGATTGGAGCATTGAAGATGCTGTCAGCACCAGAGAGCTCATCATCGTGGATGCCAGCATTCAACAGTCCAGCAACACTCCAGTTGGGCCCTCATCTAGAGATGGAAGAGGAGGGGAGATCTTGAGTGGTCTTCTTGGAGCTCAAACCGTGGCGTCATCAATGCGTGGACAACAACAACGCTCCCTAGACGCCGAGCCTCTTATGAGATGTCCGGTTGCGGCTCCTCCAAACACGCGACAAGGGTAACGATGTTTCTACTTGGGCAAGTGAAGCCCTTATTTTTCATATTTGCATGGAAGCACCTCTCCACCAACGGGTGGGGGAAGGGAGATCTCCGACGGGTCGACGTGTGCGTCCCCGTAATTATTTGCATTAGTGCCCGGAAGTGTGAGTACGGGTTTAGGCATGTTGTGTGAAACCCATTCGGACGTATGAGCCGAATTGGTGATGTGCTGTGTGAAGCCCATTCGGACGTATGAGCCGGATTGGTGATGTTCTGGGGTTCCCGGAGAATACTCCGTGGAAGTTGTATTTTATTCATTCGCAAGGGAATGTGCACCGTAGCCCCAATAAAAGCGGGCGTGCGCATTATGTTTGGCCCGCTTTGGTTAGCCGACCGATGTCTAGTTGGCCGCTGCTCGTCGGGACGTTGGCGTACAGGTGCTGCAATACCAAGCGGGGAATAGCGGGCTTAAGCCCAAGCTCGTGCCGGCCCTCGAAGGCCTAGTTTGTTTATATTGCCGGCCTGCGTGCCGATGTATGGAATTCATATTCCTGTAAATTTAATATGCCTGTGATGCCCTGTGAATTCTTTTTATCTTTTTCATCTTAGGCGGGCGGTATGTTCGTGAACCGCTCGCCCCGTGGGAGCCCCGAGGTATAGTTGCCGGGAAGCCCCTAATGGCCTATTGACAGCCTTTCAGAACAACGTAGTTACGTTGTTAGCGGCCCAATTGGGGCTGCGTGGAGTAGGGCTGCTGGGCGGTATAATGCCATTAAAAAGGCGGGCGGGGAACAATTTTTATAGACCCAGGGAGACACCTCTAGTTAAGGAGTGGATCTTGAGATCCTCCTTAGATGTTCCGGCCGGCCAAGAGAGCCCGCCGAAGGTGTCTTAGCTCAGCCCCTGGTGTGGGAGCGGAAGAGTTCGATAGTCTTCCGGGTATGCGGTGGGACCTCCACGCTGAGGCCTTGGGTCTGTCCCTTGTGTTCCTAGCCTTGAGCCTAGATTGTTCACTTGAGTGTAGTAGGTGTGCGGCCACCCCTTCCCCAAAGGGTCGAACTCCACAGAGACCGATTTTTCGGTTTCAACAATATCTACTCAGATAGATCTTTTGTCATAGTACTTCAATACTAAGTGCAATCATCTTCAAACTCAAATCTTTGATCTATTTGCATCCATTTCATTATGTTACGCCGCCATTACGCTTCGTGGGATGACAGTACGCTCGTAGGCGCAAGGAGTTGACAAGCAGCCCCCTCTCATTGAACCGGCCGGCCGGGGCTGAACCAACGGGTTCAACCCCTTTTGGAGGGGCCGGCCGGCCCCTCCTTTGCCCGAGTATTTATACCCGGGCTACTCTCTTGGGAGGATTATGCAAACTCATTCAAGGTAACTCTCTCTCTCTATCTCTCAAACCCTAATTCTCTAATTTTCTCCCTAGATATCTCTCTCTCCCCCTTCTCCTTCCTATTATTTGGTATCAGAGGCTCCTTTCTCCACCATGGTGACGACACGAACACAAGAGGAAAACGGCCGCTTGGAAACCCTCGAAGAAAATCTGATGGGGTTGGCGGATTCGGTGGCCGTCATCGAGGAAAACATGAAAACATCTACGCAAAGGCTAGAAGAGCGGATCGAATCCCGGATGGAGGAGATCATGACGTTATTGACGCAAAATCTGAAGGGCAAAGCCGTGATTGAAGAGGATCCGGGCGGATCTACAACCGCACGGATGGATCCGCACAGGATCGGCCCCAACGGGGCCCCGATCGGTGCCGGAAGAGGCGCGGGGTTCGCCGCGGGCTCGGGATCGACCCCGAGCAATGGATCGGGCACGGGGGGCTCCGGCGCGGGCGGAACAGCAGCCGGAGGAGCCGACGCTTGCTGCTTGGGCCCCGACTGGGTCGGCGCAGGCGGGATCGGGCCGTACGGGGCCGGCGCAGGCGGGAGTGGCCCTGGCGGGCACGGAGCAGCGGGCTGGGGGTCCGGCGGGTTTCCTACGGCTGGTTTCGGCAGTGATGGGGGTGGCTCCGGTGGATTTGGACCCAGAGGCGGCGGATGGCCGTTTCCCCAATATGGCACGGGGGAGGGTTTGTTGCCTCCTCCGGTAAGAGGCGGCAGGCCGTGGGGTGGAGCTCCCGCAACGGGACCGTTCCGTCCGACTTTTCCCGGTATTGCCTTTTGAAACCGGGGAACCTAGAAGACCAGCAAAGTATGGACAGGAGGCGGGGTGGCGTGGACAAGCCGGACACCGGCCATACATGCCGCCAAAATTGACGCGGATGAACTTTCCCAAGTTTAATGGCGGAGATGCCCTGGAGTGGCTGCAAAAGGCAGAACTGTTCTTCAACTATCAGGATCCCAGAGGGGCAATGGGTGCAGTTGGCCTCTTTTCATTTAGAGGATGATGCATTCCAATGGGTGCAGTGGTTCCTGAGAGGCAAGGACTACGTGCCCTGGACCGACTTTGTGGATGGATTCATCGCTCGTTTTGGACCTCTCGAGTACGAAGACTTTGAAGCGCTCTTACAGAAGCTGCATTAGAAGGGGACGGTGAATGATTACCGAACCGAGTTTGAAAAGCTGGCTAACCGAGTGCAGTGGGAGGAGAAAACGCTACTCAGCTGTTTTGTATCCGGACTCAAGGATTATTTGCGAGATGAGATTCAATCATACATGCCCCGCAGCTTGAACCATGCGATCAGCTTAGTGCGGACACAGGAGGAGCGCTATAACTGGCAGCGCCACTGCAGCTCAACTCATTCTACTACGACGCCAGTGGCGAAGAGGGACTCTCAGGGACCGGGCAAGCCGGTGGTCACGCGGCTGACTTGGGCGGAACTTCAGGTGCGGAAGGAAAAGGGATTGTGCTATAATTGCGATGAAAAATTCGCTCCCGGACATAAATGTCAGAAGATACAGGTCTTTATGCTACGGGAGGACACGGAGGAAGAGGACACGCCCACCTCAGAGTGGGAAGGTGACGTGGATCTGACTGAGTTCGACGTGTCCCTTCAAGCAATGGAGGGATGCAATGCACCACTTACTATGAGGATGGCAGGGCGAGTCCACCAAGAGAAGGTGACTATCCTGGTTGACAGTGGAAGCACGCACAACTTCATTCATCCGGAAGTGGCGCAGAGGGTGGGGCTCGAGGTTGACCGAGCTGCTGCTTTTCACGTTATGGTGGCGGATGGGAGCAAACTCTGGTGCGAGGGGGTCATGAAGGGCGTGGAGCTAAAGATTCAGGGGTACTCGGGACGCACAGACGTCTATTTTCTACCCATCAGAGGGTCGGATATGGTGCTTGGGGTGCAGTGGCTACAACAACTACGGCGGGTGACCTTTGATTGGGAACAAATGACCATGGAGTTCCTCCAACAGGGGAGGCAATATTGCCTGGGGGGCCTCAAATCCTCCCCACTGAAAGAGATATCCCTCCGCAGTCTGCAGCAATTGGGGGAGCAAGGCAGCCCGGTGGCGGTGATTATGGCTATTACGAAGGCCCCCGAGGCGACTCCGACAATCCCCGAGCAGATGCAAGCGCTGCTCGCTCAGTATGCTGATATATTCCAGACACCCAGTACACTTGCACCATCGCGGTTTAGGGATCACCAGATTCAGTTGAAGGCCGGTACGGAGCCCATCAATATTCGTCTGTACCGGTATCCGTACAGCCAAAAGGCCGAGATCGAGCGTAGCATTCGAGAAATGCTCACAGCGGGACTCATTCATCCTAGTACCATTGCATTTTCGTCTCCCATCATCCTGGTTAAGAAGGACGTCTCATGGAATTTTTGTGTGGACTACCGAGGCCTAAATAATTCCACGGTCAAAGACAAGTTTCCGATACCGTTGATTGAACAATTGCTTGATGAACTACACAGTGCTTCCCGTTTCACCAAACTCGACCTCAAGTCGGGTTACAACCAGATTCGCGTGAAGGAAGCGGATGTCCAGAAGACCGCTTTCCGCACCCATGACGGGCATTATGAGTTTCTGGTGATGCCGTTCGGGCTTACCAACGCCCCCTCCACATTCCAGGCCATCATGAACGAGATATTCCGCCCCCTCCTCCGTCAATCAGTGTTGATATTCTTTGATGATATTCTGATCTACAGTGCCAGCTGGGAGGATCATCTCCATCATGTGGAGCAGGTCTTCGCCATTCTTCGCCAACACCAATTGTACGCCAAGCAGTCCAAATGCTCTTTCGGGCAGGAGGAGGTCGAGTATTTAGGCCATTTGGTGTCGGCCAACAACGTCAAGGCGGACCCTCACAAGATTGACAGCATGTTATCCTGGCCGCGACCTCAGACTATACACGCACTGAGGGGATTCTTGGGCCTCACTGGCTATTACTGCCGCTTTGTGAAAGATTACAGAAAGATGCCTTTGTTTGGCAGGCCGAGGCCGTGGCAACATTCCAGGCACTTAAGCGGGCCATGACGTCGATACCAGTCCTGGCGCTCCCGAATTTCACTAAGGAGTTTGTGTTGGAGACTGACGCCTCTGGGGTGGGCATTGGCGCAGTGTTGATGCAGGAGGGTCGACCCCTAGCCTTCTATAGCAAGGCACTAGCCCCATGCACGCTGGGGTTGTCCACCTATGAAAAGGAGATGCTGGCGATCATTCATGCGGTGGCTGTGTGGCATCCGTACCTTCTCGGCCGACATTTTACGATTCGCACCGACCATCATAGCTTGAAGCATTTCTTGGACCAACGGGTTTCTTCCCCTCTTCAACAAAAGTGGGTGACCAAACTTCTGGGTTATGATTATGAGATTTCCTACCGGAGCGGCAAAGAAAATGTAGTGGCTGATGCTCTCTCTCGTCTACCTGAGAATACGGTTGCTCACATCTCAGGGCCACTAGTGGACTCATTGGATGAGATACAAGAGGAGGTGATGCGAACGCCCGATTTACGGACCATGGTGGAGGCTTTACAGCGCGGCGAGACCGTGGTCGTCGGCTATCATCTTCAGAACGGCCGCCTCTACCATCATGGCTGCGTGGTTCTCCCTCCAGACTCGGCCTGGAAGACTGTGATGATGCACGAGTTTCATTCATCCCCGACAGGCGGCCACGCAGGAGTGCTCCGGACCCTTCAGCGGGCACGAGCAAATGTTTTTTGGCCCGGCATGCGCCGGGACATACAGCAGTTTGTACAACAGTGTGAGACTTGCCAGCGCCAGAAGTATGAGACGACCTGGCCAGCATGGTTGTTGGTGCCTCTCGAGATCCCGCAACAGATTTGGGATACGGTATCGATGGATTTCATTGACGGGTTGCCCAAATCACAAGGGAAATCCGTCATCTTGGTGGTGGTGGACAAACTTTCCAAGTACGGCCACTTCCTGGCGTTGAGTCACCCATATACGACCGAATCTGTTTCCGCCCTGTTCGCCCGGGAGGTCATCCGCTTGCACGGCCTACCACGAGCCATCATCTCTGACAGGGACCCTACCTTCGTGAGCAACTTTTGGCATGAACTATTCCGACTGCATGGGACATGTCTACGTTTCAGCACCGCACATCATCCCCAGACGGACGGCCAGACAGAGGTCTTAAATCGGGGGGTGGAGACTTACCTCCGTTGTTTTGTTATGGATGAACCCCGGACTTGGCCGGGGTGGTTGCACTGGGCCGAATATTGTTACAACACTTCCTACCACTCGGCCAGCAGGATGACCCCATTTGAGATTGTTCACGGCCGTCCTCCTCCTACCTTGAGCAGCTATGAGCCGGGCAGCACGGCCATGCCGGCGGTTGATCGGGCCCTTCGGGACAGGGATCACATGTTAGCAACCCTGCGTGAGAACCTTCGCCTCGCCCAGGATCGCATGAAGGTTCAGGCAGACAAGCATCGCAAGGAGAGGGAATTTGTAGTGGGCGATGAGGTGTTTCTCAAGTTACGGCCGTACTACCGGTTGTCCTTCGCTCGCCGTCTGAATCAGAAGTTATCTCCCAGGTATTACGGCTCTTTCGTATTCTCAACAGGGTGGGGCCGGTGGCATACAAGTTGGCGTTGTCGGCGGGGTCCCGCATTCATCCAACTTTTCATGTATCCTTGCTCAAGCGGAAGGTGGGAGCCAATGTATAGCCATGTGTTCAACTGCCCGAGACTACCGGTGTGGGCGAGCTTCGCCCTCTTCCGGAGGATATTGTGCTACTCAAGTGGAAACTACGCGTCGCTGAGTACCGGCCGGAGCTCCTGATCAAGTGGAAAAATCTCTCAGCAGCGCACAACTCCTGGATGGATTTGCTGGACTTCAAGGAGCTTTATCCCGACTACCACATTAGGGACAAGCTGGTTCTTAATGGGGAAGGGAATGTTACACCACCATTACGCTTCGCGGGACAACAGTACGCTCGTAGGCGCAAGGAGTCGACAAACAATGACGGGACTGAACCATCTGGTTCAGCCCCCTCTCAGTGAACCGGCCGGCCGGGGCTGAACCAACGTGTTCAGCCCCTTTTGGAGGGGCCGGCCGACCCCTCCTTGGCCCGGGTATTTATACCCGGGCTACTCTCTTGGGAGGATTATGCAAACTCATTTCAAGGTAACTCTCTCTCTCTCTCTCAAACCCTAATTCTCTAATTTTCTCCCTAGATATCTCTCTCTCCCCCTTCTCCTTCCTATCACATTACTTGTTCAGCACTCCACTCTTCCTGGTGTCAGCATAGCCGATAATACCGGATATTCGAGTAATAATTCTAAATAGGCTTGTGAAAGTGCAATTAGTGATGTTGCTTCTGAAGTTGGTGAGAAGGATGGTGCAGATGTTGAGAAAATCGCTACTTCGGGCTATGAGGTCGTGTTTGAATCATAAAATGAGATTTTTGTTATAACGAGGTTGTCAGGATCGCGATCCGGATCATAGGATCTTACGATCCTACTATCCAGATGTTATAAATCGATCTTGATTTTGTAAAGCGTTCCTTGATCCAAACATACTATCTGATCCGATCATACCTTGAAATGATTTTATTTAGGATCTCGATCCAAACAACCTTCAGTTATAGATGAGAGAGTTGATGAATATATTCTTGATATTAATGAAGGAATGCAGGAGGTTCCTGCTAATGGGCTTAATAAAGACAACAATTAATTTGCTGAAAAAGATGATATAAATTCAGATAGTTGTAAAGGCTCTTATAAAAGTATGCATGATATAAATACTGATGATCTTATTTCTAATACTCCACAGTATAATGAGGACAATTGCTCGCAACACCTTTCTTGAGTTGTGAGATACTGCAACCTCCGAGGATTAAATACTTGACCTCAACCCATTACACTGGACCCTTATTTATAGTTGTCCCTCGAGGTGAGAACTTACATCGCACACTATCTTATCTTATAAGATAAGATTTCATTCTTACAATACACGTTATTCCTTTATTGACTTCTACGACACACCAGAATAACTTTATATCGCATCATACACTTTATATAACATTTTATCTTAAGCGATAAGATTTCTTCTTGACTTCTACGATACGTCATAATAACTTTATATCACATCATACTTGAAGAGATTCTTTCATCCTTTCTTGAAAGAAAAAACAAGCTTGATCCACTAAAGTCTATTAAGTCCCTAAGAAGTAAGAAGTATGATATTCAGATTATAAAAGATGAAATGAATATGATCAAGGGCCATCAGGTTATAAAGGATGGTACTGAGATATCTACTATCAAGAAACTAAGTGCAGAAGTTGTAAGAAGAGGTTATACTCTGATTAAAGTATATTTCAATCAGCGGCGGAACTAGGATTTTGAAGTCGCACAGGCACAATCTAAGTACTGTCAATTTGGGAGGGGGAGGGGGGCAGCGCACCTTGAGCGGGGGTTCGGGGGCGGCGGCCCAGAATTTTTTTTTTGCAAATATTTCACACCGAAATATGGATTGAAATCAGTCCAGATTTCACAATGAAATCTGGACTGAAATCTGTGCAGATTTCAGAGAAATCTGGACCGCTGCAGCCCGCCAGACTTTGCACCGCTGCAGCCCGCCAGACTTCGCACCGCTGCAGCCCGCCAGGCTTCGCACCGCTGCAGCGGTGTGAAGCCTGGCGGGCTGCAGCGGTGCGAAGTCTGGCGGGCTGCAGCGGTGCGAATCGTTGTCGCCGACGCTTGACGGGCTAGGGCACGGGAGCAGCGACGGGCTAGGGCACGGGAACAGCAGGCTTAGCGACGGGATTCCTTCTCCCCCAGTGAAAATCGCGGGAAAAACCGCTCGGGCACGTGCCCTGCCGTGCCCAGGGCTAGTTCCGTCCATGATCTCAATGCAGATCTTAATCTAAGAAGACTAGAGAGTACTGCTAAGTGACTCAAGGCCAATTCTGTAAAGGCAAAGAAAAGGCATACAAAATTTGATCCATTACACAAGAGAAGTTGTTTAATGCCTTTATAATTTTCTAGTTGGTTCTCAAGAGAAAGTGAAGGAATCTCCACTTATTTTTTTGCTGTTTTGTATCTCTCTTTTGACATAAAATGTAAAGTGTGATAAATTGTAAATAGTATTTTCTTGAATGAATAGATAATTTTCTATTTCTCCAAGTTGATTCTTTGTGTCTTCTCTGATCCCATTTTCTTTTTCTATTTTCTATAAATCACTTGGGTCTTGTTTGACGGGGTGGATCTGAGCCGTTCGCACGGACATCTCCGCCCGGTGTTTGGCGGGGGTGCGGCCGGGCGGTGAGAATCTGCCCCACATCTAAATTCCGGGGGAACCGTGGTCGCGGTTGCGCGGCACGGATGAAATCCATGCCGCCCGATCTCGCGGCCAAACGAGCCCTTTACTCTTTTGTAAAATCTATTATATCAAGTATGAGGAGATAGTTGGAAAAAAAAATCTCTAAACTTGATATAATAGAAAGTGTTATGTTTTATAGGATGTTCCTTAAGTTTACATAGAAAGGAAAAAGAGTCAATTTATACTTAAAAGGCAGAAGCACATCAGAATAATTGAAGTAAACATCGAGTGCGGAGAATTTACGTTGAGCAGTACTTGACGTACATTGAAATGATTCTCAGATTATGCCGACTTCTTCGTCGTTAGAGGAAGAAGTTAAGGCTATTGAAAACATAGATTAAAACAACCAAGTAATATAATGCATAGATAACGATACGTCGAGTAGTGGTCGATGTTTAAAAAGAGATTACAGTGACTTGTAGCAAAATATAAGAAATGTCATCTTAAGTGATTTGTGGTTGTGATCAAGGACAATTGGGATTTAGATTGAACTGTTACAAGATTAAGAAAGGAATGCATATAATTTTAATACAATAACAACACTCAAGCCTTTAACCCACTATAGTGGGGTCGGCTATATGGATCATTTGTCGTCATTGTGTCCTATCTTCTGTAATAATCTCACTAATGCCTAAGTACATCATGTCGTTTCTTTATAGTTTCATTTCAAGTCTTTATTGGTCTACCCCTCCCTCGTCTAACATGCCTAGTGACTAGACTCTCACAACGCCTAACAGGTGCCTCTAATGATTTCCTTTGTACGTGTCCAAATCATCTTAGACGAGCTTCTCGCATCTTCTCTGAAATTGGTGCCACTCCTGTCTTATCCCTGATACTTTCATTCCTAATTTTATCCAATCTCGTGTCTTTGTTGAAGAACAAGAAAAGATTGAATCAAGGTTGTATCCACATTGCGCATAATTCATAATCTTATATAAACAAGTTGAAGATTTGATCACATTGTGGAAAAGATCCCCACTATAGTGGGATAAATGCTTGAGTGTTGAGTGTTGAGTGTTGTTGTGGAAAAGATCAAGATGCTTTTGAACAACTACTGCAAAAAAATTTTAGAAATACTCTGCAAAGTATTCATGCATTGATTTTAAGATTCTCATTATCAAAATTCTCAATAATTTTTAAATCTTTTTTATCAAAAGATTCAAAGTTATGATTCTTCGTGTCTCTTTATCAAAAGACTAGTCATCCGTAGTGACAAAGAAGAGAGCGCACCCAATTTTATTAAAAATCTCTATAAATTCTTGTGTGAGTTGTGATTTCTTTTCGTTCTTTCTTTACTATTTGTGAGAATCTTTGAATTGTGATTTGAATTTGTGATTATCTGTGCTGAAATTTTGAATACTCCATCCCCTTTTCTAGAGTAATTAAGTCAAGGCTCTCAAAACATAATTTGCATTTCCATGTTGGCATGCCTTTTGTCATTTCAACCCCAGTAGCACTTGGCCCAACCTGAAGGATTTGTTTATTGACTTAGAAACTGTATTAGTTATTTAATAAATAATTTTAGTTTAGACTTTTAGGGTATTATTAATGTATAACTTCCAATAAATTTCAAGTCATACTTTAGATAATGAATCTTTTAATAAATTTGATTATAAAAATATCAACAAATTGGATTATTTAAGAACTTCATTTATTTTATTCAAATTTTCAAAGCATACATTTCACATGTATCATGATACATCTTATACTTTTGGTTCTAAAAAAACAATGAATATTGTTGCGGCCAAACTAAATGTCCCGGTTGGACCGGAGTAACTTTGACTATCTTAGCTCATGGAGTGGTCGAGGACGCACGCATTTGATGAGAGAGAAAAGGTGCGCGCGATGTTTTGACGTGAAAAAACCTTTTAACTGGGTAAAAAATCACGCGTCCTGGTCTGTGTCGATCGAAATCCACTATCTGCTTGCGGTTACAACTTATTTGAAGAATCGAGGGCGACAGGCCGCTCCTCATTACACTTTGGGGGGTGAGAGAGATTCTTGAGCTCACGGCGGGCAACAGACTGTTCCACGCGAGGATGGCTGATGTGGTGATGCGTACGAACGAGTGCTTGATGTAGTAGGACTTTCTTTCTTGCCGCACGCTTGTGGACTTAGACGAATTTCTGGTGGAGAAGAGGTGGCTCGAAGGTGACTCGAAGGTGACTCGAAGGTAGCTCGAAGGTGGAATCTGACAGAGCCCTGAATTGAGGAGGAAGAAAGCAGAGAAGAGAAAGATGAGAAATGAGGAGGCTGTTAACCCAGAAATCGGCGATCCCTCCCAAGGTGGCTAGCTCGCAAGTCGCGGACTGCTCCGTCTCATCCGGGGGGTTCGCGGCCTATTTTCCAGATAACCGCGCGGATAGACTTTTCTGTCCGCGCGGCTAGGCTAGCCACCCGGTAGTCTCCAACTCTGCGGTGGCGCGGACTGCTCCCCAGTCCGCAACATCAGGTCGCACGGTTAGCTGGGCGAGTAGCGGTCTCTTCTCCAGCCCGCCGCCAGTTCCCGGACTCTCCTTCAAGTTGCCGCAAGCAAGGACTGGCCAAGTCTCTTCTTCAGTCCGCTTGCAATAGGCGGCCTCGCATCCCAATCCGCGACAACCTTATTAACAGACCGCTTTGTAGTGGACCGCCTAAGCATGGGGCGGACTCCACCTCAGTCCGCTAGCAGCAGGCAGACTCAATCCTAGCTCGCCCAAAGGTGGAGGACTCGGTCTCAGTCCGCCAGCAAATGGACAAACCCGCCAGTAGGCGACCTGCCTCCAGGTCGCCCAGCAGTAGACGACCTGCCTCCAGGTCGCCCAGTAGTAGGAGACCTGCCTCCAGGTCGCCTAGCAGTAGGCGACCTGCCTCCAGGTCGCCCAGCAGTAGGCGACCTGCCTCCAGGTCGCCCAGCAGATGGCATTCTGCCTCCAAGTCGCCCAGTAGTAGGCGACCTGCCTCCTCAGCCTGCCTAGCAGCTGCGACCTGCTCCTTCTATTCGGTAGAAGGTGGCAAGCTCGGTCTTAGTCCGCCTAAGGGAGGTGGACTTGCTCCGCCCTCGAGCACTCTTCATCAGGTGGCACAACGCAGAGCGGACTCAATGTCAACCCGTTAGTAGGTGGCAGACTCGTCTCATCTAGCAACAGAGGTGAACTCCCTGTCCGTCATGTACCAGGCGAACTCTTTGCGCAGTCCGCTAGAAGCACCGGCTTCTCCCAGCAGTCAACGAACTTCTCTTCAGTCTGCGGCATGTCGCAGACTCAATCGCAGCTCGCCCGCATCATCGAGGTGACGTCATCAAGCCCAGTTCTGTAAGATTCCTCCTTGAGCCTATAAATAGCCCCCCATACCTCTCATTTAGGGGACACCCCCGAGAGCAACCATTGGAAGCAAACCCTGCGGATACAAAATTTCTGTCCGCCAACCGTTCTTGCGGACTGACCCCCTATCCGTGCGGCCTCAGCGGCTAAGCCTTGCAGTTTAGTCTCTGAGCTTGGCCCAAGCGGCCTTTCCCAGCGACCTCAGTTGTCTTCTCTGCCTGATTGCGCAGTCCGCTCGGCCTCAGACAACGAGCTGCGGGATCAGCAATCCGTGCGGTCTGCCGACCTATTTGATCAGTCTGCGTGGCCTCTGACATTTTCTCTCTTCTAGCCGCCAGCTTCCCCTTGTACACTTTATATATTTTCCATTTAAGGAGCCAACTCAAGCTGTAATCCTGATTCATAATCAAAGGAAAGCCCATTGCAGGAGTGGCATTTAAGCCACAACGGGAGAACTCTGTTGTTGCCGCTGCAAGCGGCCCCCTCTCTTCTTCCTTTCTCCCTTCTCTCGACCTCAACCGCCAATCCCTATCCGTTAAAGTAACCGGCTGCTCAACAGTTCCTCATCAACCTCCTATTATCTCCGCAACCCCCAGATCGAACGTGCTCCACTCTCGAGCGTGCAGAGGCATTTCCAACAGCCTCATTTCTTCCCTTCTTCTCTTTCCTCCTGTGAGATTTCGAACACCGTTATCTGGTGGTGCCATTTCCCGCATCAACAGTTAACACACGGCCTTCAGATCTCGAACAGACGGTGAAAACCAACGGTTAGCCATGACAGATCATCAACCTGTCGAGAACCTTGCTCCTAGAAGTCCTAGTGAAGATCCTCTCTGGGAAGCCTTGGAGCAATCGCGTCAGGAAACTGCCCAGCAGTTCCAAGCAATCAACCGTACTCTAGCTGCTATCACACGATGATTAGATGTGCAATCCGCAGCAGCACCAATTCCTCCAGTCAATCCAACACCAACATTGGAAAATCCACAAACTTATTCTCCGGCCTATCCGTCGGTCTATCCTTCTGTTTATCCAACAACCTATCCGCCAGGGCAGACAGTAGCTCCTTTGCGATCTCAAAATGACGAGTTCATAGCTCGTCAAAACTTCTTCCAGGAAGCTACTCGAGGAAGTCCAGCATGATTTTTGAATTTTCAGGGAAGTCATCCAAACCCTTCAGCTCCCGCAGTTGCTCCTCCTGCAGCAGCTTTTCCTTTCTATCAACCAGCTCATTTTTCAACTGCGGCTTATCCTCCATTTTTTCCTTTTCCTTATGTACTAGGAGAACATGGAGAGCCATCGCCGTTTACAGATAGTATCCGACAAGAACCAACTCCAGCTCACTTCAGAGAGCCGCGATTACCAACTTATCCTGGGGAGTCTGACCCAGTTACACACTTCCAAGCTTTTGAGTCAGTCGGCGCCCTCAAGACTCTTACTGATGCTACCAGGTGCAAGCTCTTTGTAACGTCCTTTGATGGACAAGCAAGAGAGTGGTTCTACGGACTTCGCCCTCAGTCCGTCGCTTCCTTTGCTGATCTGCGAAGAGAGCTTCTACTCAGGTTTTCTACCTCTACCAAGAGGAAGAGCGGGCCAGAAGCCCTATTTGAGATCAGGCAACGAGAAAATGAGACTTGAGCTCATTTTGTCGATCGTTTTCAAAGAGATATTCTTGAAATTAAAAACGTCGATTCAGAGATGTTCCGAGTCGCCCGGATAAGTGGTTTTAGAGAAGAACCACTTAAATTCGAAGCTAACGTCCGAGTGTCGAGGACATATCAAGAGATGATCAGTCTTACCAACTTATACATACGAGGTGAAAAGAGTAATCCCAACTACATCTACAAGCTTGTAACAGAGAAAGATCATTTTTCTTCATACGGGCAACCTCCAAAGTCTCCTCACAAGGATTTTCAATCGCGAACAAGGAAGGGAAGAAATTTTCGACGTCATCAACACCTCTTCCCAGGCCAAGATCACTTCCAAAGTCAAAAATCACAATCGTCAGTTCCTCCCGCTTATCCAACACAAGCTCCACTAACAGCTTCAGCTTATTAGTAGCAGGGTGGCAACTTGCCAGAAATTGAGCTAGACCAAGTTATGCAGGACGTAGTCCAAGTGATAAAAGGCAAGACCGGTTATAAGAGACCTTACCAACCCGCTGATCAAAGATTCAAAGACTCGAATCCCTATTGCGAATTCCATAAAGAGAAAGGGCATCCAACTGAAAACTGTCAAGCGCTTCGTCAACTGGTGGAGAAGATGATGTGGCAGGGCAAATTGTGTGACTTATTCCAGAAGAATGACCACTCTGATCCGTCTACTTCAAAAGGCAAAGAAGTAGCAGACATTCCTTTCGGCTCAAAGGGAGTGAGCCAAATCAACAATAATCTTAATCTCATTGGCGGTGAGACCATTGATGCGAATGGCGTAGGAGACCTTGAGAATCTATTCTGAGGTGAAGATGGACCTGACAAAGTGTGAGAAGTAGCGAACAAAAGACTAAAGTAGCGAACAAACGACTAGAAAACAAGCCGGAACTTTGAATAATTGAAATTTTATTATCCAAAAAGATATCATTTACAAAGGTATGACCTCCCTTTTATAGAATGGAGGAGAGAGGATAGAATACAAACTAACAATGTGGGACTAAAGCTATACATCAGATCCGGGCGGCTAGAACAACAGACCGGAACAGGCCGCGCGGTTAGACAATGTTCTAACCGCTCGGCAATACCAGAAGCAAGAGAGAGATGCGGTAGGAGACCGCTAGACCGCCCGGTTTCCAAGCCGCCGGAGATAAACCGTCAGACCGCCGGACACCACACAACAACAGTCTGGATATCAACCCGCCGGACACAAACTGCCAGACCGCCCGGTCTACAACCCGCCAGGCTTAAACCGCCAGACCGCCCGGTCTCATACTTCGACACTCCCCCTCAAGCTGGAGCATAGATATCAATCATGCCCAAGTTGTCATAGATATGGAAGAAGGAAGTAGAAACCGGCTTGGTGAAGATATCTGTCAACTCTTTGTCGGAGGTAACGAACGAAGTGCAAATCTGTCTCTTCAAGATCTCTTCTCGGATGAAATGGCAGTCGACCTCTATATGTTTCGTTCTCTCATGGAAGACCGGATTTTTGGATATGTATATAGCGGCCTTGTTGTCACAGAACATATGCAGAAGATAGTCGTAGACCTCTTCTAGGTCAAGCATGAGAGCCCGCAACCATTTTAACTCACACGTGGTTGACGCCATACTCCGGTATTCGGCTTCTGCACTGGACCTTGAGACAACAGACTGCTTCTTGCTCTTCCAGCTCACAAGATTACCTTCAACAAATGTGCAAAAACCCGATGTAGATTTACGGTCACCCTTATCATCCGCATAGCTTGAGTCTGAGTAGGCTTCAACTCTCAGATGACCATGCTTCTGAAAGAGTAGCCCTTTTCCTGGTGCTGCTTTGACATACTCTAGTATCTTCAAGGCAGACTGAAGATGATATTCCCTGGGAGCTTGCATGAACTGACTGACCTTGCCTACAGCATAGGCGATGTCGGGTCTGGTCACCGTGAGATAAATGATTTTTCCCACCAGACGTCTATACCTCGTGGCATCGGATATAAGAGGTGAGTCATCTGTCCATGTTTTGTCCTCTCCAGTGTCCATGGGATACCGAGCCGGTTTGGCACCGGTCAATCCTGCCTCTTGTAGAAGACCAAGAGCATACTTTCGTTGGGAGAGAACCAACGAGTCGGGCTTCCGAGAGATTTCTATCCCAAAAAAATTTTCGGGGAGCCCATATCCTTCGTGACTAGGTGTTGACGGAGGTGTTTCTTTGTCAAGTCCACCCCAGCCTGGTCATCGCCGGTAAGAAGAATATCATCCACATACACTGCCAAAACCACAAGGCCCGATACGGTTTTGCGAATAAACAATGAGTGATCGGCTGAACTTCTTGTAAAGCCAATGACAGCCACAATGCTACTAAACTTGTCGAACCATGCCCGAGGGCTCTGTTTTAGGTCGTAGATGGCCTTCTTCAACTGGCATACTCGTGTCTCCCCCTGAGCAACATATCCAGGAGGTTGCTCCATATAGACGTCCTCCTGAAGATCCCCATACAGAAAAGCATTCTTGACATCAAGCTGGGAAATAGCCCACTCCCTGTTGACGGCCACAGAAAGAAGAACCCGGATGGTGCTGAGGCGAGCAACCGGGGAGAAAGTATCAAAATAGTCAACTCCATAAGTCTGAGTAAAGCCTTTGGCCACCAGTCGGGCTTTGTAACGATCCACAGTGCCGTCTGGGCGAAACTTCACAACGAACACCCAGCGGCAGCCAACCACATCAGTACCTATCGGTGGAGGAACAAGGGTCCAGGTACCCCTTTCAGTAAGAGTGGCGATTTCCTCATCCATGGCAGATTTCCAATGAGGAATAACAAGAGTCTCCTGGTAAGTGCGGGGAGTGGTAGTAGCTGAGATAGACAAAGCAAAGCACCTGCGAGAGGGAGTAAGCCGATCATAGGAGACAACAGCCGCAAGCGGGTGTTGGGTACACGCCCTCACCCCTTTGCGAAGGGCAATGGGAAGATCCAGGTCGTCTTATGCCTCAGGGACCGGAGCGTCCGTGGCGGAGAAAGCTGGCCCGGGACTAGAGAGAGACGGCTGCGGAGAAGGAGGGGAGATAATAGGGAGAGGAGGAGACGGAGGAGGAGATGATATAGGAAGGGAGACGTCGATATGCGTGAAAGGATCACAGAGAGATGGTGGAGAGTCAGAGACAGCAGGAGGAAGCGGGGATGGAGAAGAAAAGTAGGATGCATTTTCGAAGAAGGTGACGTCCGCGGAAACAAACTATTTGCGTAGAACGGGGTCAAAGCAACAATAGCCTTTTTGAGTGATCGAGTATCCCAAAAAGACACATTTTGTGGAACGGGGGGAAAGTTTGTCACGGGTAGCAGACGGAGCATACACAAAAGCCGTACACCCAAAGATACGGAGAGGAAGAGGAAAGGGTTCCTTGCCCGGGTAGAGAATGGAGAAGGGGGTCTTGCCGTGAAGAACCGAAGAGAGAATGCGATTGATGAGATATCAGGCAAGAAGAACAACATAGCCCCAGTAGGAGCGAGGTACCTGCATCTGCGTCATTAGAGTGCGAGCGATATCGAGGAGATGACGGTTTTTACGCTCCGCCACCCCATTTTGCTGGGAGGTGTAAACACAGCTGGTCTGATGAATAAGACCATGTTGCATACAAAAAGACGAAAACTCATGACTGAGGTATTCTTTAGCATTATCAGAGCGCAGTACTTTAATAGAAATATCAAACTGAGTTTTAATCATATTATAAAAAGATTGTCAGATAGATAAGAGTTCAGAGCGATCTTTTAAAAGATACATCCAGGTACATCTAGAGAAATCATCAATAAAAGTTACGAAATAAGAACTACCCCAACCAACGGTGAGAGTAGGAGCAGGACCCCAGACATCGGAATGAATGAGATCAAAAGGGCGGGAGGAACCACGGCCTTGCTTCGGCGGGAAGGAGGAGCGGTGATGTTTGCCAAGCTGACACGCATCACAGTTGAGCGGAGGATTGGTCTGAGGTAAGTGGGGAAGATGCTGACGAAAAATCCGAGGAGGAGGATTTCTAAGGCGAAGATGCCATTGAAGCAGATCAGTAGACGAGGAAGAGAAGGCGGACAGAGCGGAAACATTGTCGAGGAAGTAGAGACCGCCGCTCTCAGTCCCAGTAGCAATCGTCCGTTTGGTCCTCGGGTCCTGAAAACAACAAGAAGTAGGAGTAAATAAGACAGAACACTGAAGTTGCTTGCATAAAGTAGTAACTGAGAGCAAATTGCAAGGAAACTTCGGGACATAGAGAGTGTCCGCTAAGCAAAGCAACGGGGTGACTTGAACCATGCCCGTTCCGTGAACCGGGGAAGGTGAACCATCTGCAACAAGAACCGGGGGTAACCGATCATGCGTCTCTAGGAGAGAGAAGCAGTGAGGGTTTCCGGTCATGTGATTTATAGTACCAGAGTCAATCAGCCATTTACCTTGGGTAATGACGTGTGCACTACCTGAGGTCGTGGCCATAGAAGCAGATGGCCGAGAGGAGGCGGAGGTTGAGGAAGAAGTATCACCGGAGGGACGAAGATGAGGATGTTTCTGCCAGCAGCGGTCAACAAAGTGGCCGGTACGACCACAGTGAGAGCAGAGGAATCTTGACGGACCACGCGTGCCAGAGTGGTTGCGACCACTATTGCCACCCCTCTGAACTTGGTGAGCATAGGAGTCCTGTGGAGGAGGGGAGGACAACAGAGGACGGTGGATCAGTGAAGTAACAGCGGTGATGCGAGCCGCGGTGACATCCAAGGTGGGAGACTCGGCTTCGCCCAAGATCTGCTGGCGGATCATATCAAAAGACTCAGGGAGCCGTAGAAGATAACAAACAACCAGGAGTTCCTGAAAGTGTTTGTGCTGCTCGGCCAAGTCCGCGGAGAAAGGGCAATTCTGGAGGATTTCAGCGCCAAGAGCCTGAACTTGCTGATAAGCTGCAGCAGGAGACATGGAAGGGCGAGCGAAGAGATCCGCGTAGAGAGTATAAATGCGGGATGTCTTGGCCCCCTTCGAGTAGAGAGCAGCAAGGTGAAGCCACGCGGTCTTGACCGTCTCATCATGGCGTATGATAGGAAGACATTCATCGGAGAGGCTGTTAGACAACCACGTTCGGACAAGCGCATCACTGGCATCCCAGTCATCAAATTTAGCAGAGTCTAGAGGAGGAGGGTCATCGGTGAGGTGATGACGTTTGCGCTGAGAGCGAAGAAGAAAGGTGAAAGAAACGCTCCAATCCGGATAGTTGGAGCCAACAAGTTTAGAAACCGTGCCAAGGTTGTCAGAGGGAGTAGGAAGCGGCGTCGGAGTGGCGATGGGAGTGGTGGTAGTGGAGGTTTCAGAAAGGGCCATAGGAGAAATCTGTGAGAAGTCGCGCGGTTAGAATACAAGCCGCGCGGATAGGAAGAAGAAGAGCTGCAGCGGTCACGATGACAGACACCAGCGGCCAGAGAAGCCACGACCAAGCCACAGATCCAAGCAGGGAAAGAAGTCGAGCAGCTAGAAGATAGACCGCACGAACAGAAGGGATGAACGAACAAGGCAAAAAAGGCAGCAGGTCGCGGCGAGCAAAGATACAGGTCGCTGCGACTGAAAGGAAGGAAAAGACGGTCGCGCGGACAGGGCACAAGCAGGCGGAAGAGACAAACCGCGAGAACAGGTCGCGAGAGGAAGGGGCAAGCCGCGCAGACAGGGCGCAAGCAAGCGGAAGAGAAACCGCGAGAACAGGTCGCGAGAGAAAAAGAGACAAGCCGCGCGGACAGGGCGCACAGAATCAAGAGGAGAAGATCGAGTCCTCTGATACCATGTGAGAAGTAGCGAACAAAAGACTAAAGTAGCGAACAAACGACTAGAAAACAAGCCGAAACTTTGAATAATTGAAATTTTATTATCCAAAAAGATATCATTTACAAAGGTATGACCTCCCTTTTATAGAATGGAGGAGAGAGGATAGAATACAAACTAACAATGTGGGACTAAAGCTATACATCAGATCCGGGCGGCTAGAACAACAGACCGGAACAGGCCGCGCGGTTAGACAATGTTCTAACCGCTCGGCAATACCAGAAGCAAGAGAGAGATGCGGTAGGAGACCGCTAGACCGCCCGGTTTCCAAGCCGCCGGAGATAAACCGTCAGACCGCCAGACACCACACAGCAATAGTCTGGATATCAACCCGCCGGACACAAACCGCCAGACCGCCCGGTCTACAACCCGCCAGGCTCAAACCGCCAGACCGCCCGGTCTCATACTTCGACACAAAGTTCCAAAAGCTCTTCGCGATCATGCCCGATCGGTTTTGTTCTCTATACTGAACATTTCTTTTACATATGTTCTGAATATTTTCTAAGTTTTCTTTCATTCATTTCAATAAATTTTTACGTTAGAGATCCCGTACTGACACATTTCTCTTTTTGGAGTGCTTCCTCCTCTATTTTCTCTTTGCCAAAGGGATCGCCGAACCGACGAGATATCTCCAAGTCTTGTTTGACCCCCCATAGATTGGTCCTTGGCGTAATACCACCATGACCACATATAGCGGGGAGTGTTCGCATATGTGCAGTGGGGGCTGTCTAATCTGTGCGGGCGGACTTCAGGGCTTCGGATCCTAGCCGGTATCTAACACAAAGCATGCATCGAGGGAGGTCTCATGTGTTAGCTCTACTGTACTCCGTTAAGGATACATTGCAGCAAAGATGATTTTTGCTTGACAAGCAATGACGTTCAAGTGTAGCCTTGTCTCTGTGATCATCTCATAACTGTAATGGCCGAACACTCTGAGGTACTCTCAAGCCGTGCCTTCCGGGGACCCACAACATCGCTGATCTTTTAGGGCGAGCAATACTGTAGACCACTTAGCGCATTTGGCCTAACTGATCAGCGTAGCTTGTAGCCCTAAGGCATGAGAGCAGTGTGTCCATCATTCCTTCTTATGATTTTGTTTTTCTTTTTTGTGCCCTTCCAAGGGAGCGCGATTAGTTCGCTTTTTGCAAAACTGCTTTCCTTCAGGTTAACAGGTTAAATTCAATCTCTCTGAAGGATTTATGGCGTTATGCTTCTTGCTTATGCTCGCCTTATATACTCGGCCTTCATAAAGCTCTATCTGCTAGCAGTACATTCACTATGCTTATTAATATTCTTGGCACCGATTATTCAATCAAAGAATCTGGTTCTCTTGGTCGACATGTCATGTTATTGAAATCTAATCAAAGTGTTTTTCATCTGGTTAACCCGGATTTCATATTATGGATATCATATCTGACTGTGCAAGAAGATTATGCTTATGACTTGATCTCTACTTGATTCAGCCTATTCTTTTACTCAGTGATAGCTGAGTTTGTTGGGTATTCTTCCTGCTATCCGATTACATCTTCCTTACCACCTCAACATTTGGCAGGTACCCACACTTTGCATTTTCTTCATATCTGCTTCTTACTCTTCTTTTTGCAGAGATTAGCAGATGCTTGCAAGTTCCCCTCAGGTACTTGCAATTCATTTTCTCCTTCATATCTGCCTCTTACTCTTCTTTTTGCAGAGATTAGCATATGCTTGCAAGTTCCCCTCAGGTACTTGCAAATCATTTTCTCCTTCATATCTGTCTCTTACTCTTCTTTTTGTAGAGATTAACAAATGCTTACAAGTTTCCCTCAGGTACTTGCAAATCATTTTCTCCTTCATATCTGTCTCTTACTTTTCTTTTTGCAGAGATTAGCAGATGCTTGCAAGTTCCCTTCAGGTACTTGCAAATCATTTTCTCCTTCATATCTGCCTCTTACTCTTCTTTTTGAAGAGATTAGTAGATGCTTGTAAGTTTCCCTTAGGTACTTGCAAATCATTTTCTCTTTCATATCTGTCTCTTACTCTTCTTTTTATAGAGATTAATAGATTCTTGCAAGTTCCCCTCAGGTACTTGCAAATCATTTTCTTCTTCATATCTGTCTCTTACTCTTCTTTTTACAGAGATTAATAGATATTTGCAAGTTCCACTCAGGTACTTGCAAATCATTTTTTTCTTTCATATTTGCTTCTTACCCTTCTTAATTGCAGAGATTAGCAGCTGCTTGCAAGCTTCCTTTAGATACTTGCAAGTTATTGTTCTTCTATACCTCCTCTCACCTTTGTTTTGCAGAGCTCAATAGAAGGCATTCACAAGTCTTCTTCACTTTGCAAGAACAATTCAGGTACATACAAGATGTGCCTTTTTTCAACTTATAATATCTTCCTTTGCAGGAAAATAAGTTTACAGACTCTTCTGAGGAGAGATATCAGGTTCTATATCTCTCCCTCTATCTTTTGTTTTTCTACTCAGGGCAGATCACAATTTCAGGGGTTACCTCTACTTTTTCGAAGTTTCATGCAAACTCTAAAATGTGAGGGGATTATGTTAACCCAGAAATCGGCGATCCCTCCCAAGGTGGATAGCTCGCAAGTCGCGGACTGCTCTGTCTCCTTCGGGGGGTTCGCAACCTATTTTCCAGCTAATCGCACGGATAGACTTTTCTGTCCGCGCGGCTAAGCTAGCCGCCCGGTAGTCGCCAACTCTACGACGGCGCAGACTGCTCCCCAGTCCGCACCAAACAGATGCGCACTTATACGGGCGGGTAGCGGTCTCTTCTCCAGCCCGTCGCCAGTTCCCGGACTCTCCTTCAAGTCGCCGCAAGCAAGGACTGGCCAAGTCTCTTCTTCTGTCCGCCTGCAATAGGTGGTCTCGCATCCCAGTCTGCGACAACCTTGTTAACAGACTGCTTGGTAGTGGACCGCCTAAGCATGAGGCGGACTCCACCTCAGTGCGCTAGTAGCAGACGGACTCAATCCTAGCTCGCCCAAAGGTGGCGGACTCGGTCTTAGTCCGCCAGCAAATGGACAAACCCGCCAGTAGGCGACCTGTCTCCAGGTCGCCCAGCAGTAGGCGACCTGCCTCCAGGTCGCCCAACAGTAGGCGACCTTCCTCCAGGTCGCCCAAGTGTAGGCGACCTGCCTCCAGGTCACCCAGCAGTAGACGACCTGCCTCTAGGTCGCCCAACAGTAGGCGACCTGCCTCCATGTCGCCCAGCAGTAGGCGACCTGCCTCTAGGTCGCCCAACAGTAGGCGACCTGCCTCCAGGTCGCCCAGCAGAGGACATCCTTCCTCCAAGTCGCCCAACAGTAGGCGACCTGCCCCCTCAGCCCGCCTAGCAGCTGCGACCTGCTCCTTCTATTCGGCAAAAGGTGGCGGACTCGGTCTTAGTCCTCCTAAGGGAGGTGGACTTCCTTCGCCCTCCAGTACTCTTCATCTGGCCGCACAACGCAAAGCGGACTCAACGTCAACCCGCCAGTCGGTGGTAGACTCGTCTCATCCAGCAACAGAGGCGGACTCCCTGTCAGCCATGTACTAGGCAAACTCTTTGCGCAGTCCGCCAGAAGCATCGGCTTCTCCCAACAGTCAGCGAACTCCTCTTCAGTCTGCAGCATGTCGCGAACTCACTCGCAACTCGCCCGCATCATCGTGGTGACGTCATCAAGCCCAGTTCTGGAAGATTCCTCCTCGAGCCTATAAATAGCCCCCCATATCTCTCATTTAGGGGACCGACCCCCGGGGGAGCAACCATTGGAAGCAAACCTTGCGGATACAAAAATTTTGTCCGCCAATCGTTCTTGCGTACTGACCCCCTGTCCACGCGGCCTCAGCGGCTAAGCCTTGCAGTTTAGTCTCTGAGCTTGGCCCAAGCGGCCTGTCCCAACGACCTCAGTGATCTTCTCTGCCTGATTGCGCAGTTCGCTCGGCCTCAGGCAGCGAGCTGCGGGATCGGCAATCCACGCGGTCTGCCGACCTATCTGATCAGTCTGCGCGGCCTCTGGCATTTTCTCTCTTCTAGCCTCCAGCTTCCCCTTGTACACTTTATATCTTTCCATGTAAAGGAGCCAAATCAAGCTGTAATCTTGATTCATAATCAAAGGAAAGTCCGTCGCAGGAGTGACATTTAAGCCGCGACGAACAAACTCTGTTGTTGTCGCTGCAAGCGGCCCCCTCTTTTCTTCCTTTCTCCCTTCTATCGGCCTCAACCGCCAATCCCTATCCATTAAAGTAACCGTCTGCTCGACAGTTCCTCATCAACCTCCTATTATCCCCACAACCCCCTGATCGAATGTGCTCCACTCTCGAGCGTGCAGAGGCATTTCCAGCAGCCTCATTTCTTCAATTCTTCTCTTTCCTCCCATGAGATTTCGAGCACCGTTATCTGGTGGTGCCATTTCCCGCATCAACAGAGGTATGTTGGCCTTTTTATAGCCTCCAGGAGGTGGTTACGGTGGTTATGCGGCTATCCGCACACTGTAACCACCAATACCATAATTATGATCATAGTTAGAGACAAATATTATTTGCATATTCAATTTTACTAAATGCAGGCACCCCACTAAAAACATCCCCCCCCCTACTGGATGTGGTTACGTGGGTAGTTACTTGCGCATTGGACGGTCGCAATCGTGGCGGAACGATCAGATGGCGGGGAGGGCTCTCAAGGAGGGCAAGAGAGGCGGTCAGCCACCACCTCAAGGGTGGTCGACCCCGGCGAAGACGGAGGGCCACCAATGCGGCGCCAGCCGGGGGTGCGGCAGGCCGACCGGAAAGGACCGGCCGGCCGCACTCGGGCGACACAGATCCGGCGGCCACCGTCGGGCGCAGGCCAGGCGTCGTCCACCGGGCACGGGCGCGGCCCGGCGCCGACTGCCGGGCGCGGCCCAGGTGCAGACCGCCGAGTGCGACCCCGTAGCCGACCGCCGGGCGCGACGCCGACATCGGGCGTCGGCCACGGAGCGCGGCACCAACCGACCCCAAGGTATGGCAGACCAGAGCCGGTCGGGGGCTACCGGACGAGGGGTGGGGCATGACCGGTCGCACTCGACACCTCCCCGGAGGCCTCGGAAGGGAAGGCTCCCGCCGACTGGGGTGGCCGGCAGGATCGTCGTGACCTTGTCGTTTGGTCGGCGGAGAGGGATGGACCGACCCCAGGCGATTCGGAGAACGAGATCCCGCACATGTGGATCGTGCACGATTGCGCGTGCCGATCGCACGCTGCGGTTCCCCCATGATCTCCATTTAGGATGATGGGATCATGAGGGAGTGGGCTATCCGCACCCACAGTTATTCTATAAATGGGCTTGGCCCGATCAATTGCCTCCCGAAATCCTTGGTGAGAATCTGTTTGAGAATAGCGAGGATTTCTCCCTTTTTAATGAGGGATTCTTCCGGTGGTGGCAATGGTGATGGAGAACAGGGAGGTGCCAGAGAAGGCAGACGATAGAGATTTACCGGCCAAGGTAAGCTATAAAGAAGACGGAAAATAGGGAATCTGCACGGGCGAGGGAGGTCGGGACACGAAGCCGATGAGCGGAACCCTCTGACGCGGGGACGGGCTCGCAGGCCAAGGCGACCCTCGACAGATGCTCCCCTGGGGGTGAGCGCGCCCCCGGGGACTGGCGCGGGCGTGCACCCTAGGCGCGCTCAAGCGGGGAAGACGGCCGGCCGCCAGCGTGGCATCGGCCGGGGGTGCAACTGCACTCTGACAGCACACCGAGCATCGCTCCGGCGGCCTTGGCCCAGCGCCGACCGCCGGGCACAGGCCCAGCGCCGGCCGACCCCAAGGTGCGGTCGGCTGAAGCTGGCTCGAGCGGTGACGACCGACCGGGCACTCCTAGACGAGGAGGAGCGGACCGGTCGTGCCCGGCACCTCCTCGGAGGCCTCGGGAGGGAAGGCTCCTGCCAACTGGGGTGGCCGGAGGGATCGCGGCGCCGTGAGGCACGACCTTGCCGGTCGGCTGGCGGAGAGGGAGGGGCCGGCCCCAGGCGATTTAGAGAACGGGATCCTGCGCGCGCGGATCGCGCACGATTGCGCGTGCCGTTCGCGCGCGCCGATCACGCGCGCGGCGTTTTCCCCATTATCTCCATTTAGGATGATGAGATCATGGGGGAGTGAGATATTCGCACCCCATTTATTTTATAAATGGGCTTGGCCCATCAATTGCCTCCTGAAATCCTCGGTGTTAGAAACCGTTTGAGAAGAACGTGGATTTCTCCTTCTTTTACGAGGGATTCTCCCGGTGGTGGCAATGACGATGGCGAATAGGGAGGTGCCAGAGAAGACGGACAGTGACAATTTACGGGTCTAAGGTAAGCCGTAAAGAAGACGGAAAATGGGGAATGTGCATGGACGAGGGAGGTCGGGACGCGAAGCTGATGAGCGGAACCCTCCCACGCGGGGACGAGCTCACCGGCCAAGGCGACCCCTGGCGAATGCTCCCCCGGGCCGGGCGCGGGCACGCACCCTAGCTGCGCGCGGGCACACCTGGGTGCGCGCGAAGGCGTGTGCACCCTAGTGCGGACCTAGGTGAGCGCGGGCGCGCGCATCTCTGCGCGTGCGTACTGTTGCGCGTGCGTTTGACACGCACGTGTGATGACTAATAATTTAGTCATCATTTAGAGATATTATCCTATTAGATATTTAAATAAATTATCATATTTGTTCATTATTTTTTATAATATTTCGTAAAAATAATATTTCACGCTCTGAATCTTATATTTTCTATTTTGTATGATTACGACGAGCATAGAGGGATTTACATGCAATATCTCGTTGCCGCGTCTAAGAGTTCTGCACAATGGTGCGGTATATATATATATATATATATATATATATATATATATATATATATATAAACTCCAGCACCACCACCTCCACGCCAACAAAAGCTCCGACAACCACCTCTGCCAACTCAACAACCACAGCAGCTAGCAAGGCCGGCCACCAGCAACTCCATCCACCAAGACCAGCCAATCACCATGCACACAGCTGCCCGAGCAACCTCAACAACACCTCGAGCTACTCCTATGAATCTCGGCCACCAACAGTGGCTCCACCACCATGGAACTCCGCCGGCAGCCCCACATCCAGCAAGCTTTGCTCCGCCACCTCTCGTCCATGCAGCGCCACCCCCGCGCACCACCCCAGCAGATCCACCTCCAGGAAGCTCTCGGCCACCTCCACAAAGCTCCAGCGCCACCACCGTTCTCCGCCACCTTAGCTCCACCACCACAAGCAGCCCGAGCCCGGCCCTCCTCCATGCAGCCACGTCAGCCCGACTTCCATCCTCATATCAAATATTTATGCTATATATTTGAGGTTGATGGGACAGGTGAGGGAAGAGAGAGAGAGAGAGAGTGAACCAATTAGAAAAAAATAGACATAATTTGGATGATGATTTATAATTTTGAAGAGTTTTTAATTTGGAAGTTGGAGTCTAGCAAGGAGTAAGGAGTATTTATTTTTCCGAGAAATTCTTTTCCGGATTTTATTATTAGGATTTTCGCTTTAATTGTTCTTTTTATTTTGGAAAAAATTAATAGTAGAATTTTATTTTCTCTTTTCATAATCTTGTCTAGTCGAGATTATTGTCGTCTTTGTTTTGTTTAGCTGTAGGAAAACCGGAGCGCCGAGAAGCAGAAATCCGAATAAAGCAATAAACAAAAGAAAACACAGAGCAAGCACACAAACACACAGATTTCAGATGTGCACCCAAAAACAGGGTTACGTCCTCTCTCCCCTTCCCTTCTCAGTTCTTGTAATCACCAAAAGAAAATACAGATTACAAAAGGTTGCAAGGATCTAAACCGATCCTACCTTAACTCCTTCTTCTGGACAAGAAACAAAGGAAGAACCCCTTCTGGATCGCCGCCGACAAAACCTCGTATGCGCCTCCAAAAGGTACACCAGCCGTCAGTCGTCGTTTCGTCCGTATCCCTAAAAAAGAACCGGAATACGCCTTAAATAGGCTTCAGCATGACAGGATCGTCGAACGCCGGGCGTTCGACGATCGTCGAACTCGGCCCAAACGTTGAACGTCGAGCTGGGTTCGACGCGTCGAACGCCGAACTGGTTTCGACGTTCGACGTTGAACCTATTTTATCTTGTACGTGGGCTAACCCGGTGTGAGAAACAAGAGGACCGTAAGTGTTCCACAACCCCAACATTAGCTACTTCAATTTATCTTGTACGTCTCGTTTCGAATTTTGTCACTTATTTTAATTTATTTTTGAAGTTTTTTTATTTCTACTAGCAATACGTTTTCATTCCTATTATTCGTAGTTCAAGTTTGTCTCTCGTCATTTTTTTAGTTCTTTTTCATGATGTTGTGTTCTTATCATAATGATTTCCCCATCTTCATGAGTAACTAATTTTTATAGTGCTCGATCGCGATGATCCAAGGATGAGATAATTTTTGCTATGATTTTAGTTTTGTTTTTCTCAATTTGTTGAACGTTTAAGATTTACCGTTGATCAATTCATTGAGACTATATATTTTATATAGTTTTCAAAATAGTTTTCGCTCTTTAGTTGGCCGAGAGGCTCGTAAGGCGAATCGATCACTCATTTTGATAAAAAGAGTAGAACGCAACCCTCGAGAGAGGATGACGTAAATCTTCCGAATTAGAGTAAAATCTAATAGCGAGGTTCACTACATAAAGCAAGTATTAGGCGATGCGATTTGAGAACGAAAGTTCGGTCGATACACCTAAGCTTAGTTGAACCTAACCCTCGAGAGAGGAGCGTTCTTGCTTCGGGAATCTCCACGGTCAAAAACTCTTCAACAAGAGAATTGCACTTTATTTTCATTTCGTTATTCTCTATATCTGAGGTGATTCAACGATCGGGTAGTAGCTTTTAACCCATCAAATTAATTCAATTAGCATCTCTAGTTTTTGCTAATCACAACCCAAACTTCAATTTCTATTTGATAAGATAATAACGATTTTCAAAGTAGAATTACTCAATCACCCCGAGTCTAATACGATCTTGTTTTCTTTAAACCTATTCTACTCTTGATACGGTACACTTGCCGTTATCGTTTGCGGATATAGTTTTGTGCAATCAGTGTGCGCGTCGCTGGGTGCGCCCCACTCGCACTGCTATGTGCGTGCTGCGCACCCCTTTGCTCACGTGGGTGCCCGCGCCTCCCTTCTTGGTAGGAGGGTCTTTGGTTGTGCTTGCGCATAATCTGCGCAGGTTACGACTTTTGACTTCCCGTGTCAGGTTTGCAATTATCGAGCGCTCAATTGAACACCCGTTACTTGAATAATTTTGTCTAACCTTTGTTTTTTTTCTGGATTCAAAGCGTCCTACGAGGCCTATGCGGTTGTGCTCCACGCTCACTACTGAGCAAGTCGTAGTTTGGAGGAAAAGGTACGGGTTACATACTGATCTTGATGTGAAGATACCTCATCCTGAAGAGAGAGTTCAAAACCTGCCTAGGGGTTGGTTGACAATCTGCGAGACGGCTTTGAACTCTGGATTCCGCTTTCCACCGTGCGAGGAGGTGATAAACATTTTGATGTTCGGTGGCGTCCCAATATCCCAATTCACTCCGCTAGGAATGACTCGCATTATGAGGCTAGTGGCTTTCTTCAGGGAGCATGACTCAAGATTTTCTTTGGAGTTTTCAGAGAGTGGTGTGATGTCCGTGTTAACGGTGGTGATCGTGTCGAGATCGCAACAACAAAAGTTGGCTTGACTTTAAAACCCGGATAGATCATCGGCATGTGAACACCTTGTTTGGATATATCAGAAACTCTTGGGGCTTGCCTGAGTCCTGAAATTCTTTGCCTGATCATTGTCATCGTCAGAGAGGAAGAGAGCGGGATTTTATGTTGATACTGGGATTCT
Source organism: Platanthera zijinensis (assembly GCA_039513925.1). Lineage (NCBI taxonomy): Eukaryota > Viridiplantae > Streptophyta > Magnoliopsida > Asparagales > Orchidaceae > Platanthera > Platanthera zijinensis. The sequence goes on from CM077078.1 coordinate 262,361,339, forward strand.
CAGATTCTCGGGAGTTGGCGAACCGTTTGTTCAGTATTTCTTTATTCGTTGAAGAGAATCGTCTCTCCCAGTGTGACCTTTCAATTGATGCTGAGCGTGTTGTGCCATTAATTCGCAAGAGGAAGCTTGTTTTGAAGAGCAGTTGTGATGCATCTGCGGAATCACAAGCTTATCCGCGTTGATGAGAAGACCTGACTGAGGAGACTCCTTGTGACGAGTCTGCTCTAGTTGATTCAAATCTTGAGGTGATAGAGGCCCCCCCCCCGAGTGTCTTCTTCCTTGAATGCAATGAGTGACGTGGTAAGTGAATCGTTTGTCTTTCTTTATTTGAACTGATTACTTTGTATGACATTAACCCTTCATTTTTTGACTGTAGATCGAAGCTTGGGCACATATAACATTCACGTGGAATGATCATTATGTGAGCTTGAAGGATGGATATCTGGATCTTCAGGAGAAGCTTCGGGCAGCGGAGGCCTCAATTGCCGCCTCCAGAAAGGAGCTAGATCGAGAGGTATCCCAATTTCGGAGGATCAGATCGGAGTTGAAGTCAGAGATCGAGGAAGCTCGAGCATCGTTGCAGACAGAGAAGTCCATGGTAAAGAAGATCGTGCAATCATTGAAGAGTATTCAAGAGGAGTAATCTAGCTTGAGGGCAGAGTTGGGGGCTTCCAAAGCTTAGATAGCGTGCCTTTCTTCAAAAGAGCGGATACTTGAGATGAAGGAGGCTAGACTTGAGGAGTACATGGATTCCCTGGACTACATACATGATCATGATTTGCTTGCCGAGGAGGTCCGTGAGGACATTTGTCCCGAGAGGTTGAGCCTCAGATAGAGGATGTCCGCGAGGTCGCGCTAGGACGCGGGAGTGTCTAAAGCTTTTCGCCTGGTGGCCAAACGTCTAAAGTGTGACATCTCAAGCCTTAGCTTTGATGATATTTCTTATGATGAAGGCAGTGAGCCTGATGTAGATGTGGTTGGCGAGTAGCAGCTTGTACTTTCATCTTTGTATGCTTGGATACATTTGCTTTTGCTTTTTCGTGTCTGATATGTATTGGTCAACACCCTTTGGTGATTTTATCTAACACATTTGCGCTTAGGTCGATATGATAGTATTATTTTTGTTCCTTTTTACTCTTGTTGTATAGATCCGGGTAGTTAGCAGAATGTAAGCTTGTGGCAATGTCAGAGAGTATGACGATTCAATCTGAAGGTCGGAGAATGTAAGGATTTGATCTGACTATGGGGCCAAGTCTGATCAAGAAAGGACTGCCGGAGAATGTAAGTATTCAATCAGGGTGTCGGAGAATGTAAGGATTTGATCTGACTGCGCGGCCGTGAGGGGGGCAGGCCCTGGAGATGGCGGGGCGTCGATCTGAAGTAACGGCGGAGAATGTAATGATTCGATCCAACCGCCGTAGAATGCAAGTATTTGATCTGGTTGCGCGACCTAGCATGGCTATGATACGATTGCCGAAGAATGTAAGTATTCGATCAGGGTGTCGAAAAATGTAAGGATTCAATCCGACTGTGCGGCCGTGAGGGGGGCAGGCCCTGGCGATGGCGGGGCATTGGCTTGTAATAACGGCGGACAATGTAATGATTTGATTCGTCCGCAAGAGAATGTAATGATTCGATCCGTCTGCCAAAGAATATAAGTATTCGATCTGGTTGCGCCACCTAGCCCAGGTCTGAGTTGCTCGCCCGTGAATGTAAATATTTGATCCGGGGAGTGACATAGCCTGACCGAGGAATTTGCTTTTGGAGAATATAAAGATTCGATTCGGAAGTTTCCGAGCCTAGTCGGAAATGGCTCGTCGGAGAATGTAAGTATTCGATTCGGGGAGTGGTCTAGCCTGACCGAGGAATTAGCTTTTGGAGAATGTAAAGATTCGATCCGGAAGTGTCCGAGCCTGGTCGGAAATGGCTCGCCGGAGAATGTAAGTATTCGATCCGGGGAGTGGCCTAGCCTGGCCGAGAAATTAGCTTCCGGAGAATGTAAAGATTTGATCTAGAAGTGTCCGAGCTTGGTCGGAAATGACTCGCCAGAGAATGTAAGTATTCGATCCGGGGAGTGGTCTAGCGTGGTCGAGGAAGTCTCGAGGCGAGAATAAGGAAAATACAATGCAATATAATCAAATCAAAGATAGTTTGTGCAAGTCATTGCTCGCAGCTATTTCATCATACAAAGTTGAAGACATGAAATAAAAATATTAGGAAAACAATAAATGAATATAGGAAAACAAGGATAAAGGTGGCGTTGTGTTCTCGAGTGGTAGGGGGTCTTCCTCTTTTATTGAGAGCTTCCTTGCTCTATGACGACTTTGTTGCGCGGATCGATGTCATTGACGTAAAGAGTGATTGTTGCTTCCGACTGAGCCTGCTTTGAGTAGCAAGCACGAGTTGATTACTGGTTTCCGTGGACGACCCTCATGCCACCTGTTGTCAAGAACTTCATGGATAAGTGTGAGATTGACGGAATTGCTCCAAAATTTGACTGCACCGGTCTTCCAAAGATGGCGTTATATGGTGAATTAAAGTTGATGACGACGAACTGGATATCGTAAGTGACCTGCCTCGGGAACTCATCCATTGTTACTAGCAAAGTGGTTTTTCCTTAAACGTGAACTGGGCGGTTGCCGAAGCCATATACGGGTCCTATGACGGGAAAAATGTCTTCACAAAGCGCGCATTGGCAAAAATCATGTTTGGGCTAAAAAAATCGTGTCCGGGCTAAAAAAAGCGCGCATTGGCAAAAAAATCGCGTCCGGGCGAAAAAGTCATGTCTAGGCAAAAAAATTGCGTTCGGGAGAAAAAACACTTTCGTGCGAAGAAATCGCGTCCGGGCGAAAAATCGTGTCCGTTCGAAAAAATCGCATCCGGCCGAAAAAATCGCGTATGAGGGAAAAAATCGCGTCCGGGCAAAAAAATCGCGCCCGGGCGAAAAAAATGCGCCCGGGCGAAAATAGCGCGCCCGGGCAAAATAATCGCACCCAGGCGAAAAAATCACGTTCGGGCGAAGAAATCGCGTCCGAGCGAAGAAAACGCCCACGGGCGAAAAAACGCGTCGGGGCGAAAAAATCGTGTCGGGGCGAAAATATTTTGTTCGGTTGAAAAAATTTGCCCCCGGGCGAAAAAAGCGAGTCGAGGCAAAAAAATCGCGTCGGGGCGAAAAAATCGCGTCGGGGTGAAAATAGCGCGCCCGGGCGAAAAAAGCGCGCCCGGGCGAAAAAAGCGCGCGCGGGCGAAAAAAGCGCGCGCGGGCGAAAAAAGCGCGCGCGGGCGAAAAAAGCGTGCCCGGGCGAAAAAAGCGCGCCCGGGCGAAAAAAGCGCGCCCGGGCAAAAAAAGCGTGTCCGGGCAAAAAAAGCGCGCCAAGGCAAAAAAAGCACGCACAGGCAAAAAAAGCGCGCCCAGGCAAAAAAAGCGTGCCCAGGCGAAAAAATCACGTCCAAGCGAAAAAAAAAGCGAGCCCGGGCCAAAAAAAATCGCGTCCGGGAGAAAAAATCGCGCCCGGCCGAAAAAATCGCGCCCGGCCGAAAAAATCGCGCCCGACCGAAAAAATCGCGCCCAAGCGAAAAAATCGCGTCCTTTCCAAAAAATCGCATCGGTGCAAAAAAGTCTCGTCCGGGCAAAAAAACCATGTCTGGTCCGAAAAAATCTCATTCATGCAGAAAAAATTATTTTCTTTTGAAAAACCGATGTTGACAATCTCAATATCCACACTTGAAGATAGACATTTAACCAATGAGTTTTTAGGTTTTTATGAATATCAACGACTTTCCACCAGAAAGCCAATTTCACTCTACAATTGTTTATACGAACAACGGAAATGACTTTCATTTTCTCAAATCCAATACTTTAATATCAATGCCGTTGAAACGAACGGACCCTAATATTTTTTATAAAATGTTGGCTGGTGTGGCTTGGACACTGGAGGAAAAATGTCTTCACAAAATTGATATTAGAGGGATTAGTTTTCAATAAATTTGGTCATAGTGAGTATGAAATAATGACATGCATAAGTAATATAGTATAATTGATCAAAACTCATCTCATAGGAACCCCTTCAAGTATATTCAAGTAAAAGACTTTGTGAGTCGCAAGAAGATCTCGAAGTTCATAAAGATACAATATCCGTTGAAAGTGATAATGGGAATCAATATTGACCATCTAATTTTGTTTTAGCGATTACTAAAGCATTCAAAATGGTGCTTCCTACACTAGCTGCATTAGTGCCAGTTGTCCCTCAAGCTAATCCTTTTCCAACCCATGTGAATCTACCTCATGAAATTCCTCTCGTGACGTCTTTATCACAACACCATCAACTTGATATAGATTTAAAACAATTATTGGAATTAAAATCGCCAGCCTTTCGAGGAGGCTTGTCTTTCTTGAATACAGAAGATTGGATTCCACGAATTAAAACAATCTCCCAAGTGATGCAATGCCCAGATAATCGAAAGGTGGGATTAGCTGTATTTATGTTTGAAGGAGCAATGAAACATTGGTGGGATAATATCGTCAAGAGAAAATATGAAGGTCACGGTGTAGCTAGCTGGACTGATTTTTTAAGAGAATTTACAACTTGATTTGTCCCCAGGTCTAAAAAAAGAGTACTACATGATCAGTTTCTCTGGGTAGTACAAGGAACTAAAACAATAATGCAATGTAAAACTAAATTTTCAAAATTAGCATATTATGTTGATTCTCTTGTAGTCATTGAAGAAGATCGATGTCATCAGTTTCAACAGGGACTACACTACGAGATCTGTAATCTGTTAGTACCCTTGGATATTTTAGAATACAAAAAACTGGTCGAGATAGAGCCCGACTAGTAGAAATCGATTAAAGAGATCTCACAAGATTTTGGTAAACGAAAGGCAATGGAAACTCCAAGTCAAGATGAAGCGCAAGAGAAATAGAATAAATTATTTTAATCTGGCCCAGCTATGAGTAATCGTCGTAATCGACCACAACAAAATGTGCCAAGTGCGGAAAATTTCATCGAGGAGAATGCAAGACCAGAATCTATTTCTACCGTCGTCAACCCGAACACATGCGAAATGCATGTCCAAAACTTCAAAACATGGAAGTTAATTTTCAAGGACAATCACTTCTCCCACAACCAAAATTACATTAGATGGGTACCGAATCATTAGCTTCGGCACCTGCCCCGATTCTAGAAAAGAAGCGTCGGAAGGCAGACAAATTCAACCTCGAGCTTTTTAAAATACTTAAAATGATATTAAATCTCTCATAATGAGAAAGAATATCAATGTTACATTTACTTTAAGTTTTTTTTTCTTTTTGCTATTATAAATTTTTTTTTTTGAATACATGACAATATTTAAGGGATTTTGTTAAGTTAATTGTATGCCTGATTAAGAGAACTTGGGTATATTTATGTCCAGCCGGCTGACTTATATAAATCTGTAACATGTTGATTTGATAAAATTTGTAACATTTTTTATAAAATACTGGTTGGTGTGGCTTGGACACTTGAGGAAAAAGGTTCTTGACATACCTCTCCTCTAAGTTTTCCAAATTTACAAAAAATTCCTATTGGGGATTGCTCGAGGCTCTGATAGACCGGCTAAATTGAACCGTCTTAGCCCGGGAGCGGTCGAGCGCTCAAACAGCCACAGTAAGTAAAGAAGCTGGAAAAGGATCTTTTTAATATGGAAAACTCGTCAACTGGGTAAAAAACCACGTGGCCGAATTTGTGTCAATCAAACCTCCCCTATTTGTTTGTTGTTGTACAGACCTTTCTTGAAGAACTTTAGTACGATAGACCGCCTCTCGCTACAATTGTGAAGAGAGAGAGAGAGAGAGTAGGAAGGACTCGAAAGGTGACAGGTCACCACTCTCAGAGCTAAGTGTTTCTTCGTGAGTTGTGGGCAGCGATGCACTGGCCGCGCTTTGGAGTCCCTTGTTGGTGCTCGGAAGTGGGAATGACTTGCTACGCTCATCCTGGTGACTCGGGCTTTTCTCTTATCGCACTTGGATGAGCCTGAAATGGTTGACTTGTCGCCGTCCGACGAGCTTGCTGCTGAGTCGAGGGTGTTGTGAATGCTTAGCGTTCTGCGCGTCGGACTGCATTTGAGTGGTGCTTGGCGGGCTCTAAAGTTGCTCTTGTAAACTGCTAGCGGTGCGGGGCACACGAATTTTGGGCGCTCTTGCGGGCTTGGTCTGCTGACACTGAGGAGACTTGGTGGTCCCAGCGGAGCATGCGGAGACGCGCTTGGAACGATCTGGACGGCGGAGCGAGCGGAGGCGCGCTTGGACGGTCTTGACGGCGGGGCGCGCGAAGGCGCGCGTTGATGGTCTTGACGGCAGAGCGCGCGGAGGCGCGCTTGGACGGTCTTGACGGCGGGGCGTGCGGAGGCGCACTTGGACGGTTTTGACAGAGGGGCGCGCGGAGGCGCGCTTGGACGGTCTTGACGACAGGGCGCGCGGAGACGCGCCTGGACCGTCTTGACGGCTGGGCGCGCTTGGATGGTCTTGACGGCGGGGCGAGTGGAGGCGCGCTTGGACGGTCTTGACGGTGGGGCGCGCGAAGGCGTGCTTGGACGGTCTTGACGGCGGGACGCGCTTGGACGGTCTTGGCGGCGGGGTGCGCGGAGGGGGAGCGCACACAAGCGGACGTAGAGAGAGAAAGGGATGAGGAGAAAGAAAATTCGTTGGAGGATTTTCCCGAGCGAGAAGAGAATGAAAATAAGAGGGTAAGGGTCTATTTATAGATTTTTGGATTGGCAAGCCGGTAATTTTCCCTCGTAACCACCGTCCGGACGAATAGAAACGCTATGTTTAGATCACACGGATCACGGATTTTATGGAAATGACGAGACCGCCCCCGACCGGAAAATAACCGCCATCGCCGGAAAATATCCGCTCCTCCCGCAAGGGGAGGATCGGCCGGTGAGGCCGGCGTCCGGAGAGGACCGAAGACCGAGGTCAATTGGCTGCCCGACATAGGCGAAGAGGAGGCCGCCCCTAACCGGGGGAGGCGGCGGCAAACGAATGGCCGCCCATTCTTGGCCACAAGGAGGCCACCTTTGGAAGGGGCGGCGGCAGCCAACGGGAGAGTTAGAAATTGGTTGTTGTCTTACTTTGTGTACACTTTTCTAAAATTAATTTGTACTTAACAAAATTAATTTGCATTTATCTAAAATTAATTTGCACTTAACATCACTATAAAAATAAGTTTACAGGAGAGAGAAATGACACAATAATGACCTCTCTTTATTGTTTTCCAAAGTAATTATTACCTTTTTTTATATATAAAAAGTATGTTTTTCTTAATAAGGTGTAAATTTGCTGCCTTAAATCGGCTGTTGTGTTATTTAAGAGACGAATTAAGGTAGCAATTGCTCTGGCAGGCAGGTCAAGTCCCACTAGCAGAGCTGTTCCAAGTTCCAACCGCCCTGAGAATCATTGGATGATTTGTCTAGCTCGAGTCGGGTTTGTTATGGGTCTGGCTCGCGGATATTTTTTGCTGCGTATAACACACCTTTTTCATCGTGCGGAAATAAATATCTTGAGTCCACTATATTTCAAAAACCCTTTCGAATGTTTGAAAAAAAGGAAAAGTTTTGACCCCCATCTCTTCACCTTACTACGAAAAATAGATAGCCCTAGTTGCTTGCTCCGTCTGGACGACGGGGAAGAGCCCTAGCTGTTTACTCTGCTGGAACGACAAGGAAGACGATTGTGAGAAAGCCTCTCCTTTAACTCCGTCGGGGACAGAGCAAGCTTTATACATAACACATACTGCCGCAGTTGACATTTAGGGTCCGTTCATTTACACGGAATTGGAATTCGATTTTGAAATTGAATATTGATGAATATTGTGGAATTAAATATTGATGGCGAATTCCAATTCCAACGTTCGTCTAATAAAGAATATTAGCGAATACTGTGGAATTGGAATTCGATTTTTTTGCCCGAGCGCGATTTTTGCCCGGACGCGATTTTTTGTCCGGGTAAGATTTTTTCACTTAGTCGTGATTTTTTCTCACGGGTGGGATTTTTTCATGTGGCCGCGATTTTTTTTCACTCGGGCGCGATTATGTCGCTCGGGCCAATTTTTGTCGCCCGAGTGTGATTTTTTTCGGCTGGGAAAAAAAAACGCCCGGGCAAAAAAAAAAACTGCCCGGGCGAAAAAATCTCGCTCGCGCCCGACCGAAAAAATCGCACCAGGCGAAAAAATAGCGCCCGAGTGAAAAAAATCGTGCCCAAGCGAAAAAATCGTGCCCGTGCGCAAAAAACGCGCCCGGGCGAAAAAAACGCCCCGGGAGAAAAAATCGCGCCCGGACGAAAAAAATGCGCCCTGGTGAAAAAATCGCGCCCGGTCGAAAAAATCGCACCCGGCAAAAAAAAATGTGCCCGGGAGAAAAAATTCGCGTCCGGGCAAAAAAATCGCGGGCGGGCGAAAAATCGCGTCCGGGCGAAAAAATCGCGGGCGGGCGAAAAAAATCGCGCCCGGGCGAAAAAATCGCGCCCGGGCGAAAAAATCGCGCCCGGGCGAAAAAATCGCGCCCGGGCGAAAAAATCGCGCCCGGGCGAAAAAATCGCGCCCGGGCGAAAAAATCGCGCCCGGGCGAAAAAATCGCGCCCGGGCGAAAAAATCGCGCCCGGGCGAAAAAATCGCGCCCGGGCGAAAAAATCGCGCCCGGGCGAAAAAATCGCGCCCGGGCGAAAAAATCGCGCCCGGGCGAAAAAATCGCGCCTGGGCGAAGAAAGCGCCCGAGAGAAAAAAATTGCCTGAGGCGTTTTTTTCGCCCGGGCGCGATTTTTTTCGCGTTAGGGCGAAAAAAGTGCGCCCGGGCGAAAAAATCGCGCCCGAGAGAAAAAAATCGCGTCCGGGCGAAAAAAACGCGTCCGGACGAAAAAATCGCGCCCGGGCAAAAAAAACGCGACCGGGCGAAAAATCGCACCCGGGCGAAAAAATCGCGCCCGGGAGAAAAAAATCGCGCCAGATCGAAAAAGACGCGCCCGAGCGAAAAATTGCGCCCGGGCGCGAAAAATCGCACCCCGGCGAAAAATTCGCGCCCCGGCGAAAAATTCGCGCCCGGGCGAAAAAAACGCGCCCGTGCGAAAAAATCGCGCCCGGGCGGAAAAATCGCGCCCGAGAAAACAAATTCACGTCCGGGCTTAAAAATGTGTCTCGATCGGAATTGTCCAATTCTTATATAGATTGGAATGAATTGTCTTTAGTTCAAAAATGAATTCTACGGAATTCATTAAAATTTAAATTCCAACGTCAAGTGTGCAGACGAACGATGAAATTGAAATTAGACCTTCAATTCTAATTCCAGGGGCTCAATTCCATGCAAACGAACGGACCCTTAGGATTTTTCAGCATTGCATGCGCAGAATGAAGAGCTCTACATCCCGAGGTAAAATAGTATTTTTCGGTCGGATTTTAGTCATTTCGTGCTAATTTTTGCTATGATATTTTGTTTTTCCCAATGGATTTCATTATTTTTCTATCGGATTTTATATTATTCCGATTGGATGTGTATATTTTGGGTCGGATTATATATTATTCCAATCATATTTATATTTTTTGGTCGGATTATATATTATTCCAGTCGTATTTATATTTTTTGTCGGATTTTAAGGTTTTTTAAGGTGATTGTTAACTGCAAATCGGCTATTTGTTAGTGGCACCCCGAAATCTCATATTTTTTTTGCGTCTTTTTGAAATAGGTCTTGTACATTCATTTTTAGGAAAAGTGCTCAACACGAAAGTTGTAGATCTCGTCGAGATCTACAACTTTCGTGTTGAGAACTTTTCCTAAAAATGCATGTACAAGACGTACTTTGGAAATATACTCAGATTTTACGCCTTTCAAAAATACGTCTTGTACATGCAATTTCAGGAAAAGTGTTCAACACGAAAGTTGTAGATCTCGTCGAGATCTACAACTTTCGTGTTGAACACTTTTCCTGAAATTGCATGTACAAGGCGTATTTCGAAAAGGCGCGAAAAATTAGCAGATTTTGGGGTGCGACTAGCCAATAACGGGTTGCGGTTAACAATCACCTTTTTTAATGGATTGAGAATTTTTATTTTACCAGGTGTTTCTAACTTGTTCAAAGCCTGGAGGCCCTGTATTGAACTGTCTGTGTGCTATCTCAAGCTTCAACCTACATGCAGAGCCCTTTCTTGTTGTTCTAAGGATGATTCTAGAGCAATGCCGGGAGATGCTGGGGTGCTTCCACCGTTCTCACTGTCAAACCTGAACCAAAACATTTCACTTCTACATGCATTGTCGAGATGTTACTCCAAGAAACTAAAACTACGTTATAAATAACTTCAAAAAAAATGGAATAGCTTATAAGTTTTTCGGCATACATTCTCCATATCGACAACTATTTTTTTGGCAATGAGCAACAGGTTCCGGCATGGAGATTACATTAAGAGCAGATGAGAGTGGAGAACCTGGTAAGTCTTCTTCGCTCTTTGGGCAGTCGGAAATATTTTGGAGCTAAAAGTGAAATTTCAGTGCTCGAGTTTTCAAAATAAAGTGGGCTCAGGATGTTTATTTCCGCAATGTGAGAAAAGTGCATTAAACGCAACAAAAAAATTCCCTAGTTCGCGTAGGGCAATGACTGCATATAGGTGGCTATTTAGGCCCCCAAGGCCTGACCCGCGTCTGAACCGGGCCTGTGTGCACCGACCCTTTATTGAATAGACCCGGGTGTGCTTTTCATGCTCTAGCCTTATGTGCACCCATAGTAGTATGCTAATGAAGTGAAATTATAGAAAATATAGAACACTAATTAAAATTTCAAAGCCAAAACTTTAGAAAATAATTGAATGAAACAGAAGAGCATGAAAACAGGAGATAAACCCTAAAGCACAGCCAGCGAGCAAGGAGACGTTCGAATTCAAAATTGCTTACCAATTTGAAAAAAAAGTATCATCTTCATAGTTATTAATGCAATGGCCAAATAATCTTTCTATTAGCTCCAACAAAGATAACCAGGGCGTGCAAAGCTTAGGTTTCGTTTGGCACAGCACTGGCGGTCGTAAACACGTGTTAAACCGTCATTTGTTAATGACCACCTAAAAAAAACTTCATCTGTTTGAACATAAAAGTGGATGAAGTTTCTTAGGTGGACGTTAAAGAATGACAGTTTAACCCCCATGTTAACGACCGCCACCACCACGCCAAACGGAGGCTGTCATTATTGATCCAACAGAGGCAGTATTTCGTCAGTCGGCAAGGAGTGTGTGAGAGGCATATAAGCCGCCATGATTCCAACGATCAATGGGGAGCACACAAAAATGCAGATTTTACTTGGCGGCTATACATCAAGGGCAAGTCTCTAAGCAGGAGATAATCGTAGGGTCACTCGTGAGTGCACCATTAACTATATAAATGTAGCTGCAATGGCATTACATAAGGCGACGTAGTTTAGAAAACCAAGGCTCCGTTTGGCACGGTGGCTGCGGTCATGAACATGGGGTTAAATTGTCATTCGTTAACGCTCACCTAAGGAACTTCATCCACTTTTATGTTCAAACAGATGATGTTTGTGAGGTGATCCTTAACGAATGACGATTTAACCCGTAAGTTTACGACCGCCACCACCGTGCCAAACGGAGCCTAAACCTCCTCATGCCTGCACTTCATCATCATTATTATTTGGTTAAAATCTTCATAGATCCAAAATAATCATATGCATGATCTCAAACTACATTCATAAAGCTCTAATTTGTATATATATTAACATTTTTGTGCTATACTAATTAAAGAGAGAATTTCTAGGATTCAGATTTTTGGCTTCAAATGTGTTTTTCCTTCAAACCAATAGCGTTAATGTTTCCATACAAATAAAACATAAAACCCAAAGAAAAACTACAATGTCAAAAATGATGCTTCGCCAAGCAAATATCTTTCAGATTAAGCAGCCGTTGAAAGCCTTTCTCAAAGAGATTTCATCCAGATTTCTTCCTATGAATACAAGCTTGTTGATGCGCTTCTCGTCGTGCCGCCACGGCTTCGCAGGGCATCCATCGATTGTGGAGTGCACTCCCTGCAAATTGAAGAACAATTAGCGAAGACCGATTAAACTAAAATCATCATTTTGCATATGTTACGGCATTGATTTTGATCATATTTCTCAAGGAATAATTATAAAAACTTCCCCTGGAAGTTTGCATAATTACAGGTTGCACCCCTCTTATTTTTTAAATTATAAGAACCTTCACTACAAGTGTACATTTCATAACATCCATATACAAAAGAACTCACTTGGAGTAAATCTTTAGGGAGGTCTTTTTGTGCATGGATCTTATGAAATGTAAACTTACAGAAAAGGTTTTTGTAATTTCAAAAGTAAGAGGTGTGCAACCTGTAATTTAGTAAACTTAGAGAGGAGGTCCCGGTAAATGACCCTATTTCTAAATCATACATGATAGTCCCATACATGTTTTCGCATTGTATACGCAAATAGCATGTGTTATTTTGGATGGAGATTAATGAGATGAAGAAGATTAATAAGAGGAGACTACTGATTTATGATGATAATGACTCTGGGATGACTAGTGTAGATGTAGAATTTGAACATGTGGTATGGTATCCAAGAACCAGTGAAGGAAATGCAGATTGTTGAGAACTAGTGAGGGAAATGTAAATCCCCCACACAAGACCTAAGTTAGAAATTCAAGCCTCCCCTCACAAAGAGGGCATACACTTTCACTTTTGTAAGTACTAAGAGGTATTTATGGTACAAAAAAGACCTCATTGTATGCGAGAGAAATTACATAAAATAAAAGTTATTGAAAGGGATTTTGTTCTAAAGTGGTCTATCCTTGTGTGACTGTGTCTTACTGCCTTCCAAAAGGAGGATTCCTTCTCACAGATTTTGACATGAGTACTCAGCCCAACATCTTGGCAAACATGAGGCTCGGCAAGCCATCTCGGCAGAACTCCTCATAGAAGCTACTCGGTAAAGTAACTTGCCAAGGATACCTTTCAGCAGTACAGCATCAATACAAGCATTTTGTGCACGAGTCCTTGACAAGAGGCTACCCACACGTCGTCTCCACCATGGTGTCGTCCATTTTGGAGTGGTGTTTGTTATTGGCAGTGTTAGAACATTTCTCTTGTGGATAACTGATGAGTCCGGTTTATATAGGGTTTTCCAGACCCATCTGGGCCCGTTCTCACATTCAAACACTACACTTTTTGTATGTTTTCACTCAGATTCCACGGATTCGTAATTTTTATATGAAGTGTACGTTGTGCCCGAGTTGGTGTGCAATTGCACACTTAACTGTTGTCGGGATGAATGCTTCGCACTCCCCCGTCGCTTTATTTCTGCAATGTGGCATTTGCCTGCACTTGCCAATGGCATGTGGCCCCAGAGTTGTGGTTTTGGACTAAGGGACTGAGCCTAATTGTAAAATAAATTCTGCACATATCGCACGGTCGTGTGTTTTTCCTTCACGCACGGGAGTTCGCCCATGCGTGCCCTTGACTCTGTTGAGATGAATTTATGTTATGATTGCACGACCGTGTGAATTTCCTTCGCGCACGGGACTTTTGCCCGTGCACAATCATTATATTGAAATGTGGGGTTCTGCCACGGCTCGTGCGTTTCCTTCGCGCACGGTCGATTTCGACCGTGCAAGAGTAAATCGCACGAGCTTCCTGTGTTGTCTAAAGTTTTTATGAATTATTGTTACTTGTGAGTTTCCTTCGCGCACGGTTGATTTCAACTGTGCGAGAAGAAAATCGCACGAGTAGTTCTTTGGCCGGAAAATATGAGTTCTCCCCGGCCCGTGCGTTTTTGTTTGCGCACGGTTATTTCAACTGTGCGTGAGTAAAATCGCACGGTCCAAATGTTGGCCTATTTGGAAATCTGACGGATTAATACTGCACGATACGCACGCACGGTCGTGCGTTTGACCGTGCGTGGTCATTTTTAACAATTTCACTATTTAAACACAAATTTATGCCCTAATCTGAACCCCGAATTCTTTCCCGCTCCATCCCGCTCCATCCCGCCCAGCTCGCCACTCTTTGCAAGGAGCTCTGGCTCCGTTCCTTCCCCCATTGCTTAGGGTTTTGCCAATAGCAGCCTCTCATCATCCAAGGACCTCAAGGAGGAGATCATAGCTACATTCTCATCACCAAGGAGAAATCTGCAACGGATGTGGCCAGATTGTAGTTTGTCGGAGAAGACGGGTAAATTAAGAGGAAGTGACAGCCCTCTTGTACCCCGGACGGTAGTCGAAGACCGAACGAAGACGCGGAGTGACGATCCGACGATTGCTCTCGAGATTCTTGCACGAGTCTCCGGATCCGGTTATATCCCTCGCTCTTTCTCATTTCTTTTTGATTTTATAGTTACTTTATTCATTGTTATGATGATGTACGCACTATAAACTCATGGTTCTAAGTTATATTTCATTTCTATGAATGCATGTTTGGTTTATGTGTGTTTGAGGTGCGCCTACGTTTTTCATGCTTGTTGTGATGAATAGAGATAGCCACACTAGCAATTGCTAGGTGTGTGTCGTGCGAGGAGGTGAACACGACCCTCAATTCCGCATCGTTTCCATTCCATTCATTTGGTCACACATCCATTCGTCGAACCAAGCGGTGCTAACGGCCCACATAATCCCCACGCCTTGCGAAGCGGTGAATGCAACATGCACAACTCTTCTTTTTCTTCAGTGTAACTAATCAACACCACTAATTCAAACCAAAATCATCGCTTTTACTCTTTAAAATGGATTCTCTAATCAATCAAGACACAATCTCAACCTGCATTCCATTGAGATCGATACTTGGGAATTCATTTTCATTTTATATTACTTGAGTGACCGGTGCACTTGCCGTTAGTGCATCAGGTTTTTGGCGTCGTTGTCGGAGACTGCAGACGACTTGTGTTTCTTTTGATTAGAGAATTAGTTTCTATTTTTTGTGGATAGCACATAGTTTTAATCTTTACCTTTTATTCTTTTGCTCCCACAACCCTTTCTTTTTGGTTAAACTCAGGTTTTCACTAATTTTAATTTCATTCATGCTTAGTAAGTCTTTCTGCTGATTGCTTTAATTCTAAATCCTTTGTGCACCATAAATGTATTTCATCAACCTTGTAAATGGTGCTATTCTCGTAGTCATAGTAGTGAAGATTGTAATGCAGGAAAGTATAATAATAATTCGTATGGCTCGTCATATGGTGCACTCACTGCGGTTGGATCTTCATATAACGAGCCGACTTATTATCATTACGCACCTCCAGTGCGAGAATCACCTTTGCCGGGTGGTTTGGCCCCATCATGGTCAAAACCTACCGGGAAGTGATGCTTGTGTGTCAGAGTCTTGATCATGCGTTGAAGGACTGTGAGCAATGGAAACTGCAAATGGGGGAGGATGATGAGCCAACACTTATCTCCATCCCACCACCGTCTTATCTCACTGCTCCTTCCATCACTGACGGCAGATGCATTGGGCCCCCAGGTCATCTTGGGAGCTCAACGAATGCGTCGATTAATGTTGTTGTTGATCGTCTCGAAGACATCATGGATTTTCCTCCTTCATTACCATCACTACAGTTGGATTCATTTTTGGAGGATAGCTCCCATCTTCTAGCTGATTTTTTCATGAACTCTGTCGTCCTTTCGATTTTTTCTGATTTCACTACGCATGAATCTTTTGAACTTGTTGATTCTCTAGCTGTGCAGGATGTGCTTCTGGACCCCGAAGTTGAGCCAAGTTGCAATGAGGACATCCTCTTTAGTGATGAGGTTATTACCACATCACTAGAGGAGAAAGTCCAACTCACCATCGAAGCTACATGTTGACTATTTTTTCCTTGCAGCAATATTTTCCCTGCTGACAATGATTCTATGGTGAAACCTGATGGTAGTGAGACCGGGACCACTCTCCCCATTTTTGATTATTTATGTCATTCTTCTCTTTTATTTTCTAACCCCCTTCCTTGTCTGAGCCTGTGCAGGTAAAATCTTCGCAGGTACTCCAGGAGGACTTGGAGCATTATGCTCAAGTCAATGATGAGAGCATCTTCCTATGCGAGGAGGTTGATCCCCCCTTCATAAAGAAGGCTCCATTCATTTCCCTCTCCTCCTGCTTCCTCCCTGAAGACGACACCATGCTGGGCAAAGGATATATTTTGTGGTGAGATGAGGGAGGAGTACTCCACCTCCTCTTCTTACATTATTCATCCTTTACCTGTGAAATCAAGGTATTATTATTTAGGTAAACGTATAACTATTTTATCTCCGTATCGGTACCCGCTACCGACACGAATATTAGGTCAGTTACTTGTTCACTTTTTTTCATAGACCCATAAGCTAGAATTGTTAAAAATTTGAATAAGTCGTGTCGGGAGGACAATAATCTCAGTAGTTATATTATTTTTATATGCACTTTCTTTAATTCAGTTTTTATTTGTCTATTTTGTTTTTGTCAAAGCTCACCCCTGCAGGTACTCTTCATTGGCGAAAATTGCAGTTGTCTTAGATTTCAAGCGTCTTTTGGTATGCTCACTTACCGAGCATTCGGTAACCTCTTCCCCTCACCTTGTTTTAGATTTCAATATTTATATTACTTGCATGCATAGCATGTCATAAGTCTGGGGGAGAGAGTAGTGCACGTTCACCACTTCATGGATGCATTTAGGAAGCAAAATCTTTATTTTCAGTTTTTCAAAATTTTTATTGCAGAATTTTTTTATTAGCATTTGTCAAGCACACCATAGCACCTACTTAAGCGCACGCTTATTTGTTGATGGGTCTCGTGTAAATATTATTTTTCTTTCGTGATTGGAAAATCATGGTGTTGGCATAGGATTGAGTGGCGGAGTAATATGTTGATTCTTGTAGTGTTCCTAGTCGAGTGATCACTCATGTAGAAATTTGTGTAAAATTAGCTTTTTCTCTTGCATTTAGTTTTTTAATTTTCTATTTGCGTGAATACTGTTTATTCTACCCGTATTCGTGAATCCAGTGAAATCTGACGGCAGCGTAGATGATGTGTGTAGACAATCGCTAGAGCCATATTGCTCGAGTTGGAGGAAGGATAGTCTTTCTCGGTGGCTAAGAACTTGCCCCTAGCGACCCTCGAAGCATGGGTATAGGTTAGTTCACGTGTATGAGTGTGATATAGGCTATTTGTTGGATCGGTGAGCCTTTGCACCAAGCCTACACGTTATATCCTTGCTTACCCCTTTTTGTGCTTAATCCCTACCGTTTGATTCAGCTCCACCATCATTTCTCCAAGATCAAATCGACTATCCTAATTGCACACCTAAGTGGAGCTCAAAATGTTAAGTGCAAGCAATTACTTTTTGGTGTGGATGTGGCATATTTGTGAATGTGATGGCTATGCACTATCGTTTATTTATAGCTTAGTTTTAGAAAAAAAATTGCAAAGTTAAAAATTTGAAAAAGAGAAGAGAAAAAAAATTGTGAAAAAGAACATCTGAAATGAAAATTGAAAAAAAGGGAAATTGAAGTTGGGTAGGCAGTGTACACACCCCAAATTTTCATGTTTAAGTCTGGGGGTGTGGTGTACACGTTTTCATTTATTGCTTGGATAGTGTTTTATTGCGAGTTCATTTGGGTTAAGTGTATTAAGCCTCCGCGTTTATCATTGTTTACCGCACCGAAACCTAAGCCTAAATAATAACCTAAAGTCATATTGATTCGCACTTTGAACCGAACTAGTGTAATGGAGAGACTGTGAACAGGTAAGCTTATGACCATCGACATTGATAGAATTCTTTAGAGGTTGTCCTGATCCCCGATCTTTGGCTCTGAGTGATTGAGCTTTTTTCTCCTTACGCGTGACCTGAGGATTAACTGAGATTCTTATTACAAGTAGAAATAATAAGTAGAAACGCAATTTGAAAAATTATAATCAACATCGCATGTTTAAAAGAATTTTCTACTAAAATTTCTACGTGCGCGAATAAACAACTTCGCATAGTATTATGCATGTTCAAATACTTTGTCAGCTTATGTTTTTTTAGTCCACATGAGAGATAGTTTGCTCGGGACGAGCAAACAAGTAAGCCTGAGGGTGTGATGAGTCTGATTTATATAAAATTTTTCGAACTCATCTGGGCTCGTTCTCACAGTCAAACACTTCATTTTTTATGTTTTCACTTATATTCCACTGATTCATAATTTTTATATAAAGTGTACATTGTGCCCAAGTTGGTGTGCAATTGCACACTTAACTGATGTTGGGGTGCGTGCTTTGCACTCCCCCATCGCTTTGTTTCTGCATTATGGCATGTGTCTGCGCTTGTCGGTGGCATGTGGCCCCGAAGTGGTGGTTTTGGACACTCAAGGGCAGAGCCAAATTGTAAAATAAATTCTACACATCGCACAATCGTGCGTTTTTCCTTCATGCACAGGAGTTTCGCCCGTGCGTATCCTCGACTCTGTTGAGATGGATTTAAGTCGTGATCACATGATCATGTGAATTTCCTTCGCGCATGGGACTTTTTCCCGTGCGCAGTCATTATGCTAAAATGTGGGGTTCTGTCGCGGTTCGTGCGTTTCCTTCGCGCATGGTCGATTTCTACCGTGCAAGAGTAAATCACACGGCTTCATGTGCTGTTTAGAGTTTTTTATGAATTATTATTACTCGTGTGTTTCCTTCGCGCACGATTGATTTCAACCGTGCGAGAAGAAAATCGCGCGAGTAGTTCTTTGGCCGGAAAATATGAGTTTCGTCCTAGCTTGTGTATTTTTGTTCGTGCGCGGTTATTTCAACCGTGCGTGAGTAAAATCGCACGGGCCAAATGTTGGCCTATTTGGAAATCTGACGGATTAATATCGCACGATACGCATGCACGGTCGTGTGTTTGATCGTGCGTGACCATTTTTTAACAATTTCACTATTTAAGCACAGATTTCTGCCTTAATCTGAACTCCGGATTCTTTCCCGCTCCATTCCGCCCAGCTCTCTGCACTTTGCAAGGAGGAGCTCTGACTTCGTTCCTTCTTCCCCCATTGCTTTGGCCTTTGCCCGTGGTCGCCTCTCATCATTCAAGGACCTCAATGAGGAGATCCTAGCTGCATTAGGAAGGAGAAATCTACAAAGAACGTGGCCAGCTTGTAGTTCACTGGAAAATACGGGTAAATTAGGAGGAAGTAACAACCCTCTTCTATCTCGGACGGTAGTCAAAGACCAGGCGAGGATGTGGATTGACGATCCGACGATTCCTCCCGAGAATCTTCCACGAGTCTCCAGATTCGATTGTATCCTTTGCTCTTTCTCATTATTTAACTCTAGTTGATGTTTGTAATTACTTTCATCATTGTTATGATGATGTACGCACTATAAACCTATGGTCCTAAGTTATATTTCATTTTTAAGAATGTGAGTTTGGTTTATGTGTGTTTGAGCCTTCGTTTTCCATGCTTGTTGTAATGAATAGAGATAGTCACACTAGCAATTGCTAGGACACTAGCAATTTTGTATGGAAGACACAACAATATTATCATTTTCACATGGATTTTTATCTACTTTATGATAAAAAAAATGCTCATAAATTTTCCCACCACTGTTTCTTCCAAACAGTTCAAACAATTTTCCATTTCTAAACAACACTGAGAAATCTGCTCTTCCAAACAGTTTCGTGATTTTTCCCATCATTCTGCATAAAAGCATATTTTCTCATCACTATTTTTCACTACCGCTTCTCGCATCGTTGCAGCCAAGCCAAACAAGCCTTAAGAGAACTCAAGAGAACATAAATGTTTTAAGAGTTTCAGATGATAGTGTCTCTCTCATATATAGGAAGAAAAAGGACCTTCCTTCCAAGATTAGGAAGGATGTAGGTTCTTCTTTTTGTAGAATATTTTATTATTTTCTACTATTTACACAACTCATGAATTACCATGACTACTCAAGAATGTTCCACGGGAGGGTACCACAAAGCTCTAGCATATGTCGGTCCCAAGCCCGGATGAAAAATGGTGAGGATAGTTAGGTAGACGACCATCATAAAATTTAGTCACCCTTATAAACATGGATCATTTGAGAAATTGTGCAAAAACTAGATTGTTCCCCCCAAGGAACGCGTCGCATGATCTGAATGTGGCGTCTTGGCAAGGATCATTGCATCTCCAGGACTTGAGTGTAGTGTTAAATTTGCAAAAGTCAATGTTGTATGGTCTGAATGCGGCGTCTTGGCAAGGACCACTGCACCTCCAAGAGAACTTGGATGTAGGGTTAAATATGCAAAAGTCCTCAAATATTAGACGTCCTAGGTAAGTATGTTGTAGGAATTGTGACTGGCTTAGGTTTGGAAGTTGGAATATAGGTACGCTAATAGAAAAAATGGTGGAAGTAGTGAATACGATGATTAGGAGAAGGAAAAATATTTTATGTATGCAAGAGACTAGATGAGCGGGTGAGAAAGCTAAATTTTTTGATAATTTAGGTTTTAAATTATGGTACACAGGTAAAAATAAAACAAATAGTGAAGTAGGTATTATTGTGGATACTACTTGGAGGGATGCAGTTGTTGGGGTAAATAAAAAAGGTTATAGAATCTTAGCTCTTAAATTAGTCATAGGAAAGAAAAATATTAATATAATCAGTACTTACGCATCACAAGTAGGATTGAGTGGAGCTATTAAAGTGTAATTTTGGAAAAACTTATATGATTTAGTAAGGGAAAACCAAAAAAGAGAAGATTTTCATATGAGCAAACTTAAATGGACATATAGGGAAGAAAAGTGTAGATTATATAACCGTTCATGGAGGATTTGGATATGTAGAAAACAATAAAAAAGTACGAACCATTTTAGACTTTGTCGTAGCACATGAGCTAATTGAGACAAATACTCTTTTCATAAAGAGAGAAGAATAGTTAATTACGTTTAAAAGCAGACCAAATAAATCACAAATTGATTATTTATGACTCGCAAAATGGATAAAATGATTTGTAAGGATTGTAAAGTCATACCAGGAGAAAGTTTGACAACATAACATATGTTAGTGATGTTAGACATACAAATTAAATATAATAAATTTAAGACAAGAACAAAAATATTGCTAAAAATTCGATAGTGGAACTTGAAGATGGAAAAACAGGTTACTTTCAAGACAGTAGGTATGAAACAACTAGTTGATAACCCTAATGTTGATTCTAGTGTCTCATGGGAAGTTATGTCTTCACATTTAAGGATAAGTAGAAAGAACGTAATTGGAGTATCAAAAGAAGCCACTAAATAAAGAATCTTGGTGGTAGAAAGAGAAAGTGCAAAACAAAGTGAGGGCAAAGAGGGTCTTCTATAAATCACTCTATGCTTATAGGAATGATAAAAATTTAGCCAGGTATAAAGTCGCAAAAAAAACTAAACATGCAGTAAGTAAAACAAGAAATTAAGCTTATGAAAAATTTTATAAGCGACTAAATAGCAAAGATAAAAAACATGACATATATAAAATTGTTCGAGTTAGAGAAAGGAAAATAAGAGATTTAAGCAAAGTAAAATTCATAAAGGATGAGATAAATAAAGTTTTAACGGATGATGTAGATATTATAGAGCGGTGAAAAAGATATTTTTATCAACTCTATAATGAAACAAAAGATAATGAATTGAACTTGAAAGAGTTAAGTAAATCGGGGGAGTATAGAAACATAACGTTTTATCATGAAATTCAAGTATCAGTGGTAAATGATGCTCTAAAGAAGATGAAAAATGGAAAGACGGTTGGCTAGACAATATACTCATCGAAGTATGGAAATTTCCAGGAAATGAAGGAATTTTATGGCTTATTTGTTTTTTCAATAAGATACTGAAGTCAAATAGCATGTTAGATAAATGGAAAGAAAGTATCTTGGTACCTCTGATACTATAGTGGGGTTGGTTATATGGATCCTTTGTCGTCATTGTGCCCTATCTTTAGTCACAATCTCACAAATGCCTAAGTACATCATGTCTTTCCTTATAGTTTCATTCCAAGTCCATATTGGTCTACCCCTCTCCCGTTTAACATGTTAGTGACTAAACTCTCACAACGCCTAACAGATGCCTCTAATAGTCTCCTTTGTACATGTCCAAACCATCTTAGTTGAGCTTCTCTCATCTTCTCACCGCAATTGGTGCAACTTCAGTCTTATCCTTGATATATTCAATCCTAATTTTATCCAATCCCATGTATCCACACATCCACCTAAGCATTCTCATCTCTATTTTTTGCTTGTATACACAATTCACAACCTAACACTCAGAACCATAGAGCACCGCTGGTCTAATTGCAGCATGGTAAAACTTGCCTTTAAGTTTTAATGGTACTTTACGATCACAAAAGATCTTTGACGTGTCTCTCCACTTCAACCAACCTGCTTGGATTCTATCGTATCACATATTTATCAACACCTCCATCCTTTTGAACTATGAATAAGATATTTAAAGCACTCACTGCGGGAAATATCTTGATCGCCCAACTTAAACGAAATCATCAGTCCTTCTTGCACTGTTAAATTTAAGCTTCATATACTCCGTCTTTGACCTGCTCAACCTAAAACCTTTTTTTTCTAAAGTGTCTCGTCAAAATACAACTTTCGCATTTACACCCTCGCGTATCTTATTATTCCTTGTTAGAAACCAGGTCGGGGCCAATTAACTAAGGAGTCAACATCAATTATTTTCTCTGAAACTATGACGATAAATTGCAATAGGTCTTGGATCGGATAGTAAATTTTTTTCGTGTCTCAATGGAGATTTCTCTCCAGATTCCATTTGTCCAAAGGTACCCTTAGCCCTCAAATACTCGCAAAGCTTTAATTATAGAGTGAACGGTGCTCTTGTGATGTTATTTAGGGCTTATTTTTGTTAGAATTGTATATTCCTCATGAATAATGTGAAGGATTTGTGTTTTGAAAGTTGTCTTCGAATTTATTTAGTTCATGTTTTGTGAATAATTAATTTATTCTGTCCCTAGATCATATGATGATGTCTCATGATAGTTCAAGAAGATGCTCATGGTCTTGAACTGTAGAACACTTGAGTTCCATCACATGATCATAGTTTAATGTGCTCACAATCATGGTAGTCAAAGTGGGACATTGACCACCGCATTGGATTGTCATATGAGTTAAAATACATTGTAGTTCTACAAATGTTGATAATAGTTATCTCTTAAACATATGAGTATGTATAAAGGTTGAAGCTATACATATTGAGTTAGACCTAATCTTATGTTGAGATATCGTATGGATTGTGTTTAGTGTCATCGATAGTCTCAACGTGTCTTATTGAATGGAGATATGAGATTTGTGAACCTATCTTCACAGGGTGTACAATGTAGTAGCAGTTGAATATCGTCTATTGATGGTATATACACTGCAACTTGTTGTGTGACTTGTGTGGATTAGGTTTACACATCGACAGTATCAATTGTCCCTCGAGTTATATCGAGCTATGATATTACTGGGCCCCTTGGCAAAGCGAGATTGTATGGCATGCAATATAACTAAAGTAGTTATAAATACATTGCGCTTAAGACGTCAAGAAAGATGAATATGCTGCAGGAATGACACTAGCCTATTCTGCAGAATATTCATGATATCATGTGACAGGCATAGACACGGGTCATTCTTTTGTGTTACCTAACTACTGTGTTGCTGAGGCGTCTATAATGCAGTGACAAAGCCTCTTATAGAATATAATATAGAAAGTTGTATTATCGCCTAGACGACCCAGTTCCTCTGTAAAGGTCACACCAAATGAATAGGAAACAGTCACGTTCGACTCAAAGTGGGTATTTATTTTCATGGTTATATGATGTAAATAATTGTTGAGTGCGAATGTAAAACGTCGTGTATCGACGCGTTTAGACAGTTGTTAATTTGTGATTTTATTTGGATGTTATTGATATAATAAATTGTTTTATTATAGAATCAATAACTAGTCTAAATTATATATGTCGCGCGCAGCGTCATATGCGATCACGTTAATTAAAAGAGTTTTAGAAAGAGAGAATTGATGATGGTGGCGTTTGTGTAAATTGGTTTATTTTGCACAATATTTTTCAGCCCACTAATTGTGTATTTAAGATATTATTAAAACGGTAATTTGGGGATTTCGGTTTTGAAATTGAAAGGACCCTAATTAAGGTTTTCTTTTAATAGAGGTCTTAAATACCAAATTTTTGGTTTGAAACTGTTTTTTATATATGCTGAATATAGATGACAGTTTTTCTCTCTCGCGCCTAGGGCATTGCCCGATCCTCCCGTCCACCAACTCCTCCGGCGGAGGCGTTTTCGCCGGCGATCTTCTCCGGCAAGGGCGTCAGCCTTTTCGAGGGTTGTGGTTCCTTTCTTGGACGGTTGCGGGAAGGCTCAGCGTCGGGTTCTCCTTCCTCCTCTCGCCGGCGTTTTGGAGTTCCGCCCACCTAGGCTCTCCGACGCAGAGAGATCTGTCTAAAGTATATTTCCAAACCTCTTTCTCGTCAAAGAAGTGGTTGCGGGGCTGTTTGGGTTCAAGGTGAACTAGAGGTGATCGACCGCGCTCCGTTTCTCCGCCTCTCCGCATCAAAATCTGAGTTCCGCTCTTCACCTAGAAATATTTATTTCTAGAGGTACAACCCCTAATCTCCATGTGATGGTTTAGATTAGTTTTGTGATTGCTAATTTTGAACGACGTAGAAAAATTATCTCGCCATTGTCATGAGAGGAACACGATCCGTTTTCTGTGTTATCGTTTTGTGATTAAATTTTTTTTTTTTAAATTTCATCCCTACGTTGCACAATAAATCCAACAGTGGTATCAGAGCAAGGTTCGTTCTCTCATGGCAATATAGTCGTTTCAATTTTGTGCTAGGCCATACGCACAATTGGTTTGAATTAACCATGTCCTAAGATTTGATTCAAGTTTTATTAATTTACCTTGTTTGAAATTATTAAAAGATTATTTTTGGATTTAAAATAATCAAGGTGAATCATGAAATCTTGCGACATGGATTAATCCAAATAAGATTGAAATTTGCGAGATTTGTTTTCTTTCGTTTAATTTTGTGGGAGAGCATCTCAATTTCATTTTACTTTGCATTTAGAACTTCTGGAATGTATTGTTGTGAATGGATGTAATAGTTAGAATGCCATGTGTTAGGTTTTCTTTCGTTGCAATTATTTTCTGTTATCATCGTATAAAGGTAAATAATTATATCAAAAAAAAAAATTTTAAGAGAGTTTTTCCTCCTCGTCATGTCCATCTAAGCTAGTGATATTGAATGAGCATGAGTGTAAATTCAATCACTAGACATGGTGGCACTTATGCAAGCCGATATTAGGCCACAAGTGGGCAAGTCGTGTGTGGCACTTCTTACTCATTCTGTGGAAATATCACTCGCACAAGTTACCCTACATGATGAGTTTTCTTAATCAAATTTCCAAGATCTAGGCTTGGTCGTTTGGGAAAATGTTTTATTTCTTTAAATAGTATCCTCACAATAAATCATGAAAAAATTTATTTTGAAATCAAGAATCATAAAGGTTTTAAGTTTTTCTTAAAAGGTTATGATTGGTGATTAGTACCTACCTGGACAACTTTTGGATGAGTCCACTAGTTTGAAAAGGATCTTATTTTACTATTTAAAATAAAATAAAGTTATATATGGATCTCTCTAATCCATCAAATATTTCTTTAAAAATATTTCAAACATGAACTCTAATTTGCTCTCATAACTATTTTTTTTAAAGCTATGTCTACTCTACCGAATTTCCTGCGTTCTATGATCGATAAAAGCCCACTTGCGAATGACGGGTCAAACTTCTCTGATTGGATCCTCAAGCTTAACATTGTGTTGCGCTTGGAGAATCTCTTACCTATTTTGGATGGTGAATGTCCAAAAGAGAATGAGATTGGCCAGCCAACTGATGCTGAGAAGGAGGAACAGAAAAGGTGGAATGACAATCAGCGTGTCGTGCAGACTCTGATCTTGGCCAGCATTGGCGATCAGCTGCAAAGGAAATTTCTCGATACTCCTGCAAAGGAAATAGTAGCACAGTTGGAGAAGATGTTCACTGATAGTGCTCGTAAAGAGCGCTATAAGACCACCATCGCACTCACAAGGTGCAAGATGATGGAGGGTGAATCTGTCTCGGTGCACTTCCTAAAAGTGCAGGGCTATTTGGAGAAATTGGAGAAACTGAATTCCCCAATTCCGGAAGACATTGCTGAGGATATCATTTTGGGGTCACTTCCTTACTCGTTTAAGGACTTCATCATGCACTATCATATGCGTGAGAAGAACATGACCATAAATGAACTCCACAATGCCCTCAAAACAGCTGAGGTTGACATGGGCAAGACAAAGGGGAATGCTGTCTTAGCTGTAACGTCTGAAAGCAAGAAGATATTTAAGAAGAGGGACAACGCCAAAGGCCAGACCTCAAAAGGAAACCCTCATCTCAAGGGCAAAAGGGGAGGGACTCAAGGGAGTACCTCCAAGGGTGGCAGTGTGAAGAATTCTCCTAATTCTCTCACTGAATGCTACCATTGTCACGAGAAGGGACACTTCAAAATGAACTGCCCCAAGTACAAGAAGGACTTGGATGAAGGCAAAATCGAAAGGAAGCGTCCTAAAGGTATTTTTGTTATTGAATTAAATTTAAACCTAACCACTACTATCCTTGATTGGGTAATTGATACCGGATCATGTGCTCACTTAATTTCTAATGTGCAGTCACTAAAGGATAGAAGATCTCTCTCCAAAGGAGAGGTGGTGCTGAAGGTTGGAAACGGTGCTAGTATCTCCGCAGTTGCAGTGGGCACCTTGGAACTTCCCTTACCTAGTGGTTTATATTTAACCTTGTTTAATGTTTATCATGTCCCTTCAATTTTAAGAAACATTATTTCTGTATCATGTTTGGATGCAGAAGGTTTTAATTTTATCATTGGGAACTTCCAAATGAAAATTGAGAAGGATGGCTTATTTTATGCAAGTGCTTTCATTTCTAATGGATTGTATTTGCTTAATATAGTTAAAGATAAACAAGTTTTAAACATCAATAACAAACGACTCAAAATATCTCACATAAGTGAGACTCTCTTATGGCACCACCGTCTTGGTCACATTAATGAAAAACGCATAAGGAAATTGCATCAAGCTAATCTTTTGGATTCTTTTGAACCTAATGCAATTGGGACATGCGAATCATGCCTAACAGGCAAAATGACCAAGACACCATTTAAAAAGAAAGGTGCAAGAGCAAACAACTTATTGGAATTAATACACTCAGATGTATGTGGTCCAATGAATGTGTGTGCTAGAGATGGTTTTAGATACTTCATCACTTTTACGGATGATTATAGTCGTTATGGCTATGTTTATCTTATGAAACATAAAAGTGAATCCCTTGCCAAATTCAAGGAATATAGAACTGAAGTAGAAAATCAACTAGATAAGAGAATCAAAGTTTTGAGAACGGATCGTGGAGGTGAGTACTTGAGCAATGAGTTCAGTACTTACCTAAAGGAGGGTGGTATTTTACCACAGCTAACTCCTCCTGGGACACCGCAGTGGAATGGAGTCTCCGAAAGGAGAAACCGGACTCTGTTAGACATGGTTAGGCCCATGATGTGTCAAACCGATCTGCCTTTATATTTTTGGGGTCATGCACTATTAACGGCGGCTTACACTCTAAACTTCGTTCCAACTAAAGCTGTAGATAAAACTCCACATGAGATATGGGTTGGGAAACCACCCATCACATCCTTCCTTAAGATTTGGGGTTGTGAAGCATATGTCAAACGTATGCTATCATCTAAATTGGACCCCAAAGCCGATAAGTGTTTCTTCATTGGATACCCTAGAGAAACAAAAGGGTATAGCTTTTGGCACAAGTCAACGAATACTATATTCGTTAAGAAGGGTGCTACATTCTTAGAGAAAGAGTTTCTTGAAAGAATCAAAAGCGGTGATCGTAGGGTGATACTTGAGGAAACTCAAGAAAACCTACAAGAGGGTGATCATGAGATGAACACTGATGTTCAATATGATCACCAAGAGTCACAAGAAGTTCCTTTAGTCAGTGGGAGCATGAGTGTTCCATCCCCACAAAAGATTGCGGGGGAGGCTCTTACTTTACCACCGCCTGTTAGTCCTACTCGTGATGAGCATGAGTTGACTCCACCAGAAATGGTAGAGAATATTCAAGAATCTCGAATTGAGTCAGGCAAACCAAAGGAACTTAGAAGGTCAATCAGGGAAAGGAAGAAACCTGATATTTATATGGGTCTTCATGAGGTGTTCATTATAGACACAGAAGACCCGTTGACCTATGAAGAAGCAATGAAAAGAAAGGATTCCATAGCATGGCTTGAAGCCATGAAATCCGAAATACAATCCATGTACGACAATCAAGTATGGAACTTGGTTGACCTTCCTGATGGAAAGAAATCCATTCCTTGCAAATGGATCTTCAAGAGGAAGATGGACATGAATGGTAACATGACAACCTACAAGGCAAGACTTGTAGCGAAGGGTTTTAGTCAAGTCCAAGGGATTGACTATGATGAAACCTTCTCGCCCGTTGTGATGTTTAAAACAATTCGGATCATGCTGGCCATTGCCGCATTTCATGATTATGAAATTTGGCAATTGGATGTCAAAACAGCTTTCCTAAATGGAAAGCTAGATGAGGATGTATTCATGAAGCAACCTCAAGGTTTTGAAGATCCTCAAAATAATGGCAAAGTATGCAAGCTTCAAAGAGCCATTTATGGGTTGAAGCAAGCATCAAGGAGTTGGAACAAACGCTTTGATGAAGAGGTTAAAACTCTTGAGTTCATTCAAAGCAAAGAAGAGCCTTGTGTATACAAGAAGGTTAGTGGGAGCCACGTTATTTTTCTAATCCTATATGTGGACGATATCCTATTAATGGGCAACGATTTATCTCTGATGGAACAAACTAGAAACTCATTGAAAATGATATTTTCAATGAAGGACATGGGTGAAGCTCAATATATCTTAGGAATAAAGATATATAGAGACAGATCACGTAGACTCATTGGCCTAACTCAAAGTGTCTATATTGACAAAATCTTGGAAAGGTTCCAAATGGAAAATTCTAAGAAAGGGAATGTGCCAATGACGACGTCTACTCAGCTAGGCAAGTCCCAATGTGCCATGTCACATAAAGACATTGAATATATGATGAATGTGCCCTATGCTTCCGCCATAGGTTCCATCATGTATGACATGATCTGTACGAGACCGGATGTCGCATATGCTCTTAGCATGACGAGTCGACATCAGGCTTCACCTGGTCCGAATCATTGGACAGCGGTCAAGAATATTCTTAGGTACCTTAAAAGGACCAAGAATAAGTTTCTTGTATTTGGTGGACATAAAGAGCTCCGAGTAGAAGGTTACACGGATGCTAGCTTTATGACAGATCCAGACGATAGAAGATCTCAATCTGGGTTCGTTTTTCTTCTAAATGGTGGAGCAGTGAGTTGGCGTAGTTGGAAACAATCCACTACTGCTGATTCAACCACCGCAGCGGAAGTCATGGCGGCCGCAGAGGCAAGCAAAGAGGCAGTCTGGATAAAGAAATTCCTTGAGGAATTGGGAGTCGTTGCATCTAGTGGAGAGCCCTTGAGATTGTTTTGTGATAATAGTGCTTCCATTTCACAAATCAAGGAGCCGAAGTCACATCACAAGACAAAATACATGGACCGGAAATATTTTGTCACGCGCGACTTCATTGAAGAAGGCAAGATTGCACTTTTATGGATTGACACAAATAGCAACACAGCTGATCCCTTCACCAAGCCTTTGTCTCAAGCCAAAGGAGAAATTCATTTCGAGTCCATGGGGTTGCAAGACCATGGAGAGTGGCTTGATATGTAATGACAAATGATTCTCTTTTGTTTTGTATTTCTTTTATTAGAAACTTTAAAAACAAGTGGGAGATTGAAGGATTTGTGTTTTGAAAGTTGTCTTCGAATTTATTTAGTTCATGTTTTGTGAATAATTAATTTATTCTGTCCCTAGATCATATGATGATGTCTCATGATAGTTCAAGAAGATGCTCATGGTCTTGAACTGTAGAACACTTGAGTTCCATCACATGATCATAGTTTAATGTGCTCACAATCATGGTAGTCAAAGTGGGACATTGACCACCGCATTGGATTGTCATATGAGTTAAAATACATTGTAGTTCTATAAATGTTGATAATAGTTATCTCTTAAACATATGAGTATGTATAAAGGTTGAAGCTATACATATTGAGTTAGACCTAATCTTATGTTGAGATATCGTATGGATTGTGTTTAGTGTCATCGATAGTCTCAACGTGTCTTATTGAATGGAGATATGAGATTTGTGAACCTATCTTCACAGGGTGTACAATGTAGTAGCAGTTGAATATCGTCTATTGATGGTATATACACTGCAACTTGTTGTGTGACTTGTGTGGATTAGGTTTACACATCGACAGTATCAATTGTCCCTCGAGTTATATCGAGCTATGATATTACTGGGCCCCTTGGCAAAGCGAGATTGTATGGCATGCAATATAACTAAAGTAGTTATAAATACATTGCGCTTAAGACGTCAAGAAAGATGAATATGCTGCAGGAATGACACTAGCCTATTCTGCAGAATATTCATGATATCATGTGACAGGCATAGACACGGGTCATTCTTTTGTGTTACCTAACTACTGTGTTGCTGAGGCGTCTATAATGCAGTGACAAAGCCTCTTATAGAATATAATATAGAAAGTTGTATTATCGCCTAGACGACCCAGTTCCTCTGTAAAGGTCACACCAAATGAATAGGAAACAGTCACGTTCGACTCAAAGTGGGTATTTATTTTCATGGTTATATGATGTAAATAATTGTTGAGTGCGAATGTAAAACGTCGTGTATCGACGCGTTTAGACAGTTGTTAATTTGTGATTTTATTTGGATGTTATTGATATAATAAATTGTTTTATTATAGAATCAATAACTAGTCTAAATTATATATGTCGCGCGCAGCGTCATATGCGATCACGTTAATTAAAAGAGTTTTAGAAAGAGAGAATTGATGATGGTGGCGTTTGTGTAAATTGGTTTATTTTGCACAATATTTTTCAGCCCACTAATTGTGTATTTAAGATATTATTAAAACGGTAATTTGGGGATTTCGGTTTTGAAATTGAAAGGACCCTAATTAAGGTTTTCTTTTAATAGAGGTCTTAAATACCAAATTTTTGGTTTGAAACTGTTTTTTATATATGCTGAATATAGATGACAGTTTTTCTCTCTCGCGCCTAGGGCATTGCCCGATCCTCCCGTCCACCAACTCCTCCGGCGGAGGCGTTTTCGCCGGCGATCTTCTCCGGCAAGGGCGTCAGCCTTTTCGAGGGTTGTGGTTCCTTTCTTGGACGGTTGCGGGAAGGCTCAGCGTCGGGTTCTCCTTCCTCCTCTCGCCGGCGTTTTGGAGTTCCGCCCACCTAGGCTCTCCGACGCAGAGAGATCTGTCTAAAGTATATTTCCAAACCTCTTTCTCGTCAAAGAAGTGGTTGCGGGGCTGTTTGGGTTCAAGGTGAACTAGAGGTGATCGACCGCGCTCCGTTTCTCCGCCTCTCCGCATCAAAATCTGAGTTCCGCTCTTCACCTAGAAATATTTATTTCTAGAGGTACAACCCCTAATCTCCATGTGATGGTTTAGATTAGTTTTGTGATTGCTAATTTTGAACGACGTAGAAAAATTATCTCGCCATTGTCATGAGAGGAACACGATCCGTTTTCTGTGTTATCGTTTTGTGATTAAATTTTTTTTTTTTAAATTTCATCCCTACGTTGCACAATAAATCCAACATAATGACCCCTTTTGGGGTTATATATACAAGACCCGAACATATATAGGTAAATACAGATAAGCCCCTATACATACACAATATCTAATATCCCCCCCCCCCCTCAAACTCACGGGGGATCATACAGAGATGCCTGCCGTCTGGAGCTCGGTGGGAACATACTAGTGATCCTTCTGATCGTCGTTCTGTCACTGGTTTCTGTCTGTTTTTGGGCTCCTCCTTGCTTGCCTGGAAGTCCAAGAAACAGTCTGGTGTTTCTCGCTCTAGTACTGAGGCTGAGCTACGCGTCATGGCGTCTACGGCCGAGGAGATTATCTGGCTTCGTTGGCTTCTTGCAGATTTTGGCATTGTCTCCTCAGGACCGACCACTCTCTTTTGTGACAACACTGGTGTCATTCAACTCACTCTGAATCCAGTGAAATTTTCCCTCTCCAAGCACATTGGAGTCGGCGTCTTCTTCCTCCGTGAGCAGTACAGCCGACACATTGGAGTCCGCTCACTTCAATATTCATTGTTACAGACTCTTGCAGCTACCTACCAGCGCGACCGCTCAGTTCAGGAGTTTTTGTTGAGATCACTTCCCTCTGACGTCAGTGTGACGAGATGGTGCCGCCCCATCGCTTGTCCTGCTGACATTGCGTTGCCACCGCTCAGTACAAAGATGCATGTCGTGTCTACGATTTCTTGATGCGCCTGCGCCCGGAGTTTGAGTCTGCCCGATCACAGTTTCTTTATCGGGGTACTCCACCCACACTTCGTGACACTCTGTCCACGATTCTGGCGGAGGAGACTCGTCTTCGTACCATGGAGGGGACGCAGCACACTACCTCCCCCCATGTTGTCTTGGCTGCTCCTCAGTTTGCTCCGCAACCTTCGCTGCCACCTTCTCCAGGGCTCAGTACTCCTGTGCGACCGTCTGCTCCGTTTCCTACCCAGGGACCCTCTTCCCAGGGTCCCAATGCTGCGCAGCGGCAGTCTGTTCGCTGTCATTATTGTCATGCCCCGGGCCACAGAGTGTCTGAGTGTCGCAAGCTTCAGCGCTCCCAGCAGAACATCCAGTCTCGTAACACCCAGCAGCGTGCAACTCCAGTTCTGCCCGTGCCTCCTCCGACAGCCTCTTTCTCTGAGCAGCTCCTACAGCTGGCTCAGCAGCTGTCTTCAGGCACCTTCCCGAGTACATATGCAGTCATAATTGGTCAGGCCTCTACCTCTGCTGATCCCTCAGCGGCCTCTGCCCCGTCAGGTATCTCTCCGTCCGCGTGGTTACTTGACTCTGGAGCCACTTTTCATATGACCTATGATGTCACCCATCTTCATGCCTGCCAGCCTGTTTCCTCCGACCCGTGTTATTATTGTTGATGGCACCACCCTTCCTATTACCAATCGTGGCCTTCTCCACACCCCTCAGTTCCACATTCCTGATGTTGCCTACATCCCTCAGCTCTCCATGAACCTCATCTCCGCCAGCCAGCTTGCCTCTAGTGGTTACCTTGTTATTTTTGATGAGTTTGTTTGTCATGTGCAGGATCGTCTTACAGGAACCCTCATTGGAGCTGGTCGTCGCCATAGTGGGGTATATCTCCTTGAGTACCTTCGTCTGCCATCAGTCACACCGTCCCCAGCTGCTCCTCTTTTATGTCTTCCCGCTGTGTCCTTTCGTCAGTGGCACCATCATCTTGGTTATCTCAGTGGCGCCCGTCTTTCAACTCTTGTTCGTCAGGGTGTTTTGGGACGTGTATCTGTTGACACTAGTCACTCTTGTACGGGTTGTAAGCTTGGAAAACAACTACAACTCCCCTATCAGTCTAGTATGTCTAGGTCTTCTGCTCCATTTAAGTTAGTCCATTCTGATGTATGGGGGTCTGCTCCTTTTGTATCCAAGGGTGGACACCGCTATTATGTCTTATTTATTGATGATTTTTCTCGTTTCACTTGGATATATATGTTGCGTTCTCGTGCTAAGTTTTTTCATGTTTATGTTACTTTCTCCACCATGGTTCGTACTCAGTTCTCCGCCTCTATTTGTATTTTTTGCTCCAACTCAGGGGGGAGTACCTATCGCATGAGTTCTGTGACCTTCTCGCCTCTCATGGCACGCTCCCGCAGCTCTCCTTCCCTGGTGCTCATTCCCAGAATGGCACGGCGGAAAGGAAACATCGTCACATCATTGAGCCCGCTCGCACTCTTCTTTTGGTTTCCCATGTTCCCCCACATTTTTGGGTTGAGGCTGTCTCCACCGCTGTCTATCTCATCAACTTTCAGTCATCCACTTTCCTTCAGGATCGGTGTCCCGGTGAGTGTTTGTTCTCTCAACCTCCCTCTGATACCATGTTAGAATTGTATATTCCTCATGAATAATGACCCCTTTTGGGGTTATATACACAAGACCCGAACATATATAGGTAAATACAGATAAACCCATATACATACACACAATATCTAACAATTTTGACTTGCATTTTTTTGTTTCATTTCATTAGGAATGTTAGAAACCAGGCTGGGGCAGCACATTGCGAATTCCGGTCCTGGCCGACTGCAGTCGAACGACACAAACATCCCCAACCAAATCTCCGTGGAAGGCTCCGAATTATCTACGAGAATATTCCGCGGTAGGTTGTTGAGACCCGAACTCGATCCCGGGACCTCCTTTATAAGAGGGGACTAACACCACCTCTCATACCCAAATGCGCCGCAGCGCACATGGGTGTGAGAGGCGGTGCTAGTCCCCTCTTATAAAGGAGGTGCTGGGATCGGGCCCTGGGACTCAACAACCTACTTGAGAATTCACGCACGGTTGATTTCTGTGACACCACAAAATAATGGTGTGCTGATAACAAGGAGTGGTAATAGGTTTAACCGGTTACAAAGGAGCTTGAACCGGCTATTCCCCGTCAACATAGTTTCGTGTCATGCGTAGGTTAAGCGGCGCCCGATAATCGAGAGGACTAAGCTTCAGTCTATTCCTCTCCCGATTTCCCGCAAGAAGCCGTTGCAGGAGCGGAAGAGCCGAAACCGTCGATCCTCGCCACGAGCTCAAATCTCCTCCGTTTCTTCCGATTTTTCCTCCGATTGAAAGGTAATCTCTTCCTCTCTAGTCCTCTTGTTTCCTTTTCAAAGATTTTTCACGGATTGAAACTAGTATAAACCCTAGGGTTTAGGGTTTTCTGACTTCTTTTGTTTGTTTTGCATGAAAAAGTTTCTGAAATGGATTTGTAACCTAAATCCGTGATTTTCATGGATTTTGATGAAACCCTAGCTAGGTTAAGCGAATTTTGATATGTAGGGTTGAAAAAGGAGAAACCCTAAAGCACCAAATAATTATTTGGAGGCTAAAAGCTTGTTGCCCTTTCACTAAAACAGTGAAAGTGTACTAATAAACCCAGGGCAGCAAAATCCTAGCTTGTTGAAAGGTCTTTGACCTAATTAGGTCAAGTACAACCTCAAAGAGGATTATGACATGATGTTTGAACTAATTAAAGATATTAAAGGGATGGTCTTAACATACAAAGGATGATATCTTGTAGGCAATGACATCACACGGTCAAAGAAGAGGAAAGCGCAACGACGAAAATAGGAACGAGAAAGGAAAACAAAAAGCCACGGTGAATTCTCACTCTTTTAAAATTGCTTATTTCATGATTCGTATTCATGATTATGTTATGTTTATGATATGTTATGTTTATGCGTTATGTTATAAGTAAGAGCAATTGAAAGGAAATGTCTAAGAAAGAGAAATATAGAAAGGAAGTAAAGAAATAAAGAAA
This sequence comes from Platanthera zijinensis, assembly GCA_039513925.1. Taxonomy (NCBI): domain Eukaryota; kingdom Viridiplantae; phylum Streptophyta; class Magnoliopsida; order Asparagales; family Orchidaceae; genus Platanthera; species Platanthera zijinensis. The sequence continues at coordinate 262,396,939 of CM077078.1, forward strand.
TAAAATGGGCTAAGTTAAGGGTCAACCCAATAGTGGAGGTGGGGTGAATGCCCTCCCAATGAAATGAAATGAAAGTTAACGTGCGAATATGAAAAGACACATTAAGAAATGTGTGCGAATATGAAAAGGCACACAAGCGCTATATAAATGATATGAAATGTTAATATTCCCTTAACACTGCCCAATACTAATAGAAAAAGAATGATGAAGAGAAACTGAAATAAAACGAAAGAATGATGCAAGAAGAACTAAAAAGAAAAAGAAGATGCAATGGAAGGAATAATGTGAATGTGAAAATAACGAGAGAGAACGAAATCAAGAAAATAAAATACAAAAGCAATAATAAATTATTATAATAAATAGGGAACAATGAAAATTCATTTAGTCTTTGACTAATAGAAAATGTAACTAAACAGGTCAAGGAGGAAGCTGCTCCGGGCACGTCTAGCCGGCCCCCTTCCCGACGTGAGAAGATGTATAAAATCTGGATCGAAGTCATCACCGCGGTCTTTGGAGTTATGGAGACCCATAAAGCTACCTACCGTGATCCGTACTGCCCGCATGATGAGTTCAGTTCTGCTTCCAGTAGTTTCTAGTGTTTATGATATGTAGTACTTTATAGTGTTTTGATCTGTTGCTCTATACATATTGTATTACATGTTTAGCATAGATGTAGATACCCATTTTTGTACGTATATGCTGGGGTATCTTTTGATGATTAGATGTATATGATACTATGATATAAATAAAATGTTTTACTTTTTTGCACTTTTATTTCTGTACTCATAAATGCTGAATGTTAATTTCCCTCGCAACTCTATGACATAGTTAAATGGAAAGAAAATTGTAGTGGTGCCTAGAATGTAGGGTCGTTACAATTAAATGGTATCAGAGGGAGGTTTTCGGGTATTGGAACATTCAGTAAGACAAGAGTACATAAGATTTAAGTAAGACAAATATGACAATGCCAATCTTCCTGTTTCAGGAACCCTTCCGCACATATTTGAGTCGAAGGGAAAGAGATGAACTTGAAGAGGAACAAAATCGTATGGTTGAAGAACGATATAGAGAGAGATCAAATCCTCCTTTATCAGAGATCATGCAAGCATTGGCAGAAGCCATTCGAATGGGTAATAGTGATGTAACGGTATCACAATCACCAGCATCAAGTGAGTCATACGTGAAACAATTTCTCGAGATGAGACCACCCTTATTTCGAGGAGGGTTATCCCTGATGGAAACTGAAAGTTGGATAAAGAGAATTGAACTAACCTTCAATGCCTTGAAGTGCCCCGACAATCAAAAAATCGATTTAGTCGTGGCTGATCGATGGTGGGACAGTATGAGGCAAGGGAATTTGTTGGGCGCAGAAATTCGGAGATTCCCTGGGCCGAATTCCTAAAAGAATTTGTTAACTGGTTTGTCCCTCCATCTAAGAAACAAATGCTACAGGAGAAATCCTCCGATTAATGCAAGGAAGTCGCACAGTCCTTCAATATGAAGCTGAATTCGCACAATTAGCTTATTATGCAGGAGACATGGTCGCTAAGGAAAGCAATCGTTGTTTTCGATTTCAATTGGGCCTACGAGAAGACGTGCGAGTACATCAAATTTCACAGAGGATTAAAAATTACAATGAACTGGTGGAGACTGCTAAGTTGATTGAGATGGATGTAGAGAGTTCGCAAAAGCGAATGGAGTTTCAGAAGAAGAGGCTTCCAGAGGGACAGAATATGGATTCCTCGTGAAAGAGTAACTGGAAGAGGAAGAAAGGAGGTCCTCCAGCTCAAACTCGAAGTGAAAGCGCAGCTAGCAGTAACACGATGAAGCCTTTATGTCTGAAATGCGGAAAGAATCACTAGCGAATGTTTGAAAGGTACCGGTGTTTGTTTCAAATGTCAGAAACAGGGACATCGCCGCCAAGAGTGCCCGTTATGGAAGACAGTATCTGAAATAGGTGGTCTTAGTCAGGCACCAACATTCCATTACCTTGATACCAGCTCAGTTGGGAGAGTTGATAAAGGTAAAGGGATTGAAACAACAGGATCCGTAATGGAAACTAGAGAAGACAGACAAGTGCAACCTAGAGTTTTCAATATGAATCAACAAGGGGCTAAAGTCGATGATATTGTTATCACAGGTATGATTTATGTACACAATCACCTTTTAAAGGTATTATTTGATACAGGGGCTAGTCAATCTTTCATATCTACAAGAGCAATTAAACAATTAAAGTTGGAACCTCATACGTCTCTTGAGGAATTGAGAGTTAAAATGCCCAATAATACCGAGATGATTACAAAGCTTCGATGTACAGTGTGGCTAACAATTGATACCAACCCAGTAGAAGCAGATGTTGCGGTTCTACCCCTATCCGAATTTAATATCATTTTAGGGATGGATTGGTTAGTGAAAAGTGAAGCCATCATTAACTGTAAAGAGAAAGAAATTACACTTAAAATGAATGATATGCAGTGCACTTTTAAAGGATTGAATGAAGTTTCAAAAGTTCTTATATCTTCATTAAAGGCAATGAAGAAACTAAGGAAAGGTTGTGAAGCGACTTTGGTAATGATTAAGGGAACCAATGTAGTGACTGACATGTGAGCCGACTGCAGTTCCCGTAGTGCGTGATTTTCTCGAAGTATTTCCTGAAGAATTACCAGGACTACCCCATCAAGGGATGTAGAATTCACGATCGATTTGGTGGAAGGAGCTAAACCATTAGCAAAGGCACCATATCGTATGACTCCTAAAGAATTGGCAAAGCTGAAAAGTCAATTGCAGGAATTATTTGATAAAGATTTTATACGACCAAGCACTTCACCATGGGGAGCTCCAGTGTTATTCGTTAAAAAGAAGGATGGTTCGTTTCGATTATGTGTTGACTATCGAGAACTGAATAAGTTAACAATTCGAAACCAGTACCCTCTACCTCGCATTGACGATTTATTTGATCAATTGAGTAATGCAAAAGTATTCTCCAAGATTGACCTAAGGTCAGGATATCATCAGATGCGAATAAAAGAAGACGATATTTATAAGACTGCCTTCAGCATGAGATACAGACACTTGGAGTTCGTAGTCATGTCGTTTGGATTAACAAACGCGCCTGGCTGTTTTCATGGATTTAATGAACCGGGTATTCAAGAAATTCCTGGATAGGCTTGTTATCGTATTTATCGATGACATTCTAATCTATTCAACGAATAAAGATAAACATGCAGAACACTTAAAGACTGTATTGCAAACGCTGAAAAGTCACGCCTTATATGCAAAATTTTCAAAATGTGATTTCTGGTTAAATGAAATTTCCTTCTTGGTTCATGTCATTACAGAGCATGGATTATTAGTAGATTCGGCAAAAGTAGAGGCAATTGTAAAATGGCCAAGACCGACTACAGTCACAGAAATTCGGAGCTTTCTTGGATTAGCAAGCTATTACGGAAAATTTGTAAACGATTTTTCAGCGATTGCACTACCGCTTACAAAACTAACCCGAAAGAATGTTCTATTTCTCTGGACTGAAGAGTGTCAGAAGGCATTTGATGAATTAAAAGCACGATTAACTACTGCACCAATATTAGTTATGTCATGCGGTATTGAAGGCTTCCAAATTTACAGTGATGCATCTCTGAAAGGCCTTGGTTGTGTTTTGATGCAAAATGGTAAAGTCATAGCTTATGCCTCAAGACAACTGAAGGATTCTGAGCGTAATTATCCAACTCATGATTTAGAATTGACAGCTGTCGTATTTGCCCTAAAAATCTGGCGACATTACTTATACGGTGCCCAATGTGAGATCTTTACAGATCATAAAAATTTAAAGTATATTTTCTCTCAGAAAGAAATAAATATGCGCCAGAGACGATGGTTAGAACTTATCAAAGATTATGATGTTGATATTAAATACCATCCCGGTAAAGCGAATGTAGTAGCTGATGCGCTCAGTAGGAAGCACTTGACACCGATGATTGTTCCACTTACCAAGCAGGAGTTGTTACGAGAGATACAAAACTTTGAATTGCTTACATGTATAACTACCTCGCAGACTCAAGGTTTACTCTTCCAACTCGTGGCAGAAAATTCCATTAAAGACAGGGTAAGGAAGGCGATGAACCAAGATCCTATTTTTGTGAAAATCCTGGAAAAGGTAAAAAATGGACAATCAACTGCTTTTATAGAGCATGATGGATTATTGTTTCTGAATGAAAGGTTGGGTATTCCTCATGTTGATACACTTCGATCAGAAATCCTTCACGAAGTACATAATACAACGTATTTAATTCACCCCGAAAGAACAAAAATGTATCAAGATCTTAAGCAGGACTTCTGGTGGCCAGGATTGAAGACTGATGTAATTCAATATATTGTCAAATGTCACACGTGTCAACTTGTGAAGGCAGAACATCAAAAACCTGGCGGATACTTACAATCACTGTCGATCCCTGAGTGGAAGTGGGATGACATAACCATGGATTTTGTCGTGGGATTGTCAATGAGTAAAGCTGGGAACAACGGTATATGGGTATTATTGATCGATTAACGAAAGTTGCGCATTTCATTCCTATGAAAAATGATAGTTCAGTACAGAAGTTAGTCGATCAGTATATCAATGTTATTATCAAATATCATGGGATTCCCCGATCCATCATATCTGATAGAGATGGATGCTTTACATCAGATACTTGGAAACTCGTGCAGAAAAAGTTGGGGACAAAACTACTATACAGTACCGCGTTCCACCCACAAACGGATGGTCAATCTGAGCGAACTATTCAAATGTTGGAAGATCTGTTGAGAATGGTCATACTTGATCTTAAGGGCTCATGGTCGCTGGTGGAATTTTCGTACAATAATAGCTACCAGTCAAGTATTCAGATGGCACCGTTCGAAGCATTATATGGACGAAGGTATCGTACCCCACTAAGCTGGGCAGAAAATGGCGAACATAAGTTATTCCCGATAAAATCAAGTGGATAAAATGAATGATAAACTTACACTTGTTCGCGAACGGTTGAAAATAGCCCAAGAAAGACAAGAAATATTACAATGTCAGACATCGAAGAGTAGAGTTTAATGTAGGCGATATGGTATGTCTGAAAATAAAGCCTTTCAAGGGAGTCTCACGAATTCGTCGACTTGGAAAGCTTAGTCCAAGATACGTAGGACCATTCGTCATCTCTGAAAAGATTGGACTAGTGGCTTATCGCCTAGTATTATCTGATGATCTTCAAAATCTTCATGATGTATTCCATGTTTCTTTATTAAGGAAATACATAGCGGATCCGGAGAAAATAGTTCCTTCTGAACAGATTAAGATAGAGTCGGATCTATCTAGCCCAACTTAACCATACAAGATTGTAGATTGACAAAACAAACAACTTCGAAACCGAGAGGTTCGATTTGTCAAGGCCTGGTGGAAAGGGCATAGTATTCATGAAGCAACGTGGGAAAAAGAAGAAAACATGAGAAATCTCTTCCCTCAGATGTTTGATGCAGAGTCAGACTGAAGATTTTCGTGGACAAAAATTCAATAAGGAGGGGATAATTGTGACACCACTAAATAATGGTGTGCTGATAACAAGGAGTGGTAATAGGTTTAATCGGTTACAAAGGAGCTTGAACCGGCTATTCCCTGTCAACATAGTTCCGTGTCATGCGTAGGTTAAGCGGCGCCCGATAAAATCGAGAGGAATAAGCGTTGCTTCAGTCTATTCCTCTCCCGATTTCCCGCAAGAAGCCGCTACAGTCGCGGAAGAGCTGAAACCGCCGATCCTCGCCACGAGCTCAAATCTCCTCCGTTTCTTCCGATTTTTCCTCCGATTGAAAGGTAATCTCTTCCTCTATAGTCCTCTTATTTCCTTTTCAAAGATTTTTCACGGATTGAAACTAGTATAAACCCTAGGGTTTAGGGTTTTCCGACTTCTAATGTTTGTTTTGCATGAAAAAGTTTCTGAAATGGATTTGTAACCTAAATCCGTGATTTTCATGGATTTTGATGAAACCCTAGCTAGATTAAGCGAATTTTGATATGTAGGGTTGAAAAAGGAGAAACCCTAAAGCACCAAATAATTATTTGGAGGCTAAAAGCTTGCTGCCCTTTCACTAAAATAGTGAAAGTGTACTAATAAACCTAGGGCAGCAAAATCCTAGCTTGTTGAAAGGTCTTTGACCTAATTAGGTCAAGTACAACCTCAAAGAGGATTATGACATGATGTTTGACCTAATTAAAGATATAAAGGGATGGTCTTAACATAGTAAGGATGATATATTGTAGGCAATGGCATCACACGGTCAAGGAAGCGAAAAGCGCAACGACGGAAATAGGAACGAGAAAGGAAAAGAAAAAGCCACGGTGAATTCTCACTCTTTTAAAATTGCTTATTTCATTATTCGTATTCATGATTATGTTATGTTTATGCGTTATGTTATAAGTAAGAGCAATTGAAAGGAAATGTCTAAGAAAAAGAAATATAGAAAGGAAGTAAAGAAATAAAGAAATGAAATGGGCTAAGTTAAGGGTCAACCCAATAGTGGAGGTGGGGTGAATGTCCTCCCAATGAAATGAAATGAAAGTTAACGTGCGAATATGAAAAGGCACGTTAAGAAATGTGTGCGAATATGAAAAGGCACACAAACGCGCTATATAAATGATATGAAATGTTAATATTCCCTTAACACTGTCCAATACTAATAGAAAAAGAATGATGAAGAGAAACAAAAATAAAACGAAAGAATAATGCAAGAAGAACTAAAAAGAAAAAGAAGATGCAATGGAAGGAATAATGTGAATGCGAAAATAACGAGAGAGAACGAAATCAATAATAAATAGGGAACAATAAGAATTCATTTAGTCTTTGACTGATAGAAAATGTAACTAAACAGGTCAAGGAGGAAGCTGCTCCAGGCACGTCTCGCCGGCCCCCTTCTCGACATGAGAAGAAGTATAAAATCTGGATCGAATTCATCACCGCGGTCTTTGGAGTTATGGAGACCCATAAAGCTACCTATCGTGATCCGGACTGCCCGCATGATGAATTCCAGTTCTGCTTCCAGTAGTTTCTAGTGTTTATGATATGTAGTAGTTTATAGTGTTTTGATCTGTTGCTCTATACATACTGTATGTCTGTATTACATGTTTAGCACAGATGTAGATACCCACTTTTGTACGTATATGTTGGGGTATCTTTTGATGATCAGATGTATATGATATTGTGATATAAATAAAATGTTTTACTTTTCTGCACTTTTATTTCTGTACTCATAAATGCTGAATGCTAATTTCCCTCGCAACTCTGTGACATAGTTAAATGGAAAGAAAATTGTAGTGGTGCCTAGAATGTAGGGCCGTTACAATTTCAATCGTGCGAGAGGAAAATCGCACGGCTCTGGTTTGGCCGGATTTTTTCATTTTTGTCGCTACCCGTGCATTCCTGCTCGTACACGGTTGACGCACCCGTGCCTTTCGAATGAACTACGGGAATATTGGGACAATTCGGACCTGCCCGACTGCAGTCGAATGACAACAACATCCCCAAACAAATCTCCGCGGAAGGCTCTGAATTATCTGCGAGAATATTCTGCGGTAGGTTGTTAAGCGTCGGGATCGAACCCCCAACCTCCTTTATAAGAGGGGACTAACACCACCTCTTATACCCAAGTGCGCTCCCCAGCCTGATTTCTAACAAAAGATAGCCATCTTTTGTTAGAAACCAGGTTGGGGCAGCACATTGTGAATTCCGGTCTTGGCCGACTGCGGCGCACTTGGGTTTGAGAGGTGGTGTTAGTCCCCTATTATAAAGGAGGTCCCGGGATCGAGTCCGGGTCTCAACAACCTATCGAAGAATATTCCAGTAGATAATTCGGAGTCTTCCGCGGAGATTTGGTTGGGGATGTTTGTGTCGTTCGACTGCAATCAGCCAGGACCAAAATTCGCAATGTGCTGCCCCGGCCTGATTTCTAACATTCCTAATGAAATGAAACAAAAAAATGCAAGTCAAAATAAGCCCTAAATAACATCGCAAGAGCACCGTTCACTCTAGAATTAAAGCTTTGCGAGTATTTGAGGGCTAAGGGTACCTTTGGACTAATGGAATCTGGAGAGAAATCTCCATTGAGACACAAAAAAAATTTACTATCCGATCCAATACCTATTGCAATTTATCGTCATAGTTTCAGAGAAAACAATTGATGTTGACTCCTTAGTTAATTGGCCCGATGAAGGAGGGGGGACATCCAGCAAATTCAAGCAATCGGGTAGAATAACGCTCTCAAGTGGAAGAGTCCAAGCAATGGGCAACATTGTGGAGTCGGGCTGCATGGGAGTTGTACAATAATGTTGCAGGGAAGGAATCGGGTGGCACGACACTGCAGGGAAGGAATAGGGTAAAAAATTTTGTGCAAGAATGGAGCAGGAGATGGGCTTGAAGCATGCAATTACATGTTTAGCACAGATGTATGTACCCACTTTTGTACGTATATGTTGGGGTATCTTTTGATGATCAGATGTATATGATATTGTGATATAAATAAAATGTTTTACTTTTCTGCACTTTTATTTCTGTACTCATAAATGCTGAATGCTAATTTCCCTCGCAACTCTGTGACATAGTTAAATGGAAAGAAAATTGTAGTGGTGCCTAGAATGTAGGGCCGTTACAATTTCAATCGTGCGAGAGGAAAATCGCACGGCTCTGGTTTGGCCGGATTTTTTCATTTTTGTCGCTACCCGTGCATTCCTGCTCGTACACGGTTGACGCACCCGTGCCTTTCGAATGAACTACGGGAATATTGGGACAATCCAGACCTGCCCGACTGCAGTCGAATGACAACAACATCCCCAAACAAATCTCCGCGGAAGGCTCTGAATTATCTGCGAGAATATTCTGCGGTAGGTTGTTAAGCGTCGGGATCGAACCCCCAACCTCCTTTATAAGAGGGGACTAACACCACCTCTTATACCCAAGTGCGCTCCCCAGCCTGATTTCTAACAAAAGATAGCCATCTTTTGTTAGAAACCAGGTTGGGGCAGCACATTGTGAATTCCGGTCTTGGCCGACTGCGGCGCACTTGGGTTTGAGAGGTGGTGTTAGTCCCCTATTATAAAGGAGGTCCCGGGATCGAGTCCGGGTCTCAACAACCTATCGAAGAATATTCCAGTAGATAATTCGGAGTCTTCCGCGGAGATTTGGTTGGGGATGTTTGTGTCGTTCGACTGCAGTCAGCCAGGACCAAAATTCGCAATGTGCTGCCCCGGCCTGATTTCTAACATTCCTAATGAAATGAAACAAAAAAATGCAAGTCAAAATAAGCCCTAAATAACATCGCAAGAGCACCGTTCACTCTAGAATTAAAGCTTTGCGAGTATTTGAGGGCTAAGGGTACCTTTGGACTAATGGAATCTGGAGAGAAATCTCCATTGAGACACGAAAAAAATTTACTATCCGATCCAATACCTATTGCAATTTATCGTCATAGTTTCAGAGAAAACAATTGATGTTGACTCCTTAGTTAATTGGCCCGATGAAGGAGGGGGGACATCCAGCAAATTCAAGCAATCGGGTAGAATAACGCTCTCAAGTGGAAGAGTCCAAGCAATGGGCAACATTGTGGAGTCGGGCTGCATGGGAGTTGTACAATAACGTTGCAGGGAAGGAATCGGGTGGCACGACACTGCAGGGAAGGAATAGGGTAAAAAATTTTGTGCAAGAATGGAGCAGGAGATGGGCTTGAAGCATGCAATTAAGCTTTGGCGCTAGGTTGCAGCAAGCGATGGGCCTGGAGCAAGCAGCTGAGCTTTGGCACTTGATTGTAGCCAGTGATGGGCCAGGAGCATGCGACAGAACTTCTGCACGGAAGTTCAGTAACAGGACTAGAGCTGTCAACGGGATCTCACACAAGCGGTAAAATTTTCTCAAAGGATTGGAGCCGGTGATGGGACTGGCTACGAAGCTTTCTCCCGGGGAGGTGGAGATCGTGAACTATAACACGTGGAAGTGTCGGGTGTTAAATTTTGTGTTGTGTGGTGGTGTGGGGGGAGTTACCTATATCAATTCTAAGGCTTTGAAAATAAATCATTCTAATATTGTTTTGGTATTTTTGGTACAAGTCAAATGGGGTTTGCTAGTTACAAAACTCAAAAATTGGTATTTTAAATTCAAACAACTAAATAGGCTTTAAACAATAAGGAGAATATCATATTGAGAATTTATATAACCCAAAAAGTGTTTTTTAATTCAAAAAACTAAGTAGGCCCTAAACAAAAAAGAAAAATATCATATTGAGAATTTACATACATACTACTAGAATCATATAAATATTTAGCAACTAAATCTAATTATTTACTCCATAAATATATCAAAACTACAACTCTCATAAACTACGCTCAACTTTAGGTGTTAGTTACACATCTTAAGATGATTTTAAGATGGAAAATACCTAAATAGAGATAATCTTTAATAATGTTTATGTAATATGAAGTATATGCATGTCAAAAGATTGGGTTAACGAAGGAAATGAAAATTAACAGGATAGAAGTAGCCTATATGTACCTAAAGGAATCGGCGATACATAAATATGATTTCAATATTCACTAATATAAAAAAAACCATGATTCCATTAATATATGTACATAAATCCCCAGTGCAATGATGTAAATGAACCTGGAAAACATATCGCCCTGTAGAATCATTCACGGATATAACACCTTTCATCCTGTAAAGATCTTCTCCCTTTTCATCAACTAATCTCTCCAGCCAATCATTGAACTGCAAAATAAGTAGTGAGTTGATATTAAACATGAACTTCAACAATTATTCTTGTGACAAAAAGGGGAAATGAGCTACCTCATCCAGATCGAGGGTTCCTTCAGAAACAATGCTGACACTAGAAACTGCAGAATCGTGTATATGATCATGATGATGTCCGTTGTGATGATCTGCAGGATACCGACAAAAAATCAAGTATAATTAACAGAGAATCTAGCGTACTTAGCTCTTAGCATGAACTCTGATTATTTGTTATATCTATCTACATATATAATCATATAAAATGTAATAGGATCATTTTCAATATAAATTGCAATTTGAGTGATTTTTGTGGCATTAACCCTCAGCTTACGATATGTATTGAGCATAAATAAGATTAAATTGAGCATAAATGCCCCCAAATTGATGCAAACTGAAATTTTATAATAATTTACAAAATTCTACGTAATGTAATTATCTGGACGACTAACCCAGCTTTATGTTAGGGCATAATAATCTCAGCGGGAGTTCAAAAGAGACAGTAAAAGACACATTGACTACCCAAACAAATTAAAATTTAAAATGAGCTGACAGAAGTTAGCTTTTGGCTTTGTTAAACCTATATACTGAAAAAAAAAAATCAAATACCGTGCAGAACTTATATCCAAATCAAAGTCCTTCTATATGAGAAAAAAATAACTTAACCTTTTGGTAAGATATCTTACCCTATGGAAAATAAAATTTTATATTTCTACACCCTTTAGTAAGTTTACTGATGTAGCGTTATTTTTTGTTATATATTTGGGAAGTGTACCATTTTTTTTCTTCCAAAAATTTCAATCCCTACGAAAAAACAGCTCAAAAAGTCCAATTAAGTGATTAGGCATGCCCTGTGAACATGTACAATTAGGCTTGTCAAGAGGTCAGCTTTACCAATGTTTGATGCGGTCAAATTAACCTGGCAACCAGAATAATCTGCAAACAGAATGTTAGGATAATGGATAAATTTCAGGAGGAATCCGGCAAGGGGAAGGGCCGACGGGGGTGAGCGCGAAGGAAGGAGTGCGAGAAGAAAGGAGGACGAGAAGAGATGAAATTAGGGAGCAACCCTATAAACCTTCATACATTCCAAGATAATTTCACACATAAACTCCTCCCCCTTATATAGATGAGGGAGGACAACCAAATAAGGAAATACAAAAGGCACTCAAACAAGAAAATACAAAAGGCAACCCAACAAGAAATACAAAATAATTAACTTAATTCATTGTTATTAATTAGTATGAATTAATTAATATCAATTAACTAATTCATATAAATTAATTATAAGAATGTAGTCATGGCGGCTTCCATATGCGCGCTCCATAAATTATGATGAGGGGGTCCACTTGAGTGAATGTGCCCACGACCATGGTGGCTTCCATATGCGCGCTCCTTAAGTTATGACGAGGGGGTCCACTTGAGCGAATGCGCCCACGACCACGGCGACTTCCATATGCGTGCTCCATAAATTATGACGAGGGGGATCCACTTGAGTGAATGTGCCCGCGACACATGGACCCGTAACACTCCATCCGTCCTTCAAAATGAGTTTGCCCTCAAGCTCGTGTACCAAGCGGGTGGCTGGATCATCTGGTACCTTGACCTCCCTCCAAAACAGGGTCAGGTAGTGCGTAGCAGCGATGGAGGTGTTGGCGAATAGCGGTGGTGCCGTCGGAAAGGCGGGCGGCGGAAGCAACGGCTTCCGCATAGTCGGTGGAGTGGTGGTGACCAGCAACCACAAGGATGTCGGAGACGCAACGACCAGCAGCAGGAACGGATCCGTCGGGAACAGCAGGGTACAAGGAGGCAGAAGAGTCAGCGATGCGGCCGGTGGAAGTGGCAAGGAAGGGTCCTGTGGAGCAAGAGCCGGGAGAGGAGGTGGAAGCGGTGGAGCTACGACCACCGTGGAGAGAGGCGGTACAACAGCGATCGGTGCGAGTTCGACGGGAGGATCGACTGCGGGGCGGAAGGACGGGTTGGTGTCGTAGAAGAATGTTGCGGCCGACATGGCAGGGAAACTCTCACACGGTGCAGGAAGCGGTCGTGGGGAAGATGACTTAGGGAAGGGAACCTCGTGGGTGGTTGCGGAAGCCCGTCCGTCGAGCGCGAGGAGACGATCGACTTTGGTATGGAGGGCGAGGAGAGAGGCGTGCATGGAGGCGAGGAGTTGCTCTTGAGCCTCCAAGCGGCGGTTTAGGGCTTCGGTGGTTGCCTCAGCAGGGAGAATATGGATTGGAGCGGCTACCGGCGGTGACGTGCGGGCGGAGCGGCAGGCCGGACCAATTGTTAGGATCATGGATAAATTCCAGGAGGAATCCGGCAACGGGAAGGGCCGACGGGGGTGAGCGAGAAGAAAGGAGGGCGAGAAGGAAAGAGGACGAGAAGAGATGAAATTAGAGAGCAGCCCTATAAACCTTCATACATTCCAAGATAATTTCGCACATAAACTCCTCCCCCTTATATAGATGAGAGAGGACAACCAAATAAGGAAATACAAAAGACACTCAAACAAGAAAATACAAAAGTCAACCCAACAAGGAATACAAAATAATTAACTTAATTCATTGTTATTAATTAGTATGAATTAATTAATATCAATTAACTAATTCATATAAATTAATTATAAGAATGTCGTCATGGCGGCTTCCATATGCGCGCTCCATAAGTTATGAAGAGGGGGGTCCACTTGAGTGAATGTGTCCGCGACCATGGTGGCTTCCATATGTGCGCTCCTTAAATTATGACAAGGGAGGTCCACTTGAGTGAACGCGCCCACGACCACGGCGACTTCCATATGCGCGCTCCATAAATTATGACGAGGGGGATCCACTTGAGTGAATGTGCCTGCGACACATGGACCCATAACAGAGAACATTTTGATTCATGGTAGACATGGACTCAGTTTGATTCAGTGGTGGTGGTGGCAAAATGTAGTGGCAAACTGCACCAAGAAATGGAGTGGGAATTGATTGGCTGAGCAAAGGCTATACAACATTGGCAACCTTATTTGTGGAGATGATGCTTTTTGATCAGCATTGATCACTACAACTAAAAATACCTTTTGGAGCAAAAATTGGCCACCTCCTCGCAACAACATTGGGTGTGCAAACTTTTAGAATGTGACTACATAGTCAAATACAGCGAGAGATGTTTCAATAGGGCAGTTGGATGTTTTATCCCATATATAAGAAGGCACCATAGATTTGCATGCCAACTCTAGACCATCAATGGGCCTCTGCGACACACTTACGAGAAGAAATTACAGGGTCAGATATCCCCTCTGAATTGTGAGCCAAGATTCTTAAGGGTAAAACAACACCAATACATATAGTAATCAGTGATCAAATTCGCTACGTGGAGAAAGTTTATCTCCTCCCTGCTTCTCCCCTAGTATCTACCATCATAGCTACAATTAACAATCAACTCCACGAAGTGCTTTAGAATGTGAAATGCTTTAGAATGCACTTTGTTCAATAGCGCATACGACCAATTTTCTTTTGGAAGGGTTAGAGAGGAAGGTCCAAGACTTTGTTCACCTTCCCGGTAGGATTGCTCCAAACCGTTCATATCCCTACTCAGACATGGGTTGATATATCGACGGATTTCGTTGACGGGTTGCAAAATTCCAATGGTAAAACAATATTATTTGTGGCTGTTAATAGTTTCTGGAAGGGTGCTCATGTCATCCCAACATCTCATGTTTGCACAGTTATCAGCGTGGCTCGGGCCTTCTTTGAACAAGTACTCTGCCTCCATGGCAAGAGCTTTTCAAGTTGAGCGGAACTCAACCAGCCCTATCATCAGTATACCACCGTCCAATCCGACAAACAAACAAAAATGATCAACAGACGACAAACCCAAGGAATAGGTCAACTGGATCCCTTGGGTCGAACATTGCTATTATACACCCTATCACACTTCGTTGCAAACAACACCCTTTCATATCATGTTCGGACGTGATCCTCTGATAACTTCTCTCCTATGGACCAGATTCAGTGACAGTAGATGGATTAGACCAGGCACTCCAAAGCAATGATCATATTCTAACAACAAGTCACTGTCATTGTGTATAGACTCAGAACATATTAAGAAATACTACGATGAACACCATCGAGAGATCCACTTTGAAGTGGGTCGGGTCTAGTTGAAACTTCAAGCCTATCGACAATTGTTGCTTTTGCACATGGCAACACATAAGCTCTCTCCAAAATTTTGCAAACCCTTTTAGGTGGTGAATCAAGTAGGTAAGGAGGCGTGTATATTGGAACACCCTCTATATGTCAAAACATAGTATTTCATGTCTCTCTTATCAAACTCTACAAGAAAGAGACACCTTAGAGTGTCGTCAGATTTCCTCCAATTGTTGAAGGTAGAATAGTCTCCACACCCATCAAGGCACTCACTACCTATTCGCTTGAACATGGGCACAAAAGAGATTATAATTCAAAGGGAAGGCTCATCAGAACTAGAGGCCACATGAGAGCCACTCAACGAATTCAAGGAGCCTATCCATCATTTGGGCTGGACTAGCTAATTTTGAAGGCGATGGAGATATTATAGACACATTTTACGAAGATGACCATAAGAGAGCAAACAGGGTGTCACAAAGATTTTTATGTTTTCATGACTTTTATTTCATTAAGTTTAATTTTACAATTATGTTTATGCAGAACCTTGTAATTTAACCTTTGAGAAATGTACAGAAGGAAGAATTTTCCCAACTCTTCCCTTCTAATTCTCTCTCCTCTCACAATACTCCCTTGTCATGCTGCGGACTTCCCAGCGATCTGTCCCTGAAGCCGGCTAACTCCTCTTCTTCATCTCTATTCTATGCTCTTCCCTTAAACCTTCCTCTTTTATTTCTAATCTCAAATTTCCCACCAAAGGAAACCACAAGGATCATCAAGGAAAAAGGAGAATGGTGAGATGTATTTCATTCGATCTAATCCTCCATAGTCCCGTGAAGAGATCCATTTCTAAGGCACATAACACATTTGTGGTCTTCCTGTTCAAGTAATTAAAATACTAAGATTGATAAAGCTCAAGTTGAATAACATAACTAGCGAATGTAAAAAAGTTCTCCTTCTTATAAATAGGACAAGAAATTACCATGTCCATGTTTGCCGCAAGATGGAACGGGCTGGTCAGGTTCCACTTGAATCTCAGAAACAACCCTATAAAATGGAAAATTTATCTTCGAGTAAAAGATTTTTACATGAAATTAAGAAACATTTATCGTAAAGCATAGATAGAACCGATGACCTGTCAAGATCATATCCACCCACCCCTAACACAAAGTCCATGTCAACAGCTCCAAATTTAGCTTCTTGCATTTGTGCTATCCCATTTATACTCTAAAGCAGAATAGACATTATTAAGGAAATAACAGCCATTCATTAATGTAGACCTAATAATATACTGGAAGTACAATTAATTATCTAAAGAAAGAAACATGCCTTGATTCTCTTAGCCAGGGTTTCCAGTTCAGATTCACTTACTAGATCTATCTGCCACAAGAAAGAACATGACAAATTCATAAGAAGTATTTCAGGAGAAGACAGGTTACTGAATAACAAAAAAAAGTCCCAAGAGGTTCATAAAACAGAAGATTTAAGGGTGAATGCACAATGCGTGCTCGCCTTATTTAAGATTATACGATCAGCATAAGCAATCTGTTCTACTGCCTCATTCACAACCCATCTTGGTTTCACTTCATTCAAATGTTGCATCGCGTGCTTACAGTCTACTAAAGTAACTACACCGTCAAGCTTTACACGGCTAGCAACCAATTCATCCGAGCAGAATGTTTCGATGACAGGAGAGGGTTTAGCAAGTCCTGCCAAAAAAACACTAAGATCATAAGTGAAAGGCGTGAGAGAGGGTTTAGCAGGTCCTGCAAAAAAAACACTAAGATCATGAGTGAAAAGCACGCCTAGAAGCAACAAAAAATCAGTAATAAATAATGACATAACACCAACAATCTTATTAATGTAGTCTTAGGGCATTCCACTAATTATGTATATGTCACTAACGCCATGTATAAGGGAGGAGTAGTGAGACTTTTAGAGGATATTTGATCATTTAGTTTTTTGATACTCTTGGAGAGTAGGCTCTTAGAGGGATCTTGCCCTCAAGAGATTGTCTCGTGTTTGCCTCAATATCATGTATCCTAGTTTGTATTACTCAATATAGAATGTTTGACTACAACCAAGATATCAACAGGTCTAACCTGTCGGACTTCAGCCAGTACCGACATCCACTTCGTAGGGTTTTGTCTAGAACCTTAGTTTACCATCCATACCCGCACAATGTCTGAATGAAGACCGCTAGTTCAGCATAGTTCCGACATGCACTCCACGCTCCACCGATTCCGCGCGCAGCTTCCGCCCGCTTGCCTCGTGTTGATTTCACTTGTCTGCCTTCCACCTAATTCCAGATGGCGTGTCTCACCTCAACTAACTTCGCGCAACCTCGTGCCCTCTTCTTCAACAGATATCCCAGCCCCACTTCCAATGTTTACATTGGCACAGCTATCTGCCTCGTGCTTCTTCTTCAACGACAGCAGTCCACCTCCGCAATGACAACACTAGTGCCCCCCCCCCCCAACTTTCAGTCCACCTCCGCACTCACTAGAATGGTTCCTCCAGTTGGCCAAAACTTCTTCTCCAACACAGCTTCAACTTGCTCCTTGTGCGGCCATTCTACACTTGTGGCGGCCTGCAACACACCTTCAAAGTCGGCCCCTGCACTTTCTCTTCCACTACTTCGCCATATTCTACTTTGCTCCTCCAACTCATGCCCAAAACTCATTCAATGGCACCACGAGTAATGACAACTCCGCTTCGGCCTCCACCGATTCTACTCACTTGTATCGGCTCGAAGCTCAGTTCGACATTGTCACCCTCCTTCGGGAGCTCACGAACATTGCAACAAACCATCCACAGGCCCCTCCGACACCTCCACCCCCCCCCCCCCCAACTACCCACCATTGACTACATGGGGTTCCTACACACAATTCAGGATGTCAATAAGGCACACCTTTGCCGAATTGATATTCCAATGTTCGACGGTACCGACCTTGACGGTTGGGTCGCACACACCGAGCTATTTTTTGACCTACAACCCACCTCCACCAACTAGAAGGTTCTTATGGAGCTATCTATAAGGAGGGCCATACACTCCATTAGGTGCACTGGACACGCCAACATGCCTTTAAATTTAATGTATTGTAGCCCACCATGAAGGAGGACCTCCACCACTATGATATGCACCAAGCATAAAATGACAAAGAGCGCCTCAACTCCGTTCACCGGTCTACATTTAATGTTTGTAACTGTTGAATAAAATATGTAAAAAAGGCTCATAGCAAGACCCTGCTAGAGCACATTACCTCTTTAGGATTTAGTCTCACATCTTAAAATGGGATTATTGCTTCTGCCTCTCTTTCTATATAAGTGTATAAATACTTGTATATATACATGAATGAAAAATTAATAAAACAATCATTTAATTTTCTCATTTTCTATTTATTTCCACATGATCTCAGAGATAATCGTTCCTAAATTTTAATTTTTCATTCAGCCTTGCTCACGCCCGCGACTCCCAGTTTGTTCAGGCGGTCAGCCATCTGCAAACCACAGCTCTGTGTCTCAAGCCCCTGCCCTGCTTTTGTTCCCTCCCCCTGTTGTTTCCTCGCTGCCGCTCTGGAACCCACATGTCTGGGGTTTCCTGCAGGCTCTCGTGTGCTGTCCGCACCGATCTTGTCGAGCACCTCCGGTTTGTTGAGCTCCAGTCCGACGAAGCTCGAAGCTACCTAAGATCCTCTTGATCGGTACCCTTGTCCATCGTAGCTCGAAGCTCACCCAACTCCACCTGTTCGCAGCTTCTGTCCGCTAAGCTCATGTCTGCATAGCTTGAAGCTTGCCAAGCACTTCCTATTCGCAACTCCTGCTCGTCGAGCTCCACCTGCTCGCAACTCCTGTTCGCTGATCTCCACCTGTTCGAACCTCATGTTCGCCAAGCTCCACCTGTTCGCAGCTCCTGCTCGCCGAGCTCCACCTATTTGCAGCTCCTGCTTGTTGAGCACTGTTTGATCGCCCTGAGTCGTAGTGCTCCAGCCCGCAAGAGCTCCTGCTCGACAGAATTCCTGCTCGTTGCTCCTGATCGCCTTGGCTTCTAGCGCGAGCTTCCCTCCAAGCTCCTCCTGATGTCCGCCTGTTTGCTCCTAAGCCCTCTCATGTCCGTAGTTATCTTTGGTTTCTCCAAGTATACTGTCCCATTTTAATGGAACTGAATGATTCCCCGTCTCTTTCGGCACGTGTTGTGCCTCCCATTCCTGAAGTTCGTGATGAGTTTCGGATCACCACTATCTCCCTTAATAGGAACAACTTTGTTGAATGGGTCCAATACGTATGTCGTGTTCTTCAGACCAAAGGTCTCATTCATCATTAGACAAAGACCACTCCTACTGAGCCCACCAAGGAGTGACTGTGATGATGGTCGTGTCCAATCTTGTATCCTAAACTCCATGGACAGTGAACCATATGGGATGACCATGTATCATGAGACGGCTAAGGCCATATGGGAGGAACTTCACTCCCTCTATTCTAGCAAGGGCAGCCTTCAACACCTGTTTGACATCATCGCAGATCTTCAATCTCTTAAACCGAAGTGATAGGAGACTTAACCTCCATTGTTGCACAATCCAAAATTCTAATTGAGACATAGATTCAACATCAGCCTCCAACAACGGACCTCGCCGCACAACGTGCACAGAAAGAAGCAGTTGAGATTGCCATGATGATGGTTTTTGTTCCCCCGCATCTCAACAGCCTATGTTATCAAGGCGCGCGCCAGAGGCGTCGGGCTCACCAGGCGCAACCCGTCGCGTCTCAACACGGCTGAGGTGGGCGAAGTGCCCCAGGCGCACCTAGGCGCACGCCTTGCGTGCCATCCAGGCGCGCAAAAGGTGTGTATGGGGAATCCTGATCTAATTTTTCACTCGGGCCTGGCCGGTTTAATTGGGGTTTAGGGTTTAATAAGAAGTCAGACCCATTTTTCCATCTCACGTGTTGTCTCTTCCAAAAGTTATCCCCCTTCCGCCGAAAGCACTCTCCCGCTCTTCTTCCATCGGAAAGCTCGTTGGTCTCCGCTATTCTTCCGCTCGAAAGCTTGCCGACCGCCACTCCTCTTGCTCTCAAGGGACCAGATTCTTAAAATCTCAAAGGTACAAGACTTCTCTTTTTAGAGCCCTTGCACTGCAAACCATTGTAAAATTGCAGAGATCTTCTGTCTTCCTATTATTGTTTATAGTACCCTCATTTCTATGCCACACAACTCTTAAATGCAGCTAATTGAATGTGTTGGTTTATTGGTTGATGCCATGGACCCTTGATGGTGTTATGGTATCTACTTTTCACTTATATTTTTATTCTTTCTCGTTTTGTGCATGTTGGGCTTCTATTAAGGTTTCTCATTTCATGTCCCATCAATCGTTAATATTTGTTATCTATTGTGCTTTTGTTTATGTCTAATTTCGAAATTTAAGTTGATTGAAATGTTGATATGTTATGATTGATTTTTGTAGATAAAATGCTGAAATCTTGTATATTCTTCTTCAATGTATAAAAACAATGCAGGAGTACATATATATAGGGAGAAGAGAGAGATGAGTCTCATTTACATGGTGTGGAACCAATACAAAACTAGTAGAATCTACACTAAATAGGCCCATACATGAGCCTATACATGGGCCTAGACATGGGCCTTTTCTAACATTCCCCCGCAAGCTGGAGCGTACAAGTCGTAGGCACCCAACTTGGACAAGAACTAATAAAATAGGATATTCGATAGGGCCTTAGTGAGAAGATCAACAACTTGGTCAGTCCCTGGAACATGCTTCAATTCCAGCTTCTTGTCAGTCCCTGGAACATGCTTCAATTCCAGCTTCTTCATTTGAACTTTCTCTCGAATGAAGTGACAATCAACTTTAATGTGTTTTGTTCTTTCGTGGAAGACCGGATTCTTAGCTATGTGTATAGCAGCTTGACTGTCACATAGTAAAGTAGCTGGTGAGGGAAGTTTTACTCCTACATCAACGAGGAGACTTTCAAGTTATGTAAGCTCAGATACAACAGACTTCATCAAACAGTATTCAGCTTCAGCTGAAGATCGAGCAACCACAGTCTGTTTCTTACTGGGCCAGGTAACAAGGTGCCCTCCGAAGTAGGTACAAAATCCCCTGGTAGACTGTTGATCATCCAGGGAACCAGCATAATCTGCATCTGAATACGCGACCAATGTTGGAGTAGAAGAAGAGATTTTGTATACCATCCCTTGACCAGGGGCTGCTTTTAGATATCTCAGGATGCGTTCGACGGTCTGTAAATGAGATGTCCGAGGAGAATGCATAAACCGACTAACAACCCCAACAACAAAGGATATGTCTGGTCTCGTGACTGTTAGGTAAATCAGTTTTCCAACGAGACGTCGATAGTATTTTGGATTCAGAAGAAGTAAATATATATATCTGAGGCATGTGCACAAAGCTTATGATTGACATCCATAGGAGTATTGGTCGGTTTGCATCCAGAGTAGTCGGCATCCTGAAGGAGGTTGAGGCAGTACTTCCATTGAGATAGGACAAGGCCATCAGGATGTCTTACAATCTCAATGTCGAGGAAGTATCGAAGGTTCCCCAAATCCTTTGTTTGAAAACAGAGCTCAGGTGTTGTTTGATCATTTGTATTCTCTTTGAGTCATCACCTGTGATTAGGATGTCATCGACATAAACCAAAAGGAGAACGGTGTCTGTTTTGTGATGTCGAGTAAACAGAGAGAAATCTGTTGAGCTCTGAGTAAAACCAATTTCTCGCACAACCTTACTGAACATGTCGAATCATGCCCGGGGGGTTGTTTGAGACCATAAATGGACTTCTTGAGGTGACAGACTCGGAACTCCCCCGTGGTCTCAAATTCCAGAGGTTGCTGCATGTATATTTTTTCTTGTATATCACCATTTAGAAAAGCATTCTTGATATCCAGTTGATGTAAGGGTCATGGGTGATGCACAGGCACTGAGAGAAGGACATGAACCGTGTTGAGCTTGGCCACTGGAGAGAATGTTTCCTCATAATCAAGACCCTGTTGTTGAGTAAAGCCACCAGTTGGGCCTTAAGACGGTCAATTGTCTCATCAGGAGCATCTTTGATGATGAAGACTCATTTACAACCAACAGTAGTCTGGCCAGGAGGGAGAGGAACCAGGTCCCATGTCTGGTTAGCCCAGAGGGCTGTCATTTTTTCATCCATGGCTGCCCGCCATACCGGATGTTGGAGAGTCTCCTGCACATAGTTTAGGACAAAAATAGAGGATAATGAAGTAGCAAAGGTGTGAAGTGTCAGGGACAGGCGATGTAGAGATACATAGTTCGCCATGGGGTGGAGGATGGTGGAGGCCGGTGTCGGATCAGCAGGTCGCAGAGTGTCAGAGGTCGAAGCCGACTGCATCGGGGCGGCGGAGCAAGGAGGGCGACAAATGTAGACACGGATAAGAGGTGGTTTGTGAAGAACGGAGTCGAGTCAGGGAGGAGTTATGGTGGAGGAGAGGTAACTAGGATGGCAGGTCTTGGTAAGGATTGTGATGGTTGAGGTGGGTTCGGAGCAGAGAAGAATGGTTGATCTTTCCGAAAGATAACATCAGCGGAAACGGTCACCTTGCGGGTGGTAGGAGAGTAGCAAACATAGCCTTTCTGAGTACGGGAATAACCGACGAACATGTGTTTGGCCGCCCGAGGATCCAACTTGTCTGTGGTCGGACCAAGTAGGTGAACATAGCAGGTACACCCAAAGATGTGAGGCGTGAGAGAATGGCGGAGTCGAGGGGAAGAGGAGACTAAACGGAGTAGCATTCTGAAGGACGGAGGAAGGGAGACGGTTAATGAGATAACATGTCGTCGAAAGCGCGAAGTTCCAATAAACCTTGGGTACCTGCATTTGAAACATGAGGGAGCGAACAACATCAAGAAGATGTCGATTTTTACATTCAACCACTCCGTTTTGTTGGGGGGTATAGGCACACGACGTCTACTGAATAATTCCAAATTCAGAACAGAGATTATCAAATTCATAGCTAGTGTATTCGCGAGCATTATCCGTCCGGAGAGTTTTAATTTTGTCAGAAAACTGTGTGCGAATTTCAAGAACGAAAGCCTGAAATACACGGAGAAGCTCGGAGCGATCACGAAATAAGTACAACCATGTCGTGCGAGAATAATCATCAATAAAGGTAATAAAATAACGATACCCAGATATGCTAGTGATTTTGTAAGGACCCCAAACATCAGAATGTACTAGAACAAAAGGAGCAAAGCTCAGAGTACAATGAGGAGAAAAAGAAGAACGATGATGTTTTCCCAAGATACATGAATCACACGTAAAAACTGGAAGAGAAATATCGGGAAGAACCTTCTTGAGGACCGGAAGAGGAGCATGTCCGAGATGTCGATGCCAATCAACGGAGGAGAGGATGGTAGGAGAATCATCAAGAAGGTAGAGCTTGTTTTGCAGTCATCATTTACCAATGATACTCGGCGTCTGTCGATCCTGCATCAGAAAAGAAGAAGAGGTGAATGTGACAGAGTAATTCAAATCGGCAGTGAGGCGACTAACAAATAGTAAATTAAACGGGGAGCCCGGGACATGAAGAGCCGAGCGGGGAGAGATAGAGGAAGTGAGAGGGATATCAGCAAAGCCGGAGACAGAGACAGTGTCGTCATTGGCTACTGTGATACACTTAGGATGTGGAGAAGTCAAGTATTGATGGGGCTTCAGCGAGGTGATATGGTGAGTAGCACCTGAATCCACTATCCAGTGCGGACTAGTGGAGAGACAAGCGATGTCTTCATTGGAAATGGAGGAAACGGAGGCAGGCGGGTGGCTAAGCATCCCGTAAAGTTGTTGGAGCTGGAGGCGGACTTCTTCAAGATCAGCACGAGTGGCAGAGGGACTATGAGCAGCAACAGAAGCAGACGGACGAGGAGGAAGACCATGTTTGCGGTAAAAGGTCGCCTCAAGGTGTCCATCCTTACCGCAGAAAGTACACTTGGGCCGCGGCCACCCACCTCGCCCCCTTCCCTGAAAGCCGGAACGTCCTCCACGAGCAGGGGGAGGGAGAGGTAGTAGAGGCACAGAAGAGTGCTTGAGAAGGGTCGGTAGTGTCAGGAGGTGGTGAAACCCTCAGCAGCATGGAGCACACATCAGAGAATGAGGGAGTCGCAGCAGATGATAGGATCTGAGCCCGAACACTCTGAAGATGAGGCGGGACACGCGTCATTATCATGGCAATACCAACTGCTTCCTTTTGAGCATGCTGGGCAGCAAGATCCATAGTGGGAGGCTGATGTTGGATCCAGGCTTCAACCAGAGTCTTGGCCCGAACGACAAATGAGGTTAAGTCGGCAGCACCGTCAGTGTCAAGAGTCTGTAGATCTGTGATGATATCGTATAGGTGTTGGAGACTGTCCTTGCCGGAGTAAAGGGAATAAAGCTCATCCCGCATTGCCTTGGTCGTCTCGTAATACATGGTCATACGGTAAGGTTCGCCATCGGGGGAGTTGAGAAGTCAGGTCTGAACACGACCGTCGTTACACAGCTAGTCGTCAGTGGTGTTGAAAGGAGGATCCGGAGAGAGATGATGCAGAAGTCTCTTGTACTGAAATACCCGACGTACAGAGTGCACCCATTCAACAAAATTCTTCTTCCCGGTAAGGGAGATTGTTGTGATCCTCAACTCATCACCCAGTTCAAGAGTAGGAACCAGGCGGGCTGCAGGAGAGGAAGTCGGGTGCTCGGTAGAATCAATTGAGGAGCCCATGGAGAGACGGTCTGGCGGCTAGAGGAAGCAGTTAGAGCATATACAGCGGACAGCGGCTAGAGTCAATGCACAGTCGCCAACGAGCAATAGACAAGCAGAGAACTCGACAGAGGAGACCGCGACAAGAAGGAAAGGCCACTATAAAGTCAGAAAGAGGAGGAGACCACGACAAGAGTAACAAACCGCAGATGAGGAAAACCAGTTGAACACAATCCAACTGGACCGCGCGACTGCAGAAAAAGACCACGCGGTAAAAGAGAAGACTGTGGCGGCTAAGGAAGTCAGCAGGAGCACAGGAGTTCGCAGAAAACACTAGAAAACCACGTGATAAGATCAAACCGTGCGAACACGTCGAGAAGAAGCAAACATGTGGCAGGGCGTGCGACAAGATTAAGTCGGCATGAGCAGACCACGCGACAAGCAACCCGCACGAACAAGAAAGAGGCGGAGTGACTTAAATTCGCACGAGAAGCAGGTCGCAGGGAGGTCAGAGGGTCCGCAGCGACTAGAGGAGAAGGTCGTACGGTAAGAGAGGTGGTGGGACCCACGGAGCAGACCAGAGAGATTATAAAAGGAGAAGAGGAGAAGGAGGGGAGAAGGGTGGTTCCACGAGAAGCAGCAACAGAGAAACTTGCGGTTAAAAGGAGTAAACCGCACGAGAGAAGCAGCAGTGACCGCAGAGATGTGCGGACACTAAACCGCAAGGAGTGTCGTGCGGTTACTCAATTACTATTTGCCAAAGAGGGAGCTCGCCGAGTCCGCATGAAGGAAGGAAGAGACCACCAAAGGGGAGGAGGTTAAAAAATCAGAGACCGCCCAAGGGGCACCGGATGCTTTGTTACCATGCAGAGAAAATGTTGAAATCTTGTATATATCCTTCTTCAATGTATAAAAACAATGTAAGAGTACATATATATAGGGAGAAGAGAGAGAGATGAGTCCCATTTACATGGTGTGGGACTAATACAAGACTAATAGAATCTACACTAAATAGGCCTATACATGGGCCTACACATGGGCCTTTTCTAACAATTTCAATCATTTTTGTTGCTTGTTGTCTCAAATTACAGTATGATGTTTGCTGCCTGTTGGTCCTCTGTCCATATGTTTGTTTTTGAGCCTTAAGTTGATTGAAATATTGAAATGAGTCTGATCGGCTCCAATCATTTTTGTTGGTTGCTATCTTTCTTTTATTGCAATATTAATAATGTTTGTGTCTGATGCTAGAAATATTGAGTAGTGTTGCATGCTGCCTTACTTTTATAGCTAAGAATTATGCTATTGGGATCAAACAAAAATAAGAATGGTAGAGATCTTCTGTTTTTGTCAATCTAAAGCTGTTTTTATCCATGATCTTGAGTATCAATTCTACTAAAATAGTTTGTTGGTCAGCAAAAACTTGCATCCAGTCCAAAAGTAGCATTGTTATGGTTTTTCTTCACTGGTATTACCTGAATCCTTTTCATTTTTTATGTCAAAATCTTAATGATTTCTGCTTCAGTAGTTGATGGATAGAATTATACAGTTAAATGTGGTGTTTGAATTTAAATGTAGAATTCAACAGTTTTATGGTAAACTGGATTCCAGTTGGGCCTAGTTCACTGTTTTCCACTAATGCTCTTGTTATATATACTGTTGGAATAGCCCATGTATTGGGCCCATCTTTTGGGCCCATTTATGTTCTCTCCTCTTTAGTCCCACATCTTGTATAGGATTTATTCCCTCTGTCTTCCTCCTATATATTTGTATTCTCTTCTTGTATTTACATACACAAGCAATACATACAAGTGTTGAGTTTTCTCAACATGGTATCAGAGCGTGCGGTCCTATAGCTGTGGTTTCCCCTTGACTAACCGTCCAGCCCGCCCTCCTCCCTGTTCGCAGATTGCTCTGCGACCTCCCTTCTCCTACCCGCCAATATCTGCGGGCTCCTCTCCTGCGGACTGCGAGTCTATCCGCTCCTGTTTCCTGCGGCCTGTTTATCCTGTCTGCTCTTCTCCTTATCCGCGTGGCTTCTGCGGCTGCAACTCTGCATCCGCTTCTCTTCTCTCTCTCCGTGGTTCCACCCTCCTCAGGCTTCTTATAGCCATCTTCTGCTCTGACCCGTGGGGACCACCTCTCTTGTCCGCTGCGGGCTCTCCTCTTGTCCGTTGTGAGCTCCTCTCCTCCCTTGCTGCTTGAGTTCTTCAAACTGGCGGTTTCTTCATCTATCGGCTCGAGCTTCTCTACTCGCGGACTTCTCCTTCCCGCTGCGAACTCCTCCTTAACCGCTGCGGTCTCTCCTCTTCATCCTGGCGCTTAAGTTCTACTCGCGCCAGTCTCCTTGCGGACTGCTCATGTCTTAACCGTTGCGGGCTCGAGCTTCTCTATCCTAACCGCTGCGGGCTCCCCTCTCTTGCGGACTGCTCCTGTCCGCCGCAGTCTCTCTCTCTCCCTTCTTGCCGCTCAAGTTCTCCTCGCGGCTTCCTGTGCTCTGACCGCTGTTGTGTTCACCTAGACCGTGCGGACTCCTCTCTTTCCGCATTTTGGTCGCGATCTGACTAATCGCTGGTGTCCGGCGTGACCGTGCGGACTGGTGCCTTCCCGCATTTTGGTCGCGGTCTTCTCCAGTCCTTCCCGCTGCGGCCTTGTCGTGCGGCCTCCTGCTCTTCTGCGGCGGTCTCCCTCGGTGATTTGATTCTGCGGTCTGCATCTATGGGTTCTTCTGGTAACTCCACTGGCCCGGCGGCCAGTCCGCCTATTGACCGCCCGGCCTGTCCTACAGACCGCCCGGTTTGCTCTGCTGAAGTCCGTGACGAGCTAAGGATCACTACCATCTCTCTTTCTGGCAAGAAAAACTTTATCCCTTGGGTGCACTCAGTTAGACGGGTTCTTCAGGCCAAGGGCCTTCTGCCTCACCTTACTCAGGCACCTCGGTCTCCTCCTACCGATGATTGGCTCCGCAATGATGGTCGCGTTCAGACTTGGATCCTGAATTCATTGGATGGTGAGCCTTATCAGATGGCTATGTACCAAGAAACGGCCAAGGCTATGTGGGATGAGCTGCATTCCTTATACTCAGGCCGCGACAGCCTTCAGCATCTCTACGGCATACTCACTGACCTCTTTGCTCTCGACACTGGCGGGACTTCGGATATGACCTCTTTTGTCGTTCGGGCTAAAACTCTTGTCGAAGCCTGGATCAAGCATCAACCGTCCACCAATGATCATGCTGCTCAGCGCGCTCAGAAGGAAGCCGCATGCATTGCCATCATAATGGCCCGTCTTCCATCTCACCTTCAGAGCATTCGTGCTCAGGTCCTGGCTTCTCCCACCACACCATCTTTCTCTAATGTATGCTCCATGATTCTCCGTGTATCACCTCCTCCGGATACTTCTGCTCCTTCTCCCCCGGCCCTTCTTCAGCAGGCCCCTCCGCTCCTACCATCCCCTCCTACTTATGCTCGGGGAGGACGTTCGGGCTCTCGGGGTCGTGGTCGTTGTGGCCGGGGTCGGCCAAAGTGTTCCTTCTGCGGGAAAGATGGTCATCTTGAGGCGACCTGCTACAGGAAAATTGGTTATCCTCCTCGTCTGACGGCATCTGTTGTTACTGACGCCAGTCCTCCTGATCTTGAGACCGTTCGTCTTCAGCTCCAGCATCTCCAGGGCCTGCTCAACCCACCATCTGCCTCCATCGCCTCCGTCTCCAACACAGGTACTGCTTGTCTATCCACCAGCCTGGGCTAAATTGTGGACTCTGGTGCCACTCACCACATTACTTCGCGACGGCCTGCCCAGTACTCGGATTCTCCTTATCCGAAGTCTATCACTGTGGTCAATGGGGCGATGGTTCCCGTCTCCGGCTCGGCAGATCTTTCTCTCAACCCGTCAAACTCCCTTCGCTCGGCTCTTCATGTTTCGAGTTCACCGTTCAATTTACTCTCTGTTGGACGTCTTACGAGTGATCTTGATTGTTCTGTTATATTCACCTCCTCTTCCTTTGTTATACAGGATCGGCGGACGCAGACTACCATTGGTAAAGGCCGGCTGCGGAACGGGCTCTATCTTCTCGACGACTCTCCCACAATTATGTCTTCTGTCTCTTCCACTGCGTGGCATCGTCGCCTTGGGCATGCCCCTCTTCCGGTCCTCCAGCGGGCTCTTCCAAATGTCTCTTTTACTCCTTTTCAGTGTGACTCATGTATCCTCGGCAAGCAGCCGCGTTCTTCTTTTCCTTCGCATTTTACTCGGAGCGCTGCTCCCTTTGATTTAGTACATTCTGATGTATGGGGCCCTTTTAAGATTACAAGTATTTCTGTTTTTTGCTATTTTATCACATTTATTGATGATCACTCTCGCACTACGTGGTTATACTTACTTCGTGATCGCTCCGAGCTTCCCTTGTTTTTCGGGCATTTGTCCTCGAGACCCGTACACAATTCAACACCACTCAAAATACTACGCACCGACAATGCTCGTGAGTACACCAGCCACGAATTTACCGCTTTGTGTTCTGAATTCGGGATTCTTCATCAAACCTGCTGTACTTACACGCCCCAGCAAAACGGTGTTGTCGAAAGGAAGAACCGCCACTTACTAGATGTAGCTTGCTCCCTCATGCTTCAAATGCATGTTCCCAAGCCTTATTGGAACTTTGCGATCTCGACTGCCTGCATTCTCATCAACCGTCTCCCTTCCTCCGTCCTCCACTATGCTACTCTGTTTAGCCTATTGTTTCCCTCCACTCCGGCTTTTCCTCTCCCGCCTCGTGTCTTTGGCAGCATCTGTCACGTCCACCGTCTGGGGCCATCCTCGGATAAGTTGGATCCCCGGGCGGCTAAACACATCTTTGTCGGCTATTCGCGCACCCAGAAGGGCAGTTACTCTCCAGCTACTCGAAAGATCTCCGTTTCTGCTGACGTTATCTTCCGGGAAGAACAACCGTTTTTTCATGCTCCTTTACCCGCTGATCTACCCCCAACTCCTCTCTCACCATCCATCCCACGCCCAATTATTCCCGCTACTACACCATCTTCGTCGGTTTCCCGTGCACCGGCTCCTGCTCCCTCCAAACCACCCATTATCCATGTCTACACTCGTCGCCCTCCCAGTTCTGTTGCCCCTCTGCAGACGACCTCTACCACGGATACTCCGCGTCCTGCTGATCAGGTACCGCCTTCCACTGCTCATCCTCTAGCCAACTACGTCTCTCTTCATCGCCTATCTCCCCTTCTGCACACATTTGCTACTTCTCTCTCTTCGGTTGTTGTTCCTAACTCTGTGCAGGAGGCGCTTCAACATCCAGGCTGGCAGGCAACCATGGAGGAAGAAATGTCTGCTCTCTGGGCTAACCAGACATGGACCGTCGCCCCCCTTCCTCCGGGTCAGAAACCGGTTGGGTGTAAGTGGGTCTTTGTCATCAAACATGTTGTTGATGGGACAATTGACCGTCTAAAGGCTCGTCTCGTGGCTCGTGGTTTCACCCAGCAACCGGGACTCAACTATGAGGAAACTTTCTCTCCGGTCGCCAAGCTCAATATCGTTCGCGTCCTCATCTCTGTCGATGTTCATCGCCAGTGGCCCCTATTTCAACTGGATATCAAGAATGCTTTCTTAAATGGGGATCTCCAGGAGACGGTGTACATGCAACAACCACCCGGGTTTGAGAACACGGGGGAGTCTCAGGTCTGCCACCTTCTAAAGGCTCTGTATGGTCTCAAACAATCTCCACGGGCATGGTTTGAAAAATTCAGTAAGGGCCTTCGTGATATCGGTTTTACTCGAAGCTCGGCCGACTTCTCGTTGTTTACTCGTCACCGACCAACAGGGACGGTCCTTCTGTTAGTATACGTTGACGATATTATCATTACAGGAGATGACTCACAAGGGATACAGGCAGTCAAAGTACATCTAAACTCCGTCTTTCAGACAAAGGATCTGGGACCTCTACAATATTTTTTGGGTCTTGAGGTTGCCAGACGACCGGATGGGCTTACTCTATCTCAACGGAAGTACTGTCTTGACCTTCTTCATGATGCTGGTCATTCAGGTTGTAAGCCAAGTGATACCCCTATGGATGTAAACCACAAGTTGTGCGCCCAGGCATCTGACTCGGATCTACTTCTCCAGAATCCTGAATATTATCGTCGACTCGTTGGAAAATTGATCTATCTCACGGTTACCAGACCAGATAGTTCTTTTGTTGTTGGTCTTGTCAGTCGATACATGCACTCTCCTCGAAGATCTCATCTTCAGGCTGTTGAACGTATTCTCAGGTACCTTAAAACAGCTCCTGGTCAAGGACTTGTTTACCAGACCTCTTCTTCTGCTCCAACTTTGGTGGCATACTCAGATGTTGATTATGTTGGTTCTCTTGATGACCGGTGATCTACTAGTGGTTTTTGCACCTACTTTGGAGGACATTTGATTACATGGCGAAGCAAGAAACAAGCGGTCGTTGCTCGACCATCAGCTGAGGCAGAATACCGGGCAATGACATCTGTTGTATCGGAACTGACGTGGCTTGAGAGTCTTCTCACTGATCTGGGTGTAAAATTACCGTCACCGGCTCTTCTCCTTTGTGACAGCCAAGCTGCTATACATATCGCCAAGAACCCAGTCTTCCACGAAAGAACGAAGAACATTGAAGTGGATTGTCACTTCATTCGGGAAAAAGTTCAAATGAAGAAGCTCGATCTAAAGCATGTCCCAGGGTCTGAACAAGTTGTGGATGTCCTCACAAAGGCTCTTTCCAAGGCACTCTTCTATCAATGCTTGTCCAAGCTTGGCGCATACGATTTGTACGCTCTAACTTGCGGGGGAGTGTTAGAATAACCCATGTATTGGGCCCATCTTTTGGACCCATTTATGTTCTCTCCTCTTTAGTCCCACATCTTGTATAGGATTTATCCCCTCTCTCTTCCTCCTATATATTTGTATTCTCTCCTTGTATTTACATACACAAGCAATACATACAAGTTTTGAGCTTTCTCAACATATACCAATTCTTTTTGCTGTAAAATGATTTAATAGCCGAAGATGTATGTGAGTGGTTCTGGTTCATCCAGCGTCCAATCAAGGATTGATCCGGGTTGGAAGTACGTGCACCAGATTTGTCGCTAATAAAAACGATTTGACTTGCATTTTTTGTGATAAAATCACGAATGATAGAATTTACCGTGTTAAACAACACATTGTTGGGGTATTTAGAATATAAAAGCTTGTCTCAAAAGTACACCACATGTATACATGGAAATTCAAGAATTCATGCATTTTTGTGAATTTCAAGAATTCATGGAGAAAAAAGCTAGTGCAAGCAACACAGAGAACCAATCATTTACTGATTTTGCAGATATTGGCACGTTTGGCAGTGATGAAGAAATGGATGACATATTTTACAGATATCCAAAAGAAGGATTCTATTACAATTTACCTGCAAGTACATTATAGATTTTTTTTTGCATCAAAAATTGGAAAAACATGGGCAAAAAAAGAAGTTGAACAAAAAATAAAACAAACATCAATTAATTAAGCTCGCAAGAAGGAGTTGAGAGGGAAAACTTGTAAACATATAGCTCAATGGATGTACGATGCAGCTATCTCATTCATTGATGTAACGCATCCTAGTTTTGCAATGATGGTGGAGTTCATTGGACAGTTTGGAGTTGATTGAAGCCACCAAGTTACCATGAGATTCGTGTCCCTTTGCTGAATAATTAAGTCACTGAAGTGAAAGACATGATGAAAGGCATATGAGCAAGGTTGTCAAGATCTCGATTTTGCTCGTAAGATCAGACGATCTTACGAGTTTTATAGGGAAAACGAGTCACGAGCTATGCTGGATCGGGCTCCCTGCAGAAATGTCAGGATCGTCGTTTATGATCGTAGGATCGTGCGATCCTACGATCATATTCGATCCTAGCGTTTTAATCGGACATGAAAAAGACTCGATCCCGCACATTATTTCTTCCCAATCCCGCATTCTAGGTCATCCCCGATCCCGTCGCAGTCGGTGCTCCCGCCGTCGTTGCAGCAGGTGCTCCCGTCGTGTGCTCCCGTCGTGGTGCTTTCGTCGTCGCAGCAGGTGCTTTGCTCCCGTCGTGGTGCTTCCGTTGTCGCAGCAAGTGTTTCTTCTTCTTCTTCTGTGTCTTCTTCTTCTGTGTCTTCTTCTTCTTATGTGTCTTCTTCGTCTGCTTCTTCTTCTTCTTCTTCTTCTTCTTTTTCTTCTTCTTCTTCTGTGTCTTCTTCTTCTGTGTCTTCTTCTTTTGTGTTTTTATATATATATATATATTGCTTTATGATTATTGATCTTTAAATTAGATTTTTTTTTTAATTTTGTATAGTAAGTAAGATCTTACCGTTTCGTATCGATCCCACGTTTTACGATCTTACCATTGCCGACCGATCTTAGGTAAGATCTCGATCTTGACAACATTGCATATGAGGATGAGTGGAGGATATTTGGTTGTTATATTATCGTTGATGGATAGATAGATCGGAAACAAATGACTCAAATAAATTTTTTTGTAAATTTACCCAAAGGAACATTTTTCCTAGAATCTGTCAATGTATCTAACTACTTGAAGAGAGGAGAAAAATGTTTGAATTGCTAGATAGAGTAATAGAAAGGGTTGGAGAGGTGAATGTGGTGCAGATTGTAAAGGACAGTGCCAACAATAATGTACTTGTAGGTAAATTGTAAAGAAATCCGTAATTACTCGTTATTAATCTCATCTTATTCAATTTTCATTTATTGTTTACATGATAATATGATACTTTCATACCTAACAGGCTAACACTAACAGGTAAATTATTGAAAGCGAAACGCCCAAATTTATATTGACTGTCATGTGTTGCGCATTGTATTGATCTAATGCCGGAGGATATTGGAAAAATGCCCAATATTAGTCGCACCCTTAAGAGGGCAATGATCATAAATGAATATATTTATGTTTGGCCTGGACTTGTGAACATGCTAAGGAGCTTTACTAGGGATGTAGAGCTTGTTAGGCCCGTTGTGACGAGATTTGCAACTTCTTTCTTAACAATTCAGCGCATTCATAAGCAGAGAAATAATCTAAGGAAGATGTTCACCTCACCTGAGTGGTATTCAAGTAAATGGGCAAAGGAAAGCGGAGGTAAACAAGTGCAGGACATTATACTAATGATCTTTTTTGGAGATGTATTGTGGATATTTTGAAGATATTTGGCCATTTAGTTCGCGTATTAAGATTGGTGGACGGTGATAAAAGACCGTTCATGAGTTATATTAAAATAGATAGAGCTAAAGAAGCAATCATTAAGTCTTTTAATGAGAAAGAAGACAAATATATAAATGTCCTAAAAATTATGGATAAAAGATGGGAAAGCCAACTTCATCGACCTCTTCATGTCACGGGTCATTATTTAAATTCAGAATTTTTCTACTCAAACTCCGTTATTGCATAAGATGGAGAAATTATAGAGGGTTCATACAAGACTACGCAAAGATTGATTTCAAGCCATGAAGAGCAAGATAAAATCATTGACCAATTAACTCTATACAGAAATATCGAAGGGCTATTTAGAATGGAATTTGCAATTAGGCATAGGAAAATAAAGTCTCAAGGTAAATTAGAAATTATTCAAACAAGTTTATTTTGATTTTTCAATTTATAAATATTCATTATCTTAACAATTGAATGGTGGCAAGCTTATGGTGCTTCAACTCCTAACCTAAAAAGATTTGCTATAAAAGTGTTTAACCTTACAAGCAGTGCATCCGATTGTGAGTAAAATTGGAGTTTTTTTGAACATGTAAGCTTTTAAAATTTATTATCAGTAATTTATAGATCGATGATAACTTGTTTATACGATTATTGTTTATTGCAGATTCATAGCAAAAAAAAACAGAATAGCTCAACAATGCTTGAATGATTTATTATTTGTGAAGTACAATTGAGCGTTGAGATGTCGATATGATGCACATGATCGTATAGATTCAATTTTGCTGGCAGATGTTGATGATAGCAATGAATGGTTGATAGGCAGAATGAAAGAAGATAATGGGGTTGAGCAGGAGAACTTGATCTTTGATGATGAGTTTTTAACTTGGGGTACGATTGATAGTGTCACTTGAGTTGAAGAGAAAATTTATCGCACATGATTATC
The DNA here is from genome assembly GCA_039513925.1 of Platanthera zijinensis. Lineage (NCBI taxonomy): Eukaryota > Viridiplantae > Streptophyta > Magnoliopsida > Asparagales > Orchidaceae > Platanthera > Platanthera zijinensis. The sequence goes on from CM077078.1 coordinate 262,431,729, forward strand.
GAAAGAAAAGAATGTGTTTCCTACAAAAATATTTGAGAAATGAAATATATTTAAGCTGAAGACTCCTACTTCATTAGTTCATAGAGATGTTGATGATGTCGATGAAAAGGAAGTTGAATACAACGAAGAAGAAGATTATAATGGTAGTGGAGAAGATGATGAGGATGTAGTCTTTTCAGAGGATGAGTAGCTAGGTGAGTAATTGATTACTTAAATTTCAAAATACTTTAATTCTGTTATTTAAATTATACATTAATAAATATTTATTCTAATTACTTTAGTGCAGATTATGCATACGGAAAATGAATAAAGAAATAAGATAAGTTGCAAATCCATGTATGTTGATCCATGTTACATTTTCTCTATGGCTTCATATATGAATATTCATATTTTTGTTGTATTATTAATCTATTATACATTTTCTATATGACTACATATATGAATATTTATGTTTTAATGAACGTCTATTATAGATTCATAATACATTTTTCATATGTGTTAATAAGATAAGTAGATATTTTTTATATATATTTGATACTTAATCAATAATATTTAGTCATTTATCAACTTTTTGGCACCTCACGTGCATCAGGAATGCACATGCGCCTTGCGCCTAGGTTTCTCAAGTTCAATTCACTGTCTTTTGTTTCATTATAGAGTTGTAAAGGTATCTTTTTTATAGCTCTTTAATATCCACATCATCCGTCAAAACTATATCTGACTCATTCTTTATGCATTTTACTTGTCTTAAATCTCTTGCCATTCTTTATGCATTTTACCTGGCTTAAAAAGTTGAATATACGCTCTTATTTTATGATATCGAGATTATGTATTCCACGTGATATGTCACGTGTTAGCGAATCTATATATATGAACATGTGTTGCCCGGTTTAGGGTATCACCAAAACATTTTACCGATTTCAACTTGGTATCAGAGGGACTAGGTCTTCCTCCGCTCGTCTCTGTTCCGTCTCGCCCGTTCGCGATCTAGGTCTCCCGCCTCTTCTCCGTCCTGCACGTCCCGCTCACCCCGTCGCTCGTCCCGCTCGCCCCATTCGCCCGGTCGACCGTCTCGCGTGACTAGGTCGCCTGCTTCTCCGCTTCTCCAGAGGCCTTCTTCCAGCGGCCTTCTCGCCATCGTCAGCCTTCTTCCAGCGGCCTTCTCGTCGTCGCCAGCGACGCTTCTCCTCCAGCGGTCTTCTTCCGGGGGCCCTCTCTGCCCGGTTTTCCGGGCGGTCCCCGCGTCTTCGGCTGTTTTGTCCTCCATGAGGCAGCCGGAGACATCTTGCTCACCTCCTCCGGTGTTCCTTCCGGCGCCATGATCTACGGGGGACCCGTTGGAGGCCGTCTTCTCTAATTTGGAGCTCTTTCCTCTCTTCTCCATGGATGATCACTCCACTATCTCCACGGCTCCTCACTCCGGTGTTCCAACCGATTCCTCTGTCGACCATCCTCGGAGCCATGGCCAGTCTGGCTCGTTGAGGATCACTACTGTTGCCTTGGATGGCACGAATTATCTGGAGTGGTCCCGGGCGGCCCAGCATGTCATTCGCAGCCACCAGTTATATGGACTTGTTGATGGTACCACCGTTGAGCCACCACGTACCGATCCCACATGGAAAAAATGGGATGCGGAAAATTCTTTGGTTGTCTCGTGGTTACTTCACTCGATGTCCCCTCTGGCGTATCGCAGTTATATGTTGTTGGATTCCGCATATGATATTTGGACTCGGGCCCGTGATACCTACTCTCAGGCAGGCAGTTCGATGCAAGTGTATGAGCTCACTCGCCGTGTTCTGGAGCTGAAGCAGGGCTCTATGTCTGTTTCTGCCTACTATTCCGAGTTTGAGCGCCTCTATCAGGAACTAGACTTCTTCAATACTTTTACGGATGCTTGTACTACTGATGCGTTGGCCCTTCAGAAAGACAGAGATCGTTTTCGTGTCCACGTCTTTCTTATGGGACTCAACATGGAGTTTGATGTTGTTCGCTTGCATGTTCTCCATCGTGAGCCACTTCCCTCTCTTCGGGAATCCTTTAGCATGCTTCTCAATGATGAGAATCGTCGTCATACTCTTGGTGTCGCTCCTGCTCCTAATCATTCTGCGCTTGCAGGGGCTTCATGCAGACCCCTTATTTGTATCCACTGTGGGAAGAAGGGCCATACCAGGGACTCATGTTTTCGCTTACATCCTAACCTTGCCCCTGCTGGTCGGGGTCCTAGTACTCGGGGTCGCGGTGGGTACCGTGGTGGTGGTCGTCAGTCTGGCGATCGTACTCAGTTTTCTGCACACTCTACTGAGGTTAAGGAGGACTCCTCTGGGGGCCTGTCTGTTATCGAGTTAGATGCTCTTTGTCGCATGCTACGCTCCCACACTGACTCTCCTACTGCTGGTTCTCATGCTGCTGTTGCTACTTCGGGTCTCTCCAGTGCTCATTCTGTGTCCTCCTCTCCCTCCGAGTGGATTATTGACTCGGGGGCGATCGATCACATGACTAGTTCTGCCTCAGGTTTTACCTCTTATACTCCTCTTTTTGGTCATGATAAGGTTATAGATGCTAATGGCTCTCTCTCTGTCATCGCTGGTAAAGGTACTGTCCCCTGTTCTCCCGACCTATCACTGTCCTCTGTTCTGCATGTCCCGTCTTTTCCTCGCAATTTGCTTTCCATTAGTCACTTAACTATTTCTTTAAATTGTTCTGTGACCTTCTTTCCTGATGTGTGTTTTTCAGGATCTGGCTACGAGGCGGACACTTGGCAGTGGTAGAAACGTTGGTGGACTGTACTTGTTGGACCAGTCTTCTTCTAGTGCTTTTTCATCCACCAGATCTCCGACTCTACATGACATTCAGCGATGGCACCAGCGTTTTGGCCACCCTTCGCCTCTTTATCTTACTAAATTGTTTCTTGTTTTTAACTCTTTAATTCAATCTTTCTCTTGTGATACATGTGAACGCTCTAAACATGTCCGTCAGAGTACTACTCATTTGTATGTCCCTAGTTTGTGTCCTTTTGATGTTATTCACTCTGATGTTTGGGGCCCGTCCCCAGTGTTATCTTTATCTGGTTATAAATAGTTTGTTACTTTTATTGATTGTCACTCCCGCGTTACGTGGGTTTATCTGCTTAAAAAGAAAAGTGATGTCCTTTCCTGTTTTCAGACGTTTCATAAGATGGTGAGCCAACAATTTGGTGGCACAATTCGGGTGTTGCGTAGCGATAATGGGGGTGAATATGATGATCGGGGTGCCTTTGGGGCCTATCATCTACTAATGGCATCATACATCAAACCACGTGCGTCCACACTTCCACCCAAAATGGAGTGGCCGAACGGAAGAACCGACACTTGCTGGAGGTGGCTCGGTGTTTACTAATTGCTATGCACCTTCCCAAATCCTACTGGGGTGATGCAGTCCTCACAGCTGCTCATCTCATTAATCGTTTTCCGTCTCGTGCCCTTTCCTTTGATACACCCCTATCGCGTCTTGCCAAACAACACATCGTCCATACCTCTCATCTTGCTCCTCGTATCTTTGGCTCCGTCTGTTTTGTCCATGTTCATACCCCGCATCGTGATAAACTTGATGCACGTGCCCTACGGTGTGTTTTCGTTGGGTACTCCCCTACCACCAAAGGGTATCATTATTATCATCCTCCGACTCGGCGTTACTATTGCACTGTGGATATTACATTTCGTGAGGGGGAGTCGTACTTTCGTCCTCGTCAAGGGGAGACGAGAAGTGATGATGCCGAGAACATCGAATCTCCTCTTTCAATTGTTTCCACTCCTCTCCTTTCTAATTCCACTCCACCTATATGATACACGTACTCACGCCGTCCCCGGACTGTTGAGCAAGTGCAGACTGTGAATGTTCCACCAGTGCCAGTGACTGTCTCAGCTCCAGATTCAGATGATGAGCTCCATGTTCCTCTTGCACGCCTTATAGGTAAAAGGGGTAGCACCAAACACCCCATTTCCAACTACATTTGTTATACTCATCTATCTCAAGCTCATAAATCTTTTATCTCCACTCTGTCATCTATTGTGATTCTTAAGACATGACAGGAGGTTGTTCAAATACCTGAATGGAAACAGGCTATGAAGGAGGAACTGAGTGCCTTGGATAAAAATAAAACACGGCGGCTCACTAGCCTTCCCCCTGGGAAGCAAACGGTCGGATCTCGTTGGGTCTTCACCGTCAAACAGAACCAAGATGGGGTGGTGGAGCGATACAAAGCACGTTTAGTGGCTCGAGGATATACCCAAGCTCAAGGCATTGATTACCAGGAGACCTTTGCTCCGGTTGCCAAGATGAACTCAATCCGTGTACTTCTTTCTTGTGCGATGATTCGTGGATGGGAGCTACTGCAGCTCAATGTCAAGAATGCATTCCTGCATGGTGATCTGGAAGAGGAGGTCTATATGAATATTCCTCCGGACCTCGACGTCAAAGAGTCCAACCAGAGGGTCTGTCGGCTGCTAAAATCCTTGCATGGCCTGAAACAGTCTCCGAGAGCGTGGTTTGGACGTTTTAACAAGACCATGCTACTTCTGGGATATACTCAAAGTCAAGCTGATCATACCCTCTTCATCAAAAGGAAGGGTGCTCTGGTTTTTATCCTTATTGTGTACGTGGATGACATCATCATTACCGAAGATGACTTGGATGAGATCAAGTACTTGAAAAAACACCCGGGCGAAGAATTTGAAGTCAAAGACCTGGGAAAGCTGAAATATTTTTGGGGAATTGAAGTTGCAAGGTCCAAGCAGAGGATCTTCATCTCGCAAAGGAAGTATACTCTTGATCTTCTGGAGGAGACTGGGATGCTTGGGTGTGCTCCGGTTGACACTCCAATTGAGGCGAATCATAAGATTGATGAAGATATTAGTGGGGAGAAAGCTAACGCCTCAAAATACCAACGACTGGTTGGGAGGCTAATTTATTTGTCCCATACTCGCCCAGATATCACGTATGCGGTGGGTGTTCTAAGCCGGTATATGCACTCCCCTACGGTGCGTCATCAGCAGGAAGCCTTTAGGGTGTTGCGATATCTCAAAAAGACACCCGGGCGTGGGATTCTGTTCAAGGCTAATCAGACGTTGGAGGTTGAGGTATTTATTGATGCTGATTGGGTCGGTAGTCAGGATGACAAAAAGTCAACCATAAGGTACTTCACATTTGTGGGAGGCAACCTGGTTTCATGGAAGAGCAAGAAGCAGAACGTGGTTGCTCGCTCAAGCGCTGAAGCTGAATACAGAGCTATGGCTCAAGGCGTTTGTGAGGGACTGTGGTTAAGAACCATTCTCCAAGAGTTGGGCCTTCAGGTGAAAATACCTACTACTGTCTACTGTGACAACAAGGCAGCCATCAGCATTGCACACAATCCAGTTCAACATGACAGGACCAAACATGTGGAAATTGATAGGCACTTCATCAAAGACCACCTCGATAAGGGGAATATCTGCACTCCGTTTGTGAGCTCGTTTGATCAGTTTGCCGATGTTTGCACCAAGGGGCTATGCAGCGACAACTTCAAGGAAAATACTGACAAGTTGGGAATGATCAATATATATTCCCAACTTGAGGGGGAGAGTTGAATATACGCTCTTATTTTATGATATCGAGATTATGTATTCCACGTGATATGTCACGTGTTAGCGAATCTATATATATGAACATGTGTTGCCCGGTTTAGGGTATCACCAAAACATTTTACCGATTTCCACTTAAAATTATTCATAAGCTTGACTTCTTGTTTTACATACTGTCTGTTTAAATTTTTTTGGGCGACATTATATTTGGCTAAGTTTTTATCATTCCTACAAGCGTAGAGTGATTTATAGCTGGCCCTTTTTGCCCTCACTTTGTCTTGCACTTTCTCTTTCCACCACCAAGATTCTTTATTTGGGGGCGCACGACCTTTTGATACTCCAAGTATGTTTTTTCACTAATCCTTAAATGTGAAGACAACCTTCCATGAGACACTAGAATCTACATGAGGTTCATCAACTAGTTGTTCCATAACTATTGTCTTGAAAGCAACCTGCTTTTCTATTTTCAGGTTCCACCACCGAAGTTTTTGCAACATTTTTATTCCTGTCTTAAATTTATTATATTTAATTTGTACATCTAATACCAATAACCAATGTTGTGTTGTCAAGCTTTCTTCTGGTATGACTTTGCAATCCTTACAAATCATTTTATTCATTTTTTGAATAAAAAAATAATCATTTTGTCGGGAAGTGTATGGGGGAGAAAAACACTAGATCGATGAAATAGGAAGACCAAGTGAAACCCTCAATCAAACCTGCTAGCATTTGATAGAAGAGGAAGAACTAAAACTTTTCTGGGAAAAAAATCAGGCAAATCAGACAATTACCGGAGAAGGAGACATCCGGTAAAGCCAATCAGCCCGTGCACCGATCAACGTGCTACAGGAAGATCACAGCTTGAGGCGGTAAGGGAGAAAGAAGAGGAAAAGGGAAGGATCGGCAGTAGAGATGTTAGGATAGAGGAGACTAGAGTGCGAAGAGAGGAGGATGAACAAAGTCGGCGGATCGAGCAAGCAGCAGGTCGAGCAGCTAGGGCTCCGATACCATGTTGAAACTTCACAATGTTTTCTTACTCAAAATAAAATAGACCCTCTACTTATAATAGAGGGTATTACAAGGAATTAACATTAAACATTAAATCAGTAATAACAACTTCTAACAAAGATATTTCTAAAAATACCGTAGTACTAAAATTCATTTTTTGTGCACAGGAGAAAAAACTGCAATATTCAGTTTATTTTTTGCGATCGAAACATAAAACGTTGGCTGGCCATATTATGAAGATAAGAGGGAAAACAAGACTTGTCAGATTATCAAACTCAATAAACAAACTACAGAGGGATTAAGATATTGTACCACAATTCCCCGAAATTATTTTTCAGGAAATGACACCAGTTATTTGTTGTCATCACTAACTGACAAAGTCTTGCAAAGAGTACCATTTATGAAATCCGCAAATCAGAATTTTTTCAACAAAGGTCTATATTACTATACAGTGCAATAATAAATGTAATGCAACGTTCACGTTAACACAGGTTGAGGAGTCTTTTATTTAAGAAACATGTGTAATATATCTATATAAGTTGATAATAAGTATAGTAAATTCTAAGATAACAAGTTTAGTATGACAGTTCTTCAATGCACAAGGACCAAGATGATACCCGTAGTTTCTATAACAATATGGTCAAACTTGTCTCTTTTTTCTTTAACCAACTTCAGAAGCATTTTCACCAGATCCCCCCTCACAGTACAACAAAGACAACCATTATTAACCATGATGATGTCTTCAGCCACAGAAGCATGATCCGCAACTAGTGTACTGTCAATATCAACCTCTCCAAACTGCCAATAGAGAAAGGCAAAGCAAATATGTCAATTCCACTATCAACACTGGATGAGGATTCTTTAACTGGGGAATGGTATTTTATTTTGGGGATTTTGTTAGTTAATTAATCCTCGTATGATATAAAATAATCTGCTGCTAAGCATCTTGTCATAATAGCCTAGGAAAGAAGTGTTTTCAGTACATAGGCACTTTCAAGTAGCATCAAACTCGAAGAGAACCTGGGCAGGGAACTGAGTCCAACCAAAGTTCATGCCAAGCCAAATAGAATAGACCGCTAATTAAGGCGGTCAATACGGACTTCAACAGAAACCCTAATGCTGCCTAGAATAATACCAATAATATGTATTAGTTATTTTTTCTATTTTGAAAGATAATAGATGTTGATGTACTTGGGCATTAGTGAGATTATGACAAAAGATAGGGCACAATGGCGACAAAGGATCCATATAGCCAACCCCACTATAGCGGGATAAAGGCTTGAGTGTTGTTGTTGTTGAAAGATAATAGATGTAATAGTAAGATTTGCATGCCATACAGTAACAATTCCCAAAATTATTGCTAGTCAGTGTATACTTATAAAACGGAGGCATTTGTGAGTAATTAAGGAGATTGAATTCTGTCAATAGAAATATCAAGCAATATTCAAATATCAAAATATATGTCTTTTATGTTTGCGTGGATTTGAGAATTCCACAAATAACCAAAAAATTATCAATTGGACATTGTTTCAGGTCTATTAAAAATGGCAATGAAAAGATAAGTAAACTTAGAAGACCCGTATTCAGAGAGATAAAAAATAGTAAGTGGGGAGTGTTGAGATGACGGAAGCTAGCTGGCGTCGCCATTCTGAATGACCTTGACAGAGGAGCTCGCAGCCAGAGGAACTCACAGCCAAAGAAAATCGCAGCCATAGGAGCTCGCAGCCACAGAAGTTTGCATCCGGATGAGCTAGCAACTAGACGAGGTTTCTGCCAGAGGAGCTCGCATGCAGAGGAGAACGCAAGCAAAGGAGCTTGCGGTCAGAGGAGCTCTCATCCAGAAGAGCACGCAATCAAATCGATGATTTTGTATTGACCTTGCATGAGGTGCGCTCCACAGTCTGACAACAGGGTAAAGTTGCAAAGGAAAAACGAACAAGCGAGGGAAAATTTTATAACGGGAATAGGAGGATTTTCATTCATTTTTTCATTGCATCACTGATACAGTTTGCGGTGCTTGAATACTCGTGGAGGATGAGGCTTTGCATTCATTAACATTAATCTCATTACATTGGTACTTTAACTCATTAATTATATTTCTCTTAGTCTTCTGCGGAGGAGAAGATGGACTGGATGTGATTATTCGAATCCCACATCCTTCCTTGATCTGGACAGTTCATCACTTTCATTTGGTCTCTGAGTTTAAGGAAGCAATCCCACGGTAGAGCTTTTGTTAGGGCATTGGCGAACTACTCTTTTGAGTAACAGTGAGGGAGCTGGTTCGTGCCCTTTTCGACCTGCTCCTTAATGAAATGGTGATGAAGTGAGATGTGATTGCTTTGATTATGAAATACAAGGTTCATTACAAGTGCGATGACAAAAATATTATCACGTCTTAACAATACCCCTCCCCTTTCTTCTTTCTCCTCTTTTTTTTTCTTCTTCTTTATTTTTGTCTAGCATCTTACCCTATTTTTCATCTATTTATTGTGCATTGAGGAAACTTACAGCTTGTTTGAGCCATATAGCTTCACAGGCAACATTCAAAAAAAGCCATGTATTTAGCTTCTGTCGAAGATAAGGCAAATATGTGGTGTTTGCGAGATGATCAGAAAATGGGGATTTTTCCGAGTTAAAATAAATAATCTCCCGTACACTTCCGATCTTCCATACTCCCTTCCCAACCGGTATCACAGAACCCATTTAGGGAAGTATTTTGATCAAGTTCATAAAGGACAGTTGATTGTTCCCTGGAGGTAACATGGAATTTTCTTTGCCATTGTCATATGCCGATCGCTAAGATCTGACACAAAACAGGAGACCAAATTAACTGAAGGTTCAATATTTGGTCTTGTGTGAGATAGGTAAAGAAGAGATCCAACCAGAGATCGATATGTCTCGAAGTCGGTTTGTTCTTCATCTTGCCGTCTTTTATCGAGTTTCTCTTTTGGATTCATTAGAATGATAGTAGGATTGTGTTATGGTCCCAATCCTTGGATGTTATGGTCATAATCCTATTATTGTATCTTTAGTGTCTTTTATTATTATTAGTGCACTTAGTTGTTAAATATTATGGGTCACACACAGGTCAAGGGCCTAGTTATCTAATTTGTCTTTATTATTATTAATGGATGAGTTTAGGGTTTGTATTTATAATTGTCTTGTAGCCTATTTAAAGGCAAATAGGGTTTGGATGAAGGTATAAAAGAAACATTCTAGTCTCTCTCTCTTGTCTTGTGTGAGATTTTTGATAGCTCTCTCCTCCCAAGCAAGCCCCGCCTAGGCAACCGTGGCTACGGCTCCACAATATCACCTCTGCCTTCGGCCACTACTCCGGCAAGCACACAACTCGGTATCAGATCTTTTTCCGTCCTCCCCCACACATCATCGGTCAATACTTCATTTTTCTGGAAAAACACATGCAGTTGCTTCCCTCCTCCGCAACCAATAGAAGCTCCAAAGACCACTACTCCCGATTCCAACAGGACGAACAGGCTCCTCGTGCGCTACTCGTTGAAGCCTACATTGTCTTCCTTGTGCCACACCGTCCTTTGCATCGATAATCCTATCACGCCGGTCTGCAACAGAGTCCCCCCACCCTCGCCGCTCGTCTCTTCCAAGCTAGCAGCGCTCCCTCGACACTGACAGCTCAACGATAACGCAAACCGAACCCGACGCCTCCATTCAACGACAACCCAGCAGCTTCGACCTAGCCACCACTCGCTCTACGACAACACGGCAGCTCGATGTCTCCATTTTTCTGGTTTGAAGCTTCTGACTCCCTCGACAGGACGCAGCGCCGATGTATCTTTTTTGTCACAGCCTTCCCGTGATTGGCTCCTTCGGAACGACCGATCCACCTTTTCCCTTACTGCAACCAACACTCTTGAGCCCAATGCTCGTCCCTTTACAAGCCATGCACCTGTTGGAACAGCGCATCTATTCAATCTGTTGAATTATGGGAGACTCGTCCGATCAAATGAGTGCACTAAGGAACATGATGCAAACGTTCCTGACATCCCTATAAGCACAATTTCAATCACCGGGAAGACATTGTCACCCTCTCCAATAAGCTCAATGATCTTACAACTACCATCGTTTTACTCAATGGTCAAGGTAATAGCAAATCACGGGTTAATACAAAGTTTTACAAGTGCAAGAGATCGAAAGAGTACAAGTTCACAATCTCATATGCAATTGTAGAGAACAAAGATCCACGTAACAAAATAATACTCACAAAGTAAGGGATGTCATAGCGTGGAGATCCCAAGTCTCCAAGTGAGCGGGTGGTTGTCTGGGGAGTGGCAATGATGGTGAAATGTTGAGGAAGACTAGGCGGGGGTGGTGGTTGGAAGGGGAAGAAAAATCCAGAGGTTGGGGAGTTTCTGGAAGCTGGTCGGTGAATGATCGGGCGGCTGGATTAGAAGGGCACACCAAAAGGGGTGTGTTGCTGTTTTGGAAAGGACAGGGAAGTCTTGTAGAGAGGAGATTGGGATGTTGAGGGGATACAGGGGTTAGATGTAGCTGTCGAGAATGGTTGCATGAGTTTACGAGAGTTTCTGAAGGGAAAAATAGGGGATTCTTCTTTGGGGGGCTCGTGAGGGTGGATGGGAAGGGACTGAAGATCGAAGGTGGTGAAGTCTTGGGTTGATAGGCAGGAAAACAGTAGTTTTCCGAGGCTGGAGTAATGGGACGGGAAAACTGGGTTGAGGGGGCGTCAGTGGAGGATTACTGGAGGGAAAAAGTTACGACTATGGGGGATACAAAGGGAAGCGTGGAAATACTAAGGAGTCGTCACCTAGGGCCTCACAGAGTCGTCAGCGTGAGAGGATTGCCGGATTCCGGAAATGTTCTTCTGCAAAATCTGTAATGAGTATGGTGGTTTCCCCCTACTTCAATTTATAATAAACTACCTAGGGCATCTCTTACATCAACGACTATAACAGACCCGATTACAATAAATAACTGCTGAAAAATACAATGTAATATATGAAAATGCAAGTAAATGAAAATCCGGACGCATTCGTGGAGTTAGATCGCCGACCTAGTCAAGTCGTCCTGTGCGAAATACACGATCATTGGGTCCCTCCTTGCGGCAAGCCATCCCTGATGGGTGATCCCCATCAATTGTAGGCTACAATCTCATGAGAGGGAACTTTCCTAAAGAAGGCTTCAAAGGCCCTCAAATTTTAAAAATGGTGTAAAATGCTTATTACCATGTCGGGTTCATGTTAAGTTCAATTTGAGAGTCTAAATGGCCTCCCAATTCTGGAAAAATAACGAAAAATATTAGAGGATGTTAGTTGCATTTTTCTTTTAAATTTTTTCCAAAAAAATCATTATGATAGCCTAATAAATTGTGGAAGTTAATTGCACTAAAATTGTTAATAGCACCCCGTACCCACAATCTACATGCACAAGATTCGGTCACCAAGCTATGGTTACTGTTTGTCTATCCCAATTTCTGCACCTCCAATCGATGTTTTTCGGGCCACCCACCGACGGCCAATGGGCGGTGGCTGGCAGTGACACTGTCGGAGGGTCGCCCCAAGAGGAAAATGTCCCTCGACAGAGTTGGTTCTAGGAGATGGGAGTGTCGAGGTCGGTCCATAGAGGAGGGGGGAGGCATGCAAGCTTGAGTTATTCTGCTTCACGCCACCAGCTCCATCACCTGTGAGAGAAAGAGTTTTGAAATGGTTGTATGGAGGCAAAGGAGGCTCTAAGAGGAGGTGGGGGTTGAAATTGGGAGGTGTTTTGGAATGGAGAGAGCTCACAATCCTCTTAATACTTGTCCAAGGAAAGGGAATGGGGAAGTAGGGCAGTGGAAGTTGTTATTAAAGCCTTAATTGGCCTTATTAATCCATTAAAAATGACATCCCAAAGCCTCATTAATTAAAATAGGCCCAATTTTGCCCTATGAAGGAGGAATACCCCAAATTGTCCATGATGGTTTAGGTATGCACCATACCCTAAAATTTTGTGCATAGGCTCTCCTACGCCTAATAAATATAGGAGTCTTATTAATTTTTAATTCCAAAGAGATTGATCCAAATTCAATCAAAAATCAAAATTATTGTTTTACCCTTGCCCAGGAACAACCGAAGGTATGAAATCTAACCAACTCCAAAGTGTTCTAGACATTAAAATGGGCATCCTCTCCAAATTTCACAATTTCAGAGTTCGTTTGATATATGTTGGAATATGTTATGTAAACCCATATAAATATATGGGTGCCTCTTGTTTTGCAATAATAATCATTTTCCTTTTTTTCCCTCAACATGGTACCAGAGCCAATACCCTAGAAGCCGCCTGCTCCGTCCGCTCCGTCTCGCGCTCGATTCCACTCTCGGCTCCTAATCCCTCTGTTGTTTCTTCTCTTGCTTTCGTCCACCCCACCGCTTTTCTTCTTCTTCGCCAGCTTCGCCCGTCGGGTCTTCGTCGGCTTCGTTGGCTTTTTTCCTGTAGGGTCTTCGCCGGCTCCGTCCGTTCTTCTTCTCCTTCTTCTTCTTCTTCTTCTTCTTCTTCTTCTTCTGCTTCTCCTTTCGCCTCTCTCGTGCTCTAGGGGCGCCGGCTCCATGGAGTCTTGATCCCCGCTCGTCTCTTTCCCTCTTTCTATGAGGGATGTTCTTCGTCAACACTCATTGTGATTATTTGGTGCATCCTCGATTTCTATTCGGGGTTTCTTTATGGCTGGAAGTGCCTCCTCTACCACCATGTCTTCCGGTGCAGTGGCCTCTCCTACTCTGGCTTCTGTTGGCCCTTGTCGAGTCCCCTCAGACCATGACACTCCCCAGATCACCACTATGAAATTGGATGGTTCCCACTACCTCCCGTGAGTTCACTCCATCATTCTTGCCCTCAAGAGCCGTCGGCTATTTGGCCACGTCAGTGGCGCGATGAAGGCTTCTGCTTCTGACTCTCCTGGGTGGACTCAGTGGGAATCTGACAACTCCCTGGTGATGTCTTGGTTGTTTAACTCTATGACGGAGTCCAACTCTCAAAACTATCTATTCTTGGATACTACAACAAATATTTGGAAGCGCGCGGCGACTACCTATTCTGGGCGCGACAATGCAGCTCAGATCTACCAACTTTGTCGTTGGTTGTTCCTCCTGTGGCAGAGTGATCGACCCCCTCGGCCTACTAGTCGGAGTTCACCCAACTATATCAGGAATATGATCATTTTGATTCTCTGGCCCTGGTGTCTCCTGAAGATGAAGTGCTTGTCCGAGCAAGGGAAGAACGCAATCGCATTTTGAATTCCTCCACGGCTTACATCGGGATTTTGATCCGATCGGCATTCAGATCCTTGGTTGCTCTCCTCTACCTTCTCTGCCCAAGGTGTACAGTCTTGTCCAGCAGGAATTCGACCGCCGCCTGACTCTACTTCCAGACTCTGCCACCGAGGGATTTGCCACTGTCTCTCTCTCGCTCTCAGCCTGGGTCTCTGCCCGTGACACTAGATTGCGGACTGCGGCGAAAGATCACCTAATTTGTGATTATTGCAGGAAGGCACGCCATACTAGAGACACTTGCTTTAAGCTTCATGGTTTTGATACCATTTTTTCATAGCCATTTGAAATCACATTCATGCTTATTATCAACCATTAGCCGAGCTTCACAGTCCTTCATTATTTTGCCTCGGAGGCCAAAATTCCCTACTCATATTTTGTCAGGCCGAAAAATCACTGCAAGTAACATTCTCGTTGCCTTCAATTAGCTTAAATACATACAATTAATTTTAAATGATCAATAACTGAAAATTCCTTGTATTCATTTCTTTTTTGTTTTCGGTATTTTCTCATACTAATTGTTTGACTTGCAGTTATTCTTCGTGAAACACTTGCGGCATACTAGCCCGCTTGAACGCACGCTAAATATTTTAAGAAAAAGACGATTAAGCTTAAGTTTTCTAACGAGAAGCCCACTCTCTTGGGCTCGTAACACAGGATAAATTACTGAACGAGTTTCAAAATTTATTACAAAATAGTTTTTCCAACAAAAAAGTAGTTTACATCACCATCATAAGTTGTTAACGAGCCAAGCATAAACTGGTGCTAACCGGTAGTGATCAGGGGGGTAATTAAGGGAATTTTTGATATGAGACTGGAATATCACAGCTAATTTATATTGCACTCTTTTTTAAAGAAAGTACATGTAATCGAGAAATTTGCAAGCTATGTTGTAACAATTTCAATATGTTGTAGTTATCATGCCTATAAATATGAGGACCCTGAAAGTAATTTAAGAGGTTGGAGTATGTTAAGGAAAAAAAACTAAAGTAATATTCCAAGAGTCCAAAAATTTGTGTTTGCTGCTTCTTCATATAACACAACACTTCGAGATATTATATTGTCTATAAATTACATATATGAAAAGATAAATTTTAAGTGTAGATCTGCTGGTGAAATAAAAAACGCAAGCTTAGCAAAAATTATACAAATTTAAAATCTTACCTCGTTTTCAATTACAGCAATCCTCTTTCCATGTTGGGCAGTTAAAATGTGGTTCAACAGAGTGGTCTGAAAAGAATTATAAGTATTTCACCTCGAGAAACCCAATGAAATTGAGAAGTAAAATGAACTCTTTTTCTTAAATCGAATGAATCATTAACCATTTGGCATTGATAGAGAAAGTAACAAACATTGTTATTATGTTGGTGGGAATGCAAATGCAATCTACATTTCAACTTTTCAAATCAGTGGTTTAGTTCCAATTTAATTAATATGTAATCAAATTTATTTAGGATATGTGAGATTTTTTTTATTTGGGAGTCCCTTCCAATCCAAGTGAAAAGAAGAAAGAAAAAGACATTCAATTATTGTTGTGAATCATAGAACTTATATCAAAAATACTAAACAAAATTATTCTTCAACCAAACAAGAAATATATAACAAATCACCCAGTTTAAGTAAGCTGCATAGAGTGCAGCAGACTAGTCAACGTAGGTAGTTGTTGTTGCACGGTGAAACCACAATTAATTCATTTCAATAATAGGTCATCTATATATATAGAGGTGATACAAGGCATAATAAAATAAAGCATAGAAAATGGCATATTCTAACACTCCCTCTCAAGTTGGGTGTGAGATGTTAACCATGCCCAACTTGTCAACAATCTTGCCAAATATATTCTCACTCAACCATTTGGTGAGAATGTCCACTAGCTGTCTCACATACAATTCCTCTTTCAATGTTCTCCTTGATAAAGTGTCGATCTATTTCAATGTGTTTAGTGCGGTCATGTTGAACGAGATTGTGCACGATCCTCATGGTTGACTTATTGTCACAATATAGCCGGATGGGTCCTGCTTCAGCAAGACCAAGGTCACTCATCAATGAGCGAAGCCATAAACCTTCACAGACCCCATGAGTCATAGCTCTAAACTCGGCTTCTGCACTAGATCTTGCCACAACTTGTTATTTCTTGCTCCAAGTAACAAGGTTGCCCCAAACAAGGGAACAATACCCTGAACTTGATCTCCTATCCTCAACAGACCCGACCCAATCGGCATCAGTATAAAGTTCAATATTTAAACCTGGATTCAGAGCAAAGTAGCAAACAGGATACCCCTTCCTGGTGAATACTTGAGATATCTGAGAATTTTGTGAGTTGCATCCACATGACGTGTCTTAGGAGCATGCATGAACTGGCTGATAACACTCACTGCATAAAAATATCTGGGCGAGTGTGGGACAGGTAGATCAACCTCCCCACTAATCGTTGGAACTCTGAGATCTCTTCAATTTCCTCTCCATCACCTTCTCAAGGAGATCCAAAGTGTATTTTTTCTGAGAAATGAATATTCCCTGCTTTGATATTGAAACCTCAATACCCAAGAAATACCTAAGTTTTCTCAGGTCCTTGATCTCAGACTCACTGGCTAATTTCTGTTTTAGATTCTGAATTTCTTCAACATCATCCCCTGTTATGACTATATCATCCACATACACAATGAGAACAGTGAGTTTCCCGGTCCTATGTTTGATGAACAGTGTGTGATCGGCATTGCTCTGGTAATATCCAAATGACAACATGGCCTTGTGGAACCTTCCAAACCAGGCTTCTGGAGATTGCTTCAGCCCATGTAGAGTTTTTTTTTAATCTGTAGATTTTTCCTTCTGCACCTCTAGGAGTAAGACTTGGAGGAATAGACATGTAGACCTTTACATCTAGATCGTCATGGAGAAATGCATTTTTCACATCAAGCTGTCAAAGGTTCCAACCCTTGCAAGCAGCACAGGATAACAAGACCATGATAGTGTTCATCTTGGCCACCAGGACAAAAGTTTCCAGATAATCAATACCAAGGGTTTGTGTATAACCCCTTGCCACCAGTCTTGCCTTGCACCTCTTGACAATCCCTTATGTGTTCTGTTTCACATAGAACACTCATTTGCACCCAACCGTCTTCTTTTCATAGGGAAGAAACACCAAATCTCATGTATGATTTTTCTCAAGAGCATTCATTTCCTCAACCATCGTCTATCTCAATATAGGGACCTCCAAAGCCTGATGCCAAGATATAGGTATGGAAAAAGAAGAGAAGACATAAAGGCCTTGTAGGTAGTAGAAAGAGAGTCATAAGATACATAATATGATAGAGGATGACGAGTACAAGAGTGGATACCTTTTCTAAGGGCAATCGGTGAATCGGAAGGCCTTGAGTCAGGATCCAATGACTGTTCAGGTGGCATAGTCGAATCTTGTGTGTTTGTCTTCTTTGTATGTCGAGTATATAGGGAAGACGTTGAGATACAGTAGGAGGACTCACTTCCACTGGTGGAGTCTCCCCCTGAAGTGAGGGATACGATGGAGGTATGGGCAGAGGAACAGAGGGAACAGTAACAGGAGAGGATTCACCCGAGGCTGGGTCATCTGAAGCAGGGTAGTATGCCTCGGATTCACAGAACGTGACATCCATGGTGACAAACATTTTCTTTGTAGGTGGGTGAAAACACTTGTACCTCTTTTGCGTAGAAGAGTAACCAATAAAAACATGTTTGAGTGTGCGAGGATCGAGTTTGGAAGGACGGGGGTGGTGGATGTGAACGAAACAAACACATCCAAATACCTTAGAGGAAAGCTGAGTAGGGGGCACATGGAGAGTGTCAAGAGAAATAGCATTCCCGGACACGAGAGGGTGTGCAATTAATGAGATATGCAGCAGTAAGAACTACATCACCCCAATAAAATTTTGGAAGATGCATGGTGGACAAGAGACAACGAACAACTTCCAGGAGATGATGATTTTTTCGCTCAGTAACACTATTTTGTGTTGGGGAATAAGCACAGGTAGTCTGGTGGAGGATGTCATGATCGGCCAGATATCGCTCAAACTGTGAATCCATGTATTCTCGGTCATTGTCACTGCGAAGAATTTTAATGGTGGTATGAAATTGAGTAGAGATCATGTTATAAAATTGTCGGAAAAGAGAAAAAACATCACTTTTGTGGTGCATCAAATATAACTAAGTAGTACGGGACAAAACAATCAATAAAAGTAACAAATCACACACAACCAGAAATAGGTGTGGGGCAGGGCCCCCAGATATCAGTATAAATAATAGCAAAAGATGTAGAATTAGGCAACGAAATATGCTTAAACGAAGTATGGTGATGTTTGTTTGAACTACGAACATCACACACAAATGAATCAAAGACAACAGTAGACATAGCGGGAAACAACAATTTCATAATAGAAGTGGAGGGTGGCCCAAGCGACAGTGCCAGGAATACAAAGGATGGGCAGTGCTGGAATGAAGAGCCAGAGGAGGTGGAGCTAGGATGGAGTCGAGCACATAGAGTCCATTGACCGTACTACCAGAGCCAATCACCTTCCTCGTCGTTAGGTCCTGAAAAACACAGAAGAAAGGTCACAGAGCAATGCATGGAGTTAGTTAGATGACTAATAGAAAGTAAATTACGAGTAAAATTGGGAACATGAAGAACAAAGGATAAGGTGAGAAAGGAGCAGGGAATGAAACTCTTTCCTGCAATAGAGGAAAGAGAACCATCTATAATGCTCACTTTTTTCACGGCCAGAGAGATGGGTATAGGAAATAAAACCTGTAGAGGACCCAGTCATATGATTTGTGGCCCCAGAGTCAATAATCCACTGGGTTGAAGGATGAGAGGCAACAGAATGAGCACTTGGAATTTCCGTGTGAGCGTAGGAGGAAGAAGCAGAAGGCTCAGTAAAAAGTCCTTGCATCAAGCATCGGAGGGCCAACATTTCATCCGTAGTAAATACACCAGGAGGGGCAGAGCCATCTGAACTGGAATAACTGGGGGGGATATCGGCAGTAGCATCAGTGAGATGAGCAGCACGAGGAGAAGCGTGACATCCAAAGGAGCGCCCAAAACCACGACCGCCACGAGGCAGAGCACCCACTCTCGGCGGAGAGAACCCATGGAGCCAGAAGCAAGTATCCCGAGTGTGGCGATTCCTGCCACAATAATCACAGAGGAGATGATCCATATCGGAGCCCTCCAACTTTGAGTTCCGGGATGAATGACTACCAAGAAGAGAAGGGGACAAAGCAGCTAGAGCAGAGCCCTCAGGCACAGCCGCACAGGATCAGAAAGTAGGGTCTGACGACGATCGAATTCCTATTGCACAATGTTGTAGACCTCAGGAAGGGAAGGTAAATGTAGACGCCCCAAAATTTTAACACTGATCTGATCGAAGTCTCGATGCAAGCCATGAAGAAATTCAAATATATGATAGCGATCGTCTCTGGCTCGAACCATCGCCTCATCAATAGGGCTAACAAATGTAAGAGGATCAAAATGATCATATTCCTGATACAGTTGCATGAACTCCAAGTAGTACGCAGAAGGAGGACGGTCACCCTGTCGGAGTAAGGAGATCTTTCGGCGCAACTGGAAGATCTGAGCAGCATTGCCTCGACGAGTAGGTAAACTCCGCTCGCCGCCAAATGTCTGCAACATTATTGAGCAATAAATAGTTACGGGCAATGGATTCCTGCATCGAATTAGTAAGTCAGGACATGACCAAGGAATTCTCCAACTCCCACTGCACCAATTCGGAAGAGGTCCTGTCTAGTTCTTACACTTGGTCAGTGACATAGCCAAAGAGACGACGGCTCTTGAGCGTCAGGGTGATAGACCGAGGCAATGAAAGGTAACTGGAGTTGTCGAGACGAATGGTAGTGATCTGAGGAGTATTATGATCAGGGTTTTCACGGAGAAAAATCGTCGGAGGAACAACCCGTAAGGAGGGAGCAGGAGAATCAGCTCCGCTAGACATAGGGACTCGGGAATAGAAATCCGGAGAGGACCAAAAATTTAGGGCATAAAAAACAAGAGAGGAAGATAAATCCACTCCATAAGAGCACCAATAAGGGTTGACGGTGCCGAAAGAAGCAAGCCACTCACTGCATTAAGGATCTGGCGTCGGACGGACCTAAGAAAAAGAAGAAGAAAAATGGGTGGAGAAGTCCCGAGCGAAAGACGCCTGGACGGGTGGAGAAGTCTCGAGCAAGAGACACCTGGACGGTCGGAGCGGAGCGGAAGACGCCTGGACGGGTGGAGAAGTCCCGAGCGGGAGACGCCTGGAAGGTCGGAGCGGAGCGGAAGGTAGTCAACGGGCGAATGACGAGTGGGAGGCGCGAGAGTTAGTCGAGTGAGCGCGAGAGTTAGTCGAGTGAGCGCGAGCAGCGAGCAGAAAGAAATTAGAACACCAGGAAATTTTTGGGCTCTGATACCATGTTGTACGGTAAAATCACAATTAATTCATTTCAATAATAGGTCGTCTATATATAGAGAGGTGATACGAGACATAATAAAATAAAGCATAGAAAAATGGTATATGCTAACAGTTACTAATGGTGGCAACTTTGGAGGGGTCAATCTCCACTCCTCGAGCTGAGATGATGTGGCTAACGTATTCAAGTTCTCGGAGAGCAAAACGTATTTAGAATCCTTGACGTAGAAGTTGGAAGTAGTAGTCAGAGTACTCGGTCGAGGTGTTCTAGGTACACGAACTAAGTGTGTATAAACAAGAATGCCAACGAAGAAGACATGGACAAATATTCAGGGAAATGGGTGAAACGTGTCATTCATGGCCGCCAATAATATGGAGGTTTCATTTATTAAGCAGAAAGTTATAAGCAAGAATTCATAATGACAAAGGTGGTGTGGAAGGTCGTTGTTTTGATGTGATCCAAATGGATGGGACCGTGGAATTTGGTGGAAACTAAAGAAAATTTGAAGTAGATAGCGTTGTGGAGTTCATAAAATAACTCTTAAGAATTTGGGAAGGGAAAGTGGTTTTTGATGTCAGGGTAAAGGTGATGCAGGAATAGCATCAGCACCTGCCTACTACCCTGGCACCAGGAGTCAGCACCTGCCCAGGGGTCCCACCGAGAGTCCACCCAATAGGCTTTATCAGGCCCGCGGGATGTACACCCCAACCCATCTCCATTCCCACCACAGGAAACCGAAAGGTTGTTGAGGTCGAGACTCGATTCCCCGACCTCCTTGATAAAGAGTCCTCAGGCAGACGGGTTGGGGTGTACGACCCGTGGGCCTGATAAGGTCTATCGGGTGGACTCCCGGTGGGACACCTGGGCAGGTGCCGACTCCTGGCGCAAGGGTGCAGGAAGGTGCTGATGTCTGTCCTGCATCATAAATCTTTATGATGCAGGCCAGGAATCAGCACCTGCCTGCCACATTGGCGCCAGGAGTCGGCACATGCCCAGTTGGTGATGAGAGTCTAAGGACTCTTTATCAAGGAGTTCGGGGGATCGAGTCTAGGACTCAACAACCTTTCAGCTTCCTGTGGTGGGACCGGAGACCAGTTGGGGTGTACGAACCGCGGGCCTGATAAAGCCTTTTGAGTGGACTCCCGGTGGGACCCCTGGGCAGGTGTTGACTCCTGGCACCAGGGTGGCAGGCAGGTGTTGAGGTCTGTCCTGCATCAAAAGGTAATCAAAACAGAAGGGTCGTGAGCATTTTTTGTGTACATGCAGTGCGTGTGAGGAGAAAGTGTTGGTGCTAGGCTGGATGATGTCATCAGCAAGAATGGAGGTACGCATTTTTACATCTCTTGTTATTGAAAGAAGAGATAGCAAAAGGGGTGAGTATTAATGAAGTTAGAGTTGGGTTGTAAGTGAATGTGGTGGTCGTAATGTCGAGGAGGTGGGAGCATGGTAAGGAGAAAGACGGCGTCACAATGTA
Organism: Platanthera zijinensis; assembly: GCA_039513925.1. Classification (NCBI taxonomy): domain Eukaryota; kingdom Viridiplantae; phylum Streptophyta; class Magnoliopsida; order Asparagales; family Orchidaceae; genus Platanthera; species Platanthera zijinensis. The sequence continues at coordinate 262,453,532 of CM077078.1, forward strand.
ATTAACCGTTCAGTAGGAAGGGTGGTGTGGGGTTGGAAACAAGGACAAAAAAGGAGACGATTGGAAAGTTTATCAATTCACGTGGGAGCTAAGAGGTTGTATGAGGTGGAGGCCTATAGTGGTAGCATCTTGGAGGGCAATGCAGAGTTGGTGGAGAAGATTGATTGTATGTTGGAATTAGTCAAGGGTGATAAGGTGATGGGGATCCATCAGAGCATGTACCAGGAAGTGTTTGCCGCAAAAAGGGACCCACGTTCGTGTACTCGCGCGGGAGGACTTGATCGGATCGCCGATCCGACTCCGCGGATGCGTCTGGATCCGCATTCTGATTCGCTTTCATATATTATGTTGTCATTTTTGTTTTTGTTTTGATGTAATCGAGTTACGCCACCTCCGGTCAATCATAGTTGTCGATAGCGGCATGCTCTGGTTTTCTCTTTATTATAAATAGAGTGGTAAGGAGGCTGATTAGGGCATTGCAGATTTTGGAGAAGAGAAATCCCGAAATCGGGTCATCCATCCACGGTGCCGACTCCGTAGAACCCTACGTGATGACTCTTAGGCCCTCTCCCGCTCCCCAAAGGTAACCCTAACCCTTAGCCACCTTCCCCCACCTCCAAATCCCCTCCTGCAGCCCTATTGGAGAATTCCTGCAGCCGCCCACCTTGCATGCCGCTAATCTCAAAATCCTGCGACTTCTCCTTGTCGCTGGAATCCAATCTAGCGCCTATCAGGCGTTGTTTTCCTATACCACTATCGCACCTCCTGCTATACCTGCACCTCTGGTTCTTTGTTTCCTGTTACCTCCAACCCTCCCCTACAACTACGACTGCTCTCCCCCTTCATCTATGACTGCTCTCCCCCTTCATCCTTGCTGCCGCCAGCTACCCTCAGCCACTGCCCCTCCTTCGTGGAACCACCACAAGCCTTCCCCTATCTGACCCACCACTCACAGTCCGGATCCGCTTCTAAAACACTGCATCCACTCTCCCGCAGCCCGGATCCGCCTCTATACAGCGGAATCTACCTCCCCACAGCCCGGATCCACCCCCATACGACCCGCTCTACCTGTCCCGGCCCAATCCCGCTTCCCACCGTCAGATCCAGCCATTTCCCTCGCTGTCCCGCCTCTGGTTTCTCCTCAGATCGCCGTCAAAGCGCATCCTTCTTTAGGATCTCCATTTCCTAGGACAACCCCCCATATTTGGTGAGCCACTTGTTGTATTGGATTATTATTTTCAGCATTATATTATCATTTCAGATCTCATGCTTACTTCAATAAATTGTATGTGGATAGGTTGTTCTCAAATCGCTTGTGATCTGCAGGTGGGACCTATATGCCGCGTGTTTTTCTTTGGCCCTCCGAGCAGAGGAAAGTCATCAAATGTTTGTTAGCTGAATGTTTTCTCCTTTTAAATATTATTGTGTGGGTTAAATATTATTGTTGCTTGTACTGATTTGTCGTCGTCATCGATGGTAGCACTGCATATAGAATAGGGATTAGTGCGTTATTCTCATTTCTCATCCCAATTAGTCTTGGATTTGTGCACCCCTTATCATAAGGTCTAGTTTTTTGTCCACTGTATGAAAGGACTAAATCAGTATTGAGGAAGGAAAGTACATAGAATTCCTTGTAGAAAGTGATAGCATCTTGGAGAGCAATGTGAGCTTGGAGTTCGTGGAGGAGGTTGATTGTAAGTTGGGATCAGTCGAAGGTGATAAGGTCTAGTTATTTAGCCACTGTATGCAAGGATTAATTCAGTATTGAGGAAGGAAAGTGCATAGAATCCCATGCAGAAGGTTTGGAAAGTGAATGTGACTTTGATGCAGATACCTGGGCGGGTAAGTTCATTGTGGCCTACCATAATAGACAATGAGGTGGGAAGTTATATTGAGAGATGGAGGTGCATGGTGATTTAGTATTATATAAAATTGTGGGTGTTTTCGCCATCTATGAGGACGAAAACGTTGGTGTGATTAACGAGGTCGACTATGTGGAGAATGCCATGTTGAGAGTTGTTGGAAAAACCCATGTAAAATGGTCCATTTATTTGTATTTCTTCTTTCTCCTTTTTAGTCCCACATCATGTATAGATCTCTCTTCTCTCTTTCTCCCTCCTATAAATGTGTATTCATACCTTGTATTTGATTATTGAGAAAGTATATACAAGTTTGAGGATTTCTCTACATGGTATCAGAGGGATACGGTCCGGCCTGTTCTTTTCTAACCGCCTGCTCCTTCTGCTTACCGGGCGGCTTGTTCTCCTGCTTAGCCGCAGTGTCTTGCAGCCTGCCCCCTTTCTAACCGCTTCCTGGTGGTTAGAATTTCTGTAACCGCGGCTTCCCGCGCGGTTAAGGTCGTTCTAACCGCTTCCTCTGCTCTCTCTCTCTCTCATGGCTTCCACCACTTCGTCTCCTTCTCCTCCCTTCTTTTTATAACATTCCTGTCAGGTGGGACCTTCCCTCCCTTGTTTCCCTCTGCCCGCGTGGTTTCAACCCGGCTACCCGCTTCCCTTCTACTCGGTGCGGTCTCCCTGTCTACCCACCGAGATCTTCCCTTCTCGCCGCGAGTTCTCTTAGTCGCTACTCGTTGTTGTCTCCTTGTCTACCCGCCGAGTTCTTGCCTTCTCGCTGCTCTGCTCCATGCTCGCCGTGGCTTGTCTTCGTCGCCGCAACTTCTCTTCTTGCCGCGATTTGTTCTCTTAGTCGTTGTGGCTTCCCTCATCCCGACGAGCTCCGCACCTAGGTCGCGGCATCTTCCCTTGCCACGGGTGTGCTCACCGTGATCGTGCGGCCTTCTCGACTGGCTTGTTCTCTGCTTAGTCACTGCGACTTGTCTCCTCGAAGGCAACTTCTCCACTCTGATGCGGGCTCCGCATATTGGTCGCGGCATCCTCCTTGTCGTTGGTGTGTTAACACCGTGGCAGTGCGGCTTCTCCTCTTCTCCGGTCGCGGCGGCTTCTCTCAGCTAACCGCTCCGCATTCTGGTCGCGGTGTCTTCATTGCCTTTCCGCTGGTGTGTTGTCACCAAGACCGTGCGGTCTTCTCGCTCGGGTTACCGTGTGGCCTCCTGCTCGCTGGTCTGAACGCGCAGTCTCCCCTCAGTTCGTTGGTTTTCTGTCCGCCGGCCTAGCCTCCTACTCTCCTTGCCATGGGGTCCTCTCTTAATTCTACCGGACAGACGGCTTCCTCCTCTGCAGACCGCTCAGCCTTTGCCCCTGAACCCCGTGATGAGTTGCGGATTACTACTATTTCGTTAGCCGGGAAGAAGAACTTTGTGGAGTGGGTACACTCTATTCGCCGCGTACTTCAGTCCAAAGGCTTTCTACATCACTTGACCAAAGCGGATCCTGCTGCTCCTACTGACGATTGGTTGCGCAACGATGGTTGGGTTCAGACATGGATCCTCAACTCCCTTGATACCGAACCCTACCGCATGGCCATGTATCACGAAACGGCCAAGGCAATGTGGGATGAGCTCCAGTCTCTATATTCCGGTAAATATAGTCTCCACCTATATGACATCATCATTGATCTTCAGACCCTTGATGTTGGCAGGGCCACCGACCTCACCTCCTTTGTTGCCCGGGCAAAGAATCTGGTTGAAGCATGGATCCAACATCAACCTCCTACATTGAATCTTGCTGCACAACGTGCTCAAAAAGAAGTTGTCGGTGTTGACAAGATGATGGCTCGTGTACCACCTCATCTTCAGAGCGTTCGGGCTCAGATCCTCTCCTCTGCTGCTACCCCATCACTATCAGATGTGTGTTCCATGTTGCTCAAGGTCTCACCACCTCCTTATAGTTCTGCTCCTCCGTCACCGGCTCTCCTTCAACATACTTCTGCACCCCTACTGCCTTCCCCCCTCCTGCTCGCGGGGGCTTCCGGATCTCGGGGCCGAGATCAGGGAGGCCGACCTCGACCAAAGTGTTCCTTCTGTGGTAAGGACGACCACCTCAAGGCCACCTGCTATCGCAAGCATGGGCTTCCTCCTCGTCCACAGGCCACCGTTGCTGCTACCGACTCCTCCGCTCGTACTGACCTTGAAGAGGTCCGCCTTAACCTCCAACAACTCCATGGTCTGCTCAGTCGCCCGCCTGCCTCCGTTGCCTCTGCTGCCTCCATCTCCCAAGAAGGTCTCGCTTGTCTCTACACTAGTCTGCGCTGGATAGTGGACTCAGGTGTCACTCATCACATCACCTCTCTGCGGCCACATCAATACCTGGATTCTCCTCATCCTAAGTGTATCACAGTGGCCAATGGGGACACTGTTCCCGTCTCCGGCTCTGCTGATATCCCTCTCACTGCTTCTCTCTCTACGCTCGGCTCTTCATGTTTCGGGCTCCCTGTTTAATTTGCTTTATGTTGTTCGTCTTACTAATGATTTAAATTGCTTTGTAACTTTTACCTCTTCTTCTTTTTTGAAACAGGAACGACAGACGCGGACTATCATTAGTAAGGGGCGACTGCAGAACGAGCTCTACCTCCATGATGATTCTCCGGCTATCCTCTCTTCCGTCTCCTCCGTCGATTGGCATCGGCGTCTTGGGCATGCCCCTTTACCAGTCCTCCAAAAGGCTCTACCAGATGTATTTCTACCTCCTTTTCAGTGTGAATCATGTGTGTTCGGCAAGCAGCCTCGTTCATCTTTTTCGTCTTATTGTACTCAGAGCACTGCTCCATTTATTTTAGTACACTCCGATATTTGGGGTCCGTACAAAGTCATTAGCATTTCTGGTTATCGTTATTTTCTAACTTTTATTGTTGATTATTCGCGAATGACGTGGCTATACTTACTTCGTAATCACTTCGAGCTTTCCCGTGTCTTTCGCAAGGTTGTTAGGATCGAGATCCTAGATGAGATCGTTTCGAGGTAGGATCGGATTTGATAGTAGGGTCGGATCGAGGATCGCTTTACAAAATCAGGATCGATTTACAAAATCTGGATCGTAGGATCGCAAGATCCTATGATCTGGATCGCGATCCTGACAACCTTGGTCTTTCGGGCTTTCCTCCTTGAGACCCGCACGCAATTCTCCACGAACATCAAAACTATTCGCACTGATAATGCTCGTGAATACACTAGCCGTGAATTTGCGACTATTTACTCTGAATTTGGGGTCATTCACCAAACATCATGTGCATATACCCCCCAACAAAATGGAGTCGCTAAACGTAAGAATCGACATCTTCTAGATGTGGCCCGCTCCATCATGCTTCAAATGCAAGTTCCCAAAGCTTATTGGAACTTTGCCCTTTCGACAACTTGCTATCTGATTAACTGTCTTCCTTCCCCCGTACTCTACAATGTCACTCCGTTCAGCCTCATGTTCCCGTCTACTCCGGCATTCTCTCTCACACCCTGCATCTTTGGGTGCACTTGCTATGTTCACACTCTTGGTCCATCCTTGGACAAATTGGATCCTCGGGCAACCAAACACATCTTTGTTGGCTACTACCGGACTCAGAAAGGCTACGTATGCTACTCTCCGGCTACCCGCAAGGTGACAGTCTCTGCTGATGTTACCTTTCAGGAGGATCTTCCTTTCTTCTCTACTCCAGATCTTACACCTCTACCACCAACCGTCACGTCCTGTCATTCCCGTTACCACTCCACCACCAAGAATTCCTGCCCAGGCTCCCCCTATTTCCAAGCCACCTCTTATATGTGTCTACACTCGTCGCCATCCTGCCTCCATTGTCTCACTGCAGTCGGCTTCGACCTTTGATGCTCCGCGTCCTGCAGATCCGGCACGAGAATCTACAGCTCATCCCATGGCGAATTATGTATCCTTACATCGCCTATCTCCACAACTTCAAATTTTTTCCACTTCACTATCCTCGATTTTTGTACCTAACTCTGTGTAGGAGGCTCTCCAACATCCTGACTAGCGGGCGGCCATGAAAGAAGAAATGACAGCTCTCTAGGCTAACCAGACCTGGAACTTGGTACCTCTACCTACCGGTCAGACACATGTTGGGTGTAAATGGGTCTTTGTCATCAAACATGCTCCTAATGGGACGATTGCCCATCTGAAAGCCCGTCTGGTGGCCCGTGGCTTCACCCAGCAGCAAGGTCTCAATTATGAGGAAACATTCTCTCCAGTGGCCAAGCTTAACACCGTTCGTGTTCTCCTCTCCGTGGTTGTGCATCGCCAATGGACCTTACACCAATTGGACATCAAAAATGTGTTTCTCAACGGCGACCTCCAGGAAACGGTTTACATGCAGCAACCTCCCGGGATTGAGACCACGGGGGAGTCCCAAGTTTGTCATCTTAAGAAGTCCATCTATGGTCTCAAACAATCCCCTCGAGCATGGTTTAACAAGTTTAGTAAGGCCGTCCGGCAAGTCGGCTTTACTCGGAGTTCAGCTGACTTCTCTCTGTTCACGCGTCATCAGGAAACGGGAACTGTTCTTCTATTGGTTTATGTTGATGACATCTTAATCACTGGAGACGATTCAAAGGGCATCCAAGCGGTCAAACAGCACATCAGCTCCGTCTTTCAAACAAAAGATCTGGGACATCTTCGATACTTCCTCGGTCTTGAGATGGACTTGTCATCTCCCAAAGGAAGTACTGCTGGGATCTCCTTCAAGATGCTGGCTACTCTAGATACAAGCCTACTACTACTCCAATGGATGCAAATCATAAGCTGTGTGCACATTCTTCTGATACAGATCTTCTTCAAAATCAGGAATACTATCAACAACTGGTTGGGAAATTGATCTACCTAACAGTCACAAGACCGGATATATCCTTTGTTATTGGGGTGGTCAGCAGGTTTATGCATGCCCCGCGAACATCTCACCTTCAAGCTGTCGAGCGCATCCTTAGATACCTTAAAACAGCTTCAGGTCAAGGATTGATATACAAAATCTCATCCTCTACTCCAACATTGATTGCGTATTCTGATGCAGACTATGTCGGTTCCTTGGATGATCGTCGGTCAACCAGTGGTTTTTGTACCTATTTTGGAGGTCATCTCGTTACCTGGCGAAGTAAGAAACAAGCAGTGGTTGCTCGATCCTCAGCTAAAGCAGAATACTGATCGATGACATTTGTTGTCTCTGAGCTTACCTGGCTTGAAAGTCTCCTTGCCGATCTAGGGGTAAAACTTCCCGCACTTGTCATCATGTTATGCGACAGCCAAGCGGCTATACACATTGCAAAGAATCCAGTCTTTCATGAAAGAACGAAACATATTGAAGTGGACTGTCACTTTATCCGGGAGAAAGTCCAAATGAAGAAGATAGAATTGAAGCATGTTTCGGGTACTGAACAAGTTGCTGATATCCTCACAAAGGCTCTACAAGTACCCTATTTTACCAGTTTCTGTCCAAGCTGGGTGCATACGACTTGTACACTCCAGCTTGCGGGGGAGTGTTGGAAAAGCCCATGTAAAGTGTCTCATTTATTTGTATTCCTTCTTTTCTCCTCTTTAGTCCCACATCATGTATAGATCTCTCTTCTCTCTTTCTCCCTCCTATAAATGTGTATTCATACCTTGTATTTGATTATTGAGAAAGTATATACAAGTTTGAGGATTTCTCTACTGGAGTAAACGATGAGGGCATCATTAGAATGTTCATGTTAATAGATTGGTGGAGGTATGAGGTCAAATTGAGTTTCCAAATGCAATTCAGTAGTAAGATTGTCGGTATGCGCAAGGCTGTCTTTGCACTACAGTTTGAGGGCGAGTAAGAGAATAACTAGGGGTTTTCTAACGGTGGCAGGGTTTTATTTCTCATCATAATTGAAGAGGTTCTATCATTATGGAGTTACTTCCTCTCGACTGGTGTAAGGCTGCATGTGTGCATGGTGCTTAGGTTGGCGACTGAAGTTGTTGAGGTTTGTTGGGTGGGTAGGTTGTCAAGTTTCAAGTTGAGGGCTATAGATTAGGGAGATATCGGATAAGTGATGTTATTGGTGTTGAGGGATCTAACTATGGTGGTGCATCTCGGCCGGTGTAAGGCCGCCTATGTGCATCGTGCTTAGGTTGGCAACTTGAGTTGTTGAAGTATGTTGGGTGGGTAGTTTGTCAAGTTGCAAGTGGCAATTGGTGTTGAGAGCAATGAATTAGGCAGATATCTGAGAAGTGATGTTATTGTGTGGAAAATGTGAAAACAGGGTGTTGTGTCAACAAATTTGTCTTCATGCAATTTAACTATGTCCGCTACACGACACGGGGTGGTGATTGAAAAATATCTACGTCCTAGCAGATGTTAGGGAAAATCCTGAGAAAAAACAACTAAGCTAGAGCTATCAGATGTGTCATTTGTATGGTTGGCTAACAATTCAAATGCACATTGGAAGGTGTGGACCGTTCCATATTGCATTAACTTGGAAAGCGCAGTCTAGTGATCGACATATGAGGAAAGGCCAAATGTATCTTGAGAGACAGTGAACACATCCTAAGAAAACATATTATTTGTTGGCGTGCATCCTACTGGAACCAGTATGGTCGATGTTATCCATATGAAAGGAGGCAATGAAGAGGTAGCATTCTTGAGGATGTTCTGGTAGGAGAAGAACAAAATTATCTTAGGGATTTAAGTGAGGGGTTTAGATTCATCAACCTGATGGAAGTCAAGGCGAATAGGGAGCGGTTGGAGGTTGCAGTTGTTTTGGTGGGTATGGTAGTAAAGATTGCAGGCTTGGAAATTGAGTTGCTGTGTCATCAGGGATGCATTGATTAGGAGCGAGGGTGGCTTGTCGTTGAGGAGTGAAACTGGTCTAAGCAAGCCTTGATGGAGAATATGGTTTTGACGACAGAGAGGTGAAGATGCATGTGAGATCTATGTGACATTAGAAATGTTGGTAAATCATTGGTGTGCACAATGGCATCCTCAAGCTTTTAAGCCTTGTATCATATACACCATTATAAATAGGAGATGGGTGGCGCATAAGAAAATTAATGTGATCATTTTTCGAGCAAGAGAGTAGCATTTAGAATTGGGATAAAAAATTTAGAAAAAAAAATTTTCAGAAAAAAAAATCATTGCAAATGATGGGATCAACAAGACGGTGGAGCGCGAATTTTGGGCCGGCTCGGAGCTGATTTCTCGCCTGCCATATTTGGCATCACCCGATGGATGATCCGAGCTAGCGGTTGAACCTAGATCAGCATTTTGATTTTTTTTTCATGTAATTGCTTTACTTTTATTTAGTAAGATCAAACAATCATCGTGTACGGTCAAGCATAGCTGTCCAAAATGGGTCTCATAGGTCATGTTTTATTATAAAAAAGAGTTATGGATATTGTAGATTATGGAGACATTCTTCCCCAGAATCCGGAGATCTCTCGTGTTGCCGACTTCACGAAACTCCAAGGTGCAGCCACCTTGGTATGATATCTTCCTTTCCTTGTATCCAAACCCTAGCCGCGCCTTTCCCCATCCTTTACACCATCAATTGACCCCAGGAATCATCCACTACAATAGCTGAATCAATCATTCAACCAATGAAAACCCACTTCCTTGCCCTAATCCGTAACAACTGGCCACTACCTTTCATTCCCCCATCCACTGACCCTCTTCCTCTAGCCTGAACTCCTTCAAAACTCTAAAACACAGTAACCAACAATTTTAAGCCCTCTCCCACTAGCAACTAGCTACCCCTGGCTTGACCGAACCCTCTGATTGTCATTCCTATAGCAGCATCCCATCCAGAAACCCCCAAACCACTATATCATTCACCAACGAGCCACAAACAGTCAAAAACAGTCCCACCCAATCTTCATTGGCCACTATGTGTTGGATCTTACGGCATCTACAACCACTGGATCTTTGTGCCTCTCCTATGCGTTGGATCTTACGGCGGCGACCTTAGAAAGGGGGTGAATAAGGGCTTTACGGAATTTTAAATCCTTAATAAAAATATCAGAGTTTATAAATGAAGTTTCGGAATATTTTATAGAAATCTTTAATTTATAATTCCGAAAAGATTATATTGGATATTAATAATAGAAAATATATGAATTCAATATTTCTTCAATACCTCAAGCAGTAAGCTTTACTGCTAGGTGCTAGCTCACAAATATTTAATTCAAGATTTATTTCTTATAAAAATGAACCATCAAACATATTTTGCAACAAGCCTTCAGAAGAAATATTAATTAAAATATTTTATGCATAGATATAAAATCAAGATATGAATACAAAGAGAGATATGATTTTATTTCTTTGAATACAAAATGTTTGATTTCTATAACGCTAGAAATCGAGATAAAATATGACAAAACTCATTTTGATGCTTCACCAGTCCTTCTCCCAAGAATTGGCTGGTTATAGCCTATCTTACCCAAGATATGGCTTCTAGCCTCCCCCTAGATCTAACCTCGACCTAGTCGTTGCACACAAGGCGACGAATTCTCCCTAAACCACACAAGGGCCTAGTCGCCACAAACAAGACAAATTTCCTACGAAATCATTCCTCGGAATCTAACGTTCTGCCCGAACGATTTTTCTTCTCTCGATACAAAAAGATAAAACAAAAGATATTACAAGATAATAAAAAGTAAGAGAAACTCCCCAAGGATTTCTGAAGGTGAAGACGAAGGCAGTGGAGACGTCGGCGTTCTTGATGCGTTCGCCCTTCGTGTTGAATGTGCTTTGTAGTCATTCTCCTTCAAAATCTCCTTTAGATCTTCGTATTTGCACAAAGGATTTCTCTCCCAATCTCTGGAGACGACCCTCTCTCAAAAGAATCGGAGTTCTGGCTTGGTGGATGAGGAATCACTGCTTCAGAAGGTGTCCACTCTCGAATGTACGAAGATTTCAGTCTTTTATAGAAAAATCGGTATCGTCGGACGATATCTAGCTATCGCGGGCGATATCTCCTCAAGCTGCCACATGTCCCACACTGCGATAATCGTGTCGGTTGAAAACGGACGTGTTTGGGTCGTGGGGCTATTGCAGGTCGATAGCCACTATCATCTGGCGATAATGTCGAGTAGTGTGCGTCGTATCGATCGGGCAGAACATGGTTGTCATCATGCTGACGTCATTTTCTCTATCGCACGGCGCTAGTGGCTATCGTCGGCGATATCTCCTCTTCACTTTTACCGTCCGAAACTTTTCCAGATTATAGATGACTTCGTTCTCATTCCGGAATGGAGTGACACGTTCTGTAACTCTTCTCGGATTGAAAGTTATGGTCGTTTGAAGTTCAACATACAAAACTCATCCTTTTGTTTTTTTCTAAAGTGTACACACCCTTGGATCATGCCTATAACCGAGGACTTGTCTACTCATTCAACATGTACAACATGCACACTATAAACACACAAAAGACTAGATCAAATACATCACGGTATTTGTTATTCTCATACCAAGGATGCGGAACGCATGCTCCAACACTATGGCCCCTCGCTCGTGAGTTTAGATGGATGTGTTATTTGTTAACATTGTTGTATGAATTTGGACTCTAATATAATTATGGATGTTGGGTTGCACATCTAGTGTTCACACGCCTACCCTACCCAACATCAGCAAACATACCAAAATTTCCATTATATAATATGCAATAATTTTGATAAATATAATTAAACAAATATATTTGACAAAAGGAGTAGTGACATGGTTACTCTGTCAGCATATAGAGCTCAATAAACTTTTTTGACATGGTTGTTTAAAGCAAGCATTGTAGGCGTGTGGATTAATGAAGAGTTAGTGGAGAAGCGACCGTACCACTCTTCCATTTGGATGCAAAGAAAAATAGTTATCAACTCACGAAGGATCTTACTAAATAATAAATGCATTGAAAGTTGCAATATTTTTTGTAATATGAAATAAGAAATATATAGTGAGAAATAATTAAAAATATTGATTATGATTATAACACATAATAAGTAGAATGAAACAATAAGTCTTAAACATGTACTGCTAACATGATATAAAATAAAAAATTGAAAAATATGTTCAAATGTCGTGTTAGCCAATATATTGAGAAAAATGGATATGATGGTCTATATTTTACAAAAGAACATAATCTATTTTTTTAGAAAAATGTTGTTTTGCTCTCGAAAATGGCATGTTAGCAGATATGTCAGAGGACATCTAAAATAGTGGTTATAAGCCAATGAAAATTCTAAATAGTGGAAAAAAATACTTCGGATAGATAAAAAGAGAACAATACCAAAGGTGTAAAGTAAACGTACTATAATCAGTCAATATGACAAGGATGTAGAAAAACAAATTCAAGTTACTGAACTAAAAAAACTTCAAATACCAGTATCTTATTGAGTGCCTATATATGTTACAATATTTTTTGTAGATCCACTTTAATCTTTGGCCTTAGACTTAGGAAGTAAGCTCTTCATGGATGCAGAAGATCTCTCCTAACTGAGTTGAAGACAATCAAGATGGTCTTCACATATTATTTGCCTAGCAAGGGAACACGTAAAAAAGTTCATTGACCAATCTCTCTATATATATAAGAGTCTCCCCACTATCTTTCAAAATTACAAAATCCTCTCCTCTAAGCCTACATTTTTAACATACACGTACAAAAGAAAAAACTCTGGAGAACCCCAGTATATACGAGTGACAGTCATGGGGCTTCGCATCTACCCCTAACTGTGACCGTTGCAGCTACCCTATGAGAGCACTTTTTTTGATATTAAATACTTGTAAAAATTTGAAACTATTTTAATAGATGGGTAAAATTGAAAAGTTGAATGTTTAAATTTGTAATAAGGCGGATACAATTAGAAAAGTTAATGTATATAGAAAGAGACACACACACAATTGTTACTAGGGGAAGTCCTTATCGCACCAATTAATTAATCATAGCTGTTCAATAAATTTAATATCTAATTACATAGCATCCACCTGAATGCTAAATAATTTGAGATAAAATAAAATAAATGGTATACAGCATTTTATTTGGCATAAACCAGATTTCAACAAGGCTGTGTAAAAAGTATCACAGTAACATACTGAAGAAGAGGCAAATTGGAATGCCATTTATTTACTAAAAAAATTATGCAACAGCGGAAAAGGAGACCTTGCCGGAGCCAAGAAAGCCAGTGATCACCGTGGCGGGGAGTCTGGTATCCTCGACGGACAAGGAGGAGACAGCTTCCGCCAGATCGAGCCTGGGAATGGAGCTGGATACCATCGACCTCGAATGGGGAGACCGAATTCCGTTCTCGGGGAGGGATTGATTCCCGGCCGTGATCGATCTGATAAGGCATGGTGAAAGCAGAGGAAAGTGATGCAGGTTTAGGGTTTTTGACGCTCTTCTAAATAGAAGTCTAGTCGCCATGTTCTTGCTATCGCGGTTGCAAGCGACTGTTGAACCGACTTCGACGGAACACCTCGGGAGAGGGGGGAGAGAACTTAAACCCTTCTGGCAAAAAGGGCAAATGTTGGGTCTTTGCGTAATTCAAATAAGTAAAATAATAGTGGCTTCTCTTCCAATAGTATCTTTTATGCTGCTTAAACCCTATAAGGCAGTATCAGTTGAAGATATAGTGGTAAAAAATCATTGTTTATGAACACTTGTTTGGTTGTCATGACCATATCTAAGGAACTACATCCACTAGATTCAAAAAAAAAAAAATTGAATTGTTTACATGAGTAAAAAATGAGAGTTGAGGAGATGAGAATACTTAGGTGAATGTGTGGAAACATGAGACTGAATAAGAGTATGAATGAATGTATCAGGGATAAGATAGGAGTGGCACCAATTGCAGGTAAGACGTGAGAAACTCGACTTAGATCTAAGATGGTAGGGACACGTACAAAGAATATTATTAGAGGAACATGTTAGATGTTGTGAGAGCTAAGTCATTGATGGGGTTCCCCTTGAATTATTCGAGTCAAATCGGAAGGTCTTCGGCTAAGATTCTCAAGCAAGTCAACCTGACCGAGCGGGCCGCACTCGTAAGACAGGCCGCTCGTGTAAGACCACCCCCCCCTCCCGGAACACAAGACACGGCCGAGGGGAGTCTTATGCTCAGAACAGTCGTCTTGCAGTAGCGCAAACATACGGGTCGACATGTACCACAAGACGTCTATCCTGTCGGCTAAGACCAATATCATCAATGTCAACCCAACATAAAGAATATAAATAGAAGTCAAAATCCACACACGTATAAAAGTCCAACTAGTACATCAATAATAAGAAGCAACATCAGCTTCTATAATATCAGAGTACATAAAAATCTGCCCCAAGGGCTACAATATGATTCACTCAAAACTCACATCTGTAACTGACGGCAGCGATGGTAACGTCGTATCAGGCCTTGTCACCCCTGGCCTGGCTGCCCTCCTTCACAACCTGCTACCGCTCTATCTGCGAGATTTCTTCCTAGAAAGGAAGACGTAGCAACCGTTAGTCATAAAGACTAAGTGGTTATCACATCCGCTCCCCCGACGACTCTTAGGCACCGGGCAGAGAAAAGGAACAGGGTATGTTGAAGCCAAAAATGACCTCGATGAGAGTTCGAAAATAGGGGTGCAGCCAACACCTACTTCTCTCAAGCCTCGACCCTCAACCCTCGATTGGTTACGAAGGACCTAGGACTGACACAAAGCCTCAGCCGGGAGGTCTCACCTTTTACCCGGAAGATCTCTGAGAGCTTCCCTTCCAAAGTCAAAAGCTGGGATGGGAGCTCCTCAGAAAGCACTAGAGAATTGGAGAATAATGAAAGCTTGCTTTCTAAGGAGCCTTTATGGGTCTATTTATAGTCTTTGTTGACCTGAAATTACTGAAATACCCCTGGTTGGCCTGCCAATAGCCGAATCCCGCTGTCCTGAAATACTAAATCCAGGCCTTGGGGGCACATGGGTAATTTTACCCGAGGGCAATTAGGTAATTTTACCCTGGGCTCTGGGCCCCACTCGGCGAGAACCCTATGTCGAGAACCCTCTCGCCTTCGCTTGGCGGGAGCTAAAAAAGGAGTGATGAATGCCTCGGACCGAGCCAGCTCTCGTCTTCCGCGAGGCGCAAGCCTTCTCTCCGCCTCTTGGGCGGAAGCGGGTCTCGACTGGCTGATGGTGAACGTTCTCGCCTGCTTCTAGGCGGGAGCACCTCCTAGGCGGGAGCTCTTCTGATCTGAAGCCCAAAGCTAGCTCAAAGCTAGTCCAATCCTGGCCATTGATGTCTCTGGGTCCCACTCAGCGAATATGGGATTGTACACAATCCCCGCTCTTTTTGAGCTAGCTCTGCGCTCGAAAAGACACGTCCAACCCGTAAATATTCGTTGAGCACGTGTCATTCTGAAAAGGGAATCTTTTGGTGGGTCATCCTGTGGCTATATATATGTGCTGATAGACGGATGTAAATCTTCCCCTGATAGTCGTTGCTCCCTGTCTGAGCTCTCGTGTGGTTTCGCGATGAGTTCTAAACGTGTTGACAAGCCACTCTCGCAAGGCCTCCAAGACCGCATTAACACGGCGCAGGCGCGAGCCCTGGCCAACAGTGCTTTGGTTGCCCCCTGGCTGGCGAGAAAGGTGTCAACCACTGAGCCCTCCCAGCTGAAGAAGAAGAAGAAGAGGGCGAAAGGGGTCCAGCGAAACCTTCCGCGCGAGAACCGGGGCTCACCTACCCCGAACCCGAGCCACGCGGGTAATCCTTCCCCTCCGCAGAAGGTAAGTCTCTTCGACTTGTTGATTACCCAAATTACGAGCTGATTTAAGCAAAAGGATCGACAACTGACACAATACTTCTCGCAGGAGGCGGCTCAAGATGACGGTGTCGAGTCCCTGCCGGTGCCCCGGGACCCGTCGTCTCGCCCTCCCGAGGATTGACCATGGGTCACGGAGGCCGCTCCTCCGGTTGCCCCCCCGAGAACTGCAGGTATCCTTTCCTCTCTGTCACTCCTTTCTAATCATTTCAATCATAGCCTTCCCAATTGTTGAACTGACTTCCCGCAGCACCAGCTTCTGCCAACCCAGGTCTCGCCACCTGGAAGAACGAACAATGGCTGCTAACATGCTCGCCCAAGTGGCTAATCCCGCCCTACTGGCGGGATGGGTGGCTATCGAACCCTCCATAGCCCCAAAGAAGGTCAGCCACCCCGCGAGAGAGTACAACTCCCCCCTGCTTCCGGCCAGGCCGGGAGCACCATACGCGAGACCTTCCGCCCGGGGCGAGGAAAGCCGCTCCACCTCCTCTATGGAACTGAGGGGGAGTCTGGGCCTTCTAGCCTGCCGTCGGCCGGTGGCTCTCGCCATACTGCAGGTATGCGAGATATTTATCATAATCTTTATTTATCTCTCGCCATAACCATGGAACTCTTTTTCCAGGGGATCCGGACTCGCGGGCGGGAGCCGACGAAGAAGAAGAAAGAAGAAGAAGAAGAAGAAGGACAAGAAGAAGAAGAAGAAGAAGAAGAAGAAGAAGGAGAGGAAGGGGAGGATGTCGAGAGCTCCCCTTTCCCCTCTTCTGATGAGACGGAGGAAATCTTGGATGGCACTGGGAACGTCAAAAAGCGGCGGAAGAAGCTTGCGGCTATCCTGTCCAAGCTCGTTCGGCGGGAGCGAGGCCACGCTGCTGCGGCGAAAGAGCATCGCGAGATGGTGGAGCAGAGGCTGGAGGCCCTTGAGCGGGACTACTTCCCCAGCGAGATGGAGCAATCGGACATGCCTACCATCGAGTCGTCCCCTGGGCGATGCATCGCGTGGATCCGAGACCAGGCGCGCCGGATCAACCTCGGCTGCACCACGCTATCCTCCTACTTCAACCCGCGGGCTCCTCCGAGAACAAGACGGCGAGAGCGAGGACGATGGCGCTGGGAGCCATACTAAATGGCGCATGTCTCGCCCCCCCTGCTCCCCATCTTCTTTCCTACCCTTCTCGCATGTACCCCTTTTTCTTTTTGCTATCTTGAAAGACTGCTTTGTGATTGTTATTTATCATGGAGCTCTCGCCTGGCAAGGGACTCCTTTCTATTTTGGTTTCTATTTTTGTTTCTATTTTCTGGCTCTGTTTTGTGTTGTTACTATGGTGCTTGCGCAAACTCCCAGCTGTCTATCGCTGTCACTAATGGGCTAGAGCCTTATTGTTCACTTAGGCGCCCAAGGCATGTCGGAGTGGAAATCGAGGCGTCGTTTCCCTAGGATGTGACGACTGTACCCCTGCCGTCTTTTCAGGAAAATCATCATTACCACGACTTTCTATAAATAGGCCGATCCACCTACCACATTTACTTCTCTGATCCGGAACCCTTGCCCTCCTTCTTGTTGCTCTCGCACCTTGCCGAGAACTTCCCTCGTTTCCGCAACCTCCTCCCACCTCCGCCTTCTCTCGAGGTCTCGCCTCCAACTCTTTGACACGATGCCAAGTGAGAACGAGGGTCGCTCCCATTGCGCAGAATCCTTCCGGAGGCACCAATTCCCCCCTTGTCGTTTAACCATGGACGAATACCACCTGATCACTTCCCGTTATATCCCCCCGGATTCACCGCGAGAAACTCGAGCAACGATGATCGGGTCAATAGCGCAAGAGCGGGAGAGCTCGCCATCCCCCTCGAGCATTTCGAGGTGGGCTTCCGCCTTCCCCTCTGGCCCGAGGTGCGCCAGGCCCTCTGCTACTACGGCGTCGTTCCCGCTCAACTCAATCCAAACTCGGTCGCCATCCTGGTAGCATTCATCTACTACATGCGATCTGAGAGGATTGAGTTCAGCCTGTCGATCTTTCGGAAGCTCTTCGTCTTCCGAGCGAAGGGTGGGGTTTTCTTCTTCTCCGGACAACTTCTCAAAACTACCAGTCTCGCCAAGAAGCACCACCACTGGGGCGAGAGGTTTGTCGTTGTTTCAGGAGACTTCGGCAACATTCCTCTTGGGCCCATTCAATATGACGATGCCGCTTACAAGCCGCACACCTTGGGGTCGCGCGAGAGTTCCCTCCTTGAGTTCTTTAGGACCAAGGACTTCGACGTCCCCTTTCTCAGGCGAGACGTCGACTCTCTCCTTCCCGTTCCTCCCGACGAAGGTAAGGTCTCGCCTTTAGCTTGATATTCCCTTGTTCTAGAACGTAGCGCTGAATGCGGTCAACTTTGCAGGAGAGCGAGAAATCCCCCTGCGCCAACCATTCGCCGAGACCCAGGCTGCCGAAACCCGGGCTGCGAGAGATCCTCGAGCTCTCGCCAAATCTGCGGTTCTCGCCTGCCGAGACGAGTCGTCTCTACCTTCTCAGTCCGGCGCCGGGAAGCGAAAGTCGGGCGCCTTTTCGTCCAAGCCTCAGAAAAGTCCCAAGCCAACCGTTGCTGACAAGGGGAAGTCCGTGGCGGCCTCTCCCTCCTGTCCTGCCGTCGAGAGCCGATCTCTCGCTGAGGTCCTTTCGGCATCCAGGGAGATGACCACTACCGACGGGACAACCGTTGGGGCCCATGCCGAGAGACTGCCAGCTGCAGGAGGGGCTGGTGACGAAAGGGCAGCCGACGAAACCTCTGCTCAGGCCCCTCCCAAGCAGGTGCCACAGGGGCACCAGAATTTTGGCATTGACGTGAAGTGCCTGGATGCGGAAGGGAAACTTCTACTCTAGTGGGATCCTGAGGCCAACAAGATCTCCCTCTCTACCCTCCTCCCCAACTGGGCGGAGGGGGAAGAGATCACTGGCGATGCTTTCACGCTGGGCTACGACCTTTACAGCAGAGAGGACGCCAGTATCTTCGATCAGCTATCCACCCGGCTCCTGGCCCTTGACTCCATCCGGGCCTTTCTGCGCGGGTTCGAGCTTGCGCACATGTGCGCGCATCAGAGCATCACCATCGACCGCAACTTTGGCGAGATGCTTAAGGCACGGGACCAGGCGGTAGCTCAGGCGGCAGCGCAAAAGGCCGAGCTGGCGGATGCCCAGCGACTGTTGTCCTTGCGCCCGGTGGAAGAGGTAAGCGAGATCTTCCAAGGTGCTTGCTCTCGCCTATTTAATTGTCAGCCCATTTATCCTGTACTGACTGATTTTTTTCTTCACGCAGGATTCTGCACAGAGCGCGGTGCTCCGCGCACAGCTGGCCGGGGTGGAGTGCGAGAACGTGTTGCTAAAAGACCAACTCCGGCGCATGGAGGCGGCTGCGGCTGCGGTCCCGCCTCCTCCCCCGTTGGACGAGAGGCTGAGGAGCCACCACTTCTCAGAATATGATATCGACAGGCTCCTTCAGACCAATGCCCAAGAGACGGCCAGGCTGACGATAGAGATGTTGTGGGACGTGGGGTGCTTGAACGAGGGCGGCAAAACCATCGTCGCCCTCCAGCTCCTACCCTGGCTCTTCGCGCCCATCCCCAAGCCCCCGGGCGCACCCGACTCCCCCCCCATGGATGTCCCGCAAGCTCCCACTGTTGCTGGCGAGACATCTGGGGAGGGCTCTGGTGAGAGCTCCAGCTGGAGCTCTAGCGAGAGCTCGAGTAAGGGGTATAGTGCGCCCCCCTGATGGGTTTCACCCCCCTTCCTCTCTTTTTTGCCTTTGTAGTGCGCGGGATCTTCTTTGTCCCTTTGTAATTGTGATTTCATTTTGAAGGTTTAAGTGTAAATGTTTTTATGTAATTGATTTTTACCTCTGAAATGTGCTGAATGTTTCTCAAACATGCTTCCACCGAGGCCCTTGGCCCCCCTTGGATAGTCTCCCTTGGCGATCAATAGGTGGGAACCTGCCGAGAGCTCGAGTTATGATGCTCCATTTCGTTGTTCCGTCGAAAGCGTTATCTATAGGTTCTTAAGGGGAGGGCTCACCCCTTTCATCTTGCGCAAGCGAGTGAAGCCTTTCGCCTAGGGGCTTCTCGCCGTCGGGCAAAGGACCCCTCGCTGAAAGCCTTTCCGATGGGAACTCCTTTTGTCGAGAACCTCTTGGCCGAGATCTCCTCGTCGGGACTTCTCTTGCCTGAGGAGGTTCTTCACCTCTTTGTTCTGCCTGCTAGGTATGCCTCTTGTCCTGCCCCGAAGACCCTGTCAGCGAGTTCACCCGGGTCCGAGCCTCATTCGGGGTAGTGGGAACATCCAATGCTAAAGTACCTCCGGTAACTCATCCATGAACCAATCCTTTCCTCCCAGGTGTGCCTACCACCCTGCCCAGCTAATGAGAGCTTGAGCAGTGAGTCTACCCGGGGCCGAGCAGCACTCTGGGTCCCTTACCCTCACAAGTGAGCCTTTGGACCTGCCAGCTAGATGAGAGCCCGTGCAGCGGGTCTGCCTGGGGCCGAGCCAGGCTCGGGGTAGTGCAAATTTTTCTGTTCCACTCCAGCTTTAAGACATACAAGCAAATAATGGATCAATAAGAACATTGTAATAAATTTTGAATTTTGAATATACAATTTCACCTTCCCCCTCTCATGGGTAGAAGCACTTTAAGTCATTGCCGTTCCAGGTGTGGCCCATGGATCTACCCTCCACATCCCGGAGGTGATAACCTCTGTCCTAAGGACCCTCTCGACAATGTAGGGCCCTTCCCAATTTGAGTTGAGCTTGCCCACGGGGGCTGACCTCTCCGTCGCATCGACCTTCTTTAGTACCAGGTCTCCTTTAGCGAATTTCTTGATCCTGATATGTTTATCGAAATACTTTGTCATCCGCTGCTTGATCTCCTCATGCCTGATGACTGCGACATCGCGCAGCTCTTTCACCATATCCAACGAGAGGCGTAGCCCCCTTCATTATCCAACCTCCAAGCCTCATCTCCTTCACCCGCGGTCGTGACCCGCGGGGATCGAACCTCAAACTCCACTGGCAGGACCGCCTCACACCCATGGGAAAGCTTGAAGGGCGTCTCGCCAGTGGCCGTGTTTGGGGTTGTTCGCAAGGCCAACAGAACTGAGGGGAGCTGCTCCACCCAATTCCCCCTCAAGTTCTCCACCTTTTTTTTGAGTAAGTTCACAATGATTTTGTTCGCCGCCTCCACCTGACCGTTGCTCCGGGGGTGGTGGACGGAGGCAAACCTGAGGTCTATCCCCAGTAGGGTGCAGAAGCTGATGAACTCTTCGCTGGTAAATTGTGGACAATTATCCGTTACTATTGCTTGGGGTATCCCGTGTCTACATATGATCTCCCCCCAGACAAAGTTCCTGATGACCTGTAAGGTGACCTTGGTCAATGCCTTGACTTCCAGCCACTTCGAGAAGTAATCAATCATGACCAGGAGAAACCTCCTATGCCCATTGGCCGGAGGAAAAGGCCCGACCAGATCCATCCCCCAGATGGCGAAAGGTCATGGCGACGTGATGCTTCGGAGCCTTTGAGCAGGCAAGAGCTGGAGGGGGGCGTACAACTGACATTTTTGGCACCTCTTCGCAAATTCCAACGCGTCCTTCCTCAGGATATGCCAGAAGTACCCCTGTCTTACCACCCTTGCTTCCAATGTTCTTCCTCCTGAGTGACTGCCGCACTCGCCCGAATGTACCTCTTCCAGGATCCTCGGGATCTCCCCTTCGGTCACACATCTCGCTAGGAGCCCTGAAAACATCTTCCGGTGCAATCCTCCTTCCAATATTAGGTAGTGAGCTGCCTTGTGCTTGAAGCTCTTGGCATCCTTAACCCCTTCCGGAAGTTCGCCCGTGGACAGGAAGGTCACCAAAGGGTCCACCCATGAGGGTCCCTTATCCACCTCCATCGACTCTCCTTCTTCGATCGCCGATCGAAATAGCTCGGTCAGGGTTCCTCCCCCCCCCCCCCCCGAGGTCCAAACTTAGCCAGTCAATCACCTGCTACACTTTCTTCACTGGGGACGTGTTGGATTGAGAATGTCCGGAACCCTCCGATGATCACCCTCATTGGACAAGTACTTCACCAGAGTGGGCTCCCGAGCTTCGAACTCCCCTCGGATCTGCAAAGCCACCACAAGTGAGTCCGTAAAAGCCTCCACATCTTGGATCTCGAGCTCTTTTGCCAATCGAAAGTCGGTTATCACAGCCTCATACTCCGCTTGGTTATTGGTCACCGGGAAGTGCAAGACCACCGCCTGTTCTACGGTGACCCCCTGAGGGCTTACCAACACCACTCCTCCCCCAAGGGAATGCTTTCCTGAAGCCCCATCAACCATCATCCTCCACGCTCCCTGGGGCCGTGGCTCCTCTGCCCCAAACTCAATAACATAGTCTGCCAGGAAGTCAGCCACCGCCTGTGCGTTGATGGAGAGCCTTGGCACGAATGAGATATCGAACTCACTCAGTTCGATGGACCACTTGGCCAACCTGCCCGAGTGCTCCACCCCTTCGAAGATCTTGCGAAGAGGATGGTCCGTCACCACCCTGATTGAATGTGCTTGGAAATATTGCCGGAGCTTTCTCGCCGAGATGATCAGAGCATGTGCCAGCTTCTCTAAGATGGGGTAGCGGAGCTCCGCCTTCGTCAAGATCCGGCTAACGTAGTAGATGGGCAGCAGCTTCTTCCCCTTTTCTCTGACCAGGACAGAGCTTACAGCCTCTGCCCCTACCCTGAGATACAAGGCTAGGTATTCCCCCTCCTTTAGGATTTGGAGTAGCGGAGCTTGGGAGAGCTGCCTTTTTAGCATTTGGAAAGCTTCTTCACACTCGACGGTCCATTCGAACCGTTGGTTACCTCGCAACACCTTAAAGAACGATGAGCACTTGTCCCCCGACCTAGAGAGGAACCTGCTTAGTCCGACCAACTTGCATGTCAGGCGCTGGACTTCCTTAGCATTGTGCGGTGATTCCAACTCTAGGATGGCCTTCACCTTATCAGGGTTAGGCTCTACCCCTGCCGGGGTCAAAATATGCCCAAGGAACTTCCCGTGACTTGCCCCGAAGACACACATCAAGGGGTTCAGCCTCATTTTGAACTTATGTAGGGTGGCGAACGTCTCCTTCAGGTCCCGCAGGTGTGAATCCACACACTTGCTTTTGACCATTAGGTCGTCGACATAGACCTCCAAGTTCCTCCCCCTCTGACCCTGGAAGACCCTATCCATCATGCGTTGGTATGTAGCCCCTGCGTTTTTCAACCCAAAAGGGCATTATCTTGTAGCTGAAGCATCCCTCCCTCGTGATGAAGGAGACATCCTTGACATCGAGAGGGTGCATCCGGATCTGGTGATAACCTGAAAAAACATCTAGGAAACTCATAATAGAAAAACCGACGGCTGAATCAACCAGTGTGTCGATCCGAGACAGGGAGTAGCAATCCTTGAGGCATGCTTTATTTAACAAAGAAAAGTTAATACACATACGCCATTTTCCTTCCCCTTTCTTAACCATTACCACATTGGAGATCCAGCCTGGATACTGGATCTCCGAGATGAAGCCAGCCTCCAGGAGCTTCTTGACCTCCTCGCGGATGGGCTCCTCCAGCTCGGTGGCGATGGTCCTCATCTTCTAGCAGATGGGGTGAGTCCGGGGGTCCAGGTTTAGGAGGTGGCAGGCCACATCCGCATCAATGCCCGGCATGTCCGCCGCGCTCTAAGCAAAGATATCGACCTTGCTCTGGATGCAAGCCCGCACTCGCTCCTGGTCCTCCGGACTTAAGCCCCCACTGACCCGCGCCCTCTGCACCTGCCCTGCTCTGTTGAAGACCTCCATCTCCACTACTTCCTCAGCCGGCTCCAGCCGCGAATGCTCCCAGCCGGCCCTCGCCTCTTCCTCCTGCTCAAACTCCCCGTCCCCTCCTACTTCTTCAACCTCCATTGCCTCCTCCAGGCTCTCTTGTTGCTGCTGTTCGACTTCCATGCCCCTCTGGGCCTCCTTCACAACTAATTCCCCTACTCCTCGCTCCTCCTCTACCTCCATCGCCTCCTCCTCTACCTCCATCGCCTCCTCCATGCTCTCCTGCTGCTGCTGTTCGACTTCCACGCCCCTCTGGGCCTCCCTCTCTACTTCTTCTCCCACTCCTTCCGTCTGTCGATCTTCTTGCGGCTCCGACTCCCCGTCCCTCTGGACCTCCTTCACAACTCCTCTCTGCTCCTTCAGGCTCACTCCCTCCTCTCTGACACCTTCCTCCTGCTTCGCCATCTCCTTCTTCAGCTCTTCTGCATCTGCCATCCAAGACACGGTGTTAACCGCCGTAACGTAACACTGCCTCGCCACCTTCGGGTCCCCCTGATCCTAACCTGCACCCCTCCGTTATTGAACTTGAGGCACTGATAGAACGAGGAGGGGATGCAGCGAAAGGCGCTGATGAGGGGGCGCCCGAAGATGGCATTGTAACTGCTCGGGGCGTCCACTATCACGAACCTACAGTTCCGTGGCACGCCCCCCAGCTTCACGTGCAGACCTACTCCTCCTTCTACCTCCTTCCTCTCTCCAGAAAACCCGAACAACGGTCCATCCAAAGACAAGACCCTCTTCCCTTCTACCTTCATCTCGTCGAAGGCCTTCTTGAAGATCACATTCACGGAGCTACCGTTGTCCACCAATATCCTGGATACCTTGAAGTTCTCCACCGCCGTCTGGATCACAAGAGCGTCACAGAACGGATCCTCGTAGTCCGGCATGTCTGCTGATGAGAAGGTGATTTTTTCCTCTGGAGGGGGAGCCAGGGAGGTCGAGGCGACCCTCCTTCGGTACATGGTCTGAAGGCTCCCCTTCCGAGTCGCCTCAATCCCAACTCCTTCGTAGATCACCCCGATCCCCCGGGTCCCCACGTCCGCCCTGTCCTCACACCGATCTTCCCCTTCTCCCTGCTGCACTTCTACGATCCTTATTGGCGGATCCTCCCTTCCCAACCCCCTAGCTTCTCTCATCTCCAAGAACTCCGGGCAGGTGGCCGTTGCGTGACCTTCCTCCTGGTGGAAGTCACAAAAGAGCAACGCCACCCTGCCTCCTCTTCCTTCTCCACCTCCCCTTCTTCCGGCTCCTCATCGAATTCCTCTCCTAGCTCCTCTACCTCTGCCGACTTCCATCGCCTCTTACTGTGCCGGAAGGTGACCCCTTGGGCCCTGCCTCTAAGCAAGCTGATCAAACCTCCTCGGCTCCCAGAAGTTGTCTCTTCCCTATAAGCCTCCTCCTTAGCCTTGGGGCGACCCTCCTGGGGCTTCCAACCCAGCCGGTTGTTTGGCTCCCGGCCCCCCATCCCATGATGCTGCCCCTGCCCTCGAGGCTCCTCCCTCCTCCTCTCTTCTCTTGGCTCCCTCTGCTCTCTCTGCTCCCTCTGCTCCCTCTGCATTCCTGTTGTCGGTTCCTTCGCATCGTCCTCCGCCAACCGGGCCAGCTTCCTGGAAAAAGCCGAATTGGCCCTCTCAAAGTCTATCTCCTTCGCTGCCCTCTCCATGAGCTCCTCAAAGGAGAGGGTGACACTCTCTTCAACTCCATGCTAAAGAATCCCGGTCTCAGCCCTAGGGTAAAGGCGAGCATCAGTGCGTACCCTAAGACCTCCTGGACCAGGGGGATCTCTTCCCGAAACCAGTCAACGTAATGACCCAACGTCTCATCCTGCTTCTGCCTCACTACAAACAGGTACTCCGCCTCTTTCTTCCGCTTCTTCGATGTTGAGAACCTCAACAAGAAACCTTTGCGCAGATCCTCGAAGCTGTAGATTGAACTCGTCGGCAACTGGTGGAACCAGTCCCGGGCCTTCTCCTTCAACGTGATGGCGAACAGCCGACACTTGAAGGCATTTGTCATCTGCCTTATCGAGACCACGTCTTCGAACCACTGCACATGCTATACAGAGTCATCTTTCCCCGAGTAGTACGACATGTCGGGCTCCCGAAACCCCACCGGTATCGAAGCCGAGATGATGAGCTCACTGAAGGGGCTCTCGCCACCTGCCTGCCGAGAGGGAAGTTCTCGCGGCCTCGGCTGGCTGGCCCGATCCGCGAGACCGTGCCCATGGAAGATCTCTTCCACCGCGGCCTCCCTCTCGCCGACCTCTACCTGAACCTCCTTCCCGGGGCGCTGGCCTGGGAAGAGCTCCCGCGTTGCAACGTCCCTCATGCCGACCTCCGTCGGGACCTCCTTCCTGGGATGCTACCCAGGGGCGTTCTTGCCCAAGAGCAAGACCACCTCCATTGGAACCTGAGGGGTCGCCCACTCGCTCCTCGTCGAGAAGGTCAGGTTGATGGTCTGGAGGACCTCTCGCCTAAAGTCTTCTAACATCTTACTTGTTGCCTCCTCTCCCCGGGTGGGGGAATCTCCTGATCTAGACCCTTCACCTTCACCTCCAGCCATGGGACCAAACTCAAGGCTTTCTTATATCGGCTGCTTTCCACGCTTACCGCACCAGAACTATTGAAGCCAAAAATGACCTTGACGAGAGTTCCAAAATAGGGGTGCAGCCAACACCTACTTCTCTCAAGCCTCGACCCTCGTCTGGTTACGAAGGACCTAGGACTGACCCAAAGCCTCAGTCGGGAGGTCCCACCTCTTACCCGGAAGATCTCTGAGAGCTTCCCTTCCAAAGCCAAAAGCTGAGTTGGGAGCTCCTCAGAAAGCACTAGAGAATAATGAAAGCTTGCTCTCTAAGGAGCCCTTATGGGTCTATTTATAGCTTTTGCTGACCTGAAATTACTGAAAATACCCCTAGCTGGCCTGCCAATAGCCGAATCCTGCTGTCCTGAAATACTAAATGCAGGCCCTGGGGGCACATGGGTAATTTTACCCGAGGGCAATTAGGTAATTTTACCCTGGGCTCTTGTGCGAATAGACCAAAAACAGTCCGGAAACTGGAGTAATGGAAATTTTATTATCCAAAAAACTAACTATTACAATGGTATAACCTCCCTCATATAGAATGGAGGAGATGAGATAGAGAAGAGATACCCAATGTGGGACTAAATACAGAAATACAACATATACAAAGTTAACCGCCTAACCGCCTAACCGCGCGGTTAGTAAGAACACTAACCGCTCGGTTACCACCAGGAGACGATCCGCCGACCATCGATATCCCAGAGAGTAACCGGCTAACCGCCCGGTTACCAAACCGCCATGCCAACCCGTTGTCGCTGCTCAGATATCAGACCGCCAGAGACAACCCGCCAACCTGCGCGGTTACCAAACCGCCCGGTCTTTAACCGCCTGTCCGCCCAGGCCTATACAGCAACACTCCCCCTCAAGCTGGATCATATATGTCGATTATGCCCAGCTTGCTGCAAATGTGGAAAAAGGAAGCGGATACAGGCTTTGTGAAGATATCTGCTAACTCTTTCTCTGACGTAACAAACGGAGTGCAAATCTGGTTCTTCAACACTTCTTCCCGAATGAAGTGACAGTCAACCTCTATGTGTTTTGTCCGCTCATGAAAGACCGGGTTCTTGGAAATGTAGATGGCCACCTTGTTGTCGCAAAACATGGGAAGCGGATAGTTGTATACCTCTCCTAAATCCAGCATGAGAGCCCGCAACCATTTCAACTCGCACGTGGTTGACGCCATACTTCGATATTCTGCTTCCGCACTAGATCTGGAGACAACGGATTGCTTCTTGCTCTTCCAGCTAACTAGATTTCCTCCAACAAACGTGCAAAAGCCAGATGTCGACTTGCGATCCCCTTTGTCGTCCGCATAGCTAGCATCGGAGTACGCTTCAACTCTCAAATGGCCATTCTTCTGAAAGAGGAGACCTTTCCCAGGAGATGACTTTACATACTCCAGAATTCTTAGAGTGGATTGAAGATGACATTCCCTAGGAGACTGCATAAACTAGCTGACCTTTCCTACTGCATAAGAGATGTCTGGTCTGGTCACCGTGAGGTAAATGAGTTTGCCAACAAGACGCCGATACCTCGTGGTGTCCGATAGAGGAGGTGATTCGTCAGTCCATGTTTTGTCTTCTCCAGGAGCCATGGGACACCGAGCAGGTTTGTCGCCCGTCAATCCCACCTCTTTCAATAAGTCAAGAGCATACTTGCGTTGGGAGAGAACCAAGGAGCACGGTTTCCGAGAGATTTCAATTCCCAAGAAGTATTTTGGAGGACCCATATCCTTCGTGACAAGGTGTTGGCGGAGATGGACCTTCATCAAGGCTACACCAGCTTGGTCGTCGCCAGTAAGAAGTATGTCATCCACATAAACAGCTAGCACAACCAGACCTGAGGATGTCTTGCGAATGAACAAGGAGTGATCCGCCGAACTCCTTGTGAAACCGATTGCCCCAACTATGCCACTGAACTTGTCGAACCATGCCCGAGGACTCTGCTTTAGACCATAGATGGCCTTTTTCAACCGGCATACTCGAGTCTCCCCCTGAGCAACATACCCAGGAGGTTGCTCCATGTAGACATCCTCATGAAGATCACCATAGAGGAAGGCATTCTTGACATCCAACTGGGAAATAGGCCAATCCTTGTTGACTGCCACCGATAGAAGAACTCGAATAGTGCTGAGACGAGCAACCGGAGAGAATGTGTCGAAGTAATCAACACCGTAAGTCTGGGTAAATCCCTTGGCCACAAGACGGGCCTTGTACCGGTCCACGCTGCCATCCGGACGGAACTTGATGACAAAGACCCAGCGACATCCAACCACATCCGTGCCAAAAGGAGGAGGCACAAGAGTCCAAGTGCCCCGCTCAGAGAGAGTAGCAATTTCTTCATCCATGGCCGCCTTCCAGTGAGGAACATCAAGGGCTTCCTGGTAGTTGCGAGGAGTGGAAGTCGCCGAGATGGCTAGGGCGAAGTCCCTGCGAGAAGGTGTTAGCCGATCATAAGAAACAACAGCGGCCAGCGAGTGCTGGGTGCACGACCGAACCCCTTTGCGAAGAGCAATGGGCAGTTCCAGGTCATCTAGTTCCTCAGTCGCCGGTGCATCCGTGGCAGAGAAGGCTGGCCCGGGAGAGGAGAGAGACGGCCGAGGAGAGGAGGAAGATGGCAGGGGATCAACAGACAGAGTGTGCGGTGGAGTTGGTGATGGAGGAATCTCAAGAGGAGTGGATGAGACTGAGGGAATGGTTGGAGAGGGCAAGTCAGCCGGAGAAAGAGTAAGGTCAGAGGAGAAGTATGAGGCATTTTCAAAGAACGTTACATCCGCCGAAACGAACTGTTTGCGATGAACAGGGTCAAAACAACAGTAACCTTTTTGAGTAGTAGAATAACCCAAAAAGATACACTTGGTGGAACGTGGGGATAACTTGTCGCGAGTTGCGGAAGGGTTGTGAACAAAGGCGGTGCAGCCAAAAATGCGTAGAGGTAAGGGAAAAGCATTCTTGGTCAGATAGAGAATGGAAAAAGGTGTTTTGCCTTTAAGAACTATCGAGGGAAGACGATTGATGAGGAAACAGGAGATGAGAACTGCATAGCCCCAATAGCTACGAGGAACCTGCATCTGTGCCATGAGAGTGCGAGCGACATCGAGGAGGTGACGGTTTTTACGTTCCGCCACCCCATTTTGCTGGGAGGTATATACGCAGCTAGTTTGATGAATGATGCCGTATTGCATACAGAAAGAAGAAAATTCATTACTCAGGTATTCTTTAGCATTATCTGAACGAAAAACTTTCACAGAAGCACCAAACTGAGTTTTAATCATAAAATAGAAGGATTGTCATACAGAAAATAGTTCAGAGCATTCTTTTAAAAGATACACCCATGTACATCGAGAGAAATCATCAATAAAGGTTACAAAATAGGAACTACCCCGCCCTATGGTAAGGGTGGGGGCAGGACCCCATACATCAGAGTGAACAAGGTCGAACGGCTTAGAAGAGCCACGACCTTGCTTAGGAGGAAAGGGGGAGCGGTGATGCTTGCCAAGCTGACAGGCATCACAGTTGATAGGAGAAGCATGCTGAGGTAGGTGGGGTAACAGTTGGTGGATGAGATGTGATGGAGGATGCCCAAGACGAAGGTGCCACTGAAGAAGATCTGTAGAAGCGGATGAGAATGCTGAAAGAGCGGATACATCATCAAGGAAGTAAAGGCCGCCTCTCTCAGTCCCAGTAGCAATCGTCCGCTTGGAGTCCGGGTCCTGAAAAGAACAAGAAACATGAGTAAACGTTACGGAGCACTGAAGTTGCTTGCAAAGGGAAGTAACCGACAATAAATTGCACGGGAACTTGGGCACATAGAGAGTATCCGCGAGGCGAAGGGACGGAGTGACTTGAACCATGCCCGTCCCGTGAACCAGAGAGGGAGATCCATCCGCAACGAGAACCGGGGGCAATCGATCATGTGTTTCTAGGAGAGAAAAACACTGAGGATTGCCCGTCATATGATTAGTGGTGCCAGAGTCGATTAGCCATTTACCTTGAGTCACCACATGGGCGCTACCTGAAGTCGTGGCCACCGAGGCAGATGAGTTGGATGAGTGGGGGGCATCACCAGAGGGACGAAGGTGCGGATGCTTTGTCCAGCATCGGTCAATCAAGTGGCCTGTGCGGCCACAGTGAGAACAGAGATAGCGAGAAGGGCCGCGCCCGCCAGACTGGTGACCACGTCCACCCGAGCCACCACGATGTGCTTGGTGGGCATAGGCATCCGGAGCAGGAGGAGCGACAAGCAAAGGACGATTGAGCAGAGAGGTAACAGCGGCAATGCGAGCAGCTGTAGCATCCAGGGTGGGAGATTCATCTTCTCCAAGAATTTGTTGTCGGATCATATCATAGGAATCCGGGAGCCTCAGAAGGTAACAAACAACCAGGAGTTCCTGGAAGTGCTTCAGTTGGGTGGCCACGTCAGTAGAGAGGGGACGATTTTGAAGAATCTCCGCTCCAAGGGCTTGGACCTGTTGGTAAGCCGCAGCAGGAGACATGGATTGGCGAGCAAAGAGATCCGCATACAGAGTATAGATGCGAGATGTTTGACCCCCTTTGGAGTAGAGGGCGGCTAAGTGAAGCCAAGCTTGCTTGACCATCTCATCGTGACGGATGACCGGAAGACATTCATCAGACAAGCTGTTTGCCAGCCACGTACGAACAAGAGCGTCATTCGCATCCCAGTCATTAAACTGGTCAGAGTCCGCAGGAGGAGGGTCATCGGTAAGATGATGACGCTTGCGCTGAGAGCGGAGAAGAAAGGTAAACGAGACACTCCAATCGGGATAATTGGGGCCGAGAAGCTTAGAAACTGTTCCAAGGTTCCCGGATGCAGTAGGAGGAGGAGGAGGGTGGGTAACGACAGTAGTCAAGGTGGAGACATCAGAAACAGTCATTCTGGAAGGAGGAGACCGCGCGGTTAAGAAAGGAAACCGGGCGAGTAGCAGAAGTAGGAGACCGCAGCGGTCACAAGGGAAACACCAGCGGCTAGAGAAGCCACGACCAAGCTGCGGAGAGCAAAGGAGAAATCCACGCGGATAAGGATGAGTAAACCGGGCGAACAGAAGGAGAAGAGCGCAGAGAAGCAGAGGGGAGGTCGCACGGATAAGGATGAGTAAACCGGGTGAACTGAAAGATAAGAACGCGGCGAGAAGACAACGGAACAGGGGGACAAGATCGCTAGCTCTGATACCATGTGCGAATAGACCAAAAACAGTCCGGAAACTGGAGTAATGGAAATTTTATTATCCAAAAAACTAACTATTACAATGGTATAACCTCCCTTATATAGAATGGAGGAGATGAGATAGAGAAGAGATACCCAATGTGGGACTAAATACAGAAATACAGCATATACAAAGTTAACCGCCTAACCGCCTAACCGTGCGGTTAGTAAGAACACTAACCGCTCGGTTACCACCAGGAGACGAGCCGCCGACCATCGATATCCCAGAGAGTAACCGGCTAACCGCCCGGTTACCAAACCGCCATGCCAACCCGCTGTCGCTGCTCAGATATCAGACCGACAGAGACAACCCGCCAACCTGCGCGGTTACCAAACCGCCCGGTCTTTAACCGCCTGTCCGCCCAGGCCTATACAACAACAGCTTTGGGCCCCACTCGGCGAGAATCCTATGCTGAGAACCCTCTCTCCTTCGCTTGGCGGGAGCTAAAAAAGGAGTGTCGAATGCCTCGGACCGAGCCAGCTCTCGCCTTCCGCGAGGCGCAAGCCTTCTATCCGCCTCTTGGGCGGAAGCGGGTCTCAGCTGGCTGATGGTGAACGTTCTCGCCTGCTTCTAGGAGGGATCTCCTCCTAGGAGGGAGCTCTTCTGATCTGAAGCCCAAAGCTAGCTCGAAGCTAGTCCAATCCTGGTCATTGATGCCTCTTGGTCCGACTCAGCGAATATGGGGTTGTACAAGATACTATATATATATATATATATATATATATATATATATATATATATATATATATATATATATATATATGCTAATCAATATCAAAGTATCCAACATATATAGTAAGTATATCAATCTATGCTAGCAATTCTACTATCAACAACAGTGTAAATATGTTCTACAATAGGAAGATAACTCAACTTATAAGAATGCTCATATAGACTTATAAGTTAAGGATCGGTTTAACAGGAAAGTAACTCATCATATAAGAGTGCTCATACAAACTTATATGACAAGGATCTATGCGGTGCAATGCAATGATATGAATGCAATATGATGACTCACCCATGCTCATACACATGCACACAACTATGTTGAAATAGACTTGTAGTTCCCACTTTTCGAGCAGGTAGACCTCTCAGGCGTCATCCGTCATGGACAGACGGTGACAGTGAAATGGGCTTTCCACTATTAGGCGGACATCCACACTACCAAGCCTAGACCTCCGTACGCCTCAGCGCTAAGAACACAATAGAGGAACTCCATACGTACTATGACTCAGAAGGAGTCTCAGGTAAATGTGCACCGAGAACCAAGCCCAACTGGCCTACGTCGTGGCACGGAAAGAGCCTATGGGAGCGTATCACCAAAGAACCAAGCCCAACCGTCCACTTGGCACGGAAGGATCACTGAGGACCAGGCCCAACCGCCCAAAGTCTATCTGTCAACTCCCGTTAGTGTGACGACTGGCGAGCCCGTAGACCTGCCACACTATCCTTAACCCAAGATTATGACATCGCGTGTCAACTCACACCGCATGCAATTTCACATGGCTTTGCCATCAACCATCCAGTGCTCAACATCATCCAAGGGCTCCACACAGAGTCCCTTATAATCACATCAATCTAATACAGTCAAATACTCACGCACTTACACCCTTTCACATTTTCGTGCTCCCAAGCACTCAAGGGTTCAACATCAACACAGGTGGCAGACCACCTCATAAAACGTACCAATCCCACACTGCTACCCGTAGGGAGACACAACTCTAAGCAGTGGACTATACTAACTATACCATCAAACACTTGAGATTTCCATTCCACGTATTCTATGGCCATGAGATTTACCTCATCTGATTCCTTCCATATATTCAAGCCTTCACAAACAACTATGCTTCCATATGATAATAACAACAATATAATGGTACTTCACATAATCATTAAGCATGATAACATAGCTCTAGGTTACACATTCAATTATCGGGCGTCACAACCTCTTCCAAAACCTGTTTCATTATCCTGATTATAATCAAGCACATCCTTACCGAATTTCACAAGAATATCATTTGTACACCCAAATTGTATCAAGTCTTTTGTTCAGCAAATTTTCCTAAACCATTTATTTATTAAACTCCTTCAAACCGTTTGTATAAACATGTTTCACCAAACCATTTGTTTACTTAAAGATCTAACAACTGAATCTCATCAACCATTTGTTTATCACTATAACAAATAAACTAAGTTCACCAAAACCTCAACATCTTCCTGTTGCAACCTTCTACCGAGTCCAGATCCGATTATACAATAACCTGGAAACAATATGCACTTAAGTGATACTGTGCAACAACTTCGATTGGACTTTCCTGAGGCTACAAGGCTCATATGAAAATGTGTAACCATTCGTTGGAAAAGTCTTTCCAAGGTCTACGACTTCCGTGTTTAGTCAAAAACAAAGATCTGGCTGTATCACACTCGAAAACGGTCTCGAAGTTTGTTGCGCACAGAAAACAGATTTATGCGCGCATCTTAAAGCAAGATAAACGACATCGGTTCATCTTCTTTCTCTTGCTATTTGTTCAAGACTATATTCAGACTTTCCTCCTCCCTTATTCACCCTCAATGGACCATTTCTCTTCACGAAACCAAGTCCATCAACTTCACATCGAAGAGATGAGAGGTGGAAGACTATCAATCTCTAGGACAAGGTCCTAACATGATCTCTTCCTAGGAGATCTAGCACCAAGTCAAAATCGTCGAGATCACCCGACGCTTCTTCAAATGGCGTCGAGTTTATTCCACACACTCGACGCTTCGCTGAATGGTGTAGAGTTTACTTAACGCACTCGACGCTTCGTTGAATGGCGTCGAGACCACTCAACGCCTAGAGAATCCAGAATCATTACAAGTTAAAATTGTCGAGTATACCTATACACACTCGACGAATCCTCGAATGGCGTTGAGACCACTCAACGCACTCGACGCTTCCAGAATCCAGAATTATTCCAAGTCCATTTTCTCCTTGTGCGTTGAGTATCACTCAACGCCTCGTCGAATGGCGTTGAAACCACTCAGCGCACTCGACGCTTCAAGAATGCAGAAATATTCTATGTCCATTTCTCCTTGTGTGTTGAGTATCACTCAATGTCTCGTCGAATGACGTTTAAACCACTCAACGCACTCGATGCTTCCAGAATGCAGAAATATTCTAAGACCATTTCTCCTTGTGCTTTGAGTATCACTCAACGCCTCGTCGAATGGCGTTTAAACCACTCAACGAACTCGACGCTTCCAGAATGCAGAAATATTCTAAGACCATTTCTTTTGGTGCGATGAGTATCACTCAACGCTTCGTCGAGTGGCATTGAGACCACTCAACGCACTCGACGCATACTGCAACCAAGATAATTTTAAGTAAAATTTGCCCTATTAGTCGAGTATCACTCGACGCCTGTTACCAGTGCACCTCGAGCATGAGTCAACTTTCCTAACTCAAAACACGTGTGAGAGGTCTAGCACGAATCGAGATGTTACAGCTCGAGGGGTCTGAAATCACCCCAAGAAGAGAGCGGAACCAAGAAGGCGCTAAGACCACGTAACAGTCGCGCGCGCGCGCGCCCGCCCCGGCGCGCCCTGCGCCCGCCCGCCTTGAGCGCAAGCCCGCTTTGCACGCTTGCGCTCCCGCCTGCCTTGCGTGCTTGCGCACGCGCGGGCCCGCTCCTTGCGCGCGCGCTCGCCCGCGACCTGCGCGCGGGCCCGCCAGCGGCCTGCGCGCGCTCCCGCCCGTGCCTTCCGCGCGCGCGCGCCCGCTTTCGACCGACTTCCGCGCGTGCGCTCTCGAGCGGCTTCCGCGCGCGCGCGCTCTCGAGCGGCTTCCGCGCGCGCGCGCTCTCGAGCGGCTTCCGCGCGCGCGCGCTCTCGAGCGGCTTCCGCGCGCGCGTTCTCGCGAGGCAACCGCTGCCACCTCCGACAGTCGCCGCCGTTAGGTAACCTACCCAGGCCGCCCATACCGCCCAGAGGCATGTTCGTCATTTTGCGAAAACTGGTGATCCATGTGACCGAAACAGATCAACGTCATTTGCCATCTCAAGACTCTGTATGACGCAATTATCAGTATGTCCCTCCAAAAAACTATAAAAACGCCCTCATACCTTCATTGTGAGAATTTAATGTAGGATTAAGGCGTTATTTTTGGAATTAAAATTTTGACTTAATTTAATTTCAATGAAATAATAACGCTAATTTCAGAATCGTCAAAAACAATATTAATTAATCTCTACTAGGTATAATTAAAATTTTAGAAATTAATAATCACTAGTTAAATTATGAACACAAAATAAAGTAACACGAATAATAGTATGTGTAATATATAGTGCAGAAAAAATTATCGCATACCATTTTTAAATTTAGTCTCGTGTCGCATGATTGTCGCCATCCCTAAAAGCAATCCGGTGTTGTCTGAATGAAATTTGTGGCAACAGTAAAATTCGATAACATGCAAGCAAATTCCTACGGCTCCGTTCATTTCGATAGAATTGGGGCTTTGGAATTGACATTCAATTGTCAATTCCAATTGTGACTGTTCGACGGCAATAATATTACATTGGAATTGAAATTCATTTCAATTCTCATGAGAATTGATTATAGAAGAAACACAGCTCCCTCAATTCTTACCTCACGAGGTCTTCATTCGTGATTCATACTCCTACCAGCGCGTCCCCGACTATCTCAAAAATATATCAACGCAAATTTTGTTGTTCGCCCAGGACCGTATTTTTTTTGCCAAAGAGCAAAATTTTTGACGGGGCGCACATTTTTCTGCCCGGGATCGCATTTTTCTCCCGGGCGCGCATTTTTCGCCCGAGTCCACATTTTTCGACCGAGCGCGCATTTTTTCGCCCGAGCGACCATTTTAAGCCCTGAAACCCTTTTTTGCCCGGCCTCGCATTTTTCGCTCGAGCGAAAATGCGCGCCCAGGAGCGCATTTTTCGCCCGAGCACGATTTTTTCGCTCGGGAGCGAATTTTTCGCCCGCGGGCGAATTTTTCGCCATGGCGGGGATTTTTTGGCCCGGACGTGGATTTTTCTCCCAGACGCGGAATTTTCGCCCGAACGCGAATTTTTCGTCCGGATGCCATTTTATTCGCTCGGGCGCCCATTTTTCGCCCGAGCACCCATTTTTCACCACAGTGCTAATTTTTCGCCCAGGAACGAATTTTTCGCCCGGGCGCGAATTTTTTGCCCGGACACGCATTTTTCTTCAGGATGCGATTTTATTCGCCCAAGCGCCAATTTTTGGCCCGGGCGCGCATTTTTCGCTTGGGCCCGCATTTTTCAATCGGACGCGTATTTTTCGCCCGAGCACGAATTTTTCGACCGGACGCGCATTTTTCTGCCGGACACGCATTTTTCCTCCCGAGCGCCCATTTTTCGCCCGGGCGCCCATTTTTTTGCCCGGGCGCGCATTTTTCATCCAGTGCGCGCATTTTTTTCCCAGGCGTGCAGTTTTTGTCCGGGCACACATTTTTGCTTTGGCGCCCATTTTCACCCAGGCCAAAAATTTTCACCCGGGCGCGAATATTTTACCCGGGCTGATTTTTTCACCCGGGAGCGAATTTTTGCCGGTGCGAATTTTTCGACCGGGCACGAATTTTTCGACCGGGCACAAATTTTTCGCCTGGGCACGAATTTTTCGCCTGGGCGCGAATTTTTCACCCGGGTGCACATTTTTCGGCCGACGAAAAAAGCGCGTCCGGACAAAAAAATGCACGGTCAGACGAAAACTACGTGCCCTGCGAAAAATGCACTCCAGGGCACAAAATACGCATCTGGGCGAAAAAATATGCGCTCAGGCGAAAAAAAAGCGCGCCCGGGTGAAAAATACGCGCTTGGACGGAAAAATTCTAATATTAAGCGGAACAGTGGAATTAATAATTCTAATTCCCGTGACAGAATTCCCGCATTTAGCCGAACGACAGAATTGAAATTGCCTACAATTCCAATTCCTGCGGGAATTGGAATTGAAGTCAATTCCAATTCCTGCATTTCAAATTAAAGTATCTCTATATAAACTGCATCTCTATATAAATTAGAGTATCTCTATATAAATTAGAGTATCTCTATTAGAGTATCTCTATATAAATTAGAGTATCTCTATTAGAGTATCTCTATTCTAATTCCTGCATTTCAAACGGAGCCTACAAGTTTTGATATCTCTATATAAACTCAAATTAGAGTACCAAACATTAGTGCATGTAATATAAAGAAAAAAAGTAATGGAAAAATGCAATGCGTCTATGTAGGCATACAATTAATTAACGTAACATATATTATCAATTTCGATGTATGAGAATCCAACACCAAAAATCTAAAATAAATTAAACCTTAATTTATTTTTGAGATCTAATCTAAGATATATATAAATATTCTCCGAAAGACTTCAAGTTCTAGGCCAAAATTGATAGATCTAAGAGCTAAATAGTATGTTTAACCATACAAGATTAGATCCGACGAGACCTATATAAATAAAAAAATAGTTCTGCAACTTTCTGAATAGATCTAGGCTTCGTTTGGGGGGACTTATTTTCACCGGTCAAACGATTATGACCACATGTATCCGACCTTAAAACTAGCGCTTGAATTATAAAGGATATTACCTGGAGGAGATTAAATAAATCAAGTGCTCTAAAAGATGGACAACTTTTCCAACACAAAAGAAAACTGCATGCTATTTCACCAAAGTAGTAATCTGCAGGCCCTCTCCAAGGTGGTCTGAAACTTGTTCAAGAGAGAGGTTGCAATTTTTCCAATACCAAAGGGAAAAACTTGAATGTCTAGTGGTTTCAACAATGGGAAGAAGAATGGAATGGTTTTTACCTTGTTCACCCTATAAAATTATGCAGTTTTTGGAATGAGATATACTGGCTTTAATAGGATGAGACCAAAATATGAGTTACTCAAAGTAACATTTAATTCCATTAAACCCCCTATATTAAAATTAATTAATATATGAAACCCATAAATAAATAATTGGATTTCATACCATTCCAAAATATGGTGTCAAGGCAAGATCAAGTTCGCGTCATGAAGTAACGAGACGATCTATCCCACCTATCATGAGTTTCGAATGTTCACGCGACTAAGTACTCACATTTGTGGGAGTCCGAACAGCCTTAAATAATTGCGTACGATATATCAGGACGTCTCGATATAAATATGTCCATATTAATTATTAGAATAAAAAATATTCTTACATTCATGCGAAGACAAACAACTCCAAAAACTAGAGAGAGCTCTGAGGTTTTCCGGCGAGAGCGTGAGACTTAGATTGTTGAAAATGGTGAAGTGAAAGTGGGTGATTGGACGACTTGGGCGACCTGTCCGCACGGACTACGCGGACAGGAGTGGCGGACAGCCAGGTCGGCAAAGCTGTTGCAGACAGTTTGTTCTTTGGCAGCCTGGGCGGTCTGTTCGTGCGGATTATGCGAACAGAAGCGGCGGCCTGCCAGACTGGCTTTTGCTCAGCAGGCAGTTGGATCCCAGAAGGTAACCGGGCGGATAGCGACTCTATCCGCGGAGTCCGGCAAGTAGCGGACAGGACTGAAGCTCGACAGACCGGCTTGGCAGAAGCCTTGGTCTAGCTCTGGAGGGGCGGCTAGAGCTTAGCTTTGGAATAAGGGGTAGTCCGCGCATCTTGGTTTGCGGTTTGGCGACCTGGCAGACTTGGCGGTTTGTGCGGACTCCATAATGCAGCAGTAGATCCGACGGCTACTTGTTCAGACCGCGCAGTTTGTCTTGTCTTGTAATTGTAATTATTTCTGCTCTCCCTGTGGTGGTTTTGGCGAATCATGTCTCGTCATGTATGTCTCGCCTTGTAAAGAAGATTGTTGTTATCAATAAAGATTCTTGTTGTTGCATGTGTTTCTGGTTGTAACTAACTTTAGTTGAGATAACTCCTGCTCATTTCAAGATCCGGAAAATTCAACATGGTATCAGAGGAAGGTTAGAGTGGATAAGCAGTGATCAACTGAAGTGGTTGTTGCTCTTGTGAAGAGGGAACCAGTGGTAGAACCATGGCAGCGGGAGATGCAAGTGATCTTTGGATTGATCTCCTAACAGAGACTAACTTTGAGAAGTGGAAGTCTTGTATGGAGAGCTATCTTCTTGGCGAGGACCTTTGAGAGATAGTGCGCAGAGCAAGAAGATAAGAGGTTACTGCTGACAATGTTGAAGCGATGAGAGCTTGGAAGGAGACAAATGCGAGAGCGGAGTCTATTCTCAAGCAGGCAATCTCATTAAAGCTCTTAGACCACATCAGTGAATGTCGGTCAGCTGCGGAGATTTGGACTTCCCTTGATGGGTTGTTCTACAAGGAGATGAAGGAGGCTGCGGAGGATAGTCTTTCTACTTCATATAAGCAAGATAGGAGTGATTCTCCTAGGCATGATGGGAAGAGGAAGGAAGGACCAAAGTGCTATAGATGCAAGCAGCATGGTCATCTTAGGAAGGAGTGTAAGGTTGTCTTGCACTCAGTGAACGTAGCTCATGCTGGGAGTAAGCAGAAGAACTTGGTTGGATCATCAACAAGTTCTGGTGATGATCGGATGAAGGTCAGTGATAGTGCAGCTATCTAGCATGAAAGACTGAGGCACGTGGGAATGGACAAGCTGAAAGCAATGACGGTGAGAAGCCTTGTAAAAGGCTTGCCTAGGATGTCATCCTTTGGCGATGGTCAGGCTTGCACGGGATGTCAACACGGTGAATTTTACCGCTTTACGTTTGATAAGGTGCAGTCCAAGTGTAAGACACCATTGGAGGTTATCCATGGTGATCTGGTGGGACCGACCGTCACCGCCAGTCTTGGAGGCAGCAGGTATATGCTGATATTGGTTGATGACTATACGAGGTATACTTGGGTATACTTCATGAAGGAGAAGTCGAACATGTTTCGCTTGTTTGTGGAGTTCAAGAAGCTTATGTAGGGTCAGCTTGGCCTATAAATAAAGAAGTTGAGAGCGGGTATCGGTGGTTAGTTCGGATCAACCGATTTCTTGAACTTTTGCAGGAAGAATGGGATCCGAAGGGAGCTTTCTCGTGGATATACTTCACAACAATGTGCTGTTGCAGCTCGGATGATCCGTTGGTTGACAGAGACCTGCAAGTGTTGGCTATAGTGCAAAAGCATTCCTAAGGCTTTTTGGGCAGAAGGGATGGCCTGTGCGGCACATGTCATCAATCAGATGCATCTTAGTCCGATCAATGTGAAGACTCCATATGAGCTGATGTTCGGGGTGAAGCCCAGTGTGAAGCACCTTCTGGTGTTTGGATCTACCTGCTACATACACACACTGGATGCTCTCAAGACGAAGCTAGTCTTTGTTGGGTATGATGAGCAAAAAAGAAGATGGAGGTGTATGGATCCTGCGACGAAGAGGTTCATCGTGTTGAGAGACGTTGTCTTCAATGAGCTGACGTCGTATTGGGGTAGCTCATGTGTGGAGCTGGAGGAGACCAGGTCAGATGGTGGGCTGAAGGAGGCTGTGCTAAGGGTCAGTTGGAGTTACCCGTGTCACCAGGAGCTCCAGTTTGTTCTAGATCCGAGGCAAAGGCGTCTGGGTTAGGAAGTAGGGGGAGCGATGCTCCAGGTGCTTGTGGATTGAAGACGAAGGCTTCTGGTTCAAGAAGCAGGAGGAGCGATGTTCTAGATAGTTCTTGTTCAAGAGCGAAGGCTTCTGGTTTAGGTAGCAGGGGGAGCGTTGCTCCAGGTGCTCCTGGTTCCAATGCGATGGCGTCTTGTTCAGGAAGCAAGGGGAGCATTATTCCGGGATTGCCCTGGAATAGAGCTGGTTCAGGAGAAGCAGCGGAGGTGGTTAGCCGTGATCAGGCTCTTCAGAGGTCGAAGAGGATCAACAACCCACCAGCTCGATATAGCGAAGGAAATACGGTGAGATTGGTCTCATGTTTCCTTGCAGGCCCTCAAGTCGAGCGAGTATCTTCTAGCTGTGATGACACCACTAGAGTCAAGGAGATGAATGACGCCATGGCTGAGGAGGTGACTACTCTCAGTGGTGACAAGGCTTGGGGCCTTGTGCCTAAGATCGTTAGTATACACCTATGACGCACGAGTGTAGGTCGAAGCTGAAGAAGAAGGCAGAGGGAAGCATAAATCCTTTGGGAGATGCTGGAGGGCTCACTCATGGTCCAGGATATGCAGGGCGGGGACTATGTCTTGGAAATCTCCTCGAGGCGCTATCAGAGGGACCAGGTACAAAGTTATGGGAGCTGCTGGGGTTGTTCACCATTTCTCACTTCAAGGGGGAGTGTTGAAAATGGTGAAGTGAAAGTGGGTGATTGGTTGACTTGGGCGACCTATCCACACGGACTACGCAGACAGGAGTGGCGGACAGCCAGGTCGGCAAAGTTCTTGTAGACAGTTTGTTCTTTGGCGGCTTGGGCGGTCTGTTTGCGCGGATTATGCGAACAGAAGTGGCGGCCTGCCAGGCCGGCTTTTGCTCAGCAGGAAGTTGGATCCCAGAAGGTAACCAGGAAGATAACGACTCTATCCGCGGAGTCCAGCAAGCCGCGGACTGGACTGGAGCTCGACATATCGGCTTGGTAGAAGCCTTGGTCTAGCTCTGGAGGAGCGGCTAGCAAAAGCCGCGGAGGTCGCCAGTCAGAGCAGATAGTTGTTGGAGTTCGCCCGGGAAGGAGGACTGGATCCAATGTCTTCCAGTAAGTGCGGGCTGGCCCTTGTGGGCAGTGGTGTGGACTTTGTTGGTTCTGAACCAAGTACAGGTTTGTCTCAGTCCGGAGAGATCGCGTAGTTAAGCGCAGACTGCTACTCAGTCCGCCGAGCTCGGCAGCATTGCAATGTGCATTAGTTGCGAGCTTGGAGAATGCGGACTGGAGTTGCGTCGCAAGGCGTGCGAACTAGAGCTGTGTCCGCCGAGTCCGGCAGATTGTCTTGGTGGATTGACTGCGGGCTCGGGGTATGCAGACTGGTGTTGTGTCCGCGGATTAGCGGAAAGTGTTGCTATCGAGTTCGGCTGTGGAGGCGTCCTGGCCTAGCCTTGGGGCGACAAGGCAGACTGGCTTGATGTCCGGCCTTGGTGGAGCTTAGGCGGTCTGGCTATCTCGCAAAAGTCGCAGCGGACTGGGAGTGTATCCGCGGCTTGCGGTGTTCCTGCTGCGGGATGAGGCGATGATTCTATCGACTAGGGCGGTGACCACACTCCTCATCGTGCCTATAAATAGGACCCCTGCCATCAGGAATATAGAGCGAATGAACAGTAAGTGATCCCGCGAACAGTTGCTGCGGACTGGATTTTGGTATCCGCCCGGGTTAATGGAGTTAACCAGTTTGTGCTGTGCAGGTTGTGCGGATAGCGCTAGAAAGCCAGGACTTGGCTCTGATTGCGGTCAGGGACAGTGCGGACTCTGCGGTTAAGCAACAGGTGGTAAACAGCAGGTCGCGGACAACGATCAGGCGGTTTCTCTTTAGCAACTTGTTTCGGGGTTCAATAAGTCGTCTGCTTCAGGCGGCCTGTTCAGTTCGGCATCAGCAACCCGTGCGGTCTGCCATCTAGGTGACCTCGCGGTTAGGCGGCTTGCAGATCGGCGGCTAGAGCTTAGCTTTGGAAAAAGGGGTAGTCCACGCAGCTTGGTTTGCGGTCTGGCAACCTGGAAGACTTGGCGGTTTGTGCGGACTCCATAGTGTAGCAGTGTAACACCTCTACCCGTCAAGAAGAATATAATAGAGGGTCCGGCCGGGGCCCCACACCATATTCCACAAACAGGCAGAGACGCTACGAAATAATATCATAATCAACGCATCCTAACACAGAGCATTCTAGCGGAAGTTTCACGGTTGAATCTTTGAACTCAAGATAAAGAACACTGTCCACTAAAACATAGGAATGTACATAAACATCAAAAGAGTCTGGCCTTAAGGCCTTACAACAATTTCTCTTAACAAGAGTGTGGATTACAGACATCGGCACGCAGGCTGGCCACACATGAACAAAAGAAACAAAACAATGCCTTCGAGGGCAGCAACGCAGCTTTGGGCTTTAGCCCGCTAAGTCCCGCTCGGACCAGCACCTCCAGTACCTGTAAGAACCAATCCACCAAGCGGTGGCAAACAGGGCAACGGTCAGCATTCAGCTGACCAATTATAACGACCCTGCCCCTGGCACGGGGCAGCGGAATTCCATCCCTGCATAGCAGTCTTCCAATATGATATATATAGCAATTCAAGCAAGACGTGCACGACCGCACAGTCACATATCACAAACGCCGGCACGACGGCCCGACGTCCCGTGCACTCATGGCACTCTCGGGTGCACCGGAAACACCGGATCTCACCATTGAGCATTTAGTCCGGCACGCAGGCCCAGGACTCTTATTATGCCGCTGACGAAAGCCCAATGCCTTAGCGCTCTCATGTCCAGCCTACATAACGCAGGTACAGA
Organism: Platanthera zijinensis; assembly: GCA_039513925.1. Taxonomy (NCBI): domain Eukaryota; kingdom Viridiplantae; phylum Streptophyta; class Magnoliopsida; order Asparagales; family Orchidaceae; genus Platanthera; species Platanthera zijinensis. The sequence continues at coordinate 262,497,259 of CM077078.1, forward strand.
TCAGCCACCCCCTGTTGCTCAAATCGCCTTGCCCAACCAAGTACATCGTACCTGAGGCCACATTTAAAGGCGCAGGTCAGTTTCACCTTGCCTGTTCGGCACGAAGCCTTTTCATACAATTGCAGCCCAACGCTCAACAACACACAAAGTGGCAACTCACGGCCACAAGAGTTGCACCCAACTCTCACATTTTCCTGGACTTCCTCCAGTACTTTATCCATCATGCATACAAGCGATAATCACGGAGTCTTCTCTGATATGCAAACAAGCATCACCAATCCAGACCAATATGTCCAGATGGGCTTCACACAGTATGCTTAGATCCGTACTCCAATTCCGAACTCTAACAAGGGGGACTTCACATATCTACCCCAAGGGACGCCACAACCCACCGCACACTCGCGGGGAAGGGTTTTCCCTATGCAATGCAGGAAATAAGGACTTCACATGTCCAAGCAGGAAATCGTTACCCTAGGAACTCGCTTCAGAGCCATGGAGAGAAATTGAGACGGATGAAAGCCTTCGCAGCAGCGTTGCCTTCGCAAATCCGAACTCGGCTCGCGATTTGGACCACCGTAGCACCACCGGCAGCCGGATTCCACTTCTTCTTCCTCACCTTGCTCTCACCTCTCTCTTAAAGCTAGAAAGAGAAGTTGAAACTCAAAATGAGCTTAGCCTTCTCCTTCCCCGACCTTATCAAGCCAGGAATGAGCCCCAGCCACAGGATCTTCTTTAAGGAAAAATGAACGGCCACGATCTGCCTGAAAACTATACTTTTTGGCCGACACGGCCTGTGACACGCCCGTGTCACAGGCCGTGTACCCTTAAGCGGTACACGTACCGACTGAAAACTACCAGAACACGGGCATCGACACGCCCGTGTCGAACCTGACACGCCCGTGTCAGTCATGTGACACGCCTGTGTCACCCATGTTACACGGTACTCAACGAACGCTAAAACCAGTCAGAGCAGTACACGGGTAGGCATACGCCCTCGGACACGCCCGTGTCAACTCTGATATGACCGTGTTCAAGGCTTGGTTCCGGGGACTTTGACCATCCCGATCGCTTTGTTCCGCAATTGTTTCTCGGCTCGATCCTCGATCCGTATAGGCTTCACCTTTGTCGTTAGCCCATACTCAACCGGCACTCGATCATTATCAATTACTTGAGCTGGATCCTTGTCTGCTTTGCGTAGCACCGAGATGTGAAACACATCATGCAATCCACTCAATTCCGATGAAAGAGCTAGCCGATAGGCAGCTTCCCCAACTCGCTCCACCACTTCAAACGGACCAAGGTATCGCGGGCTAAGCTTTTTCAACCGCCGAATCCGAGATACGCCTATGAAGGGCTTAATCTTTAAATAGACCCAGTCACCCACCGCGAACTCCACGTTCCGGTGCTTAGCATTGTAATACTTGGCTTGCCGATCCTGGGCTATTAGGAGCCTCTCGCGAATAGCGCGTATTGTTGAGGTAGCATCCTCGACTTCCTTTTTGCCTAAAAGTTTGGTCTCGCCAGTTTCTGCCCAAGCTAGCTGTGTACGACACTTACGACCATACAATGCTTCAAATGGGGCCATGCCTATACTCGTTTGATGGCTATTATTATAGGCAAACTCCACCATAACAAGATGCTCTTCCCAATTCTTACCGAAGTCCAGGGCGCACATACGGAGCATATCCTCCATCGTTCTGTTGGTTCGTTCAGTTTGGCCATCCGTTTGCGGGTGAAAGGCCGTACTGAATGCTAACTTTGTGCCCAACATCTGATGAACTAATCTCCAATCCTTCGAGGTAAAGCGCCCATCTCGGTCACTTACGATGCTCCGGGGGACACCGTGCAATCGAACAATCTGCTCCACATAGAGCTTTGCCAACGTGTCCACTGAATCGTCCCGTTTGTTCGGTATAAAGTGAGCCAACTTTGTCAACCGGTCTACAATCACCCAGATTGAGTCATGGCCACGCTGAGATCTCGGCAATCCGTGCACGAAATCCATAGAAATATCCTCAAACTTCCATTGCGGAACCGACAACGACTTCAGGAAACCACTCGGCCGTTGACATTCTGCCTTTACTAAAGCACAAGTGCGACATTTAGCCACATACGCGGCTATGTCCTTCTTTAAACCAGGCCACCAGAACAGTTTCTTCATGTCCTTGTACATTTTTGTGCTCCCAGGGTGAATTGAGTACTTTGTAAAGTGTGCTTCGTATAGCAATCCTTCGTGCAATTTACCCGCACTAGGGACGCACAATCGGCCATCTTTCCATAATAAACCGTCATCCCTGGAGAATTGATCACCAGACCCCTCCTTTGCATAGCGTTGGAGACTTTCATCCAACTCCGTTGCCCGCCGAACCCTGTCAGCAAGGTCATATTGAACCTCCAACCAGTTCACGCATGCAACAGTCGAAGAATCTCTTTCCACACAAGATATCTCCAAAGCTTCCAACTCCTGGATTAACCGCTCATCATGTATCCGCAACCAATTTGCCCGCACCGCAGTCCGACTACTCAAGGCATCAGCGACCACATTTCCCTTTCTGGGAACATAGTGGATGTCGAAGGTATAATCCCCAAGGAATTCCATCCACCTCCTTTGTCGCATATTCAATTCCTTTTGATCGAGCAGATACTTTAAGCTTTTATGATCTGTATAAATATCCACCTTCACGCCATAAAGATAATGCCGCCACAACTTTAGCGCAAAGATCACCGCTGCCAACTCCAAGTCATGGACGGGGTAATTACGCTCATGCACTTTCAATTGACGTGAGCCATAAGCGATCACCTTGCCAAACTGCAGGAGAACGCAGCCTAAGCCGCTTCCTGACGCATCGCTGTATATCTCAAAACCATCTATACCACATGACGACGTCAAAACAGGCGCCGTGGTCAAATGACTTTTTAGCTCCTCAAAAGCTCGTGTGCACTCCAGTGTCCAAACGAACTTCTGATCCTTTCTCGTCAACGTAGTCAGAGGCAAAGCAATCCGGGAGAAGTTCTCTACGAACCGTCTATAGTAGCCCGCCAGTCCAAGGAAACTCCTGACCTCGGCCACCGAAGACAACACTGGCCAATCACGAATGGCACTTATCTTAGCCGGATCCACCGCTATGCCCTCTCCACTTACCACATGGCCTAGAAAAGCCACCGACGAGAGCCAGAACTCACACTTAGAGAACTTGGCATACAGCTTATTCCTTCGCAAGGTATGCAATACTAATCGCAAGTGGTTTGCATGATCTTCTTCCGATTGTGAATATACAAGGATATCATCAATAAACACAATCACAAACAGATCCAGGTATTCGCGGAACGTTCGATGCATGAGATCCATGAAAACCGAAGGCGCATTACATAAGCCGAATGACATCACTGTGAACTCATAATGACCATAGCGTGTGCCAAACGCTGTCTTGGGAATGTCACCTTCCCTAATCCGCAACTGGTAATACCCGGACTTCAAATCCAACTTCGAATAGACGGTTGAGCCTGCTAGCTGATCGAACAAGTCATCGATCCGTGGAATTGGATACTTGTTTTTCTCCGTCAGCTTGTTCAGTTCGCGATAATCAATACATAGTCGCAAACCACCGTCTTTCTTTTTCACAAAAAGAACAGGCGCGCTCCAAGGTGACATACTTGGGCGTATGTATCCCTGCTCCAACAACTCTTGCAACTGAACTTTCAGTTCGGCCATTTCTTTTGGCGCTACCCGATACGGCGAACGGGCCACGGGTGTCGCACCCGACACCAGCTCGATAGCGAAGTCGATTTCCCTTTGGGGAGGTAACCCCGGAAGGTCCTTTGGAAACACATCAACATATTCCGACACAATCGGCACTTCATTCACACTGGCCTTCGGCGCCACCGCCTCTATGAGTGTGAAGAACAACTCCGCACCCTTCCGAACTGCCTTAACAACTTGGAGAGCGGATAACAACATCCCACCCATCCCTTGCATACCAATGAATTTGGTCTCTTGTTCGGTATTTTGCCCAAGTGTGACCTCTTTTGAAGTGCAATCAATACAGGCACGCTGCTCTGAAAGCCAGTCCATACCAAAGATTATATCAAACTCTTTGATCGGCAATACTAATGTTTCCACCTTGAACTCCCGACTTCCTATCTTGACCTCAAGACCGCAAGATCGATCCGCGCACATCAAACATCCGTTAGGCAACAACACCTTTACACTGTCTGTCGTGGTCCGGATAGGCACCCCGACACGAAAGACAAAGTCCTCAGACAGAAACGAATGTGAAGCACTTGTGTCGAACAGTGCTCGCGCCGGATACTCTCGTATAAGGACAAACCCTATAACATTACAATTAAAACAAGCACAGCACATCAAAAACAAAAAACATTAAAATCTACACGTACCTGTGACGACATCCGCCTGCTTAATGGCCTCCTGTTGTCCAAGGTTGAAGACCCTGGGCTGCGCGTGCGAGGCAGAAGACTCCACCACAGCCTTCCCCTTCTCCGCATAAGACGATCCCGTCTTCTTATCACCCTTTGGAGGACCAGATCGACATTCACGTGCGAAGTGTCCAACCTTCCCGCACGTAAAACAAGCACGAGATCCATACCCAGATGTATCCGTCACAGTCGCAGAAGGAGCTTGTCCAGAAGACTTGGCCTTCTTATTCCATCTCTTTCGGTAGCCAAACTTGTCCGGACGCGGCGGCTTAAACTCTGGCTTCGCAACAGCCAAGTTGCCCTTTGCTTGCCCCGTTTCATGTCCATCTCCAAAGAACGAGCCGTACAGACTAAGGCTTGGAATCCCTGACTCACAGAACTCGAGAGCAAATACCGCAGCTCATCTCGCAGTCCCGCATAAAACCGACTAGTCTTACGCTCTTCTTCGGCGAAGATCGTGCCCGCATATCTTCCCAAACGGGTGAACTCATGCAGGTAGTCATCCACACTTCGATCTCCCTGTGCTAACTGTTGAAATTTCATTTCCATCGATATCCTTTGCTGCATCGGCAGATGTTGTGCTAAGACAAACGAGAAAATTCTTCCATTGTAATCTCTGCCAATTGCCTGCCGGCCAAGTGATGCAATTCAATCTCGTCCTACCACAATCGCGCCTCTCCTTCCAGTAGGAAAGTAGCTAACATAACTTTCTGTTCCTCCTCAACCTTGATAGCTCTCATAATCCTCTTGATCCTTGCAAGCCAATCCTCTGCTTGGGCCGGTGTACCCGCCCCATGAAACTGCGGAGGGTTGAAGCTCAAGAATTGCTTCCATTGTTGATTTGCTACCCGCGAATCAACTTCGGCTTCTACCGGTTCTTGCCGTACCCCAGCTTGCGTTGGCACCACTGCAGGACGTGCCTGCCCAGCCTGCTGAGCATTCATCACAGCAAGTACCGTTTCCGTGATGAGACGGACTGTTTCAGCGGATGGAGGAGTTGTGGGCACCTCGGCTGGTGCCGCACTCTCAACAGAACGTTGTGGTTCGGATTGACCCGCAACACTTCTGGTCACCTATATGTGTAAAATACACAGGTTAACGACCAATGAAAACGGCAACCATACAAAAAGAATACACAAGTTCAACAAACAAGTGTATTTACATTCCTAAGTGGACAATCTTGAGTTCAAGTTAAGTGTTATAACGACAGCACTGACACGTGCTCGCCACCCCTCAAAAGAATTCGTCAGCGAATTCGGAAGAGATCGACCAACAAGCTGATACCAAATTGTAACACCTCTACCCGTCAAGAAGAATATAATAGAGGGTCCGGCCGGGGCCCCACACCATATTCCACAAACAGGCGGAGACGCTACGAAATAATATCATAATCAACGCATCCTAACACAGAGCATTCTAGCGGAAGTTTCACGGTTGAATCTTTGAACTCAAGATAAAGAACACTGTCCACTAAAACATAGGAATGTACATAAACATCAAAAGAGTCTGGCCTTAAGGCCTTACAACAATTTCTCTTAACAAGAGTGTGGATTACAGACATCGGCACGCAGGCTGGCCACACATGAACAAAAGAAACAAAACAATGCCTTCGAGGGCAGCAACGCAGCTTTGGGCTTTAGCCCGCTAAGTCCCGCTCGGACCAGCACCTCCAGTACCTGTAAGAACCAATCCACCAAGCGGTGGCAAACAGGGCAACGGTCAGCATTCAGCTGACCAATTATAACGACCCTGCCCCTGGCACGGGGCAGCGGAATTCCATCCCTGCATAGCAGTCTTCCAATATGATATATATAGCAATTCAAGCAAGACGTGCACGACCGCACAGTCACATATCACAAACGCCGGCACGACGGCCCGACGTCCCGTGCACTCATGGCACTCTCGGGTGCACCGGAAACACAGGATCTCACCATTGAGCATTTAGTCCGGCACGCAGGCCCATGACTCTCATTATGCCGCTGACGAAAGCCCAATGCCTTGGCACTCTCATGTCCAGCCTACATAACGCAGGTACAGATCAGCCACCCCCCGTTGCTCAAATCGCCTTGCCCAACCAAGTACATCGTACCTGAAGCCACATTTAAAGGCGCGGGTCGGTTTCACCTTGCCTGTTCGGCACGAAGCCTTTTCATACAGTTGCAGCCCAACGCTCAACCGCACATAAAGTGGCAACTCACGACCACAAGAGTTGCACCCAACTCTCACATTTTTCTGGACTTCCTCCAGTACTTTATCCATCATGCATACAAGCGATAATCACGGAGTCTTCTCCGATATGCAAACAAGCATCACCAATCCAGACCAATATATCCAGATGGGCTTCACACAGTATGCCTAGATCCGTACTCCAATTCCGGACTCTAACAAGGGGGACTTCACATATCTACCCCAAGGGACGCCACAACCCACCACACACTCGCGGGGAAGGGTTTTCCCTATGCAATGCAGGAAATAAGGACTTCACATGTCCAAGCAGGAAATCGTTACCCTAGGAACTCGCTTCGGAGCCATGGAGAGAAATTGAGACGGATGAAAGCCTTCGCAGCAGCATTGCCTTCGCAAATCCAAACTCGGCTCGCGATTTGGACCACCGTAGCACCACCGGCAGCCGGATTCCACTTCTTCTTCCTCACCTTGCTCTCACCTCTCTCTTAAAGCTAGAAAGAGAAGTTGAAACTCAAAATGAGCTTAGCCTTCTCCTTCCCCGACCTTATCAAGCCAGGAATGAGCCCCAGCCACAGGATCTTCTTTAAGGAAAAATGAACGGCCACGATCTGCCTGAAAACTATACTTTTTGGCCGACACGACCTGTGACACGCCCGTGTCACAGGCCGTGTACCCTTAAGCGGCACACGTACCGACTGAAAACTACCAGAACACGGGCATCGACACGCCCGTGTCGAACCTGACATGCCCGTGTCAGTCATGTGACACGCCCGTGTCACCCATGTTACACGGTACTCAACGAACGCTAAAACCAGTCAGAGCAGTACACGGGTAGGCACACGCCCTCGGACACGCCCGTGTCAACTCTGACACGGCCGTGTTCAAGGCTTGGTTCCGGGCCGTGTACATTTCTGACTCAAACCGGCTATTTATTGAGTGACACGCCCTGGGACACGCCCGTGTCCCAGGCCGTGTACCCCCGACACTCCCTGGGACACGCCCGTGTCCCAGGCCGTGTCAACCAGCCTGCACCTCAAAACCAATTTTGAGATTTTTGGGGTGTTACAAGCAGTAGATCCGGCGGCTACTTGTTCAGTCTGCGCGGTTTGTCGTGTCTTGTAATTGTAATTGTCTCTGCTCTCCCTGTGGTGATTTTGGCGAATCATGTCTTGCTATGTATGTCTCGCCTTGTAAAGAAGATTGCTGTTATCAATAAAGATTCTTGTTGCTGCATGTGTTTCTGGTTGTAACTAACTTTAGTTGAGATAACTCTTTCTCATTCCAAGATCCAGAAAATTCAACATGGTATCAGAGGAAGATTGGAGTGGATAAGCAGTGATCAACTGAAGTGGTTGTTGCTCTTTTAAGAGGGAAACATTGGTAGAACCATGGCAGCGGGAGATGCAAGTGATCTTTGGATTGATCTCCTAACAGAGACTAACTTAGAAGTGGAAGTCTTGTATGGAGAGCTATCTTCTTGGCGAGGAACTTTGGGAGGTGGTGTGCAGAGAAGAAAGACAAGAGGTTACTGCTGAGAATGTTGAAGCGATGAGAGCTTTGAAGGAGACAAATGCGAGAGCGGAGTCTATTCTCAAGCAGACAATCTCATCAAAGCTCTTGGACCACATCAGTGAATGTCGGTCAGCTGCGGAAATTTGGACTTCCCTTGATGGGTTGTTCTACAAGGAGATGAAGGAGGCTACTGAGGATAGTCTTTCTACTTCATATCAGCAAGAGAGGAGTGATTCTCCTAGGTGTGATGGGAAGAGGAAGGAAGTACCAAGGTGCTATAGATGCAAGCAGCATGATCATATCAGGAAGGAGTGTAAGGTTGTCTTGCACTCGGTGAACGTAGCTCATGATGGGAGTAAGGAGAAGAACTTGGTTGGATCATCAACAAGTTCTGGTGATGACCAGATGAAGGCCAATGATACTGCAGCTATCTGGCATGAAAGACTGGGCACGTGGGGATGGACAAGCTGAAAGAAATGACGGTGAGAAGCCTTGTAAAAGGCTTGCCTAGGATGTCATCCTTTGGCGACGGTCAGGCTTGCACGGGATGTCAACACGGTGAAGTTTATCGCTTTACATTTGATAAGGTGTAGTCCAGGTGTAAGGCACCATTGGACGTTATCCATGGTGATCTGGTGGGACCGACCGTCACCGCCAGTCTTGGAGGCAGCAGGTACATGCCACTACACCATATCATGCATTTGGTAGCGCTTAATTTGTAGCGGTTTTGTAAACGCTACCAAAAGATATTTATGGTATCATTCATAATCGCAACTGTAGAAAAATAAACGCTACTATAAAATATCATTCCTACCGTATCAGTTATTTTGTCACGGTTATAAAAACGCTACCAAAAGAAATTTATTGTTGCATTTACAACCGCGACTAGATATTATAAACGCTACCACACCCTAAATTAAAAAAATATTCCACTCAGCTAAAGTAGTTTGACAAACCGTTCAGCTCTGTCTGCTCTAAATGGTACCAACGATGAAATTGGAAGGCAAACCGTTCTAAATCTAATGGATGTTGTTGATGGGTACATACCAGATTTCATTACCCAGCTTGACAAACCTTTCCTTATGCCTATTGAAGTGTTTTCTCCATTCAGGTATCCTGCCTGTATTTTCCCTTCTTAGTTGTTTGATTGCATGCAATGTAATTCCTCAAAATATATAGCTGTCATACTCAAAACATTACATTCAGATGAACTTCTTGAAAGCAATTTTATTACCACTGGTTCAGGTTCATTATATATTAATCGATTCATGTTCAACATTACATTCATGTTCATTATATAGGAGAAGAAAGAGGTTGTCACAACCCGCATTTTCTCCAATTATAAGAATTATCAGAGTATGAGAAAACACACGTCATGATGCCACGTCAAGCAGGGGATAACCGCTGACGCTCAAGCAAAACCAACTACAAACTTTATGCAAGAAAATCCTGTGCTTTGTGAATGGAAAATCAGTTATATTTTGGAGACCGTATCCCTCGGCTCAGTGGATCACCTAGTCCACAAAAAAAACTATATTTATACGCTGCGGAAAGAAAGATACTTTAATTAGGTTTTACACCCTAAAGAGCGCATAAGGGTCCCAAGAGAACCACTCATGCTATGCAAGACACTACATTTAATTTATATAATATATAAGAAAACGATTCCCATACGTGATTTGGAAAATAGTGATTAAGTTTATAAAACATGCCGATCATGAGATTTATTTATAATAGTATTTATAGTTTAAAAGTAACTAGCAACCTAGCATAAAACCTTCTCAGAGCAAGTAGACTATCTCCAGAAAATGGTAGCAGCATAAGTAAATATATCCAGCACAAAGGTAAGAAAACTACCAGTGGGCGCCAACAACCTGACACGAACCCACTGGCACATATGTAAGTCTGCAAGAAGGTATAGAGAAACTATCTCACTAACAAGGTAAACGGATCTCCAAAGACCGGGAGTCCACCAGCAGCACCACTGCCTCAACTAGCCACCAGACCGGCTACAACTCAGAACCTGAGGCATTCCAAAAGAAAACAGAATACCTCAGCAAGCAACAATGTAAAAACAACTGCATGCAAGAGTCAACCAAAAGGAAGAAGTAACTGAAAAACATGCAGTAGAAAGAGCCACACCTGTCCAAACCAGGACCACAGAAAAGCACAACGAGCAAAGGAAATAGCAACAACCCCACTCAGGAACAACATCCTGCCGGGCCTACTAGGCTACCAAGAGCCAAAAGTGCTGCAAACTACCCAAGAAGAAACTTCTAACATCCTAAACTGTGGGAGGTGGTAGTAGCAAAATCAAACAACGAGGAACCGGATCGAAGGCAAACGCAGTCCCCCAATCCACCATGTCCAAGTCAGCAAGCTCAAGGGTCTACACGTGAAAGCACAAGGGACCTTCCACCCACACATGCCCAGCCCGTACCTGGAGCAAGAAAAACAAGAGTGGCCTTGGCTATATCATACAACTCCACCCTCTTAAAGAGCTACAAACCACCACTACTAACCACGACCCACGATTCGGCCTTTAAGAAAGTAAAGAAAACGGCCGACAAGGAAATACCAGAAATATAACAAGAAAACCACTCGGGGACGAAAAACAAGGTAAAGGAAGAGTGTTGAAAAGAATCAACACAACAAGGCGCTGAGTGAGACCCACTCAGTGCTTACCTAAACCTTGGCGTCGAGTGAGCTAGCCTCACTTAAAGCCAAAACCAAACTCTAACCACAATCCCACTAAGGTAAAACGGAGCTCGACGATTGTCGACCGGAGGTCGACGATAGTCGAACGGCCTAAGGCAGAAACTGAGATCGACGATCTCCATTCAGAGATTGACGATAGCCGAACAATTCTAAGACAAAAGAGTCAGGGAACTTCCAGTACTCGAGTAGTTGCCTACTACTCGTGTATTCAAATTCCAGCACTCGAGTAGTTACCAACTACTCGAGTACCTCAACCCTCTACTCGAGTAGTCGCCTACTACTCGAGTATACAAACAGCTACACTCGAGTAGATGCCTACTACTCGAGTAAACCAACCCACCTACTCGAGTAGTTATCTACTACTCGAGTAACTCAAAACCCCCACTCGAGTAGTTACCTACTACTCGAGTAACTCCAAGGCAAATACTCGAGTTAATGCCTTCTACTCGAGTATCACAAAGCTACTACTCGAGTACTCGAGCCCACTACTCGAGTAACCCAAGACCCCTACTCGAGTAGTTACTTACTACTCGAGTAACTCCACGGCTAATACTCGAGTAATCTACTACCTACTCGAGTATCTCAAAGCTACTACTCGAGTACTCGAGCCCGCTACTCGAGTAACCCAAGACCCCTACTCGAGTAGTTACTTACTACTCGAGTAACTCCACGGCTAATACTCGAGTAATCTACTACCTACTCGAGTATCTCAAAGCTACTACTCGAGTACTCGAGCCCGCTACTCGAGTAACCCAAGACCCCTACTCGAGTAGTTACTTACTACTCGAGTAACTCCACGGCTAATACTCGAGTAATCTACTACCTACTCGAGTATCTCAAAGCTACTACTCGAGTACTCGAGCCCGCTACTCGAGTAACCCAAGACCCCTACTCGAGTAGTTACTTACTACTCGAGTAACTCCACGGCTAATACTCGAGTAATCTACTACCTACTCGAGTATCTCAAAGCTATTACTCGAGTACTCGAGCCCGCTACTCGAGTAACCCAAGACCCCTACTCGAGTAACATACTCCCATACTCGAGTAATACACTCAACAAATTTGGGAAAAACTCCCCCTCCCCTCCTAACACTCCCTCTCGGCTACACCCAAACCAGAGCAAATTTGAACAAAGATAAACGGCGTTACGCCGACAAAGTTGGGTTCCAACAACACAAGTGGGGGGGGGGGGGGGGGTCAATAGGAAGAACTAATTCCTATAGATAGCAAGAAAAATGAGAACAACAAGGCCTCTAACCTGGGCTAACAGGGATTTCAATTTCAGCAGGAATAATCAAGAGAGAAACTTGGCAAGGGCAAGAATACCACTTGCCTCAACTTTCAGCGAAGCCTGGATGGCTCTCCTCCTCTTCACACGGAACAAACAGCCACAACACCGTCGAAACGAAGATCTCGGAGAGAGCAAGACAACACCGCTTTCGGAATCGAATTCCGTTCACGAACAGGCCCGGAATCGCTGACCGAAGGAGGTACAGGACGGGCGGTTTTTCTCCATTTTCTCTCGTACAGGGGCGGCGGTTTCTTATGGGAAAGATGATACGGGGCTTTTCTACTTCTAACCTAACCATATATATAGGTAGATATATTTAATAATATATAATAACATAATTTATTACATAAAGCACCAAAACAACGCGAAAACCGAATCACCTCAGAATTTAACGAAATTCGCACCGTAGCTAAATACCCAAGCTACGAACACAACGGCGAAGTCGAAATTAACTTTCGACGAGCAGAACTCGAGTTATAACCATATAAAGCCAAACACAAACATCCCCCCGAGAGGCCACACCGGGTCACCCAAAACGACTCAGCTTGCTAGAGAGATCTTGCCAACAGGCTACAAAATAGGGCACTCAGTTCTAAGGAGCTAAACCACACTCCACAAATGACACAAGCCACGGAAACGCGTCATCGTAACGCCAACGAGAATAAAAATAATCGCATGAAAATCGGGGGCGTTATAGTCACTCCCCCTAAAAGAAAGTTTCGTCCCGAAACTTTACGCACAACACTCCTACTAAAGAAGGAGAACAACTAATAGGAGTTACAAGAAGTAAAACATACCGATTAAATCAACGAAACAGGTGAGGGTAAGCCCTCCTCATAGCCGACTCTAACTCCCAAGTCGCGCTTTCCAAATCCTGATTCTTCCATAGAACCTTAACCATCGGTATGGACTTCTTTCGCAGCACACGCTCCTGAGTATCCAAAATACGAACCGACACCTCAACAAAAGAGAGGTTGGGCACCAACTGGGGCACAACATCCAAGAGCTGCCCACTGCTGCGCACACACTTCCGCAATTGGCTAACATGAAAAACATTATGCACACCTGGGAAGTTCGCTGGTAAATCCAATCTATATGCTGACACGCCAACCCGTTCCAAAATCTCAAACGGGCCCACATACCTTGGGTCTAACTTCCGATTCTTACCAAATCTCTTAACACCTACCATCGGGGAAACTTTGAGGAATACAAGGTCCCCGACGGAAAACTCCAAAGCAGATCTACGCCGATTGGCGTTCTTTTCATATCTCTCCTGGGCTATACGAAGCTTCTCCCGAATAAGCTTCATAGCAACTTCCATTTCCTCAAGCGCATCGGGACCCAACAAAGGCCTCTCACCAGCCTCAGCCCAAAACAACGGAGTCCTACAGCGCCTCCCATACAAGGCTTCGAATGGAGCCATCTGCAAACTTTCCTGATAACTGTTGTTGTAGGCAAATTCCATGAGTCGCAGCCGCTCATCCCACGCTCCACCGTGGTCTAAAATATAGCACCGGATCATATCCTCAACAATTTGGTTCACCCTCTCCGTCTGCCCATTGGTCTGCGGGTGGTAGGCAGTAGAATACCTCAGATCCGTACCCAAACCCTCCTGCAGACTCTGCCAAAAACGAGAAGTGAACCGGGAGTCTCGATCAGAAATGATGCTAACCGGTACACCGTGGAGTCGGATGACTTCACTCATGTATAACTCCGCTATCTTCTTCATCGGGTAATCAATCTTATAAGGCACGAAGTGAGCGCACTTCGTCAATCTATCTACTACAACCCAAACCGAATCAAATCCTCTCGGGGATTTTGGTAAACCCGAAATGAAATCCATAGATATACTCTCCCACTTCCAAGTCGGGATCTCTAGCGGAGTAACCTTACCACCAGGCCTTCCATGATCGGCCTTCACACGATTGCAAGTGTGACATTCAGCAACAAATCGGGCTATATCTCCTTTCATGCTATACCACCAGGCAATTTGTCTTAAGTCACGGTACATCTTCGTAGATCCTGGATGGTAGGAAACGCTGGAACCATGAGCCTCACTGCAAATCATCCTCCTAATATCCCCAACAGCGGGAAAGCAAAACCTACCGCGGTACTTCAAAGTACCCGCACCATCGATAGCAAAGTCGGGCAACTCACCCTTCTCAGTCCTGGTGAAAAGGTGCATAAGATCGGGATCGTCCTTCTGGTGCAGCCTAGTCAAAGAAATCCAGGACGGCCCCGCCACTGACAAGGCACTCTGCAAACTACATCATCCCACTGAAATATCCATAAGGAGGAACTCCTCCACTAAACGATCGGCGGTGAGGTTAAAGATCTTTCCCGTCTTTCGGCTCAGGGCATCGACCACCACGTTGGCCTTGCCCGGATGATACTGGATTTCTACATCATAATCAGCCACATACTCCAGCCACCGCCGCTGACGCAGATTCAACTCCTTCTGCGTGAACATGTACTTTAGGCTCTTATGGTCAGTGAAGATCTTGCATTGAGCTCCATAAAGTAGGTGCCTCCACAACTTCAAAGCATAAATAACCGCTACAAACTCGAGGTCATGCGTGGGATAATTCTTCTCATGAGTCTTCAGTTGCTTTGACCCATATGCAATTACTTTTCCATCTTGCATTAATACGCATCCCAGACCTACAAGCGAAGCATCCACATAAACATCATAATCCACTCCCTCGGTAGGCAGGGTCAGGACGGGAGCAGTGCACAATCTCTCCTTCAACTCTAGAAAAGCTTCTTCACACTTCTCACTCCAAACAAAAGCCACATTCTTCTGAGTCAGCTTGGTCAAAGGTGCGGCTAGGGAAGAAAAACCCTCCACAAATCTTCTGTAATAGCCAGCCAACCCTAAGAAACTCCTGATCTCCTTAGGAGTACTCGGCCTAATCCAATCCATCACTGCTGCAATCTTTTCTGGATCGACCGAGATCCCATCCTTAGTCACCACGTGACCTAGAAAAGAAACTTGAGGCAACCAAAATTCGCACTTGCTCAACTTGACGAATAACTTGTGATTCCTCAACTCCGATAGGACCAAACGCAAATGCTGCTCATGCTCCTCAGCACTACGAGAGTAAACTAACACGTCATCAATGAAGACCACAACGAACTTGTCGAGGAAATCCTTGAACACACGGTTCATCATATCCATAAAGGCTGATGGTGCGTTGGTCAGACCAAACGACATCACCAGAAACTCAAAGTGTCCATGTCTCGACCTAAACGCAGTCCGCGGAATATCCGCCTCACGGATCCTAAGCTGATGATAACCAGAACGAAGATCGATCTTGGAGAACACCGTGCTACCACGCAACTGGTCAAATAAATCATCGATCCTCGGCAGAGGGTACCTGTTCTTGATAGTGACCTTGTTCAACTCTCTATAGTCGATGCAGAGCCGCATCGACCCATCTTTCTTCTTTACGAACAAAACAGGAGCACCCCAAGGCGACGAACTCTGCCTAATAAACCCCTTAGCTAACAGCTCATCCAACTGAACTCGCAACTCCTCTAACTCACGAGGGGCCATCCGGTACGGCGCCTTAGCAATAGGACGTGTACCCGGCTCTAAATCGATCACAAACTCAACATCCCGATCAGGAGGAAGACCAGGAAGATCATCAGGAAAAACATCAGCGAAACCACGAACAATAGGAATCTCTTCCAAGCGTGGCATGCTAACAGCGGCTCCAACCGCCGAGACTAAACAAACACAACAATTAGAATGAAACAATCTCTGAGCACATACTGCAGAGATGATAGGAAAATCCTGACACAGAGCAGCATACACGCTGCCGGGCTGACCGTCGTCCCTGATGAAGTCCAAGCGCTTTCCTTTGCACTGAATGACCGCATCATACCGAGAGAGCCAGTCCATGCCCAAAATGACATCGAAGTCCTCCAGATCAATCATTTTCAGGTCCGCCTTCGCAAGAAAGTCCCCCAACAAAACCGGGCAATCCAAAATGCCCAAATCTGACAACACAGATTCACCAGAAGGAAACTTGACACAGAAGGAATCCCGAACACGATCTAGAGTCAATCGATGACGCTCTACAAAGGCTCTAGCCACGAACGAGTGGGTAGCGCCGGAGTCAAACAGAACACGCGCCCAGCGGTTCTTCACCTTAAACTTCCCTATAGGAACACACAAACTAAGGAACTACCATAGCAAAACCGCAACACTCTAGCAAATAAAACTACCAGGTTAGGAAGACATCAATCAAATAACCTGAAATAACCTGGGTCGAAGTCTGAGCCTCCTTAGAAGAAATCACGTTCAGCTTCCCTTTTCCCTTGTCCACACGCGGAGGTGGAGCTAAAGCCTGCAACGGAACTGCAGGAAGAGCTGTCTGAACCTAAGGACACCTCGACTTGATATGACCCTTCTGCCCACACTGAAAGAAGACTCTATCCTTTGTCCAACACTGGGCCGCATCATGCCCGGACCGCTTGCAAACTGAACAGGAGACATCTCTCCTAGGAGCACCCTGGATCGCATGAACCTGCTCCTTCTTCTGAGCTGCTGACCTCTTAAAACATTTCTTGACAGGATGGCCTGACCGGCCATAGAAACTGCACACCACTCGGCTCCTCTTTCCCGGAACAGTATCGGGTACCAGGGGCTTCTTCCCCTCCACAGACTTTCTCTTGTCCTTTCTCATCTGCTGGCCTCTGCTCTTTGCCGTTTCAATAGCCTCAACCTTAAGAGCATCCTCTACAACTCCAGCATAAGTCACTGACCCATAAGCACTGGTCAACTACTGCACTTCGCTCCTCAGACCACCAAGAAATCTCTTAACTCGATCAGCCTCAACGCTGACCAAGGCAGGGGCAAAACAGCTCAACTTGCTAAATTCTATTTCGTACTCACCCACCGTGAGTTGCCTTTGCTTCAGATAAAGAAAGTCATTCATGAGGCGGTCACGCTCGACCGAAGGCAAGAACTTCCTTAACAACATCTCCTTAAACATTTCCCAAGAGCATCCAGCTACTAAGCTCTCCTTCTCCCTCAGCCACCAACTCTTAGCCAATCCTTTAAGCTGATAGGTGGCTAGCATCACCCTCTGGTCACCAGCAATCCCTGAATACGAAAACATCTCCTCCATGGAGATCAGCCAATCATCTATAACCATGAAATCTGCCTTCCCGTCATAAGTGGGAGGGCTCAGTCTCTGAAATTGCGAGATAAAGGCCATCTCCGCTGGCACCACCACTGGAGGTCTCACGAGCGCAGGGGGAGGAGGAACAGCGAACCCCCCAGCAGGAACTTGCGCACCCTGAGCCTGTCCTACCACAACTGCCACCAAAGACTGAATCTGGGCTTGCACCTCCCCCAACTGTCTGCCCATAGCTTCGCTACTCTGACGCAGACTCTCGATTACCGCATCACGCTGAGCCCCAGACGACTCACCTTCAGACAGGGGAGTCGAACGCGTCGTAGGTCGCCTAGCCATCCTATAATCATAACCACCCCAAATCAGATCCCCAATCAACGACTAGAACCCAAACACAAGTACAGACCATACATATATAGATATAGGCTTAAAGCTGCTAAACTTGCTCTGGGAGTTTATCTTTTTAACAAAAAAAAATTTGATGACATGCCCTAACCTAGGATGGTTAACCATCACCTTGCTAACTCTCGTGCCTAGATCGGGAATGCATGACTTTATTTTGTTTTGAAAACTTATGTGTGTACATATGTCATCCTGCAAATCTTTAGCTTGGCACGTTGTGCTTATGTAATGATATGCTATGCATGTTTGTGCTATGCATTCTAAAAAGGCCCTAATGCATGTTATGAGCGGCGTACACATGAAAATGTTATGCATCCCATACTACATAACATTCCCATGCAACCAAAAAGAATCGTGCTAGTCGCAGTCATGTGGTGAGGTTATGCATCCCATACTACATAACCCTCACATGTAGCCCCTATGGTGAATCCATATACGAACACATATTATGCATCCCATACTACATAATATGCCTCGTATACTTCATGTTATGCCATGAGTGTAGTGTTCGTGCTTTTGCCAAGACGTGCTGATGATATATCGATGTGTGAATGACATGATGCTGAACTACTAAAGCAAACAAATGAAGGTTGCTCAACTAACTTGTCAAGTAACCTCCCTCTGATACCAACTGTCACAACCCGCATTTTCTCCAATTATAAGAATTATCAGAGTATGAGAAAACACGCGTCATGATGCCACGTCAAGCAGGGGATAACCGCTGACGCTCAGGCAAAACCAACTACAAACTTTATGCAAGAAAATCCTGTGCTTTGTGAATGGAAAATCAGTTATATTTTGGAGACCGTATCCCTCGGCTCAGTGGATCACCTAGTCCACAAAAGAAAAACTATATTTATACGCTGCGGAAATAAAGATACTTTAATTAGGTTTTACACCCTAAAGAGCGCATAAGGGTCCCAAGAGAACCACTCATGCTATGCAAGACACTACATTTAATTTATATAATATATAAGAAAACGATTCCCATACGTGATTTGGAAAATAGTGATTAAGTTTATAAAACATGCCGATCATGAGATTTATTTGTAATAGTATTTATAGTTTAAAAGTAACTAGCAACCTAGCATAAAACCTTCTCAGAGCAAGTAGACTATCTCCAGAAAATGGTAGCAGCATAAGTAAATATATCCAGCACAAAGGTAGGAAAACTACCAGTGGGCGCCAACAACCTGACATGAACCCACTGGCACATATGTAAGTCTGCAAGAAGGTACAGAGAAACTATCTCACTAACAAGGTAAACGGATCTCCAAAGACCGGGAGTCCACCAGTAGCACCACTGCCTCAACTAGCCACCAGACCGGCTACAACTCAAAACCTGAGGCATTTCAAAAGAAAACAGAATACCTCAGCAAGCAACAAGGTAAAAACAACTGCATGCAAGAGTCAACCAAAAGGAAGAAGTAACTGAAAAACATGCAGTAGAAAGAGCCACACCTGTCCAAACCAGGACCACAGAAAAGCACAACGAGCAAAGGAAACAGCAACAACCCCACTCAGGAACAACATCCTGCCGGGCCTACTAGGCTACCAAGAGCCAAAAGTGCTGCAAACTACCCAAGAAGAAACTTCTAACATCCTAAACTGTGGGAGGTGGTAGTAGCAAAATCAAACAATGAGGAACCGGATCGAAGGCAAACGCAGTCCCCCAATCCACCATGTCCAAGTCAGCAAGCTCAAGGGTCTACACGTGAAAGCACAAGGGACCTTCCACCCACACATGCCCAGCCCGTACCTGGAGCAAGAAAAACAAGAGTGGCCTTGGCTATATCACACAACTCCACCCTCTTGAAGAGCTACAAACCACCACTACTAACCACGACCCACGATTCGGCCTTTAAGAAGGTAAAGAAAATGGCCGACAAGGAAATACCAGAAATATAACAAGAAAACCACTCGGGGACGAAAAACAAGGTAAAGGAAGAGTGTTGAA
Organism: Platanthera zijinensis; assembly: GCA_039513925.1. NCBI lineage: Eukaryota > Viridiplantae > Streptophyta > Magnoliopsida > Asparagales > Orchidaceae > Platanthera > Platanthera zijinensis. The sequence goes on from CM077078.1 coordinate 262,516,904, forward strand.
AAGAATCAACACGACAAGGCGCTGAGTGAGACCCACTCAGTGCCTACCTAAACCTTGGCGTCGAGTGAGCTAGCCTCACTTAAAGCCAAAACCAAACTCTAACCACAATCCCACTAAGGTAACACAGAGCTCGACGATTGTCGACCGGAGATCGACGATAGTTGAACGGCCTAAGGCAGAAACTGAGATCGACGATCTCCATTCAGAGATTGACGATAGCCGAACAATTCTAAGACAAAAGAGGCAGGGAACTTCCAGTACTCGAGTAGTTGCCTACTACTCCTGTATTCAAATTCCAGCACTCGAGTAGTTACCAACTACTCGAGTACCTCAACCCTCTACTCGAGTAGTCGCCTACTACTCGAGTATACAAACAGCTACACTCGAGTAGATGCCTACTACTCGAGTAAACCAACCCATCTACTCGAGTAGTTATCTACTACTCGAGTAACTCAGAACCCCCACTCGAGTAGTTACCTACTACTCGAGTAACTCCAAGGCAAATACTCGAGTTAATGCCTTCTACTCGAGTATCACAAAGCTACTACTCGAGTACTCGAGTAACCCAAGACCCCTACTCGAGTAGTTACTTACTACTCGAGTAACTCCACGGCTAATACTCGAGTAATCTACTACCTACTCGAGTATCTCAAAGCTACTACTCGAGTACTCGAGCCCGCTACTCGAGTAACCCAAGACCCCTACTCGAGTAGTTACTTACTACTCGAGTAACTCCACGGCTAATACTCGAGTAATCTACTACCTACTCGAGTATCTCAAAGCTACTACTCGAGTACTCGAGCCCGCTACTCGAGTAACCCAAGACCCCTACTCGAGTAGTTACTTACTACTCGAGTAACTCCACGGCTAATACTCGAGTAATCTACTACCTACTCGAGTATCTCAAAGCTACTACTCGAGTACTCGAGCCCGCTACTCGAGTAACCCAAGACCCCTACTCGAGTAGTTACTTACTACTCGAGTAACTCCACGGCTAATACTCGAGTAATCTACTACCTACTCGAGTATCTCAAAGCTACTACTCGAGTACTCGAGCCCGCTACTCGAGTAACCCAAGACCCCTACTCGAGTAACATACTCCCATACTCGAGTAATATACTCAACAAATTTGGGAAAAACTCCCCCCTCCCCTCCTAACACTCCCTCTCGGCTACACCCAAACCAGAGCAAATCTGAACAAAGATAAACGGCATTACGCCGGCAAAGTTGGGTTCCAACAGCACAAGTAGGGGGGGTCAATAGGAAGAACTAATTCCTATAGATAGCAAGAAAAATGAGAACAACAAGGCCTCTAACCTGGGCTAACAGGGATTTCAATTTCAGCAGGAATAATCAAGAGAGAAACTTGGCAAGGGCAAGAATACCACTTGCCTCAACTTTCAGCGAAGCCTGGATGGCTCTCCTCCTCTTCACACAGAACAAACAGCCACAGCACCGTCGAAACGAAGATCTCGGAGAGAGCAAGACAACGCCGCTTTCGGAATCGAATTCCGTTCACGAACATGCCCGGAATCGCTGACCGAAGGAGGTACAGGACGGGCGGTTTTTCTCCATTTTCTCTCGTACAGGGGCGGCGGTTTCTTATGGGAAAGATGATACGGGGCTTTTCTACTTCTAACCTAACTATATATATAGGTAGATATATTTAATAATATATAATAACATCATTTATTACATAAAGCACCAAAACAACGCGAAAACCGAATCACCTCGGAATTTAACGAAATTCGCACCGTAGCTAAATACCCAAGCTACGAACACAACGGCGAAGTCGAAATTAACTTTCGACGAACAGAACTCGAGTTATACCCATATAAAGCCAAACACAAACATCCCCCCGAGAGGCCACACCGGGTCACCCAAAACGACTCGGCTTGCTAGGGAGATCTTGCCAACATGCTACAAAATAGGGCACTCAGTTCTAAGGAGCTAAACCACACTCCACAAATGGCACAAGCCACGGAAACGCGTCATCGTAACGCTAACGAGAATAAAAATAATCGCATGAAAATCGGGGGCGTTACAGAGGTTTGCTGGTATGAATTGATGTGATTAGTTTAACTCCGTCAATTATTGGAAAATCTACAGGTTTAGGGGGTTCATATTCTAAAATAATCTGGAAAGCATGACATAATAAATATTAATTATTTTCTAAAAAAAGTGCACATGACATTGAAAGTTCTTGTCTTATCACAAGTGAATTTTGGAATGTGCAGTTCTTAGTGCAATTTGTTTGAATAATCAGGTTGACTTAACTGTTCGACAAAGTTATCTCTAGCATGGTTCTAGCACAGGTGATGAAAAAGATCCCCAGGTAAGCAACTCAACATTCTAAGCATATTTGTGGTGCAGAATTTTGCTAAAATTTGAAATTTTATATTGTTTATATTTGGCATCCAGGGCTTATATTTTCCGGCCTAATGGTTCTCTTCCTTCAGCTTCTTTAAGAGCGGTATTTGCATTCCATTATCTATTTGGTATTTTTGGCCTAATTGTCATTGTCAACTTAGATGCCTCGTTCAAAATGCATTCTCATTATGATCAGTAAAATACATCAACATTATAGCTTTCGTACCCGCTGATTAATATTTTCTATTTGGTATTTCTTGATTATAGGTAACTGTGACAGTGGTGCATGCGGGGACCAATAGTTCATGAAGCCCATCAACAGTTTAACACATGGATATCTCAGGTTGTAGTAATTAACCCACTTATATAGTAATATAATATGGTAAATTATAGGGAGCTCTAGTTGCATTTATTGCTCCAAAGAAATCCAATTTGTACAAGCCTAGCTTAAAATTCTCAATTATGTTAATCAAAAGTACGATTTTATGACCTCCCATTTTAGAGCATGCGTGCGGGCGCGAGAGGAAGAAATCCTACAATATCATCCTTATCATTTGTATAACTAGCGTCTCAGTAGACTTCAATATGTAAGTGGCCATTTCTTTTAACCAGCATGAGGCCTATCAAAAAGGCGCACAGGCACACCACAATGCTGGGCAACCTGCCAGAGAAAAATATCACAAGCTCGCTCCAGAACAGAAATCAGCGCATGGCAAAGCTGAGATGGAAGATGCCACCAACGAACAAGTACGTATGTACGTGAAATATGCTACAGAGCAGCATGATGAAAATAAAGAAGCATATATAGTTGCACTTCTTGCATTTTTCAAAACGCTAACATTAATTTTTGCTACTTTCATTAGCAGGGAAAAGGAGAAGAAGAACATGAAGAGAATGGCGAATAAGATACATGGAAGGAATTATCTGAGAGCGAGGAAGAATGATGAGGGGCTGAGAATGCATCTTGTAATTAGATGGATCTACAATATATAGGATGAACTGACTCGATCAGCAGATTTGTTAATGCCTTATTTTGTTTTGTTTTGATGCTCCTACTATACTTAATTGTAAGAGAGGAATAGAGATTTGATGTGTTCCTCTTTCAAATGTGTTGAATATATAGCTGTTGCGTTTGGAGAGCTTTTGCGCTTAATTTCCCCTCATTTATAATTAGTTGCATGCAGTTGGAGAATATTATGTATTCCTCTTTCACAATCACCTCATTTCTACGATTGTTGCTTGTCTTTGATTTGAGTGTCTGAGTTTCTTAATTGCATCAAGCATTGACCTCTATCTATTGAATATATAGCTGTTGTCTGAGTTTCTTAATTGCAAACCAACAAACCTTGTGCATATATTATAGTAATTGGATCGATATTAATATGTATGGATGATATTAATAAGTTGGAGAAGTTATATATGAAAATAATCGCTACCATAGAAAATCAAAAATGTTGCCAAAGGCAAGCATAAACACAACCATAGAGAACCAGTAGTAATGAAATAATCGCTACCATTAAATGAAATATTCGCTACCACTAAAAGTTATAACCGTTACAATAGATGTACCAATAGTAGCGGTTTCGAGAATGCAACAATACATTGGGTAACCGCTACCATACCATAAGACCACGACAACAGATACAACACACGCACAACTGCTACCGTAGCCCTACAGTAGCGTTGTTTTTATATACAGTAGCGGTTTTTGAGCACTACCATATGCATGATATGGTGTAGTGTGCTGATATTGGTTGATGACTATACGAGGTATACTCGGGTATACTTCATGAAGGAGAAGTCGAACATGTTCCGCTTATTTGTGGAGTTCAAGAAGCTTGTGGAGGGTCAGCTTGTCCTACAGATAAAGAAGTTGAGAGCGGGTATCGGTGGTGAGTTTGGCTCAACCGAGTTCTCGAACTTTTGCAGGAAACATGGGATCTGAAGGGAGCTTTCTTGTGGATATACTTCACAGCAAGGTGGTGTTGCAGCTCGGATGATCCGTTGGTTGACGGAGACCTGAAAGTGTTGGTTTCAGTGCAAAGGCATTCATAAGGCTTTTTGGGCGGAAGGGATGGCCTGTGCGGCACATGTCATTAATTGGATGCCTCTTAGTTCAATTAATGTGAAGACTCCATATGAGCTGATGTTCGGGGTGAAGCCCAGTGTGAAGCACCTTCGAGTGTTTGGATCTACCTGCTACATACACACACCGGATGCTCTCAAGACGAAGCTAGTCTTTGTTGGGTATGATGAGCAGAAGAGAAGATGGAGTTGTATGGATCCTGCGACGAAGAGGTTCATCGTGTCGAGAGACGTTGTCTTCGATGAGCTGACGTCATATTGGGGCAGCTCATGTGTGGAGCTGGAAGAGAGCATGTTAGATGGTGGGCTGAAGGAGGCTGCTGCTAAGGGTCAGTTGGAGTTACCCGTGTCACCAGGAGCTCCAGTTTGTTCTAGATCTGGGGCAAAGGCGTCTGGGTCAGGAAGTAGGGGGAGCGATGCTCCAGGTGCTTCTGGCTCGAAGACGGAGGCTTCTAGTTTAATAAGCTGGAGGAGCGATGTTCCAGATAGTTCTTGTTCAAGAGTGGAGGCTTCTTATTCAGGTAGTAGGGGGAGCGTTGCTCCAGGTGCTCCTGGTTCCAGTGCATTGGTTTCTTGTTTAGGAAGAAAGGGGAGCATTATTCCGGGATTGCTTGGGAATGGAGCTGGTTCAGGAGAAGCAGCGGAGGTGGTTAGCTGTGATCAGGCTCTTCAGAGGTTGAAGAGGATCAACAACCCACCAGCTCGATATAGCGAAGGAAACGCGGTGAGCTTGCTCTCATGTTTCCTTGCAGGCCCTCAAGTCGAGCGAGTATCTTCTAGCTGTGATGACACCACTGGAGTCAAGGAGGTGAATGATGCCATGGCTGAGGAGATGACTACTCTCAGTGGTGGCAAGGCTTGGGGCCTTGTGCCTAAGATCGTTGGTGATACTCCTGTGACGCATGAGTGGAGGTCGAAGCTGAAGAAGAAGGCAGAGGGAAGCATGACTCCTTTTGGGAGATGATGGAGGGCTCCCTCATGGTCCAAGATATGCAGGCCGAGGACTATGTATTGGACATCTCATCGAAGACGCTATTGGAGGGACCAGGTGCAAAGTTACGGGAGCTGCTGGGGTTGTTCACCACTTCTCACTTCAAGGGGGAGTGTTGAAAATGGTGAAGTGAAAGCGGGTGATTGGACGACTTGGGTGACCTATCCTCACAGAATACGCATACAGGAGTGGCGGACAGCCAGGTAGGCAGAGTTATTGCAGACAGTTTGTTCTTTGGCGGCCTGGGCGGTCTGTTAGCGCGGATTATGCGAACAGAAGTGGCGGCCTGCCAAGCCGGCTTTTGCTCAGCAGGCAGTTGGATCCTAGAAGGTAACCGAGCGGATAGTGACTCTATCCGCGGAGTCTGTCAAGCAGCGGATTGGACTGGAGCTCGACAGACCGGCTTGGCAGAAGCCTTGGTCTAGCTCTGGAGGGGCGGCTAGAGCTTAGCTTTGGAATAAGGGGTAGTCCGCGCAGCTTGGTTTGCGGTCTGGCGACCTGACAGACTTAGCGGTTTGTGCGGACTCCATAGTGCAACAGTAGATCCGACAGCTACTTGTTCAGTCCGCACGGTTTGTCTTGTCTTGTAATTGTAATTGTCTCTGCTCTCCCTGTGGTGGTTTTGGCAAATCATGTCTCTCCATGTATGTCTCGCCTTATAAAGAAGATTGTTGTTATCAATAAAGATTCTTGTTGCTGAATGTGTTTCTGGTTGTAACTAACTTTAGTTGAGATAACTCCTGCTCATTCCAAGATCCGGAAAATTCAACATAGATCGCTCCTTCACTCGGGATTCGCTCTGCTCCCTCTCTTGTCCGTTCAATGCTCACTAGGACGCTTTAGTGAGCCTGAAAGAAGGCACAAAAGAATGATCGCGGATGCTATCAAGGACATATAGTAAAAGCTCCATAGACTTAGCTTTTTCATCTTCTTTTTGTACTCAAAGCTTGTAACAAAGAAGTGACATGTCACCCTCCAAGGAACTCCAAACACTTTTAAGCAAAACGAAATAATGGATTTTGGCCCAACATAGATCTGACAACGTGGTTTTTTGCCCTTTCCTTGTTTTCCACTGTAAAAAAACCCTTGTCATTACTGCTTGGTTTTCACTTGATTGCCTGCGCACCCGGTCCAACTCAGAGCTAAGATGGTCTGATTCTTCGGACTGGAGAAAAATCGGGCAACCACAACAATCACTAAAAATGTTAAACAGGGGATGTGTAGACAAATAAAGACTTGGAATGAAACTATAAGGAAAAACATGATGTACTTAGGCATTTGTGAGATTATGACTAAAGATTGGGCACTATGGTGACAAATGATCCATATAGCCGACCTCACCGCCACTATAGTGAGATAAAAGCTTAGTGTTATTGTTGTTTTTGACATTGATAGTAGTTTTCAAATGCATATTTGATTAAACATCCTCAAATTATATTACAATTGAACTGCTGTGAGCGTCTGTGACAACACATTCACTAAACATTATGCGTAAAAATTCTATTGTCATTGACAATTAGGGGTGCAAATTTAGCCCGAGCCTGGTTGCCCGATCCGGGTCTGGTTAGGCCTGGGCCAAGCCTAGGCCCGGCCTAAGGGGGCTCACTAGGCCCCCTTATTTGTCCATATCCCGACTTGGTGATAGGCTCAGGCCAGGCCCATACCTGGGCTCGGCCTAAAGCCCGCTAGGAGCCCAGGATTAATGTAATGTTGGGTCGTCGCCCAACATTATATAATGATGGACGGTCCCCACAGTTAATGGTGGGCGCTGCCGCCCAGCATTAAATGATGGGTGGCACGCCCAACAATTAAATGTCGGGTTGTCCGCCCAGCATTTAAGGTTGGGCGGACAACCCAACATTTAATTGTTGGACTGCGCCCAGCAATCCTGCTGCCTTTGGCAGTAAGTTTCTCATTTCGGGGCCTGCTTAGGCTCGATCTTGTGGGTTCAGTAGGCCCCCTTATTTTGCTAAGGTCTGGGCCCGGTCTGGGCCCGTCCTGGGCCCGGTTTAAGCAAGGCCCGACCTGAGCCTGAAAGGAAAAAAGCCCAGGCCCAGAGGGCCTGAGTCCGACTTGGGACCAATAGGTCTTTTTTGCACCCCTATTGACAACTAAGCATGGGGGGACATTATGTTCTGGTGCTAGTTATTAAATGAAAATATTCTTGAATATGTTGATATATATTTCCATATATTATATATTAGAGGAAGCAAATATCCTTTGTGCAGGTATTTTTTTGTAAAGTTGGCTCGAAACATCCGGAGGGGTGTCTAAGTGAAACACCCTCCCCGTTGCCCCCAGCTAGGTATATATAGAAGAATACCTAGGGTTTCCACGCGCAAAGCCCCCGAGCCCGTTATTCATCCGAATATACATTTACAATCTCCTCCTATATTCGTGAAAAATAACGATAATATTTTGGGGTGCTGGAGAGTAGACTAAATAATAATCCAAACTAAATAAAACATTCAGGACAGATCATACTAATTAACAAAATAAAAAAGGTTTTGCCTAAACGACAAACCATTACACAGATTCTATCCCAAAACATAGTCTGAATAATTATTACAAAACAAAACAAAACATGAATTAAACGTTTGATGATTCTACTCATCTAGTAGATCATCGTCATCCATGTCCAGGTCTACTTCTCCTCCATAATCTCCATTGTAGCCTGCAAGGAATTTCATGAGTCAGACTCTATGAATTCATAAACATATGCAGTAACGTTTAAAGTAAACCAGCTCTTACTAAATGAGCTTATCACTTCTAACAACGGTGAAGTAACTCTGTCAGCATCTCATCCAGTCTAACTAGGACTAGTCACATTATCTTACTCATTAGTGGTCACTATGTGCCTCACCAACACATGTGAGCACATCACGTGCAGTATTATCAAATGTGGAATAATGTGCTGTGACCAATAGTGTTTAGATTATTATTTACAACGACTTTCGATTCCCAGTTGAATAATTCTTGAATCAACTTATAATGAGAGGATGTTAGGTTATCAAATGTGGAATAACCAACATCTAACCATCTTGGGTTTTCATCAAGAAATCATTTGGGGTTTTTAGTCTATTACTTATTAGATGCTTGAATGTTGGCAGCTATAGGCTCGTACGTATCAAAACATAAACATTGGAGGAAAGTTTCATATTTCTATGAACTTTAATCTCATTTCCCCCGATGTTTTGATTGTGAGAGCTCTATTTAATCCTTTAATCAAGGCGTCTGCAACATTATCTTTCGATCTCACATCAACTAGAGTCATAATCTCTTAGCTTGTGAGAGAGATCAACCAGGCCTGTTTCATCCTAAGTTGCCTTCTTTTGCCATTGAACAAAGTGTTCGTGGCAATCATTTTAGTAGCCTGATTATCGTAGTAAACTGTAATAGAACTCAGTTTCAGGCTCGACAGTGGAATATCCATCACCAAATCTCTTATCCACTCTGCTTCTTCACCAGCTGAAGTTATAGCATATAGTTCAAATTCCATAGATGAGAGTGCAATGCACGACTGTCTCTTGAACTTCCAGGCTACAACTGCTCCTCCTAGTGTGAAGAGGAATCCACTAATGGACTTGCTATCATTTACTTCTAAGCACCATGATGCATCAGAATATCCTTCCAGAACTGGAGGATGACCACTATAATATAAAGCATACTGTCGGGTGTGCTTTAAGTATCTCATCAGCCTATCGAGGACATCCCAATGGTCTTGGCCAGGATTGCTAGTGAACCTACTTAACATGCCGACCGTAAAGGCTATGTCAAGTCTTGTGCAGACCATATCATACATGAGGCTACCAAGCAGTTTAGAATAATCTAACTATCAAACTGCAACTCCATCATTGGGCTTTAAGCGGTTAGAATAGTCGTATGACGTCTCAGCCGCTTTACGTTCACTGTATCCCCACGTGTATAACATGGACTGGATGTAGTGGCTTTGACTTAGGGAAATGTCATGTTTTCCAAAGCTCACTTGCATACCTAGTATAGTGTCAACTACACCGAGGTCTGTCACGATAAATTATTTAATTAGACCTGACTTTACGTCATCTACTTCGGATTGATCAGATCCAAGAATAAGCATATCATTCACATACAATCATATTATGATGGCTTTGTCTGATCTATGACGTATGTAAAGACATTTGTCCGAGAAACTCAACATGAATCTCATGTTTTTTACATTATAGTCAAACTTCTCATGCCATAATTTTGGTGCTTGTTTTAATCCGTATAGCGATTTTAATAGCTTACAGACCTTGTTTTCGTGACCGTCTACAATGAAACCTTCAGGTTGGCTCATGTAGATCTCTTCGGTCAGATCTCCGTTCAAGAATGCAGTCTTAACATCCATTTGATGAATAATAAAGTTCTCAATGGCCGAAATAGCAAGAAGAACCCTAATGGTTGCTAAGTGACACACGGGTGAGTATACATCAAAATAGTCTACACCGCTTACTTGTGTGAAACCTTTAGCCACTAGGCATGCTTTATACTTAGCTACGCTACCATCGAGATTTAGCTTATTTTTCAAAACACACTTGCACCCTACAATTTTAGCCTCTTTTGGCTTATCAACTAACGTCCAGGTGCCGTTCTGAAGGAGAGAGTTCATCTCATCATCAATGGCTTCTTTCTAGAGTAGTGAATCCCTTGATCTCATCGCTACCGAAGGTCCTGGGGGTTCTCTCTCTCACTGAAGTCCTCCTAGACTCTAGACCAGAGTTATCTACAAGAACGGAATAGGAGGTGCTCGGTACTGATTCAAGATCTTCCTCAGTAATAGTTGCTTCTATACCTGTGATCGTTAAGTTCTTATCTTTGAGGAATTTATCCTCGAAGAACACCGCATCCCTAGATTCTATTACGATATTTTTAGAAATATCAAGGAACCTATCTACAACACTATCTTCAGCACAACCTAAGTAGACACATGTATTGGTCTTAGGTCCAACCTTAGACCGTCTAGGGTCAGGAACCCTGACATAGGCTATACATCCCCAGGTCTTAAGTCTAGTTAAAGACGCGGGTCTCTTAAACCAAAGCTCGTAGGGTGTAACCTCTAACTTAGCATGAGGAACTTTATTCAGAATGTGATTCACAGTCAAGACTACTTCTCCCCAATAAGAGGAAGGCATGCCTGCAGTGCGCAGCATAAAGTTCAACATCTCTGTTAACGTTCTATTCTTGCACTCGGCTATGTCGTTAGATTGAGGGGAGTAAGGAGCAGTGGTTTCTGCTATGATGCTCTGTGAAGGAAGGAAGTATCTGAACTCACTAGACATATATTTTCCTCTTCTATCACTCCTAAATCTCTTTATTTTCATGTTTAATTAGTTTTCTACCCTGGTTTTGAAAAGGCAAAACTTTTCAAACGCTTTGTCTTTAGTTTTAAGCAACAAAATATGACAAAACCTTGTGCAGTCATCTATGAACGTGATCATATACTTCCTTCCACCTATAGTGACAAAACTCTTAAAGTCATAAATATCGGAATGTATAAGCTCAAGAGGTGTTGTGCTCCTAGTAACCGTGCCAAAATATTTCCTAGTGATCTTAGTCTGAGCACACACTTCACATTTTCCAAGTGGAGACTTAGTGTCTAATGTGATCTTGTGAGTTCTAGCTATTTGGAGTATTTTCCTGTAGTTTACGTGTCCTAGTCGCTCATGTAGAGTCTTAGGGCTAACTATGTTCAATTGAACTTGTTGCACTACCTCATTTGCTAGACTCAGACAGTACATCCTATTTTGGATGTAAGCACATCCAAAGTAGTGAGAGTTAACTAACAGAGTTACTCTACCACTATTGAAGTTAACTGACATACCAACATCACATAATAAACTTATAGACAATAAGTTAACAGATAAAGAAGGAATAAATTTTACGTTCTTTAAAATTAAAGACTTACCTGAGGAGAGCAACAGAGTTGCGTTTCCCACCTTCAATACGTCAGATGATCCTCCATTGGCCACAATCACTGATTCTTTTGCATTCTTCAGCTCTGTCAAAAGATTAACATTGTTACAAATATGACATGTTGCCCCAGAATCCAGGTACCACTCCATGCTGGCCTGCGCGTGTCTGACCATGACAACAAAGTCTGATGGCTCAGCTTGGATAACCAGATGGGCCTGGTTGCCTTCTTATGGTGTTCTAGTTCTCTCCTTCCTCGGTAACTTGCAGTCAGATGCGTAGTGTCCCCACTTATTGCAGTTAAAACATTTACTCTTAAATTTCTTAGAGGGTCTACTCGGTCCTGCAACCTGGGGGCTACTATGAGTTGTTTTGGTCTTGTGAGGGGGAGGAGCGTGCTTAGAGCTTGAAATCATGTTGGCAGCAACCTTTTGCTTGCCAACAGCTTCCAAGGCGTGCTTCTTCCTGTTCTCGTCCTCAATACGTATGAAACGCTTGAGGTCGTTCATACAAACCTGCATCTTCTTGCGGTACATTTCCGTTTTGAAATTGTACCATGAGGAGGGAAACTTATACACAATTGTGCCCACAACAAAACTATCAGGCAGACTAATAAACTCACTATGCAAGGAATCAACTAAATTTTCAAACTCTGATACCTGAGGGAGAATGACTTTCTCCTCGTCGAAGCTGAAGGAGTGGAACTTGTCCACCAGATGAGCCTTTGAGAGGTCCTCCTCCAGCTTGAAGTGCTCCTCTAGTGCCTCCCAGTTCTCCTTGGAAGACTGCATCTTGATGCAGTTCTTGGCCAGGCTGGAGGAGAGGCAGTTCAGCAGGTAATCCCTGCAGAACTCCTCGTCTTCGATCCACTGTGCCTCGTCTTCAGTCCCAGCAACGTCAGCACGAGCAGTCTTGATGGTGTAGAAGACGTTCAGGTACTTCATCCCGAACTGGATGTTCAACTTCCAGTCATTGAACTCTGTGGCCGTGAACTTCTCTAATTTGTTCATGGGCACTGGAGAGGAGAAGATGGAGTTCCTCATCTCTTGACTTGCTTTGAAAACCCTAACTGGAACCAAAACTCCTGGAACAACACTTCCACTGCACTGTAGGAACTCAAGAACCCAGCACTGTAGAGAGAGCAGATCGGAGACCAAGGGCTGGTCGGCTCCACTGGAAGACCCACTGTGCTGCTGGATCGAGACCTGCCGGTAGAGGAAAAGGCATCAGGGCACAACAGATCAGGGAGCAGAGCGGCGGGAGGCCGTTTACATAAGGAACCCAGGCGGCTTCTCCTTTTCCTAGCAACGAACAGAGGTGAACAGGAGGCTTCTCCTTTGAGAACGATCGGCGACCGAGACCTTGCTGCTGTGAAGAAATCGCGAGAAGAAATCTCCTACGGCGAAGGCGACGACGATTCCTTCCGTGTGTGACCTAACTGGAGTGGAGGAGGACAAGGCTCACCGACATGTTTATGGAGGCGTATCGCCGGAGAACGAAGATCGGTAGAGGCCTATCGCTGGAGAAGGAGGGCCGCAGGATCGGGCGCTGGTATCGGCTGCGGAAAAATGGCTAGGGCGATGGGGAAAGATTTTCAACAATAGAGTTGGCACGAAACATCCGAAGGGGTGTCTAAGTGGAACACCCTCCCTGTTGCCCCCAGCTAGGTATATATAGAAGAATACCAAGGGTTTCCACGCGCAAAGCCCCCGAGCCCGTTATTCGTCCGAATATACATTTACATTTTTCAATACAAGTGATGGGATTCCCCCAAGATTATTTCAAGTCAAACCTGTAGGACGCCGACCAAGAACATTCAATCAATACAACCCAATCAAGCGAGTCACGCGCGCACAAGCAGCGCCCGAACAAAGGGTCCAAAATCATCCCGAAAGGAGAACTGAGCCAAGCGCACTTAGGCGTTACGCACAACGCGCCTCAAGCAAGGGCGAGCCACCGCGTGCCTCCCGTGCGTGCACCTCGTCTCTCCCGCATGCGTGTCTAGCGCACACCGTCGACCGTTGCCGCTTCCAGCCGCCGCCATCACATCTGACCACCTTCGACCGCCACTGCCTCCACGAAACCTATCCGGGCCACCCGAACCGTCCCGGGGGCATATCCGTCATTTCCTGAAAATTGGCAATCCAAGTGGCTGAAATGTTGCGACGTCATTTGCCAACTCAAGATCCAGTCCGGTGTAATTACCAACACGTCCCTCCACAAAACTATAAAAATATCATCAAGCATTTATTTGAAGACAAACAATTTCAGAGACTAGAGAGAGCTCTGAGATTTTCAGGCGACAACGTGAAACTTAGATCATTTCTTCACTTGAAATTCTATCTACTCTCTCTAGCCTGTACAATCCCCGACGCTCACTTGGACGTTTTAGTGAGCTCTGGAAAAGGCACTAGAAAACGCTCCCACGGAGGAATGCTCACGTGGACGCTCTCATCCAAACTTCGTGGACGCACTCATCCGAGCTTCGCGGACACTCACATCCAAGCTTTGTGGACTTAGTTTATTTTTCGGTTTTTCTGCACTTAGAGCTTTTAACATAGCTATAGTTTAAGAGTGCACATTATGATCATTTATTTTGCTACTTTTATACCAATTAATTTAATAATAAAATTCCCTCACTAACCTGACGATCCGAGAAGATCGGACGGCGGGGACCCGCTCCCTCGGGCGGTCGATGAACTTGCCGACGAACTTGCCGGTGAGGAGGGGGGCCGCCGCCGACGGTCGAGAGAGCGGGAGGCGGCCAAGCCGGTGGCGGAAAGGGGGAGCGGTCGGTGGTTGGTCGGGGCGGCTAGCTCAACCGCCTCCTTGGCCGCACGCTGGCGGCCGAAGAGGGGCTGCCGGCTCGGCCGCCTCTTTGGCCGCGCGCTGGCGACCGAAGAGGGGCGACAGGCTCGACCGCTTCCTCGGCCGCACGACGGTGGCCGAAGAAGGGCGGCAGGCTCGGCCGTCTCTTTCGCCGCGCGCCGACGGCCGAAGAGGAGGCGGACGGCCCGACCGCTTCCTTGGCCGCGCGCCGACGCCCGAAGAGGGGGGCCGCCCTGGCCGCCCCTTCGGCCGCGCGCCGACAGCCGAAGAGGGCCGTCCGGCTCGGCGCTTCTTTGGCCGCGCGGTGGCGGCCGAATAGGGGCGGCCGGCTCGGCCGCCACCTTGGCCGAAGAGGGACGAACGGTTTGATCGCCACCTTTGGTGCGCGTCGGTGGACGGGGAGGGGCGGCCGATGGCGGCAAGAGGGGTCGGCCAGCGTCTAGAGATGACGTTGGCCGCCTGACGCTGCCGAGGCGATGTCCTTGGTGGTTCTGACGTCATGTGTATTGGGATTAGCACGTGAGGGGATCAGGTGTGGCGATCACATGTCCAGTCAATACCCATGATCCCACTAATTTAGTGGAGATCATGGGGGAAAGCGGCTATGTGCGGCCTGACTTCTTCATAAAAGGGGCTCATCTCTATCACTACTAAAAAATATGGTTGTACTTTATTGTAAGGATATTTTTGTGGTGTCATTTTGTCAAAGTGTAACATTACATTAAAATAATTATTTATTTATATATAATGTAAATAAATAGATAACACTGCTGGCATTCTATTGCCATTGAAATTGAACTGATTAAAAAAATCTTATATATATATGAATGACAATGTCGGGGCCCTGTACCGGTGATATTTGCGGTGGGAGAAACATTTGTCGTTGGGGTGATATTTGTCATGGGGATGACATTTACTGTGGGTGACGGTATTTGTCGAGTGGGAACAATATATTGTGGGGGGCAACATTTGTCGTGGGGGAGAAATATGTCGTGGGGCGGGGGGGGGGGGAGATATTTGTCGTGGGGGGTGACATTTGTCGTGGGTGAAGACATATGTCGTGGAGGGCGACATATGTCGTGGGAGCGACATCTGTCGTGGGGGTGAGATCCATCGTGGGGCGACATCCGTCGTGGGGGCGACATCCGTCGTGGGGGCGACATCCGTCGTCGGGGGCGACATTTGTCATGGGAAGCGACATTGTTCGTTGGTGGCAACATTTGTCTTGATGCACCAAAAAAGATAGGGAATTGTTAAAGGCAAACTCAATTTGAATATACGCAAACCAAAATCTTAAAATCAGGTCTTTTTTCCTGGTGGTTTTTTTTTCTACGCAAACCAATTTGGATATACGCAAACAAAATTCACCGCCGCTCCCGCTGCATCTCTCGGCCTCTCTGTCGTTGCCTCTCCCGTCGCCCCTTCCGTTGCCTCTCTCGCAGCAACTCCCGCCGCATTTCCCGACCTCTTTATCACTGCCTCTCCCATCGCCGGTAGGTTGCGAGGCTTCTGATGAGCGGTTTGACGTACAACAGCCAGACAATTTTGAAGGTGTGCATGTTGGTTCTTTGTGTTCGTTGCCTCTCCCGTCGCGGGTAGCATTTTTTTAAGTTAATTTTGAAGGTGCGCCGCCGCTTCTCTGCATTTTCGTCTTAATTCTGTATTTGGATTCTTTAATACATATTTTATTCTTTCATCTTCAGCATATTGAGAAGTTAATTTTTCGTTTTGGATTCTGCATATGGATTCTACACGTTGGCTTTTTCGTTCTCCATTTTCGTTTTTGTTTTTGTGCGGTAATTAGATAATGGTGCTGGATGGTTGATTTCTAGCCTCTTATGCCATATTGTAGCTTATGAAGAGGGGGAAACATAAGTGTATTGTTTGCTGTAATAAATGAAGTTGATTTTTGTTGTTCATACTTTCATTTGCCTTGCAAAAACTGCTGTCAATTTTTTCATTTCCAAATTTTCATTTTTTTTGTTCCTAATTTTAGATTCTGGAATCAAACTCAGAAACTTCTAAAGATTTTCATTGTATACATTCATATTTCACGGTTGATCTCTGAAATTTAAATTAATCAGGTTTATGAATTTTGTATGTGTTGTTTGGTAATAAAAGTTTTAAATTTTTACATGTTTTCATTGAAATGGATGTGACCGTTACCATATATTAAATGTCATAAATTTGGTATTTCTATATTATAAACGTGTTGTTTTGTCGAACTGTTGCGCTGGACTTCTCATAAAATGGTTTTTTATCTCAAACATTAGATTATGTAATTTGTAGTGTTGGTTTGTTGTTAACAGTTTTGGTTTGTGGTTAACAATTTGGTTTGCACGGAGTATTTTTTCAAAATATATGAGTTGTCATTAACAATGGTTTGCGTATATCCAAATTTGATTTGCCTTTAACAATCCACAAAAGATACTCATATTTTGAAATAATGATAACGAAGATAAAATATTAATCATTTCTTATTTATATTCATAAGTAAGCATTTCTTGTTGCACGTGTCATGCGCGATAGTACCCCGATCATGAAAATGCGTGCGGCGACATTCTGTGTGGGTGTGGACATTCAGTTGGGACGATGTCATTCTGCGGGGACTGTGATATAATGCGGGGGTGGCGATATTCGACGGGGGCTGCGACATTCGGCAAGGGCGGTAATATTCGGCTGAAGCGGCGATATTCTGCGGGGGAGACTACTACCTGACTATTACCTCAAAGCATGTATAAAATACAAAAATATAAAGAATAAGTACCTGTAAAATAGAGTAATATCATAAAGATTATTAGAATATGTGGAGTCCGGGCGGTCTGGCGGACAAGATTGGCGGTCTCACGGACAGGTCTGGCAGACAGGATTGGGGGTCTGGTGGACTATCGGCTTGGATTGGTGGTTTGCCTGTCATTGTTCTGGCTCTAGTTTTGGCGACCTAGTTTGGCGATCTGGCAGTTGTCATTTGTAACTACACAGGTGTTCATCGATGCGGACTTGCGGTCAGAAAGAGTTAACCTCAGTGCGGTCTGGCGGTCATCTAAGGTTAGTCACAGTTGCGGCCTGGCGGTTAGTACCTGCCTAACCGCCTCAGGTGGTCCTGTATGTTTACCGCAACTATGCCTTTTGTTGATCAACAAAGGCTTGACCGCAGTTGAATTTTGACGGTTCCCAAGTGCTATCGCAATTGCGGTCTGGCGGTTAGATTCAATCTAACTGCAGATGTTACCCCATGAGTTGTACGCTTAATCCTGACGGATAATGTAACATCCCTATCCGTCACATGACATATAACAGCAGGTCCGGCCGGGGCCCGACGCCATATACTACGGACAGACCGGTTGGTTACGCGTTGAAACCATACAACCAATCACAAACGTCCTACACAGAGTCATTCTAGCGGAAGCAATTTATTAAGTTGCACAAATAATAGAACCCTGCCAAGCACGAATGTCCACTACTCAAATAACATAGGAATGTTAAATACAAAAGTACCGGCCTTATGGCCTTATAATAGATTCCTCAAACAAGAGTGTCTTGCATACTTCGGCTCGCAGGCCGGCCATACATGAGATAAACAGAAAACATAAAAAGGTTAGGCCTTCGAGGGCCAGCACCGCGACATGGGCTTTAACCCGCTATTTCCCGCTCGGCTCCGCAGCACCTGCAAGCCACAATCCACCGCCCGGTGTTAAACAAAAGCAACAGTTAGCTATGCTGACCAATTATAACGATCCCGCCCCCAAAATCGAGGCGACGATGCTCTTTCCCTCCACTTTATTAATATATGCAATAAAATAGTGTAAACACACTTCATCACAGGCGTAGGCTCGCATGGCCACACACCTCGTGCACACAGGGCACATTCACGGCGAACCGGCCAACGTCACGTCAATTCAAGCCATAGACGTTCCCGTTCCACCACCGCCCCTTGGACGGCCAATCATATGAGCATTTTGTCTTCCTGGCCTTGGTCACGACAATTTAAGCCATAGACCGCCGAAGACTCTCATCCATGCAACCGGTCCCAGCGAACGACATAGATCAGGTACGGTTCCGCCTGACCCGTGCTCATTCCGCAACGACAATTTAAGCCATATGCGCAGGTCAAGACTCACCGAGTCCCGTTTCCGCCACAACAATCACATAACCCGGTTATGTTCACGTTGGCTCCCCGGCCATCGTGTTGGCAAAACCCGCTTTTGCCCAGTTTTTCGGGTGCACCTTGGAGTTAATCTCCAAGGCTCCCTGCTGCAATCTACCACGTAGAAAACCCGAAAAACGCCCAAACATCCGGAGTCTTCCCCGGTTCATATGCAATGCAACATCACCGATCCGGCTCTACTTGTCCGGATAGGCTTTACACACAATGCCTATGCCCGTTTTCGCATACGGGCTCTATACAAGGGGGACTTCACATATCTACCCCAAGGAACGCTCCAACTCTTCGCTCACTCGCGAGAGAGGGCTTCCTATGCAAAGGAAAAGAGGGCTTCACATGCCCTAGGATGAGAATCGTTACCCTTGCGTTCTTCCGCGACGCCATGAAAAATCTACGCGGTTGGAAAGCACCGCAATGGCGTCGCCTTCGCGGATCTGGACTCTGATCGCGATTCGGAGCTCCGACGCTCCACCGGCGGCCGGATCTTGGCCTTCCTCCTCCTCCTTTCTCTCCCCTCTCTCTAGACTTTAGAAAGAGAACCAAGGGGATGAAATGAGGGATTGCAAACCCTATTTCCGGGTTTAAACTGCCAACATCCACCCCCAGCCGTCGGATCCCAAGCCAAGGAAACGAACGACCACGATTAGGCCTGAAATTACAAAATCTGGGCCGAACACAGGTTGCAACACGGTTGTGTGCATGGCCGTGTCACCCATTCTCCGTCTCGACCGACTCGATAACCAGCACACGGCCTTAGACACGGCCTCCGACACGCCCGTGTCGCATGCGACACGACCGTGTCACGACCCGTGTCACGCCCCGTGTGCAACGACCAACACTCTTGACCCGAGGAGGACACGGCCTGCGACACGGCACCAGACACGCCCGTGTCACATGTGACACGCCCGTGTCTATGCCCGTGTCATGGCCCGTGTGCACCTCACTCAACGAGTGACTGACACGCCCTGGGACACGCCCGTGTCCCAGGCCGTGTTCAGCCTCTCGACGATCGTCGACTCCAAAATCGACGACTGCGCGACCATCACTGAACCCGAGCACGATACGCCCTGGGACACGCCCGTGTCCCAGGCCGTGTCACCCCTGCCAAAACACATATTTGGCTCAAAACATCCCCCGTCACCCGATTGAGTTTCGGGGCGTTACAACTCTCTCCCTCTTAAAAGAATTTCGCCCACGAAATTACTAAAGGAAAGAAAACGGAAAACTTTAAGCGGTACCTGAGTGGAATAACTCCAGGTACTCCACCAACATAGTTTGCTCCCGTTCCCAAGAGAGTTCCTCCCGACCGCAATTGTCCCACCAGACCTTGACCATCCGGATCTCATTCTTACGGAGCCTCTTGACTTCAGAGTCTTCGATACGAACGGGCTTGACCCTAGTCGTCAACCCTTCGTCCACCGACACTTGATCAACTGCGATCACCTGCGAAGGCTCTTGCACCGCCTTCCGCAATACCGAGATGTGGAACACATCGTGTAGCCCACTTAACTTCTCCGATAACCTCAAACGGTATGTCGCTTCGCCGACCCGCTCCAGAATCTCAAAGGCTCCAAGGTATCTTTGGCTCAGCTTCTTCAAGCATCTCACCCGCGAAAAACCCTTGAACGGTTTTATCTTCAAGTACACCCAATCACCTACCGTGAACTCCACGTTACGGTGCTTGGTATTGTAATACTTAGCCTGCCTGTCCTGAGCGATCAACAAGCGCTCCCGAATGATCCGCACCAACGAGGTAGCACTCTCCACCTCCTGCTTCTTATACAACCTTGCCTCACCCGTTTCCAACCACGATAACGGCGTGCGACACTTTCTACCATACAGGGTCTCAAAGGGCGCCATTTGGATACTCGTCTGGTAGCTGTTGTTGTACGCGAACTCCACCAAATACAGGTGGTCCTCCCAATGCTTCTCGAAGTCTAGAACACACATGTGTAGCATGTCCTCCATCGTTCTATTGACTCTCTCGGTCTGCCCATCCGTCTGCGGATGGAAGGCTGTGCTGAACTTCAACTTTGTCCCCAACATCTGCTGTACTAACCTCTAATCATTTGACGTGAAACGCCCATCGCGATCACTCACAATGCTACGGGGCACACCGTGCTGTCAAACTATATTATCCACATAAAGCTTTGCAACCTTCTCCACTGAGTCATACTTCCTATGCGGAATAAAGTGCGACACTTTAGTTAGCTGGTCTACGATCACCCAGATGGCGTCGTTCCCCTTCTGTGACCTTGGCAAACCATGCACAAAGTCCATCGATATGTCGTCGAACTTCCACTCTGGTATAGGCATGGACTTCAAGAATCCTCTCGGCCTTTGGCACTCCGCCTTCACTAAGGCGCACGTTTAGCACTTAGCCACAAACAACGCTACGTCTTTCTTGAGCCCCGACCACCAAAACAGCTTCTTGAGGTCACGGTACATCTTCGTGCTCCCTGGGTGGATTGAGTACTTGGTATGATGAGCCTCGTACATCAACTCCGCCCGTAGGTTACCCCCGCTTGGGACGCACAACCGATGGTCCTTCCTTAACAACCCATCTTCCACCGAGAACTGGGAATTTGACCCATCCAATGCTGCCTCCATAAGCTTCTTCATGGAGTCATCTAACTCCAAAGCCTGCCGAACCCGGTCAGCCAGGTCATACTGAACCTCTGTCCAGTTCAACATTTCTTTGGCGCTCGTCTGCTTGTCAACACAACAGATCTCAAGCTCCTCCAACTCCCGTATTAGCCACTCATCATGCACCGACAACCAGTTGGCTTGGACGGGAGCCCTGCGACTCAACGCATCAGCAACCGCATTGCTCTTCCCGGGTATAGAATGAATCTTGAAGGTGTAGTCCCCCAGGAACTCCATCCACCTCCTCTGCCTCATGTTAAGATCCTTCTGATCCAACAGGTACTTCAGGCTCTTTTGATCGGTATAAATATCGACCCTTACGCCGTATAGGTAGTGCCTCCACAGCTTAAGTGTAAATATCACGGCCGCCAACTCCAAGTCATGGACCGGATAGTTCCTTTCATGCACTTTTAGCTGACGCGATCCATAAGCTATCACGCTCCCATGCTGCAATAGCACGCAACCCAAACCACTGCACGAGGCATCACTATAAACCTTGAAGCCCTCGGCCCCACTAGGCGAACTAAGCACTGGCGCCATGGTCAACCGTCTCTTCAGCTCCTCAAAAGCTTGCACGCACTCCTGCGTCCACAAGAATCTCTGATCTTTCCTTGTCAACTTCGTGAGAGGTAGCGCTATCTGCGAGAAGTTCTCTACGAAGCGCCTGTAATATCCGGCAAGCCCGAGAAAACTACGGACTTCCGCGACAGAAGACAACGCAGGCCACTCCCATATCGCAACGATCTTTGCCGGATCCACCGCTATACCTTCCCCACTAATAATGTGACCAAGGAACGCTACTGAGGGTAGCCAAAACTCGCACTTGGAGAATTTCGCATACAGTTCATTCCTACTCAAAGTCTCCAACACCAGATGCAAGTGCTTGAAGTGATCTTCTTCGCACTGCGAGTACACCAATATATCGTCAATAAAGACGATCACAAAGCGGTCCAGGAAATCTCGGAACGTCTTGTTCATCAAGTCCATAAACACTGACGGCGCATTCGTCAGTCCAAACGACATGACCGTGAACTCGAAGTGCCCATACCTTGTGCTGAACACCGTCTTCGGGATATCACACTCCCTGATCCTCAACTGATAGTACCCCGACTTCAAGTCCAACTTAGAATATACCGACGATCCGACTAACTGATCGAAGAGATCATTAATCCTCGGGATTGGGTACTTGTTCTTCTCCGTCAGCTTGTTCAACTCTCTGTAGTCGATACACAGTCGCATACTCCCGTCCTTCTTCTTAACGAAGAGGACCGGTGCGCTCCAAGGCGACGAGCTTGGACTCACATAACCTTGCTCCATTAGCTCCTCTAGCTGAACTTTCAACTCTGCCATTTCCTTCGGCGCCAGCCTATAAGTAGTACGTGACACATGTTTGGCACCTGACACAAGCTCGATAGTGAAATCAATCTCTCGCTGCGGTGGGGCCCCGGGAAGACTATCTGGGAACACATCGGGGTATTCACAAACCACGGGGATACTATCCAACGTGGACTTTGGCTCTACAACCCCCACTATTGCGAAGAATAGCTCTGCGCCAGCACGAACTGCCTTTACCACCTGAAGAGCAGACATCATCGTCCTGCTCGACCCCTTCAGTCCCGTGAATGTTGTCACCCGTCCAACACCCAGCTTGACCTCCTTACTATTACAATCAATCCAAGCCTTCTACTCCGAAAGCCAATCCATCCCAAAGATAACGTCGAACTCTACTAGCGGCAGCAATGACGCTAGCAAGTCGAACTCTTGGCTCCCTCTGTGAACCTTTACGACGCACACTCGGTCCGCACGCATCGAGCACCCATTCGGTTGTAGCACATCCAACTTGTCCTTCGCCATCGAAGAAGGGACTCCGATGCGCGATATAAAATTTTCGGACAAGAAGGAGTGTGAAGCTCCCGTATCGAACAGTGCCCGTGCCGGACTATCGCTAATCAAAACAAAGCCTATGCAAACAATATTAGGCTAACAAGCAATAGAGAACAGTATTTAAAGTTAACTTGCTATAAATTAACTCGTACCTGTCACCACGTCAGCTTGTTTAATGGCCTCCTGCTGGCCCAAGTTGTACACTCTAGGTTGAGTCGGAGCATAATGGGACGCGGTTGACTCCACCGCCTTGCCCTTCTCTTCATAGGTAGCTCCTTATTTTCTCTCGGACTTTGAGCGTCCGCTCCAGCAATCGCGGGAAAAGTGCCCCGTCTTTCCACACGTGAAACAAGCGCCCGGGGTTCGATTGGTAGTTGTCCCCGAGGCACCTGCAGAAGGAGCTAGACCCGACGTCCTAGCCTTCTTGTAGAATCTTCGATAGCCCGACTTCGACGTAGTCGGCGCTTTGAACTCCGATTTCTTCCCACCGGATTCCTTCTTAGCTTGCACATTTCTCATGTCCTTCTCCAAGAACAGGGCCGAGTTGACCAAGGTTAGGAAACCCTGCGCCATAGGCCCCGACAGTAGCAACCTCAGCTCATCTCTTAACCCTTCATAGAAGCGGTTCGTCTTTCGCTCCTCGTCGGCAAAGGTAGCGCTAGCATATCTCCCCAATCAAGTAAACTCGTGGAGGTACTCGTCTACAGTGCTATCTCCTTGCACCAAATTTTGGAACTCGTTCTCTAGTGCGATCCTCTGCGCTGAGGGGAGGTATCGAGCCATGAACAGTCTCGAAAATTCCTCCATAGATACTTCGGCCAACGACCTTCCCCTCAACTGGTGTAGCTCTAGACCTTCCCACCATAATCTTGCATCCCCATCCAATAGGAACGTCGCTATTGTGGTCTTCTGCCACTCTTCCGTTTCTGTTGCTGTCATCACCCTATTGACTCTTGAGAGCCAATCTTCAGCCTGGGTCGGGGTTCCCATTCCCAAGAACACCGGTGGATGGAAGCCCATCACATGCTTAAGCTGTCTCTCAGTTGCTCTCCGAGGAAACTCCGGCTCCACCGCCACCTGCTCAACCCTTCTAGGCTCCGCCGCTTGGAGCGGCACCTGCTCCACCGCAGGAGCAGGCTGTTGTACCTGCCTTGCAGGTTACGCATTAATCATAGCAAAGACAGTTTCTGCCACCAATCTAATGGTCTCGACATACGGAGGTGTTGCAGGCGCTTCACTTGGTGTGCTGCTTGCCTTGGAACCTGGCCGTTCCGACCGTCCAAAACCACTTCTGGTCACCTATAATCGTGCAAAACACTGATAAGCGGCCAAACAATATTGCAAACAACAATTTTAGGAACACGCAGGTTCCTCAAACACATGTATTTTCATTCCTAAGTGGACATTCATGGGTTCTTTTCATGTTATAACGATGACGCACACACATGTGCTCACCACCCCTTAAAGTGAATTCGCCCACGAATTCATTTAAGTTTGACTGAAACCAGTAGTCTGATACCAATTTGTAACACCCCAATGCGTCACATGGCATATTGCAGTAGGTCCGGCCGGGGCCCGACGCCATATACTACGGACAGACCGGTTGGTTACGCGTTGAAACCATACAACCAATCACAAACGTCCTACACAGAGTCATTCTAGCAGAAGCAATTTATTAAGTTGCACAAATAATAGAACCCTGCCAAACACGAATGTCCACTACTCAAATAACATAGGAATGTTAAATACAAAAGTACCGGCCTTATGGCCTTACAATAGATTCCTCAAACAAGAGTGTCTTGTATACTTCGGCTCGCAGGCCGGCCATACATGAGATAAACAGAAAACATAAAAAGGTTAGGCCTTCGAGGGCCAGCACTGCGACATGGGCCAGCACTGCGACATGGGCTTTACCCGCTATTTCCCGCTCGGCTCCGCAACACCTGCAAGCCACAATCCACCGCCCGGTGGTAAACAAAAGCAACGGTCAGCTATGCTGACCAATTATAACGATCCCGCCCCCAAAATCGGGGCGGCGATGCTCTTTCCCTACACTTTATTAGTATAGGCAATAAAATAGTGTAAACACACTTCATCACAGGCGTAGGCTCGCACGACCACACACCTCATGCACACAGGGCACATTCACGGCGAACCGGCCAACGTCACGTCAATTCAAGCCATAGACGTTCCCGTTACACCACCGCCCCTTAGACGGCCAATCATATGAGCATTTTGTCTTCCTGGCCTTGGTCACGACAATTTAAGCCATAGACCGCCGAAGACTCTCATCCATGCCAACGATCCCACCGAACGATATAGATCGGGTACGGTTCCGCCTGACCCGTGCTCATTCCGCAACGACAATTTAAGCCATATGCGCAGGTCAAAACTCACCGAGTCCCATTTCTGCCACAACAATCACATAACCCGGTTATGTTCACGTTGGCTCCCCGGCCATCGTGTTGGCAAAACCTGCTTTTGCCCAGTTTTCCGGATGCACCTTGGAGTTAATCTCCAAGGCTCCCTGCTGCAATCTACCACGTAGAAAACCCGAAAAACACCCAAACATCCAGAGTCTTCCCCGGTTCATATGCAATGCAACATCACCGATCCGGCTCTACTTGTCCGGATAGGCTTTACACACAATGCCTATGCCCGTTTTCGCATACGGGCTCTATACAAGGGGGACTTCACATATCTACCCCAAGGAACGCTCCAACTCTTCGCTCACTCGCGAGAGAGGGATTCCTATGCAAAGGAAAAGAGGGCTTCACATTCCCTAGGATGAGAATCGTTACCCTTGCGTTCTTCCGCGCCGCCATGAAAAATCTACGCGGTTGGAAAGCACCGCAATGGCGTCGCCTTCGCGGATCTGGACTCGGATCGCGATTCGGAGCTCCGACGCTCCACCGGCGGCCGGATCTTGGCCTTCCTCCTCCTCCTTGCTCTCCCCTCTCTCTAGAATTTAGAAAGAGAACCAAGGGGATGAAATGAGGGATTGCAAACCCTATTTCCGGGTTTAAACCGCCAGCATCCACCCCCAGCCGTCGGATCCCAAGCCAAGGAAACGAACGACCACGATTAGGCCTGAAATTACAAAATCTTGGCCGAACACGGGTTGCAACACGGCTGTGTGCATGGCCGTATCACCCATTCTCCGTCTCGACCGACTCGATAACCAGCACACGGCCTTAGACACGGCCTCCGACACGCCCGTGTCGCATGCGACACGGCCGTGTCATGACCCGTGTCACGCCCCGTGTGCAATGACAAACACTCTTGACCCGAGGAGGACACGACCTGCGACACGGCACCAGACATGCCCATGTCACATGTGACACGCCCGTGTCTGTGCCCATGTCATGACCCGTGTGCACCTCACTCGACGAGTGACTTACACGCCCTGGGACACGCCCTAGGACACGCCCGTGTCCCAGGCCGTGTTCAGGGTCTCGACGATCGTCGACTCCAAAATCGACGACTGCGCGGACATCACTGAACCCGAGCACGACACACCTTGGGACACGCCCGTGTCCCAGGCCGTGTCACCCCTTCCAAAACACATATTTGGCTCAAAACATCCCCCGTCACCCTATTGAGTTTCGGGGCGTTACAGATAAAGACCAGAGCAACCTAGTTGATATCATCTCGAGCTCTATACAATCATGTGGTTTGCTTGTCTAACCGTACAACCCGCGCAGTCTATTTTTTATCTATCCACCTAGTCGCATGTGACAGGAGTTATGTATTCTCTCTCTTATTTTTATATCTCTACCCCAGTTTTCTATAAATAAGGGGAATACCCTTGTATTATTCATCTTCTTGGAGCAATAAAAAGTCTCTTTATTTAGATTCTTTCACATGATATGAGAGCTCATCGGTCCATTTGCTATGGTTTCTTTTTTTTGAGCGTGAGGCAGTGCAAGCGGTCTCCTGTGTTTTAACGGCTTGCAATTTGAAAAACGTCTAAGTTGTCTACCTAAATCACCTAGAGGGGGGGGATAGTTGAGTTGTGCGTCTTTTTGCGGAATAAAAAATTTAGCGATCTATGCACAAGAAATAACCAAGAAAACACAGAAGACACCAAGAATTATAGTGGTTCCCCAATCTTGGGTACGTCCACTTTCCACTCACCGATCTAGCAAAGTACTAGACTCGGCTACTCCACTAATCTCGGATTGAAGATAATCTTACCACTCGGAACAACGTTCCTACAAATCGATCATAAAGAGATCTACACTCGGAAGATGAAAACTTCTTACAACTTGGAGAACGAGGCTCCTACACTCGGAGAATTATCTCCTACAATAATAAAATGAAATCCGAAAATACAAACAATAAATCTTTCTCAGATTTGGAAATCTCTCCCTAGGTCTTCTTTCTTGATCTTTGGCTTTATCAGAATTTGTTGAAGAAGACTCTCGGCTAAATCTTGTTCTGATAAACTTGGACTCACACGATCAAGGAGAAGATGAAGATTGAAAAATCTATTGATCTGCAAGTCGATATGGATCGGAAATGGCCTTGGCGATCTTCAAGATGAGCGACGACTTCTATAGAAAATGGAAATAGTCGGCCGATCCAGAAATCTTAGAATGACAGAATATTATGCGCTTAGGGTTAGTCATAATTACATGACCTTTTATAAGATCTCCCTAACGGTTATATTTGTCATTAATGATGGTCACGTGGACCAGTCACATCAGAGAATTCAAAAATCGATCTAACAGAGACTTGAAGAAAATTTCAGAAAATGAGGACAACATTTCTCGAGTGAGAATAATACTACTCAAGTGCTATGACTAGCTCTCGAGTGGATAACAATGATTACTCGAGAAGAAGTATTTCTGGAAATTCTGGATAGTCTGAAATCACTCGAGTGGAGTAAAGATCATGTACAACCCCGTGTTCGCCGAAGGAACTCAGGCAAGCAGGCGGGTCGACCCCGGCCCGCGCCTCCTAGGCGAGTCGCCCAGGCGGGCCAGCCTGGCCCGCACCTTCCCAGGAGGGTCACCCCCCGACCCGTACCTCCTAGGCGGGTCGGACCTGGGTCACCCTCCGACCCGCGCCTTCCCAGGCGGGTCAGCTTTGGCCCGCGCCTTCCTAGGCGGGCCGCCTCCAACCCGCGTCCCCTGGGTGAGCCAGCCCCGGCCCGCGCGTGTCGCCAAGTAGAGGCATTGAAGGGCTACTTGCCCAGTCCCCAGTGGGGGGGGGGATTTCTTACCATTTTGCCCCTGCAGGCCTGCCCTTAGAAAGCTAGAATGACGGAGTCTTGCTGTTGGCAGACCTGGGTGGACTGCGCATAGCTGGTTAGGACAACGGAGTTTGGCTGTTGGCAGGCCAACCCAAGGGGCTTTCAGTAATTTCAGGCCAGCAGAGGTTAGTTATTTGCAGATCATCTTCGAAAATCTATAAATAGGACCCAAGGGGTACCTCCGAGGACACGCTTACTTGTCTCCCAGTCTTCTAGCGCCTTCTGAGGTACCTTAGCCCGACATTTGGCTAAGGAGGGGAAGCGCTCAGTGATCTTCCGGGTGTGTGGTGGGACCTCCGCGTCGGGCCTTTGGTCTAGTCCTTTGCTCTCTTTTCCTTGTTGTTTTTCTTGCAGGAGCGAAGTAGGTGCGCGACCACCCCTTCCCCATGGGTGAACTCCATAAGAGACCAATTTTCGGTTTCAACATTTTGGTGCGGTGAGCGTAGATAGTGGTCAGCACAGAAAACCTTCAGCGAGCTCAATGATTGGAGGAGAAGGGCAAGGATCGGACAGGACCGACCCGCCACCCCCTCCCCCTCTCGCCACACTGGGGATGCTCGAGGATTTCAGGCAGGAGGTGCTCGACATGGTCAGATTCGCGCTCGGCGTGCGTGCCGAGAGCTCGACTCCGGCGATTCCGGTCCTCGCGGATCCGGCACTCGGCGAAGTTGCGCCCGCCAGGCGAGCCGGGAAGGAGGTCTCCGACGAAGGTTGGGATGCCGAGCTCCCCGGGCGAGTGCTCTTCCCGGGTTCAGGGAGCGACGACA
The DNA here is from genome assembly GCA_039513925.1 of Platanthera zijinensis. Taxonomy (NCBI): domain Eukaryota; kingdom Viridiplantae; phylum Streptophyta; class Magnoliopsida; order Asparagales; family Orchidaceae; genus Platanthera; species Platanthera zijinensis. The sequence continues at coordinate 262,545,826 of CM077078.1, forward strand.
GGTTCGACAAGTTGGGGGTGCGAGTCCCTCCAGCTCGCCCGGTGGGCGGAGATAGCCCTTTCAGCGAGTTGGTCTCCTCTGCACTAGTCCCGAATGGGTTCAGGGAGCCCGAGATGTCCTACTACACCAGGAAGGGGGACCCGGTCCAGCACATCCTGTGGTTTGAGGATGTGGTCTCGATTCGACAGATGTCGGATGGCTTTAAGTGTAGACTCTTTGCCATCACTCTGAAGGAGAAGGCAAGGGAGTGGTTCCGCAAACTGCCGGCCAGTTCCATCTACTGCTTCGAGGACCTATGTCGGGGGTTCATGTTGAGGTTCACAACCTCGAAGAGGAGGAAGAGGGAGTCGGAGTCCCTATTTCGCATCAAGTAGGGGTTGAATGAGACCCTGAGGAGCTACTTCGATCACTTCCAGGAGGAGGTCACCCAGGTTCAGGAGATGTCATGCCACACTCTAATGATGGCCTTCACTCTGGGGTTGCAGCAGGGTTTCATTCGGATGGAGTTGAAGAGGATCCCAACCCTCTCCTACGAGGAGTTGATGGAGAGGGCGGCGAGAGAATTCGATGGGGAGGCGTCGAACCCAGAGTTTGCCCGGAGGCTAGCTAGGTGGGATACGGAGGAGGAGAGGCCTAGAGGGAGCAGAGGTCAAGAGGAGAGGAGAGCTGAACCCTGGCAGAGGGAGCAGCAGTAGCAACAGCCTAGGTGGGGGCGTCAGGAGCCGAATCAACGGCTAGGGTGGAGGCCGGAATGGCAAGATCAGGAGGCGAGAAGAGGGTTCTACAGAGGGAACCGTCGCCAGAGAGGCCAAGGGCAATTTTATCCTCCGGGAGGGAGGCAGGCCCAGAGGCGGCCTCTCCCCAACCAGGAGCAGGCTATGGCAATAGCCATGGGGGAGAGAAGAATGGAGACAAGGAGAAGGGACGTCAGGGCGGAGCTGCCCTATTGTGACTTCCACCAGGAGGAAGGGCATGCCACAAACACGTGCCCGGAGTTCCTCGAGTTGCGAAAAAACAGGGAGCAACAACGACAGCAGGAGCGTCAAGAGGTGCGGATCGAAGAGGTCGTGTCGCGCCCGGATGAGGACCGGTGTGAGGACCGGGCGGATGTGGGGACCCGGGGAAGGATAGGGATGATCCATGGAGGGGCAGATATCGAGGCTTCCCGCAAGACAAGTCTCCATACCTTGTACCGAAGGAGCGTCGCCTCCACGTCCCAAACCCCACCCTAGGAGTAGAAAATCACCTTCTCGAGGAAGGACATGCCGGATCACGAGGATCCATTTTGTGATGCGCTTGTCATCCAGACAGCCATCGAGAATTTCACCATCGCCCGGATCCTCGTCGACAATGGAAGCTCGGTCAACATCATCTTTAAGAAGGCGTTCGACGCGATGAAGGTAGAGGCCAAGAGGGTGCTAGCCTCGGACGGACCCTTGTTCGGATTCTCGGGGGAGAGGAAGGAGGTAGAAGGTAAAGTGAGACTCCATGTCACGCTGGGGGACAATCCCGCACTTGCAAGTTTGTCATTGTGGACGCCCCCAGCAGCTAAACCGCCATCTTCGAGAGGCCCCTCATCAGCGCCTTTTGCTACGTCCCTTCATCCTTCCACCAGTGCTTGAAGTTCAACATCGAGGGGGTCCAGGTCCGGGTTTGCGGGAACCCTAAGATAGCAAGGGAATGTTATGTCACCGCCGTAAACTCCATCTCATAGCAGGAGGGTGCCGAGGAGATGGGGCGAAGGATGGAGGAGGCAGATCAGGAGGCTGTCCAAGAGGAGATGGAAGTGGAGGTGACCCGCCCTCAGGAGGAGGAGGTGGAGGAAGTTTAGGAGCCGACCAAGGTGATGGTCATGGAGGAAGTCGAGGAAGAGGTACTCGCCCCCGGAGGAGGGGATGCTGAAGAGTGGGGGGAGCAGTCTCGTTTGGAGGCGGCGGTAGAGGTGGTGGAGATAGAGGTTCTCACTCTCGGAGGCAGGGTGGAGAAGGTCCGCATCAGCGGAGGATTTACCCCGGAGGCTCATGGCAGGGTGCTGGAGTGCATCCGGAAGAATATGAATGTTTTCTCCTAGAGTGCCGCGGAGATGCCAGGGATCGATGCAGACGTGGCCTGCCATCGCCTCAACCTGGACCCGGAGGCTCGCCCCATCCAACAGAAGAAGAGGCCCACGACGGACAGGTTGGCCGAGCCAATTCGGGAGGAGGTGGCCAAGCTCCTCAAGGCCGGTTTTATATCCGAGATCCAATACCCCGGCTTGGTCTCCAATGTTGTAATGGTTAAAAAATTAGACGGCCGGTGGCGTATGTGTGTTGACTTTTCATTGCTTAATAAATCATGTCCCAAGGATTGTTATCCCCTGCCTCAGATCGACGCGCTGGTTGACTCAGCCGTCGTTTTCCCTGTAATGAGTTTTTTAGATGCATTTTCAGGTTATCACCAGATCAGGATGCACCCCCCGACGTCAAAGAAGTCTCTTTCATCACGGGGGATGGATGCTACTGCTATAAAATGATGCCCTTTGGGCTAAAAAATGTAGGAGCGACCTATCAAAAGATGATGGACAGGGTCTTCCGAGGGCAGAAGGGAAGGAACATGGAGGTGTATGTAGACGACCTCATGATCAAGAGCCTAGACGTCGACTCTCACCTCGAGGACCTGGAATAAACTTTTGCCACTCTCCGTAAGCACAAAATGAGGCTGAACCCCATTAAGTGCATCTTCGAGGCGAGCAGGGGGAAGTTCCTGGGACATCTCCTCACCCTTGCCGGTGTAGATCCCAACCCTGACAAGGTAAGGGCGATTGTGGAGTTTGGGTCACCGCGGAATACTAAAGAGGTACAATGATTGATAGGGAAGCTGACATGGTTGAGCAGGTTCCTCTCCCGGTCCGGGGAGAAGTGCTCTCCCTTCTTCAAAACTTTGAGAGGAGGCCAGAAGTTCGAGTGGACCTCGGAGTGCGAGGAGGCATTCCAAGCCTTGAAGAGGCAGCTGACCCAGACCCCCCTACTCCAAGGGCCAAAGGAGGGGGAGGATTTGTTCTTGTATCTAGGGGTCGGGGCGGAGGCCCTGAGCTCTGTTTTGGTTTGGGAAGAAGGGAAAAAACAACTCCCCATTTACTATGTGAGTCGGGTCTTGAGGAAGGCTGAGCTTCGGTATCCCATCTTGGAAAAGCTAGCCTTTGCTCTCATCATTTCAGCCCGGAGGCTCCGTCCCTATTTCCAGGCACACTCGATCCGAGTGGTGACTGACCATCCCCTCCGCAACATCTTCGAGGGGGTGGAGCACTCAGGGCGGTTGGCCAAATGATCGGTAGATGTTGGGTACATTGGAAAATGTGTACCTGATTTGAAGAAGCCCAACCTAGCTCAATGATATACATCAAGGTGTATTTGATGTTGTTTTGAGTTGACATGTGCAGGTGAAGAATTGATAAAGTATGCAGAAAAATTCTAAGTCCAAGTGTCGACACAGAGAAGGATGTGTCGACACATAGAAGAAATTAGTCGACACAACACTGGGAAGCAGTGTCGACACATAGCAGTTAGTCTACAACTACACTGGGAAAAAGTGTCGACACAGAGGAAGTATGTCGACACATAGCAGTTAGTCTACAACAACACTGGGAAGCAGTGTCGACACATAGCAGTTAGTCTACAACAATACTGGGAAAGTGTGTCGACACAGAAGAAGTAAGTTGACACAACACTGGGAATTTGTGTCGACACAGAAGAAAAGCGTCGACCTCAACATTGGGAAAATGTGTCGACACAGAAGAATATAGTCGACCTCAAGTTTGTCGACACCAGCAGGATGTGTCGACACAGAAGAATATAGTCGACCTCAAGTTTGTCTACACCAGCAGAATGTGTCGACACATTGTGATTGAGTCGACACATTATAGCAGAGTTAAAAGAAGACTGTGTCGACACCTGAAGGCTAAGTCGACACTTACTAAGTTATGATTCTACAACAACTGTGTCGACACACAGGACTTGTGTCGACACACTGAAGAGTCAAGACCAAGTTATTTTCAGAAGAAGCTGTGTCGACTCAAAGGCAACTTAGTCGACATCACTGAAGACTGTGTCGACACCAAAGTCAATTGTGTCGACACAGATAGACAGATGGTCTCGACACTTTCTGACAGACTGTCTCGACAACTTGTGGTTCAAGACTAAGGCACAGGACTTGTTTGAAGACTTGACAGCTGTGGGTTGCCACCGGTTAACTGAAGCTGTCAGACTTGTCAGAAAACGGTTAGAAACCGGATCAGCCGGTTACCATGAAGAAAGTCTATAAATAGACAGATTCAGAAGGAGGAAAAAACAACTTTTAAAAACATTGGTGAGAATCAAAAAGTTGAGAAGGATTACAATCCAATTCATTTCAAGAAAGTGCTAGGCACTTAAGAAGATCTTCTCCAAAAGATCTAAGAAGACTATCTAAGGATAGATCAAAGAAGAGTTCTAATCAGAATTCAGAAGAATCATTCAAAGTGCTGGATAGAGAGAGATCAAGCCAGAATTTGAGGAAGAAGAAAGAAACCACCAGTGGATTCTCAAGAAGCTGTTTGGAAATCAACTCAGCTAAGTTCATATTCAAGAAGCTTTGAAGAAAGCTCAGATACAGTTGATTTCATCAGCTGATCAAGAATTGTCTTGGCCTTTTCTCTCTCAATTTAGGCAAGACAGTTAAATAATCTTTTCTATATTTCTGTAGGATCTGTTTACACAGATCTGAGTTGTAAGCCTGTGTTATAAAGGCTGAGTGTAGGAGTGTTGAACTCTGAGTGGTAGGGCTGTTTGCCTGAGTGTAGGAGAAGGGTCTTCTCTGAGTTGTAGGCCTTGGGGCAAGGCTGAGGTAGGGCTGTTGTGCCTGAGTTGTAGGAACCAGTTGGGTTCTGAGTTGTAGGATCTGTTGATCTGAGATTAGTGGAAGTTTGGCCGAATCTAGCATACTGCTAGATAGGTGAAGGGGGAAAGTGGATGTACCCAGACCTTGGGGAACCACTATAAAACATTGTGCAATCTGTGATGTTTATTTTCTGTGATTGCTGTGATTATTGTGTTAGCCATTAAATTGAATTCTGCCTAGAAGTTTTTATAAAGAAGTAGAACCTATTCACCCCCCTCTAGGTGTTTAGGCTGTCTTGAAAGTTAAACTAACAAGTGGTATCAAAGGGAGGTTCCTCAAAAAGGACTTAACAGTCTGAGGTAGATCTGAAAGGCAGATTCAAGATTCAAGAAGATGGGTTCTGGAGAGAATCATAAGGAGCTAGGGTCTATGAAATTACCCATATGCAGGAAGGAAATCTTTGGGATCTGGAAAGAAAGAGTCAGATTGTTTATGGAGGCATCTGACCCAAGGATTTATATCACAGTTCAGGAAGGGCCCTTTATCCCAAAGAAGATTTCAGCTGTGGATGCAAATATCCAAATACCAAAGACTTATTCAGAAATGACCAAGGATGAAATCATCTTGGCAACCATGGACAAAAGGGCACAGAACATCATTGTTAGTGCCATAGAAGATTCAACATTTCAGAATCTGATTCACTGCAAGACCTCCAAGGAGATGTGGGACACATTGATTGTCTACATGGAGGGATCTGAAGAAGTAAGGCTGGACAGGAAGTCTATGCTAAATCAGGAGTATGAAAGCTTTAGACAAGGAAAATCTGATAGCATAACTGAGTGCTATAAGAAATTCTATAGAATTGTGAATGAGCTAATATCCTATGGAAGAGTCTTCAGTACCTATGAACTGAATGACAAATTCTTAAGATCCTTATCAAAGGATTGGGATACAAAGATCTGTGCCATAAGAGAAGTGGCTAAATTGGCAGAGATATCTCCTCCAACCCTGTTTGGAAAGTTGCTATCCTATGAAATGCAACTTATGGTGAGGAAGGAGGAGGAAAGAAACTCAAGAGGAGAGCATAGAGAAAAGACTGTGGCATTCAATGCAGAAGCCACTAGAAAGAATAGGAGGATATCACCATCTCCTCCTAAGGAAGTTACAGAAGATAGTTCTGAAAGTTCAAACAAGGGTTCTGAAAGCTGTGATTCAGATGCAGATTTTGCTGCATTCACAAGACAATTCCAGAGGTTCTTGAAGAAGAAGCAATGGAAGTCTAGGCCTTCCACATCACAGCAAGTTGATGACTATTATCAGAAGAGAAGGTCATCAAGGAAAGAGAAGAGCAGATCAAAGCCCAGCAAAGCCACTACTTCAAAGATTGTCTGTTATTGTTGCAATAGGCCTGGACATGTAGTGGCTGATTGTCCTGACAAGAGAAAGGAATCTTCAGAAAAGAAGAAGACTTATCAGAAAGGCAAGAAGGAGAAATCCTTTGTAGCAAAGAAAGATAAGAGTCTATCAGACCAGTCAACTTCAGAATCAGGATCTGAAGCTGAAGCATATATTGGACTATATGCTGCATCTGAGGAAGAGGAGTTTATGCAGTTGCTAGACTCCATCAATGAACATCAATGCATGGGGTTGATGGCAAGATCAGAAGAGGACATATGCCAGAATCAGTCTGGTACTAATGAGGTAAAATGTCCTTCTAGTACATCTGTTTGTAGTACAAGTGAAGAATCAGCTACATCTGCATCAAGTGATGAAGATGCATCTGAATCTGAAGGAGATGTCTATCAATTGATAGATAAGTATGGGGACTTGTTGCAGGTCCTTAAGAAAAGCAAGAACCTGGTTAAATCTCAGGCTCAGGAAATTGCTGAACTAAGGGTTGCAACAACTGAGTTAGAAAAAGTCCTTGATCAAAAGTTGACTGAAATTGCCAAGCTGAAGAATATAACTATTATTCAGATGGGCAAAATTAATTATACTAATGATCAAGTAAAGAGTCTGGAGGCCAGACTTAAAATTGAAAAAGATTTAGTGGCTAGTTACTCTAAGCCAAAATCTGTCTTACCCTTGATAGATGAGTTTGTCACTCAAAAGGGTAAGGCTGGATTAGGATTTAAAGGTAACACCAGGGCTGACAACTTCAAGAGGAAAGGTAAAGCTCCTGTTCAGCCACTAAATTTTTCAGTCCCTATAAAGTTTAGAAAGGAGGAAGTGCCTTCTAACAAATATGATCATGAGAATACTCAAGGTCATATTAAGGCTAGTGTTCAGAATAACAAGGGTGTAAATGCCAGCAGGCCTATCTATGGTCATAAACCCAATGGTTTTAAGAAATCAATGGGTAAGGCTGCTGCAGCACAAGCAATGGACAGACATTTTTCTGTCAAGAATGTATCTAGAAATTGATACAATAAGTTTGAGTGTTGGTGCTGTGGCAAGAGAGGCCATTTTGCACTAGACTGCTGGTTTAACACAAGTGTTACAAAGAACAATAGTCTACCTGTTAGAAGAGATTATGGTAGCTTTGTTAATGCTAATCTGAACCAAGGACCCAAGTCTTACTTGGGTTCTAAGGGTAAGTAATTCTGTGTTGCAGGATAGTCCAAGTGCTCATGCCCCTATATGGTATTTGGACAGTGGTTGCTCCAGGCACATGACTGGAACAAAGGGGCTACTGAAGGAGTATTCATCTGTCAAAGATGGACCTAAAGTGATCTTTGGTGGATCTGAGAAGGGAGTCATCAAAGAGTTTGGTAACATTTCTTCTAACCTAATTACTATCACCCAAGTGGCCTATGTAAAAGGTTTGAAACATAATCTAATAAGCATAAGCCAGCTGAGTGATCTAGGATATGACATTTCATTTGGTAAGGATGGATGTCATATCAAAAGGTCAAGTGATTAAGAGATCATATTGACTGGGTATAGGAGGAGAAATGTATATTGCCTTAATTTTGAATGTGAGAATAAGGCTTTCCCCATTTGTCTTGTAGCTGATGACAATGCTTCCCATTGTGTTAAGTGGCACAAGAGATTGGCTCATCTAAACTACAAGACAATTGGCCAACTCATTAGTAAAGAACTAGTGAGGAATGGGCCTCAAGTTAAGTGTATAAAGGAAGGGGTATGCTCAGCTTATCAAAAGGGCAAGCAGACAAAATCCTCATTTCAAAGCCTTAAAAACAAGGATTCTGTGAGGTGCTTATACCTCTTGCATATGGATCTTTTTGGTCCTATGCCAGTTCACAGTCTAGGTAGGAAGGTCTACACTCTAGTGGTTGTAGATGACTATTCTAGATTTACATGGGTGTTCTTTCTGAGACAGAAATCAGAAACCCCAAGTGTCTTACTTAATTTTGTTAAGCAAATTCAGAATGAACTGAATAGTACAGTGGTCAAAATCAGAAGTGACCATGGTACTGAGTTTCAATCTGAAAGCATGACAAGATTATGTGAGGACTTTGGGATTTTTTAAGAGTTCTCCTCACCAAGAACACCTCAGCAAAATGGGATTGCTGAAAGAAAGAATAGGACATTAATTGAAGCTGGTAGAACTCTATTGAGTGACACCTCTCTCCCAGAATATTTCTGGGCTGAGGCAGTTAACACTGCTTGTCATGTCATCAATAGGGCTTCTATCACCAAAAGCCACAGAAAGACTCCTTATGAGATTGTGAAAGGCAGAAAACCAAATCTATCCTATTTTAGGATCTTTGGTTGCAAGTGCTATATACTTAACAATGGCAAGTCATATTTGACTAAGTTTGCTGCCAAATCCCAGGATGGGATATTTGTTGGGTACAGCACAAATAGTAAGGCCTATAGAGTCTTCAACTTAACTACTCAAGTTGTTGAAGAATCTGTGCATGTTGTATTTGATGAAACAAGATTAATCAATTGTGAGTTGTCTTGTAGATCAAATGACTCAACAGGAATAAGCAAGAGGATGGACAAGCTCTCCATTGCTGAAGCTTCAAAGGAAGATGGAGCATTGGAAAATGAAGGCTGCTGTCCAGGGGGAGTACAAGAGATAATGGAAGCTGATGAAAACCAAGAGGTTCAGCAGAATGAAGAAGCTGGAGATGCTCAACCTGAAGGGAATCTTCCTCCAGCTATAAGATATCAAAGAGATCATCCTGCTGATCAGATAATTGGTGATCCAAGACAAGGAGTGCAAACTAGAAGCAGAAATCAAAGCACAGTTTTGCATTCAAGTTTCTTGTCTCAAATGGAACCTAAGAAGTTTGAAGAAGCTATCCAAGACCAGCACTGGATTGATGCTATGCAAGAGGAGCTGAATCAATTCAGAAGGTGCAAAGTCTGGGAGCTTGTTCCTAAACCAAGAGGCCACAACATAATTGGCACTAAGTGGATCTATAGGAACAAGCTGAATGAAAGTGGGATAATAGTGAAGAATAAAGCAAGGTTAGTTGTAAAAGGATACAGGCAGGAAGAAGGGATCGACTTTGATCAAACCTTTGCTCCAGTAGCAAGGCTGGAGGCAATCAGAATGTTCCTTGCCTATGCAGCCTACCAAGACTTCAAAGTATACCAAATGGATGTGAAGTCAGCATTTCTGAATGGTGATCTTAAAGAAGAAGTATATGTAGAGCAGCCATCAGGTTTTGTAGATCCTCTTAAACCTGATTCTGTGTATAAGCTTAGGAAAGCTTTGTATGGGTTAAAACAAGCTCCAAGAGCTTGGTATGAAACCCTGTCTACCTTCCTCATTGAGAATAAATTCTCAAGAGGAAAGATAGACAAAACTCTATTCCTTAGGGAATCCAAAGGTAAGATCATCTTAGTTCAGATCTATGTTGATGACATAATCTTTGGATCTACTGAAAACAACCTTTGTAAAAAGTTTGCCAAACTTATGCAAGGGAAGTTTGAGATGAGCAGTATGGGAGAACTTAAGTTCTTCTTGGGACTCCAAGTAAGACAGACTGATGATGGATTGTCCATATCCCAGTCTAAGTTCACCAAAGAACTAATTAAGAAATATGGTATGGAGTCATCCTCCACCATGAGAACTCCTATGGGAACAAGTATGCCTATATGCAAAGATGAGGCAGGTAAACCTGTTGATGAATCATTGTATAGAGGAATAGTTGGGTCTCTACTATATCTCACTGCTAGTAGACCAGACATTATGTATGCAACATGTGTCTGTGCTAGGTACCAAGCCTGCCCTAAAGAATCTCATTATACTGCAGTCAAAAGGATTCTGAGATATCTAAAGGGCACTCCTAATCTAGGCCTTTGGTATCCTAGGAATAGAGATTTTCTACTAACAGGCTATTCAGATGCAGATTTTGCAGGATGTAGAGAGGACAGGAAAAGTACTACAGGTACTTGTCAATTCCTGGGAAGAAGACTAATATCATGGAGTAGTAAGAAGCAGACCAGTGTGGCAATTTCCACAGCTGAGTCAGAGTATGTTGCTGCTGGAAGCTGCTGTGCACAGCTATTGTGGATGCAGCATCAGCTTAAGGATTATGGTATTCAGGTAAGTAGAACACCCCTTTTATGTGATTCTAAGAGTGCTATTTCTATTGCTAATAATCCAGTTTCTCATAGTAGAACTAAGCATATAGAAATCAAATACCATTTTCTTAGAGAACATGTAGAAAAAGGAGACATCTCATTGGAATTTGTAAAAACAGATTATCAAATAGCAGATGTATTTACTAAGCCTTTAGATGAAACCAAATTCTATAAATTCAAAATTGAATTAGGTATGTTAACCATTGATTAATGTATTAACAAAATCATTAACAATGCAATTGAAGTGGTATTTAAGTAAGTTAAAGTAATAACAACATAATTAAGTGTTAAAAAAAAGGACACATTGAAGTAACACTTACAAGTGGTGTTGAACCAACAGAAATTGGCTAAGTAAGAATGTGTCGACACATTCAGTAATAATGTGTCGACTCAGAGAAATAATGTCGACAAGTCAGAAATATTGTGTCGACACAGAGAATATGTGTCGATACTTAAGAGTTATATTGTCGACTTAACCAGAAATGTAATGTCGACTCAACCAGGATAATGGTGTCGACACTTACAGAATATGTGTCGACACTTATCCTTAGAGTCGACACAGAATTTCTGTCTATCTACTATGTATCCAAGGTGTCGACATAACCACAAATTGGTGTCGACACATAGTAGGCTGAAGTAATGTTGAGACAATAGAAGTTTGTGTCGACACATTCCGTCTGTGTCGACGCATTTAGTCTGTTTTTGGCGCCTTTTGAACTTCTTTCAACAGAAGGTATAAATAGGTCAAAAACTCTTTCTGTCGACACTCTTCCAAGGTTTTCGAGACTAAAACCCTGTGTCGACAGTCTATCTTTCTCTCTTCTCTCAAGCTTTCTCGACGAATCGATGGCGCCAAGGATTGAAGACAACGTCAATGAAGGGTATGAGTTGGTGCGCCAGGCCTTTGCAGATGCGCCGCCAGATGTTCAAGGGGTTATCACCCTCCTCTCCGAGTCAGGGTTAGAATTTCTAATCTCAGAACCGACTAAAATCTGGAAGAAGGAGGTGCACGAGTTCTTTATCTCTGCATCAGTCCACTCAAATGGCCTCAAGATTAAGTCCAATATTCAAGGGACTAAGGTGAAGATTACTCCAAGAAGTTTAAGAAAGATCTTTCAATTACAAGTAGTTGAGAATGAAGAGGAAGTTCCTAGTTCTAAGACAAGGGAAGCCCTTCAATGGTGTGGACTGGACTCGAGCATGAAGATTGGAGCTGCATTCAACAGGAAGGGTATGAATCAGTAAGGGAAGTTCTTGTCTGAAATTGTTGGGAAAGTGATCCTCTGCAAGACAGGTGGACCTGATAGGATTTCTGCCTATATGTTCTGCCTTATGACCAGGATTGTTTTTACAATTCCTACTGATTGGTCAGGAGTACTCTTTGACAAGATCAAAGAAGGAATCAAGAAGCCCAACATGGCTAGAATCATGAGCTTATATCTCACTGGAGTGATTCCTGAAGTGATGCAGCAACTGCCAGGGACTAAGATCAATCATATGAGAAGGATGGATATGAGACTGTTCTCTAGGTGGGATAGGGTGCTATCCAAGGATGTGCCTGAAGAGAGCAGGCCAGACACCCCTGTGAAATCCCCTTCTCAAACTCAAGAAACTGAACAACAACAAGAAGACTCACTCAGGACACAGGTTGAAGAACAGCCTGACTCAACTATAGTCCAGCAAGTGTCAACACCTGCACAGATGCAGGGGGAGCCAGTTCACTCTCCTGCTCAAAATGTATCTACTCCTGATCAGGTACAAGTGTAGGGGGAGCTAATGTATTTTACTATAAAAAAGACATTGCTCATATTCTTATTACTGCACAGGTTCAGGGAGAGCTAGTGTCCACTCCTACTCTAGATACTACAATTACTGAACGGGTACAGGAGAAGCTGTTGTCAGTATAAGTGCAAGAGGAAGCACAGTTAGACTTATCTCAAGATTTAACTGCTGCAGAAGATACAGCTCAACTGGAATTTACTCTGGAGGAGTTATTCCCTGATGCTGATACTACTACTGATAAAGTAGGAGGAGGACCAGAAATTGAGAAGTCCATAGGTATGGAAATTGATCAGGAAGCTGAAGTTGAGCCACAGGTTGAGGGGGAGCCAGTGGATGTTGAGACTGAGCAACAGGTCACTGGGACAGATACACTTCATCCTCCTCAAAAAAGAGTTCACCTAGATACTTCGTCTGATACTGAAACTGAAGAAGCCAGGATGGCCAAGAAAAGAAAACTTGTTGTATTTAAGAGAAGAAGCAAGAGTTATAAGCAGGCTTTACAGACAACACCTCAACAAGTATTCCTGCTGATCATAACAAGTTTATGGTAGATCTACAGGTGAAATTGGATGAACAAAGAATGGCTCTGGAAAAGTATGTTGATGAAAATAGCAAGTCACTTCAGTTTGACTTAGCTCAGGATATAAAGTCCATCCAGTTTCAAGTCAACATGCATAAGAAAGAAATGACAGATTGCTTCCAAAAGGGAGGCCATGCTGTGGTTTATCTAGCTCAACAACAGGAGGCTATTACTAAAAAGGTAGATGATGTTGTCCTGAAGCAAGGCTATGTCATTACCAATCAGATCAATATGAATGCAAATCTGGAAGACTCCCACAATTAGATTCTTCTAGAATTACAAAAGAATTACACTGAAATGTCTGAGGCAAGAGCTAAAGAAAAGGAAGAGTTTAATAAGATATTTCAAGATGCCATTGCCTCAGTACAAACTGCTATCTCCACCTGCCAACAGGACATATCAACCAAGCTGCAAAAGTTGAAACCATTTTTCAAAGATGGTATAAATTATCTAGAAGGACAGATAAGGTTTCAGAAGAATGATCTTAGAGATCATATGACCAGAGAAGTCATAAAGGGGGAGAGGTTATTGATTCATGCAGGCCAAGAGCACTCTAAATGGGTGACAAATAGTATAAGAGCCACCTAGGGATATCCACCCTTGTGTGATGATGATATGATGGCTGAATCAGGCATTCAAGCAGGACTACTTGAAGGCAACCAACCTGAGGTTGCCCAAGTTATTTACCCCCCTTCTGATTTTGATATTCTGGATAAGCAAGTGCAGGATATGTATAGTCCTCCAAAGGAGGTGAATAATGTTGTGATTGAGAAAGTTGAGATGCCAGAGGCCTTCCTAAAAGAACAGCAAGATGCTCTATTAGCAAAGAAGAGATTTAGAGAGCAGGCTGCACTTAAGTCAGATTATGAGCAGTGGAGTCCTACTTCAAGGAACATAATACTCACTGCATGGAAGGCTGTACAAGACAAAGTTCATGAGAGAGGGAAGTGGTACAATGAGATAGAATGACAGAAGTATGAGGCAAGACAGGAAGCTATAGTACAATTCAGAAGGAAAGCTAAGCTGGGGAGGCTGCCTACAGATGCTCAGGAGCCAAGCAAATATTTTCCAAAGCCCTTTCATTATTTTGAAAGGCAAAGGCTCAAGGAAGAAGCAAAGAAGAAGACTGATCTAAAAGGCAAGAAGCCAGCTGAAGATTCTGAAGCTCCTGTGAAGGCTCAAGTTCTATCTAGCAAAGGGATTGTCATTAAAGAGCCTGATCAGTCTTAGTTTTTTAGTTCTTTCAAAGTATTTTGTAATGTTTTGATTAAATCATTAAATGTAATTCTCTGTATTCAAACATTATCAAGTTATAAACAAAATGTTGTTTGACATCATATAATGTTCATTCTGTGATGGATTGTTTTTATGTTTTGTTTATATTAAGTATTCCTGTTATGTCATATATCATCAGTTTATACTTTGTATAAATGGTGTATATCATTGGCTATAGGGTTATGACTTCTCCAAATAGGGGGAGATTGTTGGGTACATTGGAAAATATGTACCTGATTTGAAGAAGCCCAACCTAGCTCAATGATATACATCAAGGTGTATTTGATGTTGTTTTGAGTTGACATGTGTAGGTGAAGAATTGATAAAGTATGCAGAAAAATTCTAAGTCCAAGTGTCGACACAGAGAAGGATGTGTCGACACATAGAAGAAATTAGTCGACACAACACTGGGAAGCAGTGTCGACACATAGCAGTTAGTCTACAACTACACTGGGAAAAAGTGTCGACACAGAGGAAGTATGTCGACACATAGCAGTTAGTCTACAACAACACTGGGAAGCAGTGTCGACACATAGCAGTTAGTCTACAACAATACTGGGAAAGTGTGTCGACACAGAAGAAGTGAGTCGACACAACACTGGGAATTTGTGTCGACACAGAAGAAAAGCGTCGACCTCAACATTGGGAAAATGTGTCGACACAGAAGAATATAGTCGACCTCAAGTTTGTCGACACCAGCAGGATGTGTCGACATAGAAGAATATAGTCGACCTCAAGTTTGTCTACACCAGCAGAATGTGTCGACACATTGTGATTGAGTCGACACATTATAGCAGAGTTAAAAGAAGACTGTGTCGACACCTGAAGGCTAAGTCGACACTTACTAAGTTATGATTCTACAACAACTGTGTCGACACACAGGACTTGTGTCGACACACTGAAGAGTCAAGACCAAGTTATTTTCAGAAGAAGCTGTGTCGGCTCAAAGGCAACTTAGTCGACATCACTGAAGACTGTGTCGACACCAAAGTCAATTGTGTCGACACAGATAGACAGATGGTCTCGACACTTTCTGACAGACTGTCTCGACAACTTGTGGTTCAAGACTAAGGCACAGGACTTGTTTGAAGACTTGACAGCTGTGGGTTGCCACCGGTTAACTGAAGCTGTCAGACTTGTCAGAAAACGGTTAGAAACCGGATCAGCCGGTTACCATGAAGAAAGTCTATAAATAGACAGATTCAGAAGGAGGAAAAACAACTTTTAAAAACATTGGTGAGAATCAAAAAGTTGAGAAGGATTACAATCCAATTCATTTCAAGAAAGTGCTAGGCACTTAAGAAGATCTTCTCCAGAAGATCTAAGAAGACTATCTAAGGATAGATCAAAGAAGAGTTCTAATCAGAATTCAGAAGAATCATTCAAAGTGCTGGATAGAGAGAGATCAAGCCAGAATTTGAAGAAGAAGAAAGAAACCACCAGTGGATTCTCAAGAAGCTGTTTGGAAATCAACTCAGCTAAGTTCATATTCAAGAAGCTTTGAAGAAAGCTCAGATACAGTTGATTTCATCAGCTGATCAAGAATTGTCTTGGCCTTTTCTCTCTCAATTTAGGCAAGACAGTTAAATAATCTTTTCTATATTTCTGTAGGATCTGTTTACACAGATCTGAGTTGTAAGCCTGTGTTATAAAGGCTGAGTGTAGGAGTGTTGAACTCTGAGTGGTAGGGCTATTTGCCTGAGTGTAGGAGAAGGGTCTTCTCTGAGTTGTAGGCCTTGGGGCAAGGCTGAGGTAGGGCTGTTGTGCCTGAGTTGTAGGAACCAGTTGGGTTCTGAGTTGTAGGATCTGTTGATCTGAGATTAGTGGAAGTTTGGCCGAATCTAGCATACTGCTAGATAGGTGAAGGAGGAAAGTGGATGTACCCAGACCTTGGGGAACCACTATAAAACAATGTGCAATCTATGATGTTTTATTTTCTGTGATTGCTGTGATTATTGTGTTAGCCATTAAATTGAATTCTGCCTAGAAGTTTTTATAAAGAAGTAGAACCTATTCACCCCCCTCTAGGTGTTTAGGCTGTCTTGAAAGTTAAACTAACAGTAGAGTTGAGCGAATTCGACATTTCTTTTGTCCCTCGCCTCTCGATCAAGGCATAAGATATGACCGACTTTCTAACTGATTACGTAGTGGAAGTGGCGGAGGCAGAACTCCCCCACCCAGCCCCTTGGAGGGTGATGGTGGACGGCGCATCGGGAAGACATTCCCTGGGAGTGGGGGTGATCTTGGAGAGTCCACAAGGGACGAGGATTGAGCAAACAATAGTGGTGCATTTTTCCATTACTAACAATCAGGCTGAGTATGAGGCTGTGATCACAGGCCTTCGCCTGGCCAGGGAGCTGGGCGTGCATAATGTGGAGGTCCTCACTGACTCCATGGTGGTGGCTTCCTAGATCAACAGGGAGTTCGAGGCAAGGGGCCGACTCTGCAGCTCTACTTGGCAAAGGTAAAGGGAGTCATCGACACCTTCCAGACTTTCTCCATCCGACACGTGCCCAGGGAGGAGAAAGAGCAGGTAGATCAACTGGCAAAGCATGGTCCCCGAGTGGGGGGTACCATCACAGATCTCTTCCGCCCATCCATCGAAGAGGGGGAACTTGTTGGAACACCCTAATTTGGATTTGGGTTAGGATCACTATGTCTTTAGGACTATTAGATTGACCCATCCATGTATAGCTAAGGGTCATAGGATGTGCTAAGTCAGAGGCTCTCAGAGATTGAAGAAATCAACCAAGAGAAATCATTCAGAAGAAATCAGAATTCATCCTTGGCGTCGAGCTTAGATCGACGTTTTGAAGTTCAGGCGTCGAGCTGAGATCGACGATCTCTGAGCTCAGGTCAACGAGGCGTCGAACTACGTTCGACGATCTCCGAGCTTAGATCGACGTTTTCTGTTCCAGACCAGCTCCAATATCTCTGAGCTCAGATCGACGATCATCTTGTTGAGATCGACGATTTCTGACATCTCTCTGAACACAAGTTCCCAGGCAGATTTTCAGGATATTCTTGGTCCAATCAATGTGAGCCGTTCATATTCCAACACAGCTTTATTACAGGACAGTTACACGAATGTATTTATGGAGATTATAGCCGTTGGAGTAACTAAGAGGCAGTAGTAATAAATGCAAGAATTTAAATGACCATTGGCCTCCTATCAGAATATATACACAGAGATACAGAGAAGAAAACGTGGTGAAAAAGAAGAGAATAACAAGAACATAGAGAATTAGAAGAAGAGAGAGAATAGTGGAGAGAAGAAAGTAGTACAGGAATCAGAGTTCCAGAAAGAACAAAACATCACCTGTACAGCCAGTGCTCTTCTCAGATCTACTGTTTCAGGAAGCCTGAAGAGACAACTACTCTACATCAGTCTGAAGGCTTACTGGAAGATCAACATCATCAAGGCTTCATCATTCACACTCCAAGACAACTCACATTTCAGCCTTTGCTGAAATCATCATTTGCTGGAGCAGTCATTCATTGAAGACCTATCACCCTTTGCAAAGCTCTTCTTCCTGAACCCTTATAGATCTCAGGGGGAGCTTTGACAACACCATCAAAATCCACTTGTGCTTATCTTAGATTGTTGAACAGAGAAGACAACATCAACTCTCCCTTCCCTCCTGTAAAAGGGTTCTTGAACTCCCTTCAAAAGTTCTG
This sequence comes from Platanthera zijinensis, assembly GCA_039513925.1. Lineage (NCBI taxonomy): Eukaryota > Viridiplantae > Streptophyta > Magnoliopsida > Asparagales > Orchidaceae > Platanthera > Platanthera zijinensis. Next base: position 262,563,560 of record CM077078.1, read on the forward strand.
CTTGGTTTCTGAGACCTTATCAAAACTCAGTGGTGGCAAGACACCTGATCAAAAAATCCAGTTTGGTTTTTGAGCACCTTATCAAAAGCTCATTGGTGCCCAGGACACCTGATCAACTCATCCTGCAGTGGATTCCTACCTAGGGTAGTAGAAGAGTGGACTACCCAAGTTTAGGGGAACCACTATAAACTTCTTGTGTTGTCTGGTTTGCCTTTATTTCTTGTCTTTATTATTCTTGCTGTGTGTTTGCTCTAATCTCTAGGATAGATCTCACTTTCAATTGGTATCAGAAGCAGGTTGGTTATTCAACAACTAGATCTTTACTAGTTTGGTTGTTTATACAGGCTAACACCTGAACCAAAAGATCTCTCTTGATCCATCCTAGTTAGATTAATCATTTTGTTTTTCACATAGCAAGAATATGAAATTTTCTATCACCAGACCTCCTAAGTGAAACATAAACAAATTTGCACTTTGGAAGACAAGAATTAAGTCATTTATGGACAATATTGATGAAGAAATATTTTATGCCATTATGACAGGTCTCCCAACCTCAGCAACAACAACTAAAAGGGCAAGGCTAGCTGATGCCAGAGCCATGAATATCCTAGCACAGTCATTATCTGATGACTTGTTGATGACTAAGGGTTTAGTCATCATTTAGGACCAATATTTACTTAGATATTTTAATAGATTATTGCATTCATTCGTTATTTTTATACATTTTCGTAACAATATTATTTTATATCATAAACTTATATTTGTTTGTATTTTGTAGAATTACGCCAGGCCTGGGAGAGATTTATAGGCAATATCCCGTTGTCGTGACCAGACCCAAGCTCAACCACCACAATTGAAGCTCCGCCACCTCTGCGTACAGCAGCCCCGGCCACCAGCAGCTCACCCCTGCAAGCAACCATACGAAATGCAAACAAATAAAACCCTAAACCCTAAATCCTAAACCCTAAACCCTAAAACCCTAAACCTTAAACCCTAAATCCAAAAACCCTAAACCCTATAAACCTAAAACCTAAACCCTAAAAACCCTAAACCCTAAAACCCTAAACCATAAACCCTAAATCCTAAACCCTAAACCCTAAACCCTAAAACCAAAACCCTAAACCCTAAACCCTACCCTAAACCATAAACCCTAAACCCTAAACCCTAAAGCATAAAAACTAAACACTAACCCTAAACCCTATACCCTTAATCTCTAAACCCTAAACCATAAAACCCCAAAACTCTAAACCCTAAGTACTAAAACCCTAAACCCTATAACCCTAAACACTAAATCCTAAACCCTACACCCTAAACCCTAAACCCCAAAACCCTAAACCATAAACCCTAAACCATAAACCCTAAACCATAAACCCTAAACCATATACCATAAACCCTAAATCCAAATACCCTAAACCCTAAACCCTAAACACTAAACCCTAAACCCTAAAACCCTAAACCCTAAACCCTAAACCCTAAAACCCTAAACCCTAAGCCCTAAAAAAACCATAAAACCATAAACCCTAAACCCAAACGCTAAACCCTAAAACCCTAAACCCTAAAACCCTAAACCAAAAACCCTAAACACTAAACCCTAAACCCTAAACCCTAAACCGTAAACCATAAACCCTAAACTCTAAACCTTAAACCCTAAACCCTAAACCCTAAAACCCTAAATCCTAAATTCTAAAACCCTAAACCCTAAAAACCCTAAACCCAAAATAATAAAACCGAAACCTTAAACCCTAAACGCTAAACCATAAACCCTTTAACCCTAAACCCGAAACCCTAGACCCTAAACCCTAAACCCTAAACCTTAAAAACCATAAACCCTAAAGCCTAAACCCTAAATCCTAAACACTAAACCCTAAACCCTACACCAAAAACCCTAAAACTTAAACCCTAAACCCTTTAACCCTAAACCATAAACCCTAAACCCTAAACCATAAACCCTAAAAATCATAAACCCTAAACCATAAACCCTAAACCCTAAACACTAAACCCTAAAACCCTAAATCCTAAACCCTACACTAAAAATCCTAAAACCTAAACCCTAAACCCTAAAACCCTAAACCCTAAACGATAAACCCTAAACCATAAAAACCCTAAACCCTAAATCCTATACCCTAATTACTAAACCCTAAACCCTAAAAAACCTAAACCCAAAACCTTAAACCATAAACCCTAAAAACCCTACTTTAAACCCTAAACCCTAAACCCTAAACTCTAAACCTCAAACCCTAAACTCTAAAGCCTAAATACCTAAACCCTAAACCCTAAAACCCTAAACCCTAAACCATAAAGACTAAAGAGTAAACACTAAACCCTAAATCCTATACCTTAAATCCTAAACCCTAAACCCTAAACCCTAAAACCTAAATCCTAACCCTAAACCCTAAACCCTATAAACCTAAACCCTAAAAACCCTAAACCCTAAAACCCTAAACCATAAACCCTAAATCCTAAACCCTAAACCCTAAAACCTAAACCCTAAACCCTAAACCCTAAACCCTAAACCCTAAACCCTACCCCAAACAAAAAACCCTAAACCCTAAAGCCTAAACCCTAAATCCTAAAACCGAAACCCTAAACCTGAAACCCTAAACCCTAAACCCTAAACCAAAAAACCCTAAAACCTAAACTCGAAACCCTAAAACCCTAAACCCTAAACCATAAAACCCTAAACCCTAAACCCTAAACCCTAAACCCTAAAACCCTAAACCCAAAACCCAAAACCCTAAACCATAAAGACTAAACACTAACCCTAAACCCTATACCCTTAATCTCTAAACCCTAAACCCTAAAACCCCAAAACCCTAAACCCTAAGTACTAAAACCCTAAACCCCATAACCCTAAACACTAAATCCTAAACCCTAAACCCTAAACCCCAAAACTCTAAACCCTAAACCCTAAACACTAAACCCTAAACCCTAAACCCTAAAAACCCTAAACCATAAAACCCTAAACCCTAAACCCTAAACCCTAAACCATATACCATAAACCCTAAATCCTAAAACCCTAAAACCCTAAACCCTAAACCCTAAACCCTAAACCCTAAAACCCTAAACCCTAAATCATAAAACTCTAAACCCTATAACCCTAAACACTAAACCATAAACCCCAAAACAATAAACCCTAAACCCGAAACGCTAAACCCTAAACCCTAAAACCTAAAAACCCTAAACCCTAAAACCATAAACCCTAAACCCTAAGCCCCAAACCCTAAACCCTAAACCTTAAACCCTAAATCCTAAAACCTTAAACTCTAAACCCTAAACCCTACCCTAAACACTAAACCCTAAACCCTAAATCCTAAACCCTAAACCATAATGCCTAAACCCTAAAAACTAAATCCTAAACCCTAAAACCCTAAACCCTAAAACCCTAAACCCTAAACCCTAAACCTAAACCCTAAAGCCATAAAACCCTAAACCCTAAATCCTAAATCCTAAACCATAAAACCCTAAACCATAAATCCTTAATCCTAAATCTTAAACCCTAAACCTTATTCCTAAACCCTAAACCCTAAATCCTAAACACTAAACCCTCAACCCTATACCCTAAACAATAAACCCTAAACCCAAACCCTAAACCCTAAAACCCTAACCCTAAACCCTAAACCCTAAACTCATAAAACCCTAAACCCTAAACTCTAAACCCTAAACCCTAAATACTAAACCCTAAACTCTAAACCTCAAACCCTAAACCCTAAACCCAAAACCCAAAACCCTAAAACCCAAAACCCTAAATCCCTAAACCCCAAACCCTAAAACTCTAAACCCTAAACCCTAAACCATTAAGACTAAACACTAAACACTAAACCATTAACCCTATTCCTTAAATCCTAAACCCTAAACTCTAAAACCCTAAAACCCTAAACCCTAAGCCATAAATCCTAAAACCATAAAACCTAAACCCTATAACACTAAACACTAAACCCAAAACCCCAAAACTCTAAACCTAAACCCCAAAACCCTAAACCCTAAACCCTAAACCTAAACCCTAAACCTAAACCCTAAAACCCTAGACCCTAGACCCTAAAAACCCTAAACCCTAAAACCCTAAACCCTAAACCCTAAACCCAAACCCTAAACCCTAAACCCTAAATCCTAAAACCCTAAACCCTAAACCCTAAAACCCTAAACCCTAAACCCTAAACCCTAAAACCCTAAACCCTGTAAACCCTAAACGCTAAACCCTAAACCCTAAAACCCAAACCCTAAACCTTAAAACCCTAATCCTTAAACATTAATCCCTAAACCCTAAACCCTAAAACCCTAAACCCTAAACCATAAACCCTAAACCATAAACCATAAACCCTAATAACCCTATCCTAAACGTTAAACCCTAAACCAAAACCCTAAACCCTAAAAATCTAAACCATAAACCACCAAAACCCTAAACACTAAAATCCTAAACCCTAAAAACCCTAAAACCCAAAAACCTTTAAAACCTTAAACCTTAACACCCTAAACCCTAAACCATAAACCCTAAACCATAAACTCTCAACCCTAAACCCTAAACCCTAAACCCAAACACTAAACCCTAAACCCTAAAACCATAAACCCTAAAACCCTAAACCCTAAACCCTAAACCCTAAACCCTAAACCCTAAACCCTAAACCCTAAAACCTTAAAACCCTAAACCCTAAACTCTAAACCCTAAACCCTAAATCCTAAACCCTAAAACGCAAACCATAAACCCTAAACCCTAAACCGTAAAACCCTAAACCCTAAATCCCTAAACCCTAAATCCTAAACCCTAAAACCCTAAACCCTAAAACCCTAAACCCAAAACCTAAAACCCTAAACTCTAAACCCTAAACCATAAAGACTAAACACTAAACACCAAACACTAAACCCTAAACCTTATACCCTAAATCCTAAACCCTAAACCCTAAAACCCTAAACCCTAAATCATAAACTATAAACCCTAAACCCTAAATCATAAACACTAAATCCTAAACCCTAAACTCAAAATCTAATAACCATAAACCCTAAACCCTAAACCTAAAAACACTAAACCCTAAACCTTAAACACTAAACCTTAAAACCTAAAACCCTAAACCCTAAACACTCAACCCTAAAACCCTTAACCCTAAACCCTAAAACCCATAAACCCTATTCCCTAAACCCTAAATGCTAAACCCTAAACCCTACCCTAAACCCTAAACCATAAAGCCTAAAGCTTAAACCCTAAAACCCTAAAACCCTAAAACCTAAACCCTAAAACCTAAACCCTAAACCCGAAAACCATAAAACCCTAAATCCTAAACCATAAACCATAAACCCTAAACTCTAAACCCTAAACCCTAAACCCTAAACATAAACCGAAAACCCTAAAAACCTAAAACCTAAACCCAAAACCCCAAAAACCTAAACCCTAAAATCCCAAACCCTAAAAACCCTAAAACCTTTAAAACCCTAAACCCTAAAACTTAAAACTGTAAACCCTGAACCATAAACCCTAAACCACCCTAAATCCTAAACCCTAAATCCCTAAACCCTAAACCCTATAACCCTAAAACCCTAAACCCTAAACTCTAAACCCTAAGACCAAAACCCTAAACCCTAAACCCAAAACCCTAAACCCTAAAACCCTAAAACCCTAAACCCTAAATCCCTAAACCATAAACCCTAAAACCCTAAGCCCTAAACCCTAAACTATAAAGACTAAACACTAAACCCTATACACTAAATCTTAAAACCTAAACCCTAAACTCTAAAACCCCAAAACCCTAAACCCTAATACCTAAACCCTAAATCATAAACCCTAAACCCTATAACCTAAAACCCAAAACCCTAAAACCCTAAAACCTAAAACCCAAAACCCTAAAACCCTAAAACCCTAAACCCTAAAACCCTAAAACCCTAAAACCCTAAACCCTAAAACCCTAAAACCCTAAACCCTAAACTTACAAGAAGAGGAAACCCAATGGGGAAAACATAACGGCCGGTCACCCGTGGTACTCATCTCCCTATCGCCTTGAGTCGTCAAACTTCCCGCACCGGTACATTTGGTCTGTGGAAGTGACTGACCCAGCACAATTTACCGCAAGCAATTTACAAGGAATCAAATTTATCAATTTCACTAGCGTGCACCAGGTCTACATCGGCTTACCCTACTATGTTTTAAATAATTCAGGCAAACAACACTTGGCTCGACTTTCAATAAGGAGTGTGGGAGCATTTTATTTGGAGCTAATTTAGGAGGAACATCTCAACTATTATTAACCCCAACTAAGGCTCAACCTATCAAATAACTGTCCGTCAGAGCAGGACCCGTGCTAAAAATAGTAAATTGTAGAAATAAGAGTGCAGTAATAGAAGCTGATGATAGTATAAGCTGCAGAATTGAAATGCTATAATGAAATAGGACCAGTAGGATATTGGAGTAGTATTGAACAAAAAAAAACTGAACTGAAAGTAACTACTGAAAGGAACTTGACCAGTACGAGACTGGAATATCACTTAAATAAAAGAACTGAACTGAAAGTAAATAAGCAGAACAAGTATGAGACTGGAGTACTTGAAAAGAAATAACTGAACTGAAATAAATAAAGGAACTAGACCAGTATAAGACTGGAATAAATCATAAAGAAAATAGTTAGTAGTCCAATCACTCCATTCATGAGGCTTCAGTTCCATCTCCATTCTTAGGAGGTAAGTTTAGTTTCATCTCTGTTCTCAGGAGGCATGCTCAGTTCCATCTCCATTCTCAGGAGGCATGTTCAGTTCCATTTCAGATTTTAGGAGGCTTTTTTGTGTTTCACCCATTATTAAGATCTGATAATAATTAAGTTGCGCCCTTTTTAATCATGGCTTAAACATTTCATAGGGAATTATTAGGAGTTACATCTTTATTATTTGTCGAGAATAATTAGCAACTCATTTGCTCGTACTCTCATCTTCTTAGTCTACCTGAATTAGCCCGAGAGTCTTTCTAAAACGAGGCACTCGACGGTTCTACTAAACCTCGAAACACTCAGAGCTTGGACACTTGCCTCGATTACTCTCATCAATAAAATAATTGAACTTGTTATTCAATTTACAAAGGTGGTCGCGCGCTCAATTTTCATTTTCGAGAAAATTGAGCGTAACAATTTCCGAGCACGCCCCTATTTCTCCAAGAAATCGGGAAAACTTCAAATTTTATTCCAAGATTCTCAAATTTTGATACAACCTTTAAGAGGGCCTAAAAAGAGCCTAGTAATTTTTCCAAAAAATTTCGAGCAATTTTGGGCCTCTAAACTGGCCAAATAAAATTTATTTAGGCTTTTAAAAATACTAAAACCGTTCCAAAAATTATCAAATTTTTTGTGGAGGAAGCCCTCACAAAGGGGAACAATTTTTATGTTCAACACTTTTTCCCTAGGAGCCTAGATGTTTTCTGAAAAATCTACACATTTTGTAGGGGGATGGTCTGCATATAGCCAGACCAAACTTAATCTTGCGGCCAGGAACACGCCAGATGGGTAAATATCAAAACATTTCCCCATAGGGGATCGACCACAGATCCGCTATGGGGGGCACTGATGTTGAGGTAATGATGGCAAACCATGTAATCACCGCCGTCAAATCTCATCACCGAGATCGGCCGGCAGCTCCTCCCCGTCGATGAAGGAGACGGTGGCCTCTGCCACCGCCGAACAGCCAGTGCTGGAAGCCGGTGCCACCCCCGAACAACTTGCTGGGGGTTGGAGACCTCCTAGGCAGTGGTCCGGCGGCCTACCGCTGCCGGCCACCATCGGGATTTATAAAACCGAGAACAGGGTGGCGGGTTGCTCTGCTCCCAGCGACACAGCGCCACCGTGCCTCTCCGATGTCTGCTCGACCATGGTACCACCCTTGTCCAACGTGTCGGGGGTTGGGCTCTTCTCTGGTGGTGGTCCGGCGGCCTGGCGCTGCCGACCGCCGTTGCAGAAAATAAACAGAGTTTTACTCTATTTTCGGGTGCCGCCGGAGCGGCGATTTTCAGTGGCACCTCGACCTTCCACCGTCGGGGAAGGTTATCCACGGTGGTGTAACACTTCCCCAGCGACACCACCGGCGTTGGGCAAGGCTCATAACATGAGACTACCACCCGACCTGGAGCTTGGCTCGGTGGTGTCAGCAGTGCTCCGGCCACCGGGAGGAACATGCAGATTGTTGGGAAGATGAGGAAGAGGAAGGGGAAATGTTTCCACCTCTGGTGGTGCGGCTCGGGAGGTGCTAGGCCGAGTATCCATGGGAGGTGGTGGAGATTGGGTGGTGAAGATTTTTCCAGTGAGCTGAAGCTCCAAGAGGGGTGCTCTGGGCTCGGTTAGGCTTGTAAGGAGGGAGGCAGGGTAGCATGGAATTTTATATGCTTTGGTAGGGTAGCCACCCCTCCCCTCCCCTATATGGGACTAACAAGAGAGAGGAGGAGGAGCTCTTCTCCTCTCCCCCACTTGCCTTAGCTAGGTGGCATCATCAGAGGGGGGGGGGGGGGTAGTACACTAGGTGACAACCATCAAGGGGGAAGGGGAAAAGGCTTGGTGGGCTTAGGCCTTAGACTTTAAGAAGGAAAGAGGGGAGGTGGTGGGCTTTTTGCTAAGGGCCCACCACCCATGCCCTTGCTGAATAGGGTGGCCCAAGAGGTGAGGAAGACCAAGCCCAAGCTAGTAAAGAAGAGGAGGTGCCCACCTCTTTTGAGGAAATTTTCAAAAAATAGACTTTTTAGGGGGTTTGACCAAAGTCAATCATAAGGTGGGTTCCCCATGTTGGTCAGAGTTGGGGTATCTTGTCACAATTTGTGTGTGCACATTTTTTGGTGCACGACAATGCTCGGTTTGACTACGGGTTGACTACTTGTCCTTGAAATTGACCGGGATGAACTCGGTGGACTTAGTATTGACCATACAAATCGAATGCCACTGACCGGGGTCGAATCGAAGTTCGTTTGTTAAATATTCAAAATCTGCATGCTGCGGCGCGCTAAAACGGTCAAAACGTTCATATTCGTTATTAGACTTTGAATTGCGACACAACAAGTTTCAATGCGTTCGTATCAACTATATGAAGTCATAGGAACTGATAGAACTCAAATCGAAGTTCTCTAGGTCACTTTCCAAAAATCTCGTTTTCGCGACGTTCTACGAGGAACAATCATGTCCACCATATGACCTCAGAGTTCGATGGAACGAGTTTCGACACACTCGTATTGACTATATGAGGTCACAGGAACAAACAGAACTCAAATCAGAGTTCTCTAACTCTATACCCTGCCTAGGGTTGCCTCCTATTGGGTCACGTGTAGAGGTTTGAGTCACTTTTATTGGGCCCACTGGGGTTCTGGTGGCCCAATAAAATTTGCGATGTTACAATCTAATAAATAAAAAAGGATCGTTGTCTCCGAAAATTTGCTTAAAGTAGGGGAAAAGTAACATACCTAGGGAAAGAGCTCTAGGTGTTTTTCTCGGACGAGTGCTTCAGGTTCCCAAGTATACTCGCCTCATCCGTGATTCGACCATAATATCTTGACCATCAGAATGGTCTTGTTGCGTAGATTCTTCACTTTATAATCAACTATTCTAATCGATTCAAGCTGGACGAATCTATCTGACTGCAGCTGCGCTGACAGTGTAGGTAAATCCTGTTCTGGTTGCCTGAGGACTCGCCTCAAGGATGAGATATGAAATACATCATGAAGATTTCTCAATTCTGGGGGCAGGGCTAATCGATAGTCAACAGGGCCAACACGCTCTATCACCTGATAAGGGCCCAAATAGCGGGGGTCTAGTTTCTTTTGCTTCCTCAACTGGGAGACACCATGCATGGGCTTAATTTTCACACCATTTCTCCCACGCTAAACTCCACCGGTCGGTGTCGTGCATCATAATATTTTTTACTGGTGGCTCTGGGCTTCTCACATTCGTTCCTAGATTAGCCGTATCGCTGCCATACTATCATCAATATAAACCAGTCCTAAGGCTTTCCGGGTCCTCATCTTGAGCCCAAGTAAATGGAGTTCGGCAATGCCTTCCATACAATGCCTCATACAGTGCCATCTTAATGCTGGTATGATAACAATTATTATAAGAAAATTCGACTAACGACAGTAGTTGTTCCCATGGCTCACTATGCTCTACTATGCAAATTCTAAGTAGATCCTCCATCGTCCAGTTCTTCCTTTCTTTTTGTTCATCTGTCTGCGGGTGGACGGCGGTGCTAAAGGCCAACTTGGTCCCCATGTATTCATGCACCCGCCTCTACTCCTTGGATGTGAAACATCCATCACGATCCGACACAATGGAATTCGGTACTCCGTGGAACCGGACTACTTGATCTATGAATAATTTGGCCAAAATGTCAACTTCGTAACCCTATCGATTTGGAATGAGCTGCGCTACCTTGGTAAGTCGATCCGCGATAACCCATATAGAGTCATTTCTAGTACAGGATTGTGGTAAGCCGTGAACAAAATCCATGGAAATATCTTCAAATTTCCACTCTGGTATCGGCAGGGGCTGCAGCAGACCTCCTGGGTAGTGGGATTCAACGTTAACCTCTTGACAAGTCTGGCACTGGACCACGAAGTTGGGGACATCTCTTTTCATTCCGGGCCAGTAAATGGTCCTACGCAGATCAATATACATCTTAACTACACCAGGGTGAATAGAATACATTGACTGGTGCGTTTCTCGTAGCATCTCTTCTCAGATTCCTCCGATAGAGGGAATAAATATGAGGTGCCTGAACTGCAGGATTCCATCGTGCAGGTTAAACTCCTCTTGTGCTCCATTTTGTAGGGACTGGATGATCGGGACTACTTCCGGATCAACCTTCTGGGCCTCTCGTATTCGATCCCGAATGTCGCATTGTATCTCCATCCAGTACAACTGGGACTGGTACACTTCTGGATCCCTACAAACAACAAGAGTAATCTACAAGTCTAACAAAGACCAAAATAATTCTTTTGGAATCTGTTCCATCTATCTCTCGACAATCGGGAGTTGGCGGCTCAATGCGCCTGCAACTTTATTAGCCTTCCCGGGGTAGTACTGGAGAGCAAAATCATAATCACACAGAAATTCCAACCATTGGCGCTGTCGGAGGTTAAACTCTTTCCGAGTAAAGATATATTTGAGAATCTTATGGTCGGAGAAGATCTCGCATTTTACCCCGTACAAGTAGTGTCTGTAAATCTTGAGGGAGAAAATGACGGCGCCCAACTCCAAATAGTGGGTTGCGTAGTTCAACTCATGTGGCTTTAGTTGGCGAGATGCGTAAGAAACTACCTTACCATGCTGCATCAGAACAACTCGTAATCCTTTCAGAGATGCATCTGTATAAATCTGGAATCCTTCGATTCCAGAAGGGATCGTGAGGATCGGGACAAAAGTTAGATGTTTCTTCAATTCAACGAACAAAGTCTCGCATTATGGTGTCCATAAAAACATAACATCCTTTCTTGTAAGGGCGATGAGGGGTAGCAAAATTTTAGAGAATCCTTCCACGAATTTCCTGTAATACCCGGCAAGACCAAGGAAACTTCCCATATTTACTGCTATCTTAAGCGGCGGCCAGCTTCAAACCACTTGGATCTTGGCCTGATTTACTGCTACTCCATTTGTTGATAGAGTGGCCCAAGAATCCGACTTCCTCTAACAATAATTTAAATTTCTGAACTTAGCGAAGAGAGAGTGTTCTCGAAGTTTAAGTAGCATCATTTGCAGGTGTCTGAAATGGTCTGCCCGAGTTTTTGAGTAGATTAATATGTCGTCGATGAAGACGATCACGAAGTGATCCAGGAAGGGTTCTAATACCTTATTCATCAGAGACATAAAGGCGGAGGGGCGTTAGTGAGTCCAAAAGGCATCCATAAACTTGTAAAGCCCATAGTGGGAGCTAAAGGCAATTTTGGGGATATCTTCCTCCCGGACCTAAAGCTGATAGTAGCCTGATCTTAGGTACATCTTGGAGAATACAGATGCACCTTGCAATTGATCGAACAACTCGTTAATCCTTGGAAGTGGATACGTATTCCGTATAGTAAGCTTGTTTAGTTCGCTGTAATCTATGCACAAGAGCAATGTCCAGCCCTTCTTCTTTACGAATAATACAGGGGCTCCCTAGGGCGAGGAACTTGGGTGGACAAATCCAGTATCTATCAATTCCTGAAGCTGAATCTTCAACTCGGCCAATTTCATGGGGGCCATCCGATAGGGTGCTCGGGACACTAGTCGGGCTCCGGACATAAGCTCGATCTGGAAGTCGACCTCTTGCTGTGGGGTAAAACCTGGGAGGGACTCAGGGAAAACATCCAGAAAATCTCGCACCACCAGAACTTTGGCGAGCACTTGAACCTTATTCTCCATTTCGAAATAGATAAGAAATACTTCTTCTTTCTGCCAGACTGACCTTACAGTCTGAGCAGAGGTCAAAATGATGTGAGAGACAGAGGGTATACCTGCTAGCGTAATGACCTGTCCGTCTGGGTTCTGAAGTTTGACCTCTCAGGTTGAATAGTTTATTTGGGCCTTATGCTCGACCAGCCAATCCATTCCTAATATGTGGTTGAATCCGGTTATTGCAAGGATTGTTGCGTAAATCTCAAATTCCACGTCCCTTAGCATGACCTAGAATGAGCATTTCTCCATAGACGTCATATCCGATCCATCTAGTAGATGAATCCGTATAAACAGTCCGGATGAGCGGACGACATTTTCCTTAGTCACAATAAAGTCTTGAGATACAAAGGAGTGTGTTGCTCCAGTGTCGAAGAGAGTTTTTACGGGGTGCTCTTTTACCAAAAGTAATCCTAAAGAGGTAAGGAGTATATACATATCATTTAACAAAACACACATTTGATGTAGACATACATATGCATATAGTATATAACATAGGTGTCAATATCTGACGTATCTATAGCGCCTAAGATATATATCTATCACTACATCGGGGGCCGGTCCATGCTGAAGGTCTAATGCGTAGGCCTCTAAGGGCGCTGCTCGACCCTGCTAACCTCTCCTACCAGCTCTATCTCTGCGGACTCTCTGGCCCTTTCCTCGCACTTCCTGCCCTCCTTGAACTGCTCCTAATCCTAGCCTTCCTGCCGCCTGCGGGCAGAAAGCTCTCATGTATCCCGGCTGCTGGCACAAAAAGCAGTTCCCTGCAAAGGGAACGTCTCGTCGAGCTACTGGCGCGGGCTGTGGTACTAGAGCTGGCCTGGGATCCGGCTGCGATGCTGGAGGGTTGGTGGATGCCTATAAGGTTGTCTGCACTGTCTTTGTCAGTGTTCTCTCTCCTGTCGGCGGGGAGCAGCTCCTCTATCTCGTCCCTGACCTCTGGGGACATTGACCTATCTCCGGCGCTGTTGGGTCACCATCCTCTGGTCTAACTCCAACACAACGACATAAGTTGCTATAATGTGGAAGGTGGACTGAGAGATCATGATCAAGGCTTGTCTCAGGTCGTCCCGTAGGCCTCGATAGAAGCAAGTAGCCCTATCTCTATCAGTGGGTGCTAGGTTCCCAGCAAAGCGTGCCAGGTAGATGAACTCACTCGTAGTATGGCACCGTCCGAACACCCTAACTGATGTGCAGGAACCTCTCCTACAGTGCAGCTCGATCGACGTCCGAGATGAAGTGCTTCAGAAAAACCTCTGAGAACTCCCCCCCACAGGATAGTGCTCAACGGTCGTCCTCTGAACGTCGAGCGGCTGGCCGCTCTCCTCCAGTCTCTAGTATATCCCTCTAACAAGGTCACCGCTAGTGACACTGCAGCTACTGCCATGCATATCATTCCTACTAACAGCTCCTCTACACGCTCAACCCACTCTTCTGCTTGTATGGAAGACTCCATGCCTCTGAAGATGAGAGGCCTCAGCCACCGGAAAGTCATCAGTAGGTCAGTGGGTACTAACAACTGTTGCGGTGGCTATGCCAAGGCCTTCCAAAACATCGCCAGGATAGCTGTCAAAGTTTGCCCCAAGTTGGTGTCGGTAAACGGTACAACTGCAGGGGTAATTGGGTCTGTGGGTGGTGTGGTGGGGACATATCCACTAGAGGAGGATCTCCCGTTACTGGACTCTGGTATCTAGAGAAGTAACAGGAAACAAGTGTCAGTATTTTGCAAAAGTAGGGAAAATTTGTAAGAACTGACAAAGTGGAAACAAAGGTGCATGGGTGTGATATCGTATAGTCTAGAATCCCTAAGCCTCTACACAAGGGTCTACCAAGCTTCGGCTACATGGTTCATCCCGAACCAAAGAACGAAGCGATGGATAAAGGGATCCTGATACTACTCCATAAGGACGGATCGTGATGGCTCTGATCCATTTGTAAGGCCCCCAACCTTTGCCCGGGTCAAGCCGGAGGGGATCTTACCTGCCCAAGATGTCCACCCAGTGCTCCTAAAGGGATAGCGACCCACACTACTAAGCACTAGTTCTCCGCCTAGCTCGGCTTGAATCACAACATTCACATCTCATCACAGAGTTTTGCGGAAGAATTAACAGGAAGATATAATAAATATATAGGACAATATATATTTAAAAGAGAACGCAAAAGGCCGTAGACACTATTTATACATGAAACCCATAGGCTATAAAAGTACTACGACTAACAACTCCTCTCTCTCTCAATCCTACTCGCTAGTACTCACGTCTCGAAACTCTGGAGACGACATGGGTGCCTCTGCTCGGGCAGTCCTATCAGCTGGCATATCGTCCTGCAGCTGCTGGTTACTACTAGAGCTGTTACGGTTCCGGTTCGGTTCCGGTTCTACTAAAACCATCAACCGAACCACTAAGGTAACGGTTCTTCAAATTAGAACCAAAACCTTATTTGATTTGGCCAGTTCCGGTTCTGGTTCCGGTTCCAGCTTAATTTTTGGAACCGTCGTGTCAACGGTTTCGGTTACGGTTCAACAAGAACCAAAACCAAACCGGTCACTATCGGTTCGGTCCGGTTCCATGCGGTTCGGTCCGGTTCCAATCGGTTCCAACTAAAATAAAAATCAAGCTTGACGGAATGAAATAAAAGCGGTCTGCAAATAGTAAAATTCAAAATAATATCGAAATAAAAATAATTATGTTGCGCACTTCTCGGCGGTCTTTTCCGCGATCGGTGGGATAGTATCAATTTCCTTCCTACGCGTGTAGACTTGCCACGAATTCTAGTTGGCTTGCGAACGTCTCATCGGCATGCTCAACCGTAACAACCGTCTACAATTAGTAGTCTTTCATGATTACTAATAAATAGTAGTTTTATATCTTCTATATTCTTTAAATAAAATATTTCAAAAAAAATATGTAAGTAAAATTGAAAATATATTATATAACTGTATAAAAATAAAAAATGCACTGCAAAAATTGATTTCAAACCGCACCAATGTCAAATCATACCATACAGTTTTTATGCGATGAAGTTTTGTTCGGTCCAAAATCGACCATCTTTAGTGCGATTGCGGTTTGAGTTCAAACTACACCAGCTTCACTCATGATAGTAAGTATAAATATTATAGATAAATTATAAAATAATAATAATATAATAATAATAATAATAAACGGGTTGCGGTTCGGTTCTACCTCGGTCCGGTTTGGATCAGGTATAAAAATCTTGAAACTGCTTGAGACTTGTATGTTGCGGTTCCGGTTCCGGTTTCAGTCCGGATAATAAAATGTAAGAACGGCACCCGGACCAATGTTGTTCACGGTTCAAAAATTCAAACCGGAACCCGAATAATTTGCGAACGGTTCGGTCCGGTTCTTTGCGGTTCCGGTTCAGTTCTGGTTCGGGTTACGGTTTTCGGTTTTAAGTAACAGCTCTAGTTACTACGGTGCTCCATCTCCTGTGAATGGTCACAGAGCTAAGTGGAAAGAAATCTCCTCCCCGAATCCATATCGTGGGGATGAGCTCACGCACCCAACAAAAGTAGATAGCCGAAGTAAGAGAGAGTTAGCACAATATTTCATATATAAGTTAGGAGCAACCATAAAAGGAGGTGCATCATAGTATAATTGGAATAACAGTAGTAATATATATAAGTTATAATTAAAGCTCCAATAACACATCAACACAGCAGGTATTCACAACCAGTATTCATACAACAGGCATTCATAGCCGCGCACACACCGCAGACATTTACAGCCGCGCACACATCACATGCATTCACAGCCGCTCACACACCACAGTCATTCACAGCCACACAAAAGACCCTCTGTCGATATAGTATGAACCGCTTCTTTTCAAGTAGGGTAGAGATCCCCGCGAGCCTCACCAATATGATCGTCGGTGACAGTGGCTAGTACTGCCACTTCAGGGGGTGGTCGTACTGCACATCCCAGGCCCCAACGTAAAACCCTGTGTACTCTTGGATGTGAGCGACATCCAGCTATTCAGCATTTTGGCCGACCAGCGAAGGAAACCCAATGGGGAAAAACATAACCGCCGGTCACTCGTGGTACTCATCTCCCTGTTGCCTTGAGTCGTTGAACTTCCTGCACCGGTACGACCCATCTGCGGAAGTGACTGACCGCCACAATTTACCGCAAGCAATTTACAAGCAATCAAATTTATCAATTTTGCTAGCTTGCACCAGGTATACAGCGGCTTGCCCTACTATGCTTTAAATAATTTAGGCAAACGACACTTGACTCGACTTTCAACAAGGAGCATGGGAGCACTTTATTTGGGGCTAATTTAGGAGGAACATCTCAACTCCTGTTATCCCCAACTAAGGCTGAACCTATCAAATAACTGCCCGTCAGAGCAGGACCCTTTCTTAAAATAGTAAATTGAAAAAACAAGAGTACAGTAATAGAAGCTGATGATAGTATAAGTTGCAGAATTGAAATGCTATAATGAAATAAGACTAGTAGGATACTGGAGTAGTACTAAACTGAAAGAACTGAACTGAAGGTAAGTAATGAAAGGAACTTGACCGGTACGAGATTGGAATAGTACTTAAATAAAAGAAGTGAACTGAAAGTAAATAAGCAGGACCAGTACGAGACTGTAGTACTTGAAAAGAAATAACTGAAATGAAATAAAAAAGGAACTGGATTAGTGCAAGACTGGAATAAATCATAAAGAAAATGGTTAGTAGTCCAATCACTCCATTCAGGAGGCTTTAGTTCCATCTCCGTTCTTAGGAGGCAAGTTCAATTCCATCTCTGTTCTCAGGAGGCATACTCAGTTCCATCTCCGTTCTTAGGAGGCATGTTCAGTTCTATTTCAGCTTTTAGGAGGCTTCTTTGGGTTTCACCCATTATTAAGATCTGATAATAATTCAGTTACGCCCTTTTTAATCATGGCTTAATCGGTTCATGGGGACTTATTAGGAGTTACATCTTTATTATTCGTCGAGAATAATTAACAACTCATTTGCTCGTACTCCCATCTTCAGAGTATACCTGAATTAGCCTGAGAGTCTTTTTAAAACGAGGCGCTCGACGGTTCTACTAAACCTCGGAACACTCAGAGCTTGGACACTTGTCTCGATTACTCTCGTCAATAAAATAATTGAACTTATTATTCAATTTACAAAGGTGGTCGTGCGCTCAATTTACAAAGGTGGTCGCCGTAAAAAATATAAAGAGTTTTACTCTGTTTTCGGGTGCTACCAGAGCGGCGATTTATGGCGGCACCTCGGCCTTCCACCGCCAGGGAAGGTTATCCACGGTGGTGTAGCATTTCCCTAGTGCTACCATTGGCGCTGGGCAAGGCTCACCACCTGCGGCCACCACCCCACCTAGAGCTTGGCTCGGGTGGTGTCGGCGACGCTTCGACCGCCGGGAGGCACATACAAATCGTCGGGAATATGAGGAAGAGGAAGGGGAAAAGTTTCCACCTCCGATGGTGCGGCTCGGGAGGTGCTGGGCCGAGTCGCCATGGGAGGTTTGGTGGAGCTCGGGTGGTGAAGATTTTTCCGACGAGCTGGAGCTCCGGGAGGGGTGCTCTGGGCTCAATTAGGCTTGTGAGGGGGGAGGAAGGGGGATGGCCTTTTATAGGCTTGGGGAGGGTGTCCACCCCTCCCCTCCCCAATATAGGACTAACCAGAGAGAGGAGGAGCTCTTCTCATCTCCTCCACTTGCCTTGGCCAGGTGGTCGACATCATCAAAGGGGGACGGGGGTAGTACACTAGGTGGCAGCCATCAAGGGGAAGGGGAAAAAGCTTGGTGGGCTTGGGCCTTAGACTTTAAGAAGGGAAGATGGGTGGTGGTGGGCTTTTTTCTAAGGGCCCACCACCCATGCCCTTGCTGAATAGGGTGTCCTAAGAGGTGAGGAAGACCAAGCCCAAGCTAGCAAAGAAGAGGAGGTGCCCACCTCTTTTGAGAGAATTTTCCAAAAATGGACTTTTTAGGGGGTTTGACCAAAGTCAACCCTAAGATGTGTTCCCCATGCTCGTCAAAGTCAAATTAGGTCCAAGACATCGGGAGTCGGGTCAAAGTTGGGGGGTCGTGTCACAATTTGTGTGCGCACGCTTTTCGGTGCACGACAATGCTCGATTTGACCACGGGTTGACTACTCATCTTTGAAATAAATCGAGACGAACTCGGTTGACTTAGTATTGACTATACGAATCCAATGCCACTAACCGGGGTCGAATCGGAATTCGTTTGTTAAATATTCAAAATCTGCGCGCCGCGACGAGCTAAAACGGTCAAAAAACTCATATTCGTTGTTAGACTTCGAATTGCGACGCAACGAGTTCCAATGCATTCGTATCGACTATACAAAGCCATATGAATTGACAGAACTCAAATAGAAGTTTTCTAGGCCGTTATCTAAAAATCTCGTTTTTGCGACGTTCTACGAGAAACAGTCATGTCCACAATATGACTTCGGAGTTTGACGGAACGAGTTGCGACGCGCTCGTATTGACAATACGAGGCCACAGGAACTGACAGAACTCAAATCAAATTTCTTTAGCTCTATACTCTGCCAAGGATAGCCTCCTACCGGGTCACGGGTTCAGGTCACTTTTATTGGACCCACTAGGGTTCTGGTGGCCCAATAAAAGTTGGGGTGTTACCCTAAACGCTAAACCCTAAACCCTAAACCCTAAACCATAAACCCTAAACCTTAAACCCTAAACCCTAAAACCCTAAACCATAAACCCTAAACCCTAAACCTAAATCCCAAAGCCTAAAACCCTAAACCCTAAACCCCAAACCTAAAACCCTAAACCCTAAAACCCTAAAACCCTAAACCCTAAACCATAAAATCCTAAACCATAAACCCTAAACTCTAAACCCTAAACCCCTAAACCCCTAAACCCTAAACCCTAAAAACCTTAAACCCTAAAACCTTAAACCATAAACCCTAAACCCTAAACCTGATATCAACGATTATGTACCTCTAGAATTTCATACTTTGAATTCACGAATTGATGCTCATTTCAAAAAGATTTATGATTTTTTATCTTTTGAGGACACCATATCTTCTCTCTCTCCTCTAATTTGTATTACGGAAGATGAATATTCTAATATTCCGTTGTGTTTTCAATCTCCCGTGGTATACGAATATTCAAATATCTCGGTTTGCTTCCAACTTAACGAAGTGGTAAGTATTCAACTTGAGCTGCCAGAGGTTTCTATCCTTAACTTATCGATTGATAAACCGACACCATCCTCACTTCCTTCTTTTCTTCCCCCTTCTTGTGAAGAATTTTCTATTATCTCTCATCTTAATTTTTCTTCTCTTTTAGTTTCACCAGATTTTATTTTTAAAACTTTTTTGCATGAATCCTCTTTTTACACTCTTTCACATGATCTTGTTCCTTTTGATGTTGCTTTATCCCATCATTTTGCAGACACATTTGTGCTTGCACTTTCAATTTCTGAGTTAAAGAATATGTCATTTTAGGTATTTTTCGCAATTCTGTTTTTTATTTTTCAGGCAACGATCATGTGATGTATTTCAAAAATAACAAAAAAATTATTTTTTGGCGACCCCTTTTGGCACACACTCCTACGCAAATATTACGGGAGTTGACACTGCACTTATCTTTTTATTTTCCCTTTAGCTAACCAATAATTTCGAGCTCAACGACGTTAAACAAAGAGCGCTCTTGGGAGGCACCCCTTGTTAATATGTTTCTATTTCTCTTTTCTTTTCACTTACATGAATAAGGCTTTTGGTTGTTCATGTCACTTCTTGGTTCTCAACTTGGACTCGAGCCGATCTTTAGCTCAAGTGTAGGGATGCTTTTATCAACGTACGTTTAGATGATGACCTCCAGGGAAGCCTCTTTCTTTGTTTTTTGTTCTTATTTTTGTCCACTCTTCTTTTGCTTTCTGCCTTTAACATTGAGGACAATGTCAACTTTAAGCATGGGGGAGGGTTTAGCTTTTAGTTTACTATTTTCTTTCATATTTTCAAAAAAATGTGTTTTTTTTCTTTCCTATTTTCAAAAAAAATTTCTATTGAATATAATTTCAAAAAAAAAAAAATAGAAAATCAATTTTTTATTTCTTAAAAAGGGAGGTTTGGAATGTCATTCCATCATATCTCCTATTACCAGTGAGAACTCTTCATTGAGTATACCCCGGGAAGTCCAAGAGTTAAGCAAAAAAATTAGGATGACTAGTTTTTATTATTTTTATTAGTACTTATAACTAAAACAAAAAAATCCAATTTTTTTAAACTTAAAATTTGAAAACCAAATTAAAAATAATTTTTTATCTGTATTTTAATATGTTTCTTTGAGTGTTGTGTAGGCTCATGAAGTATCCTTAGTCCTTGGAAGTGCTAGGTTGAAGTTTAATTTTTAATTATATTACTTTCGCATACTTTAGTATTGTTATTTTCTCGTTCATAAAGATTAGACATCATTTCATTGTATCAATATAATAATTTGATAATCTTCTAATCTAGGTGTAGTAACGTACATTTTGTTGCTAGATGGTATTATTAGACACTCACAGATAGGTAGTCTTTCTTGGTAGCTAGAACTTACCTCTAACGACTCTTGAAGCATTTTGCATGGGTTTGTCATGGTTTTTAGAAATGATTTAGGGAATTTTTGAATCGCTTATGCATTCTTGCCTAACTTTAAAATTATTCCCTAGTTTAATTATTTTGAGTTTTCCTAATTTTTTGCTACCTCCACCTTTCATTTTTCACCAAAGCCAAAATTCCAACCTTTTATCACACTAAATATTTGAGGTTTATTAAAATTTCATTTTGTGATAGGTTTTTGTTGTGAAAATGTGGAGAACTTCAAATTTTTTTATTATTGAAAAGCAAGTTACAAAAGAAGATCAAAAAATAGTATTATGTGAAAAAACTGTGCCAGCCAAATTTGCAAAGTAAAATTCTTATGGCCTTATATTGAACATTTTGGAAAAATGTTATGTTGAAAAAGTTTGATTATGTTATGCTTCATTTCTCTTGTTGAATTTTTATAAAACTCTTATCTTGGTTTTGTCTGATCCTTAGCCATCATTTTTTATCTTTTGATTTCCAATTCCAAATCTTATACATAAGCCAAGTTTCATTCCTAATAGAAAGCCTTTTTGATCTTTAGAACGTGACACTAAACTAGTGTAGTGGAGAGAGTGTGATCGGGCATGCCTATGGACACCATTATTGATGGATTTTTTTTGAGATTTCCTTGAAGTGTTTGGTAGAATAATCGTAGTCTTAACAACCATTTTGTTTGTTCAATGTACTTATTTTTGTTGAATTGCTGCTTTTGTTATGTTTGCTAGTTTGAATTCTTGATGCCTTCTTTTTACGCTAGTAGAAAAATTCACAATCTAAGCTTTATGCACTAGTAATATCTTTAATTTTTTTTTCTTTCCCCTCTACCTTGACTTCTTGCCGCATTGACTTGTTAGCATATTAATCTTGATAGTTTAATCTTTGATTTTGGGTTTCATAAATAAAAATATGGTAGTTTAGTTTTTAGCCTCCTCTAAATTTTAAATTTGGTTTTAGTTGAGGGCAAGCAAATGATAAGCATGAAGGTGTTTGATGACTAGTAATTTAGTCATCATTTTGGCCTAATATTTCATAAAATATGTAAATGATTTTTATATTTCTTGTTTAGTTTTATAATTAAATCTTAAAAATAATATTTTCTATTCTAATATTATGTATTTTCTATTTTGTAGGATTTCTACGTTCGTTTCACATGAAAGCCGCCACCTTCGCATGAGATCCACCACTTTCACACAAAAGCTGCCATGTTCACATGAACGCCGCCGCCTCTTTAAAGTCCACATGAATAATCTCACACAGAGCTCGCGGGAATTCCACATGAGCCCACACCATTCTTGCAAATTTCAACCTCATAATGTTTGTTGCCGCCCCTCCTGTACATTAATTCACACCACCTTTTAATAGTACAACCACCTCCTTTATGCGGGCCCCACTCTCCATAATTCTATGCAAATGTCATTCACCACCCTAATTTTAATATTGCCACCTCCTCTCTGCCACCTCATCCACATAAAACTCTTCATATGGCTGCACTATTCCTCCCCCTAGCCACTTTAAATTCCTCCCCCATCAAGAGATTCACCCCATCTTTGTTGTATTCATCCTTCACCTTTTAATTACAATCTTTCATCTACCAAAGCCAAGTTCACTCTCCCTCTTGTCACGACTTGTCTCGACAAAAGTCAGAGTGCGCTTCGGGCGGGTCGTGATATCACAGACATGAGCGGAAATAAAACCAGACCTGCTAAGGCGGATGCAAAGATACTAGTTATAGGTTAAAAATAATTATTTTTAAGTAAAAATAGTTTGATTTTTTTATGCGGAAGCTTTTAAAGTTTAAATAGTGAGAATTTTAATTGCACATGTATTTTGTAAAAAATCATGTTTTACAGGGCACTACTACATATTTCATGCAATTATGATTCAAAAGAGGATGCACATGCATTAATATCAAATTCTAGTATATAAAATATTTATATAGCTTAGCAGAGAAAATGTCCATGATACCAGAGAAAATGTCTGATTGAAATTATTACATAAAAGAAATATTTGACAGTAAATAAAATATAAATCTAGAACCTGGAACTTTAAGCTGATCAGGTTTGAGGACCTGGCGGCGCTGTCACAAATGCTAAGGCAATTCCAAAATAGAAAGGAAAAGCCTCAAAACATTAAAATAAACAGGTGAGCAAATAAAAGTAAAGTATGAGCATGAGAAATAGAAACCTACACATACCAATTTTCATGAATCAGAGCTACTAAATCAGACAGGTAGAATAGTCAAACAGAAATAACTGAATTAAGCTTACTCCGGAGCATAACATATAATAGAACAAGTAATATCATAAGATGCAATAAATGACGTGTGTAGGTATTTTGAGTGGGTGCGCATGGTTCACACTCAGTTCAGATACAAGTCTTATTAGAAAAACTTTCTGCTTGTCGTGACCATCGGCACAGCATAGGCCCGACTCAAGGAGGCTTAGTAGGTCCCAACTGGCACCGTGAATGCAACAACCTAAGCGACCACAACACGTTTCAATGATTGCTTATGATATTATGAGTTACATGATTCACATTTTAGGAGATTTCTAACATATCAAGACAAGTCACAAATTTAGCGATTCAGATGCACAAGAGTAGAGTTACAAACATTACAAGGGAGGAATCGAGTTATAAAACAATTCGCTCAAATCTTAGAATCAAACAGACCTAAAAAACAAATTCGATGACACAGGGAAAACTAGATCGAGAGTTTTGAGCCTCACGGGTTCGAGAGGTTAAGGTCATAATAATAAGAAGATTTATCGAGTATATTGTAGAGGTATATAAGATGACATGTATCGAGTCAGAGTTATCAAGTACTCACCTAGGATAAATTATCCTTTGGCACAAATATTTTCCAAGTAAAAGTGTGCGTTACGAGCATGATATATCAAAACACCAATCACATACTTGCTAAGTAGAATTCGTTATAATTAATATTATGACACTTGTTGCTCGTGCTCAATATTCTATCATTCTTCTCATTATTCATCAAATGAGATTGAATCATTAGCCCTAGTAAATATCCAAATAAAAGCATTCATCTAAGTGTATATCAATGTAAGACTCATTCATGATCACAAATTCATGTAATTCCAAATATACCTAAATAATTAATTTATCAAACTGGGTATTCAAGATTTAATCTTATTGACAAACAAAACATTTTAGAGTGAAATCATAGAATCACAAGAACAGACAAAATAATTAGGATACAAATCCATTTAACGGATCAATATATAAAGAAATGCAGTCATGAATTAGAGAACAATAACATTAATTTAAATTCGATGCTTGCAAGAGAGAGAGGATCTCTGCTTGCCTTAAAGAAGTTGAAATTGGCGGCGGCGGCTAAGCGGCGTAAGCAAAAATAAAAACCCTATTTGAACCTGTTTAAGAACAATGAAATTGACAATGACTTAATAAGAAACACAATGGTAGCACAAATAATTATATTACAAGGCCAAAAACACGAGATAGAGTGATTTACCTCCCTCAAAAGTGAGGGGAGAGGATACACCACGCGGAGACGGAGACTTGACAACGCTTAGGCTCGGAGAAACCCTAATTCAGAGAGGGATTTGTGCGGTCATATCAATTGAATCGAGGAGCGGCACTGGAAATCACAAACATAACGCAGTTATATGATTTTGAGAGGTGTAAAATCATGAAACACAAGTTATACAAAATTTATAGCACGAAATTAACCCAATATTTTCAATAAATCTGAATGGAGGGATAAAGGAAGAATATTACTCAAAGGAAGCCAGAACCGAACTTACAGAGCCAAATCCAAGACCCTCTTACAAACACTAGCTGAAGATGAAGCCCAAGGAAGAGAGGAAGGGGGCTGCCGACCCTAGGAGAGGAGGGATGGGGCTGATTCTGGCCTGAGGAAGAGATAAGGAGGAGCTGGAGGAGGTAGGGATGCTGCCGTCCCCATAGGAGGAGGAAGAAGCGATGTCAGCCTTGAGAAGAGGGAAGAAACAAATGATGCCGGCTGATTGAAGATGAGCAGAAACCGTTGGCTAGGGCATGATGAGAAGAGACGCCAACCTCAAAAAGAGGAAGCACCGACCACAGTAGGAGCAGGAAGCACGAGAATGGCGGGATGCGAGATCGGGAGTCATCGATTGCGGCTTGCGGGGGAGCCTTGGACCGGGAGGAACGAAAGAATCGAGGGCTGGCTCTCGGGTTATAGGGGGGGGGGGGGTTAATTTAGGTTTTTATTAATTATTATTATTATTGACTAAAATCAGGTTGTTACACCTCTTTTGAATGCAAGGGATGAATTCACCTCTATATAAGGACAACCATCCAAAGGAGTTGGAGAGTTTTTTTTATTAGAGTTTGCTTTTAGTTTTGAATTTTTGGAGAGCCCACTTGGAGTTCTTTTGTTATCCTTGTAATCTTCTATTTTGTAATATGAATCAGTCTCTTTCCTTCTTCTATGTTTTTGTTTTATTATTATTATAAGTAGTTAGGTTTCTTTAGAGGGAAAAGAAATCTTTGCCCTTCTCATAGAAATGGTTTCTAACATCGAGGATTTTATGGGACAATTGATGAGGACAAACCTATTTATAAATTATGGGGGTGCGGCTTGCCCACTCCCCATGAACCCATCATCCTAAATGGAGATCATGGGGAAACCGCCATGCGCGCGATCGACTTGTGTGATCGGGCGTGTAGGCTCCTATTACCCGAGCCGCCCGGGGCCGGCCACCGGGGCCAACCCCCTCTCTCTCGCCGCCGGCGAGCCGGTTAAAGCCAACCCGACTTTCGGTCAACTGAGGTGTCGTACCTCGTGGCCGCACACTTGCGGCCGCGAGGCACGGCGGCCCCGCCGGCCAGCCCCGCCGGCGGGAGCCTTCCCTCCCACGGACTCCACAAGAGGTGCCAGGTGCGGCCGGCCGTGCCCCGCCCCGTGGCCGGGTGTGCTCGGCCCCCCCTGCTCGAGCCGGCTCCGGGCGGCCGCGCCTTGCGGCCAGTGCCCGGTGCCGATGCCGCGCCCGACAGTTGACTTCGGGGTTGCACCTGGTGACCGCCACCGGGCTCGAGCCCGGTGTGCTACCCGAGTGCGGCCGGCTGGCCGGCGCCGTGTCGGCGGCCCACCACCTTCTCCGGGGCCGGTCACCCGTGAGGTGGTGACCGGCTACACCTCTTACCCTCTTTGGGTGCTTGCTGCGCCGTTCGATCGTTCAGCCGCGATCGTCGCCGTCTACTGAGCGGATAACTACCCGCATAACCACCACCAGTAGTGGGGGGGGGGACATGTTTTTAGTAGGGGTCTGTAGTTAAAATAAATAATATGCGAATAATATGCATCCAAAACTATATTTAAAATAATGATATTGGTGGTTACGGTGTGCGGATAGCCGCATAACCACCGTAGCCACGATATAAAAAGGCTCCCAGGCCTCCACATTTCTCATCTTTTCTCTCCAATGCTTTATTCTCCTTAGGTCAGAGCTCTGCCGGATTCCTCCTATGAGTCACCTTTGAGCCACCATCGCTCCACCAAAAATCCGCCTCAGTCCACAAGAGAGCGACGAGAAGGAAATTCCTACTACAGCAAGTGTCCGTTAGTGCACAACCCCAACAAATAACCTTACACGGAGGACCCTGTTGATCGTCGTGTGCCTATGTAACTTTCTCTCATCTTCAAAGTGTAACGAGGAGCGACATGTCGCCCTCGATTATCCAAACAAGTTGTAACAAAAACAGATAGTGGAGTTCGACCGGCAAAGATCAGTTCGCGTGATTTTTTACCCGATTGAGGGATTTTTTCACGTCAAAACAACATGTGCATAATCTCTCTCTCTCTCGCTGACTGTATGCGCGCTCGACCGCTTTGCAAAATGATTTGTGAATTTGGATTTCTCTCGCCGAGACAAAGAATTTTGACTACTTATACATAGAAAAAGGTGGCCGGATGAGGGAGAAACGACTATAGTAAGATGAAGGCATTAAAAAACAAAATTTGTTGGAAGAATTTGATATCCGGCCCCCATTGTTAAAATTACTAATTCCGTCCATTTAATTTTGAAGATTTTCATCAATTATAAAGAGCCCAACACCAAACATCAAAATAGGCTCCAATAAAATATTATAAATAAATTATTTTAATTACAAAATTTCTAACAAAAATGAGAATAACATAAAACCACATTTACCAAAGCAAAAAAGACAATCAACCACCTCCAAACAAACTCCCAGAATCAAGGCTACAACCGTGATACTAGCAGCGGACCATCACTAAAATTGTTAGGATCATGATAATTACTCCATCTTAATAACACTTCGTTGACTGTAACGGGTTGGTCTGATTTTTAAGCAAATCCACTAACCGAATCAACCTTATGCCGTTCTAAAAATTGAAAGCTGAACCAGAAAAACATTGGAACCAAACCGAACCAAATGGTATGATTTGGTTCGATTTTGATAATTTTAAAAAGAAATATGAAAACATAATTTTAGAGAATTTTAAAAATAAATAATAGCATACTTGCATACATGATATTTATCACTGTGACTCACATGAAAAGAGGAGATTCCAATTAATAACATAATATAACACATTAAATTTTTTTATGAAACCGCTACAATGTCAACAATGATGCTCAGATAAATAAAACATATTATGATTTTAAATTACTAATGTTAATGTAGATGCTAATACAACTCGATTCGACTAAGTTTGATTTGACATTCAAAACCGTGAACAAAATCAAACCACACGGTTTTTCAAAAAAATGGAACCGTGACCGAGCCACGATCTACTAAAATCAAACCGAATCGTTTAGTTTGGATTAGTTCTGTTTAGTTAGACAGTTCGGTTGATTCCAACTTAGAACCCCAATATCAACTAATTAAGTTAAAAAAAGAAAGGTATGTATTTAAATAACAAGTGTTAAAATCAAAATTTTTGTTAATTTAAGTTTAAAAAACAGGTAATAAATTTGAACAATCATTCCAGTAAACACATCCGAGCCTATTTGTTTATTATTCTAATACAATTCTAGAATAAATTTTAAATCCAAATTGACGGTTCTATAGGTTAGGCTAGATGTAATAATTCGTATAATAAATATTAGCATAGAGGACTATACTTATTTTATCCAAAACAAGACATTTTATTAAGTGCAAAACCATGAATAAAAGCATTAGAGGACAAATTAATTTATAGAGCATTTAATTGATATGTAATTGAGGAATCCTTCATGATTCTTTAAACATTTAATTGATCTATCTCTTAGGCTCGGTTTGGGGAACTTATTTTCACCGGTCAAGCGGTTACAACCGCATGAATCAGGTCTTAATTAAGGTCCAATTCATGCGGTCGTAACCGCTGGACCGGTGAAAATAAGTCTCCCCAAACGGAGCCTTAGTGTCTTGTGAACATAATTCTTAAAGGCTTAAGACGCACGAAGGAGGAAAAGGATCATGGAGCTTAGGTGCAAGACTCAAGGCATGCCTGATAAGATCAAGACACTACACCTTATATTAAATAACTATTATGAAAAATCAATTAATCTTTTTAATCAGATTCTTCATCCCATCTACTCATCAATCACTAACTACTATCATTTATCTCTTAAGAAATGTGATAAATGCAATAACTTGCATTATATCAACGTCTAACACTAGATTATGTACATTCAAAAGTTGTCGAGCTATTACATTACATTGTTTCTTTATAAAAAAAAACAAAAAAAATTACTACAAAATCCCCCTCAATCTTATCATTTATGCTTCAAATATGCAAAGAAGGTATACAAAAGTGCAAACCTTTGAGCTCGGTGAGCCTTAGACGTGCTCGAGACGGGCCTTTAACAACATAGCTTGTAGCTCTTTTATTTTTTTTCGATAAATAAAATATCAAAAAGTCGTCATTTTAAAGAAAAAAGCTTTAATGAATATGAAAAACATACCTGCTATATAATTGACTTTCTTATTGAATCCTACATTATTACAATGACTAATGAATCCTGTAACACCGCACTTAAATATTTGTTTACCCACAAGAACATCTAACAGCCTCCCATTTATAATCAGAAGTGTTTTCCTAACAATTAATCAACAAAATTTAATGGAGGATACTAATAAAATTACAGAGAAAAAACAATTATAATAATATAAAAGTTCTTTATTCCATCAGTTACCATCTGCAGCAACATGATGGGCCTTAAGATGCTGTTCATACAAAGATTGATATTTTTGTGGAACAAATTCCTTGAATCTGTTCAAAAATGAGAAAGCTATGGTAAGAGCAGGCATTAAGATTCTTAATTGGCACAATAATATGAACATCACAATGATAAGAGAAAGGCGAACAAATGAATCAATGCCCCCATAATCTAATCAAACAAGATACATGGTTATCATTTGCGTTTGTGGACGGTTTAAGGCTCCGTTCGGCACGGTGGTGACGGTCATGAACATGGTGGTTATGAACCATCATTCGTGAACGCCCGACCTCACCCAAGTATTTTCATCCAGTTATCTTTTCTTGGTAAGAGTCATAACCATTGCCTTGCCAAAAATGCATTCTATGACTGTCATTTTTGTCCAAACTCACCGGACCAAAAATGTCGCGCCAAACATGAGCCCAAGTGTCTAAATTAGCTGTCCTATAATTAGTTACTCCAAATATGCAGCAAAACTACTGACCCATCACAGAGGCCTATCATTTATGATGTCAAACTTCATAAGCACTTCCAGTCGAGTCATAATATAGAGGGCCAAATAGTTACAGAATTGATTCATAAAGTTATGGTGTCCTGCTCAACAAATATAATTTTGTTTATCATAAATTAAAATACCATTACAAAAGTTTCAATAGAAATTGATTTAAGAATTGAAAATAGAACCTAGTTTTATTAGGGTTAACCACCTGGCTATATATAGCCTACAACTTAACATTACAACACTACTCAACATTGGCGAAAGATATTCACTAAACTCATCTTGTTATAACACCTAATCATATCCTTTGAACCGAGTCCCTTGGTTAAGCAGTCTGTAACCTGATCCTTGCTCGAGACGTGACTCAACTCCAGTACCCACTATCAAGATTCTCCTTAATAAAAAACCTATCAATCTCTATATGTTTGGTTCGATCATGTTGAACTGAATTATTTGCAATACTGATGGCTAACTGACTGTCACACCACAGCTTCATCTTATCTCCTTGATCCAACTTTAACTCCACAAGCATCCCTTTCAGCCACAAGAGCTCTGCCACCGCTACTGTCATAGCTTTGTACTCTGCCTCTGTTGTCGATCTAGCCACTACTGACTGTTTTTTGCTCCTCCAAGAGACTAGGTTGCCTCCCACAAACATGCAATAGCCTGAAGTGGACCTTCTATCATCCACACAGCTTGCCCAGCCAGAGTCGCAATAGCCCTCAATCTTCACGTGCTCATTCCTTCTGAAGGTCAACCCCTTTCCAGGAGCACTCTTCAAGTATCGCAAAATCTGATACACTGCATCCATATGACCCTTCCTTGGGTCATGCATGTAGCGACTCACCACACTCACAAAAAAGAAGATATCAAGGCGAGTGTGGCCCAAGTAAATCAACTTCCCAACTATCCTTTGATACATCTTGCGATCTACTGGTTCCCCAGTCTCTGCCCATAGTTTACACCTCTCATCGATTGGCATCGCAGCAGGTTTGCACCCCAACATCCCAATTTCAGTGAGGAGATCTAACGCTTATTTCCTTTGAGAAAGGACTACACCCTCGGCCTCATAAGCAATCTTAATCCCAAGGAAATACCTAATAAGACTCAGATTCTTCACCTCAAACCCCTTGCCCAGAGCCCCCTCGAGGCGGTCAATCTCCTGCTCATCATCCCCCGTATTGATCATGTCGTCCACATACACCGCAAGCATGGTGATGTGACCTTCATTCTGCCTGGAAAAAATCGTGATCAACATTGATCTAGTGATATCCCATCCCAATCATCGCTTTCCTGAACCTATCACACCATGGGCGAGGTGACTGCTTCAGCCCATAAAGGGATTTATTCAACCTGTAGACTCTGTCTCCTGTCTTGGTTGTGCCAAACCCTGGTGGTATCTCCATGTACACCTCCTCTGCTAGATCTCCATGAAGAAATGCATTCTTCACATCCAGTTGGTGCAACATCCATCCACCATTCACCGTCAGGCTGATTAGAGTCCTAACTGAGCTCATTTGCAACGGGTGGAAATTTCTCATCGTAGTCGATGTCATAGGTCTAGCTGTGCCTCTTGGCAACAAATCGAGCCTTGTAGCGCTCGACTTGTCCATTTGGATTCTGCTTCACATTGAACACTCACTTGCACCCAACGACCTTCTTGTTCTTTGACAGTTGTGTCAGCTCCCAGATCTTGTTTTTCTCGAGAGCCCTCATCTCTTCCTTCATCGCTGCCTCCCATTTCGGATCGTTTTTGTCAACATGCCAATTGTTAGGTACAATAATACTATCCAAAGATGCAATGAATGCTCCGTGAGTAAATGAGATATGATCATAAAAGACAAAAGACGCAAGGTCCCAACCGTATCTATCAGGAGTATTTCCCGCATTGCTGCGAGTAGTCCTCCGTAATGAAAGAGAAGAAGGGAAGGGGAAGGATATGACCTGAGGGATGTGGTGATGTAGGTGTTCTAGGAGTAGGGAGCGACGTAGCCAAGGGACTGGGAGCTAGACTGGGCACAGACACTGAATCCGGTACTGCTAGAAGCTTCCTCCTACTGTATGTCAGCAGCTCCCCCTGAGCTGTGGGTCTCACATCTCGTCTCTCCTCCTCAATCCCCTCCTCCCGCTCATCCTCCACAGATCCTCCCTGTCATACCCCCAGATCGGTCACCAACCTTTCTCTCTCTAGCCTCATATTTTCGGTATTTAACGAGTCAGCTGTGGGTGGGGCTCCCCCTTGTCGGTAGTACTATTCTAGCTCTCTAAAGTGAACGTTCATGCTCACAAAACATTTTTTCTCCACTGGGCTTCAGCACATGCACCCCTTTTGAGTACGAGAGTAGCCCACAAACATACACTTGACTGCCCTTGCATCAAGCTTACCAACACCCAGCCTGTTGTCCTTCACGAAGTACACACACCCAAATACCTTCAAAGGAAGTATCCCACCACTATGTCCCTGCAGCTGCTGACACGGAGACTTCCATCCCAAAACCTGTGAAGGCATCCTGCTGATCAACTGTGTCGCTGTTAGCACAGCATATCCTCACAGACTTTGAGGAACCTTCATGTTGAGCATCATACTTCTTGCCACCTCCAGAAGATGTCTGTTCTTCCTTTCCGCCACTCCGTTCTGTGCAGGTGTATAGGCACGGCGGTCTGATGTACTATCCCATGAGCCGATAAGTATTCCTCCATTGTCTTGTTAATGTATTTTGTTCCATTATCCGATCTTAGTACCTTAATCACTGCACTGTATTATGTCTGAACAAACTTATGGAAATCTTGAAAGCAAGTAAATACTTCACACTTAGTTTTCATCAAATACAGTCAAGTAACACGAGAAGCATAATAAATAAACATTATAAAATACTTATAACAATTCAAAAAACTTACAGTACATGGTCCCCATACATCAGAATGAATAACATCAAAAACAGAAGAGATTCTTCAGCCTGTACTAGCATACGAACTCCTAGTAAGCTTGCCGAACTTACAAACATCACACACCAATTTTCTTTTATGTGCTGTTTTAGAAATAAAAAAATATAATCTAGCTACAGTACTAAAGGAGGGTGGCCCAACCGCCTGTGATGAAGTATCAACATGTCCTCTGCACTCATCTCCTGTCCTAACTCCCGTCTTCTCTACTACAGATACAAGTGCCGCAACCAATCCTTCCCGATCAAGATACCACAACCCGTCATGTAAAGTCTCAGTCCCAAGTATCTGCATCGTCTCTTTCTCTTGGAAAGTCACCTTGAGAATATCAAAAGAAACAACACATTTCAATTGAATGATCATGGAACTAATAGATAAGAAATTAACTGGAAAAGAAGGAGCATGCAAAACATTGGATAATTTTACTGAACCTGAACAATTAACAGTACCCTTACCGACCACTGACTGGAACGTATTGTTCGCCGTCTGAATGATATCTGCAGTAGCTAGACGAGTGTAGGAGAAGAACTCGCCTGCATTTCCTGTCACATAACGTGATGCACCTGAGTCGATGATCCAACCTGATGCCCTGGAGGAAGATATGGATGCATGAGCGAGAGGTCCATCAGGCGGGTGGGCATACATAGCGACCCCCCGACTCCATCTCTGCTCCCCCCATCCATCTGTTTCCTCGTGATGCCCTTCATCATGCTAAGTAGGGTTTGCTCCTCTGTATAGATAATGCCAAATTCCTCCGCACTCTCAGTCATGCCCAAATTCGCTCGATAGACTCCTCTGCCACCACAAGCATGACCACGTCCCGACCACGTCCCGACCACGTCCCCGTCAAACTCGGAGGCCCACCTCGCCACAGTTGTAGCACTTCCGGGTCTCTCCCCTCTGTCCTGTAATGTCAGGAGCAGTGAATGTTAGTGCTGACTTCACAGTCGTGGATCATCCCGTCCCTGCCTAAAGTTTGAGTCGTGTCTCCTCCTGAATCATAGGAGAGATGTCCTTGGTGAGTGTAGGAATCGTCGTACCAGAAAGAAGTAGGACTCTCCGCTGATCGAACTTGTCATCTAACCCCTTCAGGAACTTCATTGTCCTCTCCACCACGATGATCTTGGAAGCCTGACACTGTGAATCGTTGTAACACATCCCGTCGGAGGCGTGATCGCAATCCACCTATAGCCGTTCCAACTCGGAGGCGTACTCCTGCACTGTTTTCTCTCCCTGAGCAGTGTCATTAATTTTTCCCTTCACCTGAAAGACCCGCAGAGTGTTTCCCATGCCATCATATGTGTTCTTCATCATGTCCCAAACCTCCATGACTATCGAGGCCATCTACCGTGGAGGCAATCGAGGGGAAAACCGAGCTGAGAAGCCAAATAAACACTGTCATATGGGCCGACTCCCACTCATCTCAAGCTGCGTGCTCTGGTTTCTTCAACGCCCCTGTCAGGAATCCCCCAACCAGTTTCGCTGCAAGGATTTTCTTCACACGGCGTGACCAACTCAGGTAGGTCGTTGGCCCATCAAGCTTCAAATCAATCGGTGGAAGTTCCAACTTCGCCGACCGTTGCGATGAACCCAACACCCTCAACAACGTGGCCAACTCATTCGGGCCCAACATATTGAAGACATCCGCCATTGTACCTTCCTTCGACGCCATGTATCAACTTCCTCACCGATCACCACATCTATTACGGAATAAAGCAATACCGCCTCCTGCCCTAGACCCGATCACCGCATTCTGAGGTCGGATAGGACGTGGACGTGCAGTCAGAGGACCCGCTGTTGTACAGTCATGCGACGTGCAGCGCCGAAGGCACGCTAGTTACCCACTGCTAGCCATAGGCAGAGGCAGAGGAAGTTGCTAGATGCGGCGCCTTAGGGAGGAAGGGGCGTGCAGCGCTGGTTGTGGCCCGTGTAGCCGCAGTCAACAACAGGAGACAGCCGCTGGAGGCCGCGACGTCGAGCGCCGATGCGGCGGCGAGTGCGACCCGTCTAGCCTCAATCAAAGGTAGGCGACATGCGCTAGATGCAGTGGCGTTGGGCGTTGATGCGACGACGGAAGGGCTTCGTCGAGCGCGATGCAACGGCGAAAGGGATTTGCGGAACGGTTTCGTCGAGCGCCGTTCGGTGTTTTTTCGCCCAGCCCGGCCTCTGATACCAAATTGAAAATAAAATCGTATTTTATTAGGGTTAACCACATGGCTATATATAGCCTACAACTTAATATTACAACATCAAGCACTATAGTTAAGCCATCTAATTTTAAAGGTCATTTATTGAGATCTCTAGTGTAAGATTAGAAAATTACAGGTTGAACCCCTCTATCGTTTGAAATTACAAAAACCTCTCATGTAAGTTTATGGCTCCGTTTGGCATGGTGGTGGCGGTCATGAACACGGGATTAAATTGTCATTAGTTAACGCCCACCTAAGTAACTTCATCCACTTTTATGTTCAAACAGATGATGTTTATTAGGTGATCCTTAACGAATAATGTTTTAACCCATGCGTTTACGACCGCCACCACTGTGCCAAACGGAGCCTATATTTCATAACATGCATACAAAAATAGCATGTAATTATGAAATGTAAATTTACATAGGAGGTTTTTGTAATTTGAAAAGATAAAGGGCTGCAACTTGTAATTATGCTAACTCCGAGGGGAGATCTGAGTAATTAGTAGTTATAATATATAACAATTTCATAAAAAACTACTGCTCATTGATTCTTTGCTAATTACAATTCTCAGCTACACGTACTCCAAAAGATAAGAAAGGAGTGAGGTTACAGAAAGAGGTGTGAAACTAGTGTAAAGGAAACTGTAAACCCCAATTCCTTAAATAATAGAAACTGTAAGATATAATTTACTAATCCTTATTAGGAAAACGTCACTATAAACAACATCCATATTAATTAAAGGTGGCATGCTCTCATGCCATCTACAAAACGTGGCTAAATAAAATTCGTAAAATAGCCCATTAAATTTATTTAATTATTTATCAATTAATTGACTACCATTAGGCTAAAACCATGATTACCTCAATCGACGGCTGCGACGTCTAACTCTAGTCAGACTTTAAACTAAAATTTTAAATTAAAATTTTGGATGTTACAAATCTCTACTCAAAATTAAATTTTCGTGCTCGAAAATTACAATCATACCCAAGTCAAAAAAGAAAGACATATTCTTCGTTCTCCGAAGTTCATCTTCTCTTTCTCATTTATACTCTTATCGACCGTTATTCAACCAAAGGACCTTCACAAAACGATTCCCTTTCTTCTTGAGCTTCTAAATCCTCGACTTCACAATCCTAACTGCCTTTATAATGATATTAAGATTTGATTCGATTGGTGAATCCTTGACACTGACTACCCTAGCTAGGATCTCTGACTGCTCTACCTAGATAAGAGACGTGAAACACATCATGTAACACACTAATCTCGTCAAGTAACCAAAGGATCTTCACATTTTGTTTGTGGACACTCACCGATGCGTTCAAGTACTTTGAGTGGACCAACGAACCTTGAACTCAACTTCTTCATCCAATTAAGTCTAGAAACACTCTTAACCTTCCTGACTTTGAGATAAACAAAATGTCCAACATTGAATCTGTAACACCCTTCATGTAAAGGTCATTTAGTTTGGGTCTGGCCAGACCCCACAACATACAACCGCCACAATGGAGTATCATAAATAGGTATAAAAAACTATCCTATAAAACTTCTCATTACAAAGTATTAAACCACAACGAAAGAATTACAATAATCAAGAGTGTCCACAAACTACAAA
Source organism: Platanthera zijinensis (assembly GCA_039513925.1). NCBI lineage: Eukaryota > Viridiplantae > Streptophyta > Magnoliopsida > Asparagales > Orchidaceae > Platanthera > Platanthera zijinensis. Next base: position 262,599,946 of record CM077078.1, read on the forward strand.
GTACTATCAAGTTCCTGGCCTTATGGACTTTACATCACAATGCTAAATAAAAGAAACCTCGGAGCGTAGGCCGATACAACATGACAGTATATGAACTTAAAAGGGTAAACACTCAATGAGGCATTTTGCTTTTAGCAAACTAGCGAACATTCGCCTTTGAATCATGCCTTGCGAATAAGAGCACATGAATGGGAAAAATGGGTCGGATATGAGCCCGTCACAAACCATGTAACAACACACCTCTCAGCATTCCTAGTGGACCTAGGGGAACTACATCAATATGCAAGTCAACACTTCACTATATACATATATATAAAATAATAAGCAAATAAAGCAGGTAACAAAATAAGGAAAAAAATATCATAGCATAATGATTCAGTACGGTTATAATGCTGTCTGGAAGCTATCACCGGCGGCACCTCTCGGACTATGAAGCATGGATACTCCCCCAAAGGCAGCGTACCCGTACCAGACACGAATCCCGTACCGGTATGTACCCGATACTCGACGGACACACCTACGTGGACACACTTGGACTTAGCACATCATTCTGCACATTGTGACAGGAGTCTATTTTTCTAGAGTAAACAAAAGTTTGTTCTATGCTAGAAAGGGTTGGTATGTCCAATTAAGTTGTGTATCTGTACCGAGTATGTTTCTGATACTGGTACGTTTCTGTTACTAACTTGTCTCTGGACTAACCGGAGATTGAAAATGTTAATCTCCACCAATAAGAAGAAAAAAGATAGACTTAAGTTTAATTTTATCTTTTTTGGTTAAACATATAAGATGTTATTTTTGTAATATTTATGAATGCTTAATGTTTGAAAATTTCATGTTATGTTGCATTGATTTGTGGACTTGTACTTCAAGTTATAAATTATGTCTGATGTTTCGATGTTTTGAGAACTATTTATTGCACTTGTTATATATATATATATAATATTATATTGTTATAACGTATCATGATGTACCCGTATCCGAGTTTTTAAATTTTATCGTACCGTCGTATCGGGAACATATCGTACCCGGTACCCGTACCAGTGCTTCCTAGCTCTCGGATATTGTGAACTTTCAAATTCAGCACCCCATTGAATCCTCAAGATATCTTATTACATGCATTACAAGAGTTCTTATAATAGCCTACAGTACACAAAAGTTTCTACAAGCTAAAAAAACAATAATCAAGCATCAATACAACCTATAGTGCACAATAAAACACAAACAGTAGGGTACGCACACCCCTATCACCAAGGGGGAGCGTTTATGCCAGCTCGGGCATGGACTTCCGGTGAGCAGGATCAGCGACAGCGAGTCTATTCTTTTCAGCAACCTCCTTATCGAAATGACGTCGTTTCAATTCCTCTGCAACCACGATCTCTCCTTCCTTGACGAAGATGCTGCTCCTTTTCGTCAGAGGCTTGGACTTATGCGCCATAGTTTTTTTTCCTACGTTGCCTCCATCCGCTTCTTCTTTGCTAGGAGTTCCTCCTGGATTCTCCGTGTGCGCCGGCATGACATTGGTGGCAGCAAGGACTCCTCCGCCTCCTTCCTTATAGCCTTGACCGAGGCCTCCGAGGCTTTGCCTCGAGAAACCACCCCTCCTGGGGGTGCTGCCAGGCTGCCACCTTTGCACCTGTTCTCACTGCCTCTTCCGCATCAATTCTTATTGGCACTTCCTCCTCCTTCCGCACTTTCTCCATCTAAGCCTTCTTCTCCTCCTCCGAGGGTTTCGTAATCTTCTTCTCTTTTCCTTTGCGATTTTCGCGGTCTTCTCTATCTCCTAACCAACCATCTTTGCCCTCTTAACGGTGATTTCCGACATAGGTGTATTCCCGCAGGAGGCGGTGATCGATTTGGGGTGGATTCACTAAATGCACACCTATATGCAATGACGTATGGATAATGCAAGAGAAGGCTCGTGCAAACAATTGCAACATATAAAAAAGGGCAGAGGCGCAAACAGTCACAAATAAAGATTAAAAAAACAAGTATGAATTTTCAAATGACAAAGGCGCAATTAATTTTAAGAACACGCAAAAAACGCCCTGCAAATCACACACGCGTAGGTACTAATAGCAAGTAAAATTAACATCCACTACGGATATAGTGCCGACATAAATAACAGCAGAAAATAAAACTGTATACCACAATTTATAAGTGCAGGAGGCGACAATGAAGGGTGTAGAAGGTATCCAAGGTTTCTGTAACGTCGGAACCAACTGATTTGAAGTGGATCCACGACAGGGGAGGAGTTGGTGAGAAAAAGGGGTTACCGAGTGGGAGAGGCAAACTGGATGGGGAAGACAAGGTTGTGGCTTTAGGGGGGGGGGGGGGTTGCGGGCTAGACGGGGAAGGAGGAGGCGGAGAGGAAAGGGGCTGCTGTGGGGGTTTTCAGGTGGGGTGGAAGCTGACAGGAGAGAGGAGACACATGGAAGAGGGAGGCGGAGGGGAAAGGGACTGTTGTGGGGGCAATTTTGGGTTGGGTGGAGGCCGACGGGAGAGGGAAGAGGCGACAACTTAGGGCTGGAAGGGGTCAACGGGTTAGATTGGCACAGAGGAGGTGGAGGCCGACAGGAGTGGGAGACGCAGGGAAAAGGAAGGCAGAGGAGTTGCGACTTACAGTGGGGGAAGAGGAGGAGAGATGTGGTTGCAGGCGGCGGTGGGTTGGGCGGAGAGGGGAGGGAGGCGGCAGTGGCATACCCAGGAGTCAAACCTGGAGGGAGTAGGTCATTGGCCTCGCACCAGGAATAGGGGACCGGCGATTGCAAACTAAAATTGCGAAACCATCAATGATCCTTTCCGTGAACCGCCTGCCTTTAAATAAAACCTAAATAATAACAACATATCACAACTGAAAAGTCAAATAAAGCCACCTGAATCGGACGGCTCACACTGTCTGGACCGATCAAGGGCAATTACAACTCAAAATATAAAAACCATATATGAACTCGACCACGGACTCAGATCGTCAATCTGGGCAGCGGATCACTGCGTCCTGCGAGAATACACCTGTGTCGGTCGTGGAGCGCCATCATTATGTCTTTCCAATCCTTTCTTCGAGATAGGTCTATCATAATCCAACGCAAAAATCTCTGAACAAAAATTCTTCAACTTTAAAAAGAACATCGAGAGAGAATGTATGTCCTGTCTCGTCTTTGCTAACTCATTTTTTATAAATTGTAACCTTGTCACATTCTTCTTATTGAAAACCCCATTAAGTGATGTTCAAATCTCAAATGCGAGTTTGCCACCCAAAATGTGGTCAAACAAAGTCGGTAGAACAGATCTCTTCAAGATAAATTCCAAAATTCCATTAGATATCCTTCATCTTCTCACCACATGCTCATTTTCTCTATTAGCCTCCGACGCTATCTGATCTTCTCCCGCAACTACCTCTCATAGATCTTATCTTAGCAAATACCACCCCAAACAACTCTTCAATTTCTAGTAATTTGTTCAAGTTAGTAGCTCTATCTCAAGCCCTCTAACAAAGCACCATCCTTCCATATCTGGCAAACCATTCATCTCCACCAAAGAAAACTAGCAACACTTCGCTAAACACTTTGAGACTTTGATGTCATGAAAAATATATCCCAAGGATGCACAAATCAAATCGGAAGAAAAACATCAAAATGGACGAAAAGAAACATACTTTGATAGAACCTTTGAAGACATACACACAAACATGCAAGAAAAAATGATAATAATATTAGAGAATTTCACTTCCTCATTGAGGAAGACAACTAGCGCTCCTTCAGAACTAGGCATCGTTGGTACTATCCGGAATAACTAAAAACTTCAGGACCAAAAAACAGGGTGGCTCTTCACTTTCACAAGCCGAGAAAAAAAATTTGGGGAAGAACTAGGAGAGAAATGTGGCGTTGCTTAGGAAAAAAATAATAGGCGTGATTCTACTGATCACCCGGGAGCAGGAGAAAAAAATTCATTTTGCATCTTGTTTTTTCTATGTAATACAATTTTAAAAACGCAATAGTTGGTTTTCTGAATGGACTGCTGCTGCTATTCTTTTTAAGTAGGAGAAAAGGAATTATGTTGATTGGCCCAGCACAGCATCAGATTTGACAAGAAAATAAAGCCAGAACAATTGAAATCAAGTTGTTTTTAGTATATTTGTTTTGTATTTACCCATAAGGGTATTATCGTCTTTGTACTTTATTCCCTCACTTATATAAGTGTGAGATCTCTCTCATCTTTAATGATTAGAACCTATTCCCGGTTTTCCTACTTGGTATCAGAGGAAAAAATAACCTAGCCACCCCTCGCTCCCTCGCTCGTCGTCCTCACCGCTCGGCTTTGATCACCGCTCGTCCTCACCGCTCGGCTTCGTCGTCCTCCTGCAGCCCTTCTAATGTGGCTGCCGGGAGGCCTCCTAGCCACCGCCGGTTGCTGAGAAGGACGCCGCTGCCGTCCTTCCATGAAGCAGCTGGACCGCTCCACCGCCTCCCTAGCGTGCGTCGCCTCCTGCATCGGCTTCTGACATCGTCTCCTGCCAGCGTCACCTCCCGCCTACGCTGCTTAGCGTGCGTCGCCTCCTGCATCGTCTCCCGCATCACCTGGCCTGCTCCTGGCCTGCTCTTGCCGCCGCTCCTGGCCTGCTCCACCACAGGATGCTGCTGCTGCAGCCTCTTTCCCGGCTTTCTCCTGCTGCTGCTGCACAACTTCCCCGACTTTCTCCGGCCTTCTTCTTCAGATCCAGCCCGACAACTCTCTCTTTTTTAGGATCTGATGTAACTGAGCCTCTCCAGATCTGATCTCCCATTCCGCTGTTTCCCATGGATGATTCTTCGATTGGTGGTGGCTCCCCATCACCGAGTGTTACTGTTCCCCAAATGGGGGAAACCCAGCGGTCTTCAGGTTCCCAGATGGGTGAACTCCAGCGACCTTCTGGTCATACTAGCTCCTTGAAGATCACCACAGTGCCGTTAGATGGAACTAACTATCTCGAGTGGTCTCGTGCGGCGCAGCATGTTATTCGCAGCCACCAGCTCTTTGGATACATTGATGGGACCAAGGTGGCACCCCCCCGGCTGATCCTGCCTGGTCGCGTTGGGATTCCGAGAATTCCCTGGTGGTTTCCTGGCTTCTCCACTCTATGTATCCAAAGGTATACCGCAGTTATATGCTAATGGACTCATCTTACAAGATTTGGACTCGAGCGCGGGAGACTTATTCTCAGATCGGGAATTCCACTCAGGTTTATGAGCTGACCCGCCGTATGTTGGAACTACGTCAGGGATCTATGACTGTTTCCACCTACTACTCTGAGTTCGAGCGTATATCTCAGGAGTTGGATTACTTCGATCAGTTTACCCCTGCTTGCACTGCCGATGCAGTTCTGTTGCAAAGGAGAGATGAACGATTTCGTCTTCATGTGTTCTTGATGGGTTTGAGCATGGAGCTGGATATGGTTCACACCAATATTCTTCATCGTTCACCCCTCCCATCTCTCAGGGAGGCGTTCAGTATGGTTCTTGGCGATGAAGATCATCGAAGGTCTCTCAACACGGCGGCTCCTCCTTCTGACCCCTCGACATTTACTAGTACTGGCCGTGGTGGTTCCAGCCACACCACCCAGATTCCCACCTGTGACCATTGTGGCCGTCGGGGCCATTCTCGGGAAGCGTGCTTCAAGCTTCATCCGCACCTTGCTCCACCTGGATACGTCCGTGGTCGTGGAGGTGGGCGTGGTCCTGGCCGTGGTGGACACCGCCAGACTGACACCCGTTTTCATGATGTTGCTTACTCCACAGAGATTCAAAGGGGCCATCATGGCCAGCTCCCAGATCATTTCACCACGTCCGAATTGGATGCGCTCCTCCGTCTGCTACATTCTCAGTCTGATCCTACACCGAGTAGTTCCTCTTTGTTTGCCACTGTTGCGATGCCCAGTGCCCATGCTGTTGTGACTCCTTCGTCTGAGTGGATTATTGGCTCAGGAGTTACTGATCATATGACCGGGTCCTTTACAAGTTTTTACTCCTACACACCCTTGTCTGGTAAGGACAAGGTTGTCTCCGCCAATGGCACCTTGTCTTCTATTGCTGGCAAGGGCAATTTCTCCTGCTCTTCTTCGCTTCCTGTCACTTCTGTTTTGCATGTCCCATCTTTTCCCCGCAGTTTACTTTCTATTAGCAATTTTACTAAATCTCTTAACTATTCTGTAACCTTTTTCTCTGATTCTTGTATTTTTCAGGAACTGGGTACGAAGCGGATACTTGGCAGTTGTAGGAACCGCGGTGGTCTGTACTACCTGGATGTTACACCATCATCCCTTGCTCTGTCCACTTATGCTGTTACTACTGCTGACGCTTGACGCTGGCACTTGCGTCTTGGTCACCCGTCTCCTGTTTATCTTCGGAAACTTTTTCCTACTTTATCTCAGTTTGTTTCTAGTTTTAAATGTGATGTTTGTGAAATGTCTAAACATGTTCGTCATTCATCATCACACTTATCTTCTCCTAGTAGTGTTCCTTTTTCTGTTATACATTCAGATGTCTGGGAACCTTCCCCAATTGTGTCTTTGACTGGATATAGATGGTTTGTTATGTTTATTAATTGTTTTTCCCGTACTACTTGGATTTATCTTTTAAAAAAAAGGGCGATGTCGACTTTGTCTTTCAAACCTTTCATAAGATGATACAAACTCAGTTCAACGGAACCATTCGTGTCCTTCGTAGTGACAATGGGGGCGAATATGATGATCGTGGTGTGTTTGGGGCCTACCACTCGAACAATGACATTATCCACCAAACCACGTACGTTTACACTTCCACCCAAAATGGTGTGGCGAAACGAAAAAACAGGCATCTCCTTGATGTAGACTGTTGTTCATACTTCATCTCTTCCTCCACGTATATTTGGGTGTGTTTGTTTTGTTCATGTTCACCAGCCACTTCGTGATAAGCTCGATCCTCGCGCTATCCGATGTGTCTTTCTTGGTTATTCTACCACCACCAAGGGATACAGGTGTTATCACCCCCCAACCAGACGTACTTTCTGTACCATGGACGTGACGTTCCGTGAGGACGAATCATATTACCTTGATTTGACTCCTTATCGTCAGTGGGAGAAGGAGGATGAGGTCATTGATACTGTTCCTCTTCCTATCATTGGTACTGTTCCTCTCACTTTGATTCCTCCTACTTCCACTGCAGATATCCCTCCTTCCACTATGCCATCCACTACAGATATTCCTCATACATCTCATACACCTTCCACTATGCCATCCACTACAGATATTCTTCATACATCTCCCTCTCATCATCTCCCTCTCATCGCTCCTCTACCTCATGTATATCATCGTCGAAAACCAGGTACACAGCCCACTGTCGCCCGCTGCTGCCAATGTTGTCTTCATACTCAGATCCTGATGCTGATTTACATGTTCCCATTGCTCGGCTACTTGGTAAGGCCCGGTGTACTGAACATCCCATTTCTAATCATGTTGCTTATGATCATCTCTCTAAGCCTCATCAGTCATTTATATCTTCCTTGTCCAAGATCTCTATCCCTAAGACATGGCAGGAGGCACTTTGCATCCCAGCATGGGCTCAAGCAATGAAGGAAGAAATGTCAGCTTTGGAGAAGAACCACACTTGGGATGTCACCTCTCTCCCTCATGGTAAGAAACCCATTGGTTCAAGATGGGTTTTCTCAGTTAAGCAGAATCAGGATGAGAAAGTTGAGCGATATAAAGCTAGGTTGGTTGCTCGTGGTTACACTCAGACTCAGGGGGTTGATTACCAAGAGACCTTCGCTCCTGTAGCAAAGATGGACTCTATCCATGTGATTATATCTTGTGCTGCGATCTTAGATTGGGAACTTCATAAACTGGACATTAAAAATGCATTCTTGCACGGTGACCTCGAGAAAGAGGTGTACATGTCTTTCCCCCCATGTTTTGTGAAGAAGGGGCAAGAGAGGTTTGTCTGTCGGTTATGGAAGTCCCTGTATGGGCTAAAACAGTCTCCGAGGGCATGGTTCGGCAGATTCCACAAGGCCATGATCAAGTTTGGGTACAAGCAGGGGCACTCTGATCATACATTGTTTGTCAAGAGGAATGAAGGGAAAATTGTTGTGCTAATTGTCTATGTTGACGACATCGTGATCACCGGAAATGATACAGATGAAATCTCAAAGCTGAAGGGACTTCTCTCAGCCGAGTTCGAAGTAAAGGACCTGGGAAGGCTACGCTACTTCCTAGGAATTGAGGTGACCCGTTCTGACAAGGGTATCTTTATCTCCAAACGCAAGTATGTGTTGGACCTGCTGACAGAGACTGGCATGCTTGGGTGTGCCCCTGCTAACACACCTATGGAAGAGAACCATAAGATTGATCAGGACAACAATGGTGATCGTACAGATGCTCCTAGTTATCAGAGGTTGGTAGGAAAGCTCTTATACCTCTCACATACTCGTCCTGACATTACATATGCTGTTGGGATCCTGAGTAGGTACATGCATGCCCCAAGGGTCAGACACCAGGAGGCTGCCTATCGTGTTCTCTGGTATTTAAAGAAGTCACCAGGACGGGGGCTGATGTTCTCGAAGAACAAACATCTGCGGATCGAGGTCTTCACCGACGCAGATTGGGCTGGATGTCATGATGACCGGAATTCTACAACAGGTTATTGCACCTTCATTGGAGGAAACTTGGTTACATGGCGTAGCAAGAAACAAAGTATGGTGGCTAGATCCAGTGCTGAAGCTGAGTACCGTTCGATGTCTCAGGGTCTCTGTGAAGGCCTTTGGTTGAGCATCTTATTGTAAGATCTCGGTCTTTAGGAAGAAACTCTCATATCCTTGTATTGTGACAACAAAGCTGCTATCAGCATAGCGCACAACCTAGTTCAGCATGATAGGACCAAGCATGTTGAGGTGGATCGTCACTTCATCAAAGATCATCTTGACAAAGGAAGCCTAGTCACACCCTTCGTCCATTCCAGAGATCAGTTAGCCGACATCTTCACCAAGAGTCTTGGCTCCGATGCCTTTACCGATGATATCCCTAAACTCGGAATGATAGATATCTACCATCCAATTTGAGGGGGAGAGTTGAAATCAAGTTGTTTTTAGTAGATTTGTTTTGTATTTACCCATAAGGATATTATCGTGTTTGTACTTTATTCCCTCACTTATATAAGTGTGGGATCTCTCTTATCTTTAATGATTAGAACCTATTCCCGATTTTCCTACTAGAACCTCATATAGGACTTAGCACCTCTTCATGCCTTTGAACCAGTGCAGGGCTAATGCACCAAAAAGAGAGATTCTTATACATTGTAAGAATTAAATCTAGTACAACAAAGATAACTATAAAACATTTTAAAATATATACCAATTATAAGTAGTTAACATGGATAAGTAATGGTGCTTATGGGAATATACAATTTCAGACCAGAAAAAGAATTGATGATCAAACACAAATTCTCAAGAAATTTGTAGCCAATATTGGAAGTTATGTATACAAAGTTGGCGCCACTATCTTATTTTAAGTTTCAAGAGAAGGAAGTAAGCATACCCTTTTAGAAGAAAAAGCCTCCCAGGGGAAGAGAATAATATCATAATTGAATCCAAAACAGATGTTATCTTCGCAGCCTTAGATTTCAGTGCCCTCATTAAACTAACGAACTCATTATATTCTTCACTAGTAAGTTTTCCTTGCACCTACGTTAATACAATAAGACCAAAGAGGAAATCATGTATGGAAAATGATAGAAATGGTAAATGTATTGCTTCATTTTTCAAGAAGCTTCAAAAAATTTAGCCTAGCTCAAACCAAATTAATGAGATCAAAATGAACAAAATAGCTAAGCATGATAAATTCTGGATACAGGCTCATGATGAACATAGAAGCATTCAGCACATTAGGACTCAAAACAATTTCTCCAGCAGCAAGGAACTAAGAGAAACTGGAAAGTAATTTGGGTCTAAATTCGTTGCTTGCAGTTACAAAAGAGTCTAAAAGCCCATGAAATTATCAAATAAAAAACAATTAAATTTATTGAATTAGTTGAATGTGGTTAGAATTTTATATTTGATTATGAATCCTCAGATGTCAAGATTTTCTCTCGGATACAAAGTAGAGTTGAAATAAGAAATAATATTCAAATAGAATCTCATATCCCACAAATTTTACATATATATGAGTAGTGACAAAATACATGGACCAAAAATACCCCCACATAGGGATAAGAAGAAATAACGCAACTTGTAAATAATAATAATATCTCTCAACTCTCCCCCTCAAGTCGGACGGAAGATGTCGGTCATTCTATGTTTTTTGATGTCATCAATAAACACATCACTTCCTAAACTTTTAAGGAACACATCAGCCAGTTGATCTTTAGAGTGGACGAATGGAGTGACAACAATTTTTTTATCCAAATGATAAAGTGTTGACCTTTGATAAAGTGTCGATCAACCTCAACATGCTTTGTCCTATCATGTTGAACTGGATTGTGAGATATATTAATTGCTACCTTGTTGTCGCAAAACAAGGAAAAAGGAGAAGTCACAGGAAACCCCAAGCCATGTAGGATGGTACGCAACCATAGGCCCTCGCACACGCCTTGTGACATTGCACGGTATTATGACTCAACACTCAATCTGGTCACCACATTTTGTTTCTTACCACGCCATGTCACAACGTTTCCTCCAACGAAGGAACAGTAACTTGTTGTGGATTTTCGATCATCGCGACATCCTGCAGCCCAAGCAGCATCAGTGAAAACTTCAATTTTCAAATGGTCGTTCTTGGAGAATAGAAGACAACAATCGGGGGCTTTCTTCAAATACCGTAACACACAATATGACACCTCTTGATGTCTGATCCTAAGAGCATGCATGTATCTACTAAGAATGCCAACTGCATAAGTAATATCGGGACGAGTATGAGATAGATATATTAGTTTTCCAACTAATCTCTGGTAGCGTGAGGCATCTGCTCGATCGCTGTCACCATCTTCACTAATTGCATGATTTTCTTCTACAGGGGTGTTCGCAGGAACACAACCACGCATGCCGGTCTCTTGTAACATGTTTAGTATGTACTTTCCGTGAGATATAAAGATACCCTGATCAAATCTAGTCACCTCAATACTCAGGAAGTATCGTAATATTCCGAAGTCTTTCACCTCAAATTCAATAGATAAAAGAGGCTTGAGATTCACAATCTCTTCCATATCGTTACCAGTAATCATGATGTCATCTACATAGACAATAAGTACCACAATTCTCTAATCACGTCTCCGAATAAACATAGTATGATCAGACTGCGCCTGCTTGTACCCAAATTTGAGCATAGTCGTGAGGAATCTACCAAACCATGCTCTAGCTGACTGTTTCAAACCATATAAAGATCTCCCTAGACGGCAGACAAAACCTTCAACTTCCTTCTTCACGAACCCAGGAGGGAATTTCATGTAAACCTCTTCATCAAGCTCGCCATGGAGAAATGCATTCTTAACATCCAGTTGGTGAAGATCCCAGTCCATGCAAGTCATGCATGACAACAAAACCCGAATATAGCCCATCTTAGCCACGGGAGCAAAAGTCTCCCGGTAGTCAACTCCCTGAGTCTGGTGTATCCCTGGGCAACCAGCCGCACCTTATGTCGTTCAACCTTACCCTCTTGGTTTTGTTCAACCGAAAACACCAATCTCGAGCTAATAGTTTTCTTGCCAGGAGGAAGAGGGGAGATATCTCAGGTATGGTTCTTGTCCAAGGAAGACATTTCCTCTTTCATAGCCTGAGTCCATGCCGGAATACCCAGAGCTTCCTGCCATGTCTTAGGAATAACAACCGAGGAAAGAGAAGAGACAAAGGCCTGATGGGCCGGGGAAGATGGTGGAAAGCCACATGATTAGAAATAGAGTGTTTAGTACAAGCAACCCTACCTTTCAGCAATGTAAGAGGAACATGCAGATCAGGATCATCAGAATCTGAGGCAGAAGTTGACACTGGTAGAGGAGAAACTTTAGTAGCCTGTATACCTGAGGAACATCGGTGGTAAACGTGAGGAAAAGGAGAGATCGGAATATCAGGCAGAGGAAGATGGATAGGAGGACCCGATTCTTGTGGAGAAGGTAGCTGCAGTGGCTAAAGAGGAAGAAGAGAGAGGAATATCAATATCATCATTACTCTGCCCCTGACGAAGAGGGTGAGTCGATCGCAAAAAATATGACTCCCCTTCCCGAAAAGTAACATCCATAGTGCAAAACATACGCCTGGAGGGGGGATGATAGCACTGATACTCATTCGTTGTGGAAGAGTAGCCAAGGAACACACAACGATAAGCCCGAGGGTCAAGTTTGTCTTGCTGAGGAAAATGGATGCGCACAAAACATACACATCCAAATACACGGGGTGGCAGATGGGAAGCGTAAACGACAGTAATGGTAGAGAGCCGAGCTAGGGGAGTAGCATAGCCAATCACACGTGAGGCAAGCTGGTTGATAAGGTGGGTAGCAGTAAGGACACATCACCCCAATAGAATTTTGAAGGTGCATCATAACAAGAAGACAACGAGCAACAAGCAGAAGATGCCAGTTTTTTTGTTCGACAACTCCATTTTGAGTAGAGGTGTGAACACACGTGATATGATGGATGATACCATAACTGGTAAGATATGAGCCAAACGCTCCACAATCGTCATATCCCCCTCATTATCACTTCGAAGGACACAAATAAAGACATTAAATTGGGACCTAGACCATTTATGAAAAGTCTAAAAACAAGAGAAAATTTCACTCTTTTTTCTAACAAATACACCCAAATTGTGCGAGAAAAACAATCAATAAAAGTGACAAATCAGTGAAAGCCAGATAATGATAAAACGGGAGACGACCCCCAAACATCAGAATGAACAACAACAAACGAGATGGTACTGGGTGAAGATAAATGCGATGAATTATGTCTCACATGTTTAGACATATCACATTCATAACATATAAAAGTTTGTAAATACAGTAAGAAAACGGGAAACAATTTCTGAAGATATGTAGGAGATGGATGTCCAAGGCGTAAGTGCCAGCGACGAACATCATCAGCGGTAACAGTAGAACAGGAGAAAGCTTGAAAAAGAGGCTAAAGATCTAAGAAATACAGACCACCGAGGTTCCTACAACTGCCAATATTCCGATTTGTACCAAGTTCTTGAAAAACACAGGTATCCGGAAAAATGTTACAGAGAAGTTAAGGGCTCGAGTAATATTGATGATGGAAAGTAAATTGCGTGAAAAAGAGAAAATATGAAGAATAGATGGTAGTGAAATAGTTGGAGAACATGAAATATGACCTTTACCAGCAATGAGAGACAAAAGACCATTAGCAGAAATGACTTTGTCCTTCAAGACAAAGGAGTATAAGAGAGAAAGCCTGAAGAAGAGCCGGTCATATGGTGGGTGACACCAGAATCAATCACCCACTCGGAAGATGAGGCAGTGGTCATATGAGCACTTGACATAATAATGGAAGTAAGAGAAGCAGGATCACCCGGGGACAAATCAGGCTGAGAGTGGAGCAGACGGCGGAAAGCATCCAATTCATGAATGATGAGCTTCCTAGAAGCAGCACTGGAGGTGTCGTCATAGATATTTGTAGAGTAAGAAGCAACATGAGTCTTGGGGCCACTCTGACAATGGCCCCCACGCCCTGGTCCCCGACCACGTCCACGAGGAGCAAGATGTGGGTGGAGTTTGTAGCACACCTCCCGAGTGTGGCCTTTGCGACCACAATAATCACAAGTATGGGCAAAAAGGCCAGGACTGAGAGCATGACCGCGTCCAATGCTAGTCAGAGCATAACGATCATGAGGACTATGCTGAAGGCCTCCCGAAGAGACGGGAGAGGGGAACGGTAAAGGATATATGTCCGCACCATATTGAACTCCATGTTCAGTCCCATCAAGAAGACATGGAGACGAAAGCGGTCCTCCCGTTGTTCTAACTGAATGACATCCGCAGTGCATGCTGGAGTGAAATGCGCAAAATAGTCCAATTCCTGATACAGACGCTCGAACTCTGAAAAGAAGGACGACACCGTCATAATAGAGCGTTGCCTCAGTTCCAAAATACGGCAAGTAAGTTCATAAACCTGTGTAAAACTGCCAATTTGCGAGTATGTCTCACGAGCGCGGGTCTAGATATCAAACACGGAGTCCATCAGCATGTAACTCCGATAGACCTTCAGAGACATCGACTAAAGAAGCCATGAAACAACCACAGAGTTTTCGGAGTCCCACCGCTTTTAGAAGGGATCAGTCTTGGGGGCTCCTTAACTGTTCCATCAATATAACAAAAGATTTGATGTCTGCAAATGACATGTTGAGTAGCGCAAGACCATTCGAGATAGTTCGTGTAATCCAAAGAAATCGTGGTAATCTTCAAAGATCTAGAGTGGTCATGAAGTCGCTGAGGGTCGCTCATTTGAGGCTGTACCACATCCGATAACGAAGCATAAGAATCACCCATATCAATAAAGAGGCACACTGGAGATCAAGCAGCAGGAGCAATGGTACCAACAAGACTTCAACAACTCAATGGTAGCAGGCGGAAGCAGAAAAATGATGCAACCTGCATCGTATTTTTGCACATATTTATGTAATTTCCCGCATTTTCTTTGTAGCGCATGTCTTCGCGCACTTTTATTTTTCGTGCATGTACTTGTTTGTTTTATCTCGCACACATCGCTCACGCTCGTTGTACGGCTTATTGTGGTGATCGTCCAATAAAAACCTAAATACAAAGATTCGTCAAATTAGGACACATAATAATTAAGGCAAGCAAACTCAAAAATTTTTACAATAACAAGAATATTTTATATTAAGAAAAAGAGATTTTAAGAAAATATAATTTTTATGTTGGAATTATTTTAAAATTAGAAATAATAGAGAGCTCATTTCACTTTGTTAAAAATCCTTTTATAACATGAAATTTTTAGAGAAATTTCCTTTGTATACCAGCCACCAAAAATTTCTACTGCAATCATTATTTACTTAATTCTTGTCCTTTACATTAAATGCCATATGCCTCCTCCTTTCCCAGGCAGCGGAAAAAATTTGGGAAACAGAGTTCACCTCTGTTTTTCCAGAAAATATCGCACGACAGACCAAGTCCAGCCAACGTCATTTCTCCTCCCCAACGCTGCCCCGTCGCTCCTCACCACCGCCGTCAGTAGCCTATGTGGGCACAGGAGAACCCATCCCCGCTCACCTCTGCCAGGAAAGATGCCTCCTTCTGTAACATCCGAATTTTTGACGCGAAATTTATTTAAATTGTAGGGTCCAGTCGCGACGAATTTTGATCGAGGGAGCTCGTCGTCAAGGTATAAGGTTACTTTTCCTAATATTAGCGTCTGTTAGTTTATTTAGAGCGTTAATTTCTATGCGTAACACATTTAAATATTTTATTGTGACGCGCGCGGTGAAATGTGTAGTATTCTAAGGTTTTGTGAGTTGGGTGTGCCAATAGTAATTTCTCTCCCCCTCTCTTAATGCGGTTAATAAGAAATAGCCACACCCCCCTCTAATATTAAAACCAACACCTTCATTTCACGGAAGAAAAAAAACCGCTTTTGCTCCCGTCCTGTTCTGTCTCCCGCAAGAGGCGAGCCCGACGACTTCCGATCTGCAGCCGACGCCTTCCGCAGGGCTCGCCGCCGCCCGATCCTCCTCCGGAACGCATATTCGACTCCTCCTCCCTCCTCTGCAGGCGCCTTCAAGCCTTCCTTTTCCTTCCTTGGCCTTGGAAGTGCCGGGTCTAACCCTAGCCGGAGAAGTGAGATCCGATCTTTGATTTCGGTAAGTCCGTTTTCTCTTTCTCTTTATTTCCTTTGTGGGAATTAGTGTTTTGGAATTTAACCTAGACAAAGATTTCGTTCCCTTGTGCCCAAATTAGGTTTAGAGATTTCTAAATCCTCTGCAGAAGTTGGGTAAGGCGTTTGGAAAGCCTTGGTTTGCCCTCATAAAGGTAATATGCGAAGCTAGCTCATTTATTTTTGTAACCCTAGTTGTTTTGGAATTTTTCCACCGGAAACCCTTAGGGAAAAATTATGAAATTAGGGCTGCCCTAAATTGCAGGACTTTGGTGGGGTCGGGGCAGCATTCTGAAGGTCCCCAGTAGTAGGATTTGCCTTCGGAAGAGAAGATGTCGCCGCGCCGAGTCTACGAGCGTCGTAACACCGCTGTAAGGAAATTTAAATTCCTTTTAGTTAGATATATCAAGTATTGTATTTTTTTTATACACATGAATATATTCATTACAAGTACCGTGACAATGCATAGAACGATAGGGTGACAGGAAAACGGTCACGAAAAACGTGTAGGGTGACACGATTTTCCTAAGACCCAAGTAGTCGGATCGTGAACAGAAACGTAGAGTACGGAAGCGTTAACCGTGTTCGTAGGTTTGGAATCTGTTCCGAACAAGGGCGTGAATGTCCATTCTAGTAGACCACAAGAAAGTCAAGGGTCGCTTAGTAGTTCCCCAAAAAAGATTTCCCATGCAGAGTAGCGTCAGACCAAAAAGGTCAGCCAGCACACAGAGTTCTTTCGTGCTAGGTAGAGACGCACTACCTTTCTCATAAGGCACATGGAACCTTATGAGTAGTACAGACTTGGGAATTGTCTTCCCTTGAGCCAGCTAGCAGATTCGAGACCGTGTCCGCGTGACACTAGAACAATTGAGTTCGTAAGATGGTCTCGGGTCGTCAGTTTCAGTTGCGCGTTAGGAGCTACTCTGCCTAGAGCCTTCCTAGTAGATTAGCAGGTTAGAAGTCATATAGAACTCAAGTATAGACCTGTTGTGAGTCAGTACACTAGTTAGAGAATGTCAGAACTTGGGTAAATGAACGGAAAGTCACGAATATAGAACTAATAGTTGTGTTGACCAGGAAGTATAGGAAAGACATACATAACATATAACATAAAATGTTTTCAGTGCACAAGACTAGTTTTAAAGGCATGCATGCATTCATATGTAAAACTGTTTTAGTGTCACTAGGAGGAGTTATTTTTCCTTACTCTGACCCTTCGTGGGCACTGTTTTTCAGGTGACCCAGGTGGGAAACTACGTCTAGGATGAGCATTATGGTGGCGTCAGTTTGTATTATTTATCTTATTCAGTTTACTCTATTTCAGCGTGTACTTGTAGAATAGAACATTGTAACAGATTAATGTTTTTATCTATTTTGTATCAGACTATTTATGGTTAACCAGATTTTTAGTTAATTCAGTTCTATTTCCTGTTTAGTGGCTCTGTGAATTCAGTTATCAGGTATGTGCTTACCCTTAGTTTACTTTTTAAACTTCCGCTGTAAAGTCTTAAATTGCTTAGTATAGATTTTATTACCTGCTGCTACTAGTTTTAATACTGTTTCCTATTTTTCTTTATATCGCTGACCCGGCCGGACGGCTGATTTCTGAAATACTGGGAAGGGGTGTTACAAATTGGTATCAGAGGCAGGTTTAGGATCCCTGGACCCTAGAAAGAATTCACAGAGCCATAGGAGCGTATAAGAGTAAACTCTTGTTAGTAAAGTATTTTAAGTGCGATTAAGCCCTAGTGTTCGCTAGAGTACGAAATAAGTTGCTAAGCCAGATTTCTTAGATGCTTGATAAATAATCAGATTTCCTTTTTATATTCTATCAGGCACCGCGAGTTAGTGAACCAGGTGAATCTTCACGCCAGAACCCGGTTCCTAGTGCAACCATGGGAGACGCTGCCGTGCCACAGGTACCATCAGTTCCAGCAGCTCCAGAGGGCACTGACATAACGTCTCAGATTGCCAAGGCGGTTACTGTTGTGTTGATGGAGTTTCAGAGAGGACTGGCTGCAGGGTTTCCAGCTCCAGTACAAGTACCAGTCCCTGCGCCAACTCCTGCAGCAGCACCTGTGGAGATGACCCTGGAGCGCTATTTGAGAAATTTTAGAGAACTTCAGCCTTCGAACTACAGTGGGGATGAGACCCCAATGGATACAGATGATTGGATAGCTAACACCAGAGACCTGCTGAATGTTTTGGAGTGCCCGGAGAATAAGAAAGTTCCTCTGGCAGCTTTCCTCCTCCGAGGAGAGGCAAAGGTCTGGTGGGACAAATACCGGGCAGATGATCCTGCAGGTAAAGTGTTATGATCAATTCCTTTATTTTAGGAAGTAATGTGTTAATTTTAAAATAGTACGACCATACTTTTGGCCAGGTCGTACACCAGACATGTTTACTTGGGGCGAGTTCTCTAGAGCTCTTGCTAGTTGGTTCGTGCCTCCTTCCGCACGACGAGATCTTAAGGAGAAGTATCTGAGGCTTTTCTAGGGGGACAGGACAGTTACTGAGTACGAGCGAGAACTGACTCATCTGGCTCGATATGCGGGCGTGATGCAGGGGGATCAGACTGAGAAGTGCAGTCGCTTTGTGGATGGTTTGCGTGACTCGTTGAGACAGTCGCTAATGACTATGGTCAACGCTAATTACAGGAGCTTAGTGGATACGGCTCGCAGACTGGAGGCTGACCAGCAGAAGGTTCAGAAGCGAAGTAGTTTTCGTGCGAAGCGATCTCAGGATTCGCATCAGCCGCAGCAGAGCAGAAATGATCAAGGAAAGAACTGGAACAAGAAGCCGAAGCCCGATGCTAAGAAGAATGGTGAATCTGGTGACCGGAGCAAGGACTATCCCACGTGTCCCAAGTGTCAGCGTCGCCATTCAGGAGAGTGTTTGGCCAGTGCAGGCGTATGTTACAAGTGCCGACAACCTGGACACATAGCTCGCTTCTGTCAGGAAGCTGGGACAAATCAAGTAATCAAGGTCCTTTTGTTTTGATTACATTTATGTAATTACGATAGATTTTTAATGTAATTTATTCCTGCAGTCGAAGTACGAGGTTGGTGGCTCTAGCAGGGCAGATAAGGGCAAAGCGTTGATGATTACTGATGGGAGACCACAGCAGGGTCGAGATTTAGTGCAGCCCAGAGCTTATGGGTTGGGTCAGCAGGAGGCGAAGGATCAGGAGGATGTTGTGACTGGTAAGTGTTGTTTTGCTTAACAAGTTGGTTTTAAAATCCTCCGTAGTGACACATTTTTTTTCATCCTTCATAATTCATCCATGTAGGCATTCTTATGATTCGTAATTTACCCTCTAAGATTCTGTTTGATACGGGTGCCTCACACTCGTTTATCGCAGAATCTCTAGTGCGTAAGTTGGATTTAGAGGTCTTCCCAGAGTCAGTACCGCTGGAAGTCATGAAGCCGAATGGATCCCTTCTGCAGACCAGAGATAAGTGCAGGGTACCGGTACAGTTTGGTGATACCGAGATTATTGTGGAAGCTTTGCAACTACCTATAGCAGGATTCGACCTGATTTTTGGTATGGACTGACTTTCTGCAGTCAACGCCAGGATTGACTGTAGGGCGAAGCAGATACAGTTTGATGGCCCCAACCAGACATCTTTTTCTTTTAAGGGCTTGAAGGGAGTAGTGAAGATGATCTTATCTGCAGTCCAAGCGAGAAGGTGCATTAGTAAGGGTTGTAAAACCTTCGTAGTACTGATGAGCGCGGAGCCTAAGGCTGACTTGTCAGAGGTACCAGTGGTGCAGGAGTTTCCAGATGTTTTCCCGGAAGAGCTCCCTGGTGCCCCTCCAGATAGAAAAGTTGAGTTCCCGATAGATTTGCATCCTGGGGCTACACCGGTAGCCAAATCTCCCTATCGGATGGCTTCAGGGGAACTAGCAGAGTTGAAGAGCCAGTTGCAGAAGCTGCTTGATTTGGGTTTTATACGCCCTAGTACTTCGCCTTGGAGTGCTCTAGTGTTTTTTGTGAAGAAGAAGGATGGTAGTCTGAGATTGTGCATAGACTACCGTGAATTGAATAAGCTGACCGTAAAGAACAAGTACCTGAATCCCAGGATTGATGATTTGTTCGACCAATTGGTGGGATCGAACACTTTTTCCAAGTTAGATCTGAGATCAGGCTATCACCAGTTGAAGATTCGTGACGCGGATATACAGAAGACTGCATTCAGTACCAAATATGGTCACTTCGAGTTCGTGGTCATGCCGTTCGGGCTGACCAATGCTCCTTCAGTATTTATGGACCTGATGAATAGGGTTTTTCGGGAGTACTTGGATCGTTTTGTCATCGTCTTCATAGATGATATTTTGGTGTTCTCCAAGAGTGCAGAAGATCATGCAGCACACCTCAGAATTGTTTTGAGCACACTCAGGAAGAACCAGTTGTTTGCCAAGTTTTCTAAATATGAGTTTTGGCTTTCAGAGATTGCATTCTTAGGCCACATCATCAGTCAGAAAGGGGTTAGTGTTGATCCGAAGAAGATAGAGGCTATTAAGAATTGGCCAAGACCGTCGACAGTTTCAGAGGTTCGCAGCTTTTTGGGTCTTGCTGGATACTACAGGAGATTCATCAGGGATTTCTCAAAGATAGCCCTACCACCGACTTCCCTCACTAGGAAGGGAAAGGGCTTGATGTGGACTGTTGAGTGCGAGTTAGCCTTTGAGGACTTGAAGGACAGATTGATGACCGCACCGATTTTGAGTTTACCTTCAGGACCAGACGGATTTCAGATTTATAGCGATGCTTCAGGTCAGGGTTTGGGTTGTGTCCTCATGCAGCATGGAAAGGTCGTAGCATATGCCTCGAGACAGTTAAAGGTTCATGAGAGAAATTATCCCGTACATGACTTGGAGCTTGCAACAGTTATTCATGCCCTGAAGATTTGGAGGCACTACCTCTATGGAGTGCGTTGCGAGATCTTTACTGATCATAAGAGCCTCAAGTATATCTTTGATCAGCGAGAGCTCAATTTGAGGCAGCGTAGATGCTTAGAGTTTCTTTCAGACTACGATGTAGACATTCAGTACCACCCAGGAAAGGAGAATGTGGTAGCTGATGCCCTTAGCCGTAGAGGCTCGTGTTTTTATCTTCTCACTCAGCAGGAGGAGTTAGTACGAGAGCTGGAGAGACTGGACATTGTCGTTGTGCCCCGTTGCAGTTTTGGTTCAGCTTGGTTGAGTTGGATGGAGATTTCGTGCGATATTAGAGATAGGATCAGGACAGCTATACCGTTGGATCCAAAGATGGCAGAGATTTGGATCTTAGTGCAGTCAGGTCAGAAAGAGAGATTCTTTATTCAGGATGAGTTATTATTGCATGATGGCAGAGTGTGAATCCCAGATGTTAGTCACCTTCGGGAGAATATTCTTTTCGAGGCACACAATTCCAGGTATTCCATACATCCCGGCAGCACGAAGATGTATGCAGATCTTAAGAAGGTAGTCTGGTGGCCAGGTTTGAAGGGTGATGTTGCAAATTATGTAGGGAAGTGTGAGACTTGCAAGTTGGTTAAGGCTGAGTGTCAGAGGCCTGGAGGCAAATTGCAGCCACTTCCCATCCCCGAGTGGACTTTTGAGGAAATATCCATGGACTTCATTCATGGTTTGCCGAGATCGCAGAGTGGGAATGATTCCTTGTGGGTTATAGTAGATCGGCTTTCTAAGGTCGCCCATTTCATTCCTCTTAGGAAGACGGATCAAGGTCCGAAGCTGGCACAGTTATATATAGACGAGATAGTTCGACTTCACGGTGTACCCAAGACTATAGTTTCAGACCGAGATGGCAGATTTACCTCCAGGGAGTGGCGATATATTCAGGAGCGGTTGGGTACCAGGTTACATTTCAGCACCGCATTCCATCCCCAGACAGATGAACAGACTGAGCGCACAAATAGGACTTTGGAGGATCTGTTTCGGATGTGCATTCTAGATTTTGGAGGAAAGTGGGAGAAGTATGTTACTCTTGTGAAGTTCTCCTACAACAACAGTTTTCAGGCAAGTATTGGGATGACACCGTTCGAGGCCCTCTATGGTAGACGTTGTCGGACACCGTTATGTTGGGCAGAAAGTGAGGAAAGATCTTCGATCAGAGAGTCTTGGATCGATAAAACCTCGGACAGGATCAAGCTCATTCAGGAGCGTATGAGGACAGCTCAGGATCGCCAGGCCAAGTATCATGATCAGAAGCACAGGTCATTAGAGTTTAGTGTTGGAGACTACGTTTATCTGAAGGTCAGACCAGTCAGAGGAGTCTCTAGAATAAAGCGAATGAAGAAGCTGAGCCCCAGATTCGTTGGTCCTTTTGAGGTGCTGGAAAGAGTTGGTGAGGTGCATATAGGTTGGCCTTACCTGATGAAATGAGTGGTGTACATGATGTATTCCACGTCTCCTATCTGAGGAGAGCAGCCAGAGATTCTAGTCAGATTATCAGTACCGAGGAAGCACCAATCGAGACAGATCTTAGTATTGGGGTTAGACCAGTCAAGATAGTGGACTCAAGAATTCAGAAGCTCAGAACTAGAGAGATTCGCATGGTCAAAGTCCTTTGGATGAACTGTGGCCGTCCAGAGTATACTTGGGAGCGAGAGGATGAGCTTAAGAGCAATGCGGACTATTCTTTTCTCTTCGATTCAGGTATGGTTTCAATTTTTGAGGACGAAAATTTTTGTTAGGAGGGGAGATTCGTAACATCCAAATTTTTGACGCGAAATTTATTTAAATTGTAGGGTCCAGTCGCGACGAATTTTGATCGAGGGAGCTCGTCGTCAAGGTATAAGGTTACTTTTCCTAATATTAGTGTCTGTTAGTTTATTTAGAGCGTTAATTTCTGTGCGTAACACATTTAAATATTTTATTGTGACGCGCGCGATGAAATGTGTAGTATTCTAAGGTTTTGTGAGTTGGGTGTGCCAATAGCAATTTCTCTCCCCCTCTCTTAATGCGGTTAATAAGAAATAGCCACACCCCCCTCTAATATTAAAACCCGCACCTTCATTTCACGGAAGAAAAAAAAACCGCTTTTGCTCCCGTCCTGTTCCGTCTCCCGCAAGAGGCGAGCCCGACGACTTCCGATCTGCAGCCGACGCCTTCCGCAGGGCTCGCCGCCGCCCGATCCTCCTCCGGAACGCATATTCGACTCCTCCTCCCTCCTCTGCAGGCGCCTTCAAGCCTTCCTTTTCCTTCCTTGGCCTTGGAAGTGCCGGGTCTAACCCTAGCCGGAGAAGTGAGATCCGATCTTTGGTTTCGGTAAGTCCGTTTTCTCTTTCTCTTTATTTCCTTTGTGGGAATTAGTGTTTTGGAATTTAACCTAGACAAAGATTTCGTTCCCTTGTGCCCAAATTAGGTTTGGAGATTTCTAAATCCTCTGCAGAAGTTGGGTAAGGCGTTTGGAAAGCCTTGGTTTGCCCTCATAAAGGTAATATGCGAAGCTAGCTCATTTATTTTTGTAACCCTAGTTGTTTTGGAATTTTTCCACCGGAAACCCTTAGGGGAAAATTATGAAATTAGTGCTGCCCTAAATTGCATGACTTTAGTGGGGTTGGGGCAGCATTCTGAAGGTCCCCAGTAGTAGGATTTTCCTTCGGAAGAGAAGATGTCGCCGCGCCGAGTCTACGAGCGTCGTAACACCGCTGTAAGGAAATTTAAATTCCTTTTAGTTAGATATATCAAGTATTATATTTTTTTTATACACATGAATATATTCATTACAAGTATCGTGACAATGCATAGAACGATAGGGTGATAGGAAAACGGTCACGAAAAACGTGTAGGGTGACACGATTTCCCTAAGGCCCAAGTAGTCGGATCGTGAACAGAAACGTAGAGTACGGAAGCGTTAACCGTGTTCGTAGGTTTGGAATCTGTTCCGAACAAGGGCGTGAATGTCCATTCTAGTAGACCACAAGAAAGTCAAGGGTCGCTTAGTAGTTCCCCAAAAAAGATTTCCCGTGCAGAGTAGCGTCAGACCAAAAAGGTCAGCCAGCACACAGAGTTCTTTCGTGCTAGTTAGAGGCGCACTACCTTTCTCATAAGGCACATGGAACCTTATGAATAGTACAGACTTGGGAATTTTTTTCCCTTGAGCCAGCTAGCAGATTCTAGACCGTGTCCGCGTGACACTAGAACAATTGAGTTCGTAAGATGGTCTCGGGTCGTCAGTTTCAGTTGCGCGTTAGGAGCTACTCTGCCTAGAGCCTTCCTAGTAGATTAGCAGGTTAGAAGTCATATAGAACTCAAGTATAGACCTGCTGTGAGTCAGTACACTAGTTAGAGAACGTCAGAACTTGGGTAAATGAACGGAAAGTCACGAATATAGAACTAATAGTTGTGTTGATCAGGAAGTATAAGAAAGGCATGCATAACATATAACATAAAATGTTTTCAGTGCACAAGACTAGTTTTAAAGGCATGCATGCATTCATATGTAAAACTGTTTTAGTGTCACTAGGAGGAGTTATTTTTCCTTACTCTGACCCTTCGTGGGCACTGTTTTTCAGGTGACCCAGGTGGGAAACTACGTCTAGGATGAGCATTATGGTGGCGTCAGTTTGTATTATTTATCTTATTCAGTTTACTCTATTTCAGCGTGTACTTGTAGATGAGAACATTGTAACAGATTAATGTTTTTATCTATTTTGTATCAGACTATTTATGGTTAACCAGATTTTCAGTTAATTCAGTTCTATTTTCTGTTTAGTGGCTCTGTGAATCCAGTTATCAGGTATGTGGTTACCCTTAGTTTACTTTTTAAACTTCCGCTGTAAAGTCTTAAATTGCTTAGTATAGATTTTATTACCTGTTGCTACTAGTTTTAATACTGTTTCCTAGTTTTCTTTATATCGCTGACCCGGCCGGACGACTGATTTCTGAAATACTGGGAAGGGGTGTTACACCTTCCGTCAGGTTATTTACGTGAGGAATTGTTATGACTTGCCGCTGATCCCGACGATTACGCCGCTTCTCCCGAGGGCCGGTCAACTCAAGCAAGCATCTCCCGACCCTCCTTTGGTGACAACTCTGACGACAGAGTCTTTCCGGTTCTAGGATTTGCTTTCCGAGGAACCCGTACTGTTCGTCATGCCTTGTGGTATATCTCCACAAAATCTGTCTCCTTTGCTAGTTCTCAGTTAATCAAAATATGCTTGATATTTTTTGTGATCTTAAACTTCAGAGCTTGCTTGCCCTTAATTAATATTGAACCTATTTGTCATTAATTTTCATATCCGCACCTTTTTTCTCTAATTGTTTGATTGTGGAAGATTATTTCATATTTATTAAGCATTTAGATGTCTGGCTTTATGCATGTAGCGAAATTGAGATCAAATGTCACTTACGATTATGCGAGACAATTTTTCTTGCGCAGAAAATTTAAAAGAAAACTCAAAGTTATTTTATTTAAAATTAAATCGAGAATTCCGGTTTACATAAAAAAAGGCGTCAACAGAAGCAGAAAAAGACGTCAATAGGAGAAGGCGGGAGCAAGAGCGACATCAACAGGGGTTGGCTGGAGCAATCCGCGCAGAAACAGGATGGATCGGGGCACACACAGGCGGAATCGACGCAAACTGAAACAACGGGTTGAATCGACGTAGACTGAAGCAACGGGTTGAATCGAAGCAGACTGAAGACAAAGAAAACAGGGGGGGAGCAGAGAACACGCGACAGAGACGTCGGCGACATCAAAGGAGGGCGATGACAACGTCCTCCTCAGCAACGGACGACAGCATCAATCCCGTTAGAGACCCACATGAGCGGAGAGGACTTACGGGCCGCTCAAAACAGCGAACGAACGGCGATCGAAGGGAGATCCTCTGATATGTGGGGAAGCAAGGCTGAAGGACAACAAACACGTAGTTAGGGTTATGATGCTCTAATACCAAGTTGAAATCAAAATTAATATTCCAATAGAGTCTCATATCCCACTACTCTTACATATATACGAGTAGGGACAAAATACATGGACCAAAATACCCCCATAGTGGGATAAGAAGAAATGAAGCGACTTGTAAATAATAATACGTATATCTCACTAGTAGTTGAAAACATAATTATCATTTTCTAAACATGTTCAATGAAGTATACAAATAATCAATTACGATAAATGATTTTGCAAATAGGAGAGAGAGTTTGCTCCATCTATACGACTATATACCCAAAATTTGAAAAAAATACTAACTACATTTAGATTGTTGCTTTTCTAAGCTTTGCAGTCAATAGACAATAGGAAGTTCAGTGGCTAGCATTTTTTTTAAATACTACACCGACAGGATGCAACATTTATTGCTCGTCTTTGGTTTTGTAAATACCCAATCTTAACCATGTTGAATTATAAACACTAAATCATATCTAACCATTCAACATATATTTATATATTCTAGGATAAATGTTAACAAATCTAAAGAATGGAGAAGAATGTGACATCCTATGATGTGAAGTCAAAATAAAATTCATATTAAGGCATCATGAAACAAATTTAAATGAATTCGCATGCGCTCACTTCAAGAATGATATTTTGTAAAAAAAATTATCATGTACATTATACAAACATATGTGTTTGTGTGTGCGTGCGCGCTATGTTGCAGGTTTCTCTACATATCAGAAGGCTTTAGGTATTCTGCATATTTTTGTTTTGCAGGTTCCCGTTGCAATGAAAAAAATTGCCTCTGATAATGAATGAAAAGTATTTAAATTGCGGCGGTTTAGCGGGCCGTTAAATTGCCTCTTTGTAAAATCTCACGTCAATAGTAGTTGATGACTCTTCCTTCGTAAAAACTTATGCAAAGACCGCAACACTTCCCATTCTCTTTACAATGTCATCAATTGTAGAAATAAGAGGAAGTAATAAATAATTGGTTGTTGTGGTTTCTCAATACGAGGCTCTTTATATTTGCATATCTCGGTCTCTAAAAGTTCATGCCAATCCCTAGGATAAAATAACAAGTGGGTTCTTGTCTTTTTCAATGGACAACTCCTTTTTTTCAATGAAGGCAGCTCCAACTCTCGACGAAGAAGGCAACTGCTTATCTCTCTCTCTCCCAACCGCTTACAAAAAATTATCCGAAAAAGAAAAATTCCCCTTAAGGGTCTCCCCTTTCCTATCACCAAGCCTCTTCAGAAGAGTCGAGAGCCTACCCGGCTTCTCCAAAACCCCCCATGAAGGGTCTCCCCTTTCCTATCACCAAGCCTCTTCAGATGAGTGGAGAGCCTACCTGGCTTCTCCCCACCACCCACCCCCACCCTCCATGAACTTCCTTGGCAAGCCACGTTTTCATTTTCAAACCAATATATTCTTTTAAACAAATGTTCATTTTCCTGTACACATATATTCATTTTATATGAATATTTTCATGTTAACTTATATTTAGATATTGATTTTAATATATTCACTATTCATTGTCTAAATATTCATGTCATCTTTGAACATCTCCATATTCTAAATACTCAAAAAAATAAAATGAAATAAAATAAGTATCACGGTCCAGAAGAATAAAGATAATAAGTCTACCAAAGCCGCTGGATTAAACTACTTACTCGACGACCCATTTTAAATTTCGAGTTGATACAGCAGTAGCCTCTGAATTAGTTGTTGAAGCGTCGGGAGAAAAGCAAGTACAACTCAGAGTCTTCAATTTGAGCCATCAAGAAGCCAAGGTGGATGATGATGTGGTGACAAGTATGATTAATGTGCATGATAAACTTTTAAGAGTATTTTTTTATAGTAGAGCTAGTCATTCATTTATTTCCGATAAGAAAAGCACTTACAACTGAAACTGTATCACGTTGTGGATGAATTGAAAGTTTCAAAGCCAAATAATTCGGTGATGATTGCTGAAATTAGATGCGAAGTACTGATTAATTTGGGAGATAAGCAGGTAGAAATAGATTTCGTCGTTCGACCGTTGGAAGAGTTTGATATAATATGTGGTGTGGATTGGTTGTCAAACCATGAAAGAGTTATAAATTGTAAAAATAAGGAGGTAAAATTAAAGTTCTCAGACCAAAATTATAAGCATTTACGTGGAATGTTCGAAATAGCTAAAGCTATGATCTCAGCAATGGAAGTTGTGAATAAGATTCGGAAGGGCTGCGAAGCAATGTTGGTTATGATGAAGAGTAGTGCTGATGCTAGGAAGGAATTGAGTAAAGTGCATGTTGTTTGTGAATTTCCTGAGTTTTTTTTGGAAGAATTATCAGGAATCATGCTTGATTGAGAGATTGAATTTCCAATTAATCTTATAGAAGGAGCAGTGTCGGTGGCAAAGACCCCATATTATATGACTCCAAAAGAGATGACCGAGTTGAAAAGTCAGCTTCAGGAATTGTTGGACAAAAACTTCATTCAACCCAATTCATTTCCATGAGAAGCCCAAGTCCTTTTCGTGAAGAAGAAAGATGGAACATTGAGGTTGTGCATAAATTATAGAGAAAAAACTCACGATCAAAAATAAGCATCCACTGCCTCGAATTTAAGATTTGTTTGATCAACTGGTGAATACCACGATCTTTCCTAAAATCGATCTCAGATCAGGATATTATCAGTTGAAAATCAAAGAAGAGAATGTCTATAAAACTACTTTCAGTATCATATATTAACATTATGAATTTGTCGTGATGTCGTTTGGATTAATAAATGATCAAGCTGTATTTATGGACTTGATGAATATGGTCTTTAAGGGTTCTTAGATAAATTCACAATAGTGTTTATCGATGACATTCCCATATATTCGAAGAATAAAGAAGAGCATGTTGAACACCTTAGGGTGGTATTGAAAACATTGAAAGAACATGAATTATATGCAAAGCTTTCAAAGTGTGAATTCTGGTTTGAGGAAATGATGATATTGAGCATTTCTTAACCTTTGGGTAAGGAGACTCTTAATTCGTTTAATTTCAGCGGGTTGTTTTCGTATAGGTTCTAAGAAACCCTAGCAGTAGTAAATTGGGCGTGCAAAATAAATCGGGGAAGTTCCACTAACTTTATTTCAGTCTCGTCGTAGAATAATCATGCTTGATACGAGTAAGTGATAGTCAATTATTTATGTATTAAATATCTTCTACATCGTCAGATTTTTTTTACTAATAAATGTTCTTCGTAACCTTAGAAGCGAGGACTTTAACTGTGTGAAATTAAGCTTAATCCAGAGAAATTACATCGTTGCGCCGCGTTTATGAACGTAGGAACACCGAGGTGAGAAATACGACTTCTCTTGGCTAGATATATCACCAAATATGAATTATCTGCCTAATCTGCTCAAGAATTCATATAATATGTAGCATACTTGAAAATCATTTAAATGCATGCCACGAGATAATAAATGAATAGAAGTTATATACATAATTATAATACACGTATCCTATAAGGAAATATTAAATGTCAAAAAACCTATGTAATTTGACATTCACCCAGAGCATGAAGAATAAACATCTTAATATACGAACATAGTAATAAAAAAATGTTAGGTGCAACTATGCTAAACGCAAAAGCTCAGAACACGTAATAAGCTTCAGATTAGTGACCAAATTTTCTTTTGACTAGCAGTTCATATGAGCCTCAATCGGGGGTTGTCAGCCACAAATCCAGACTTGATTTTCAAATGCGAGTCTGTGCTCCACTTAGGGGACACTTCAATTCAGGTCGCCTTCAGGTCGTCATTTGGGTTTTACATTCAGATTAAGTGCAATAAATCATAAAATTTGAAATATGATTACTCGATTTTTAGAAAGGATCCAGGGTAGCAAAAGACTGTATAGGCAAGAACTCACATAATAAGTCAAAATCTAGAATGCATCAATACAAAAAATGAAGTACATGCAATCTATTCAGAAACATATATTAATAATCAACAACTCATATTTTTATATACAAATTATTTATGTATTTTGTGTTACTGGGAGTAGTCTTTCAAGTATGAGTATATATATATAGGAAGAGAAGAAGAGAGAATTCCCAAAGAATACAATGTGGGACAAAACAAAAGGACACAAATGGGCTTATAAATGGGCCACAATTACAATGGATTTTTACACATTGTTTTACTATCTTCAAACACTCCCCCGCAAGCTAGAGCATACAAATCGTAGGCACCAAACTTGGATAGGAACTGCTGATACAATGACCGAAGTAGAGCCATAGTAAAGATGTCGGCCACTTGCTCAGAGACTGGAACATGTTCAAATTCAAGTTTCTTCAGTTGGACCTTCTCCCGGACAAAGTGACAATCAACCTCAATGTGTTTTGTTCGCTAACGGAATACATGGTTGTTTGCAATATGCATAGTAGCCTGACTATCACAGAACAGAGTTGCTGGTGAGGAGAGTTTGACACCCAAATCACAAAGAAGACTCTCCAACCAGGTAAGTTCAGAAACGACAGCAGTCATTGCACGATACTCGGCTTCAACAGAAGAGCGAACAACAACCAATTGTTTCTTGCTACGCCATGTGATGAGATTTCCTCCAAAGTAGGTACAGAAACAAGTGGTGGATCGTCGATCATCAAGCGAATCCGCATAATCAGCATTAGTGTATGCGACAAGAGATAAAGAGGAGAATGGCGTGTATACAAACCCTCGTCCCGGGCCAGCTTTCAAGTACCTGAGGATGCGTTCGACAACCTGAAAAATAGAGCAATGAAACATGTGGGATGTATTTCCTGTATTAACCTTCAAGTATGAGTACATATATATAGGAAGAGAGGAAGATAGAAGTCTCAAAGAATACAATGTGGGACAAAACAAAACGACACAAATGGGCTTATAAATGAGCCAAAATTACAATGGACTTTTACACATTGTTTTACTATCTTCTAACATTACTCATGAATTAAGCTAACCCATCTTCAGACATTTCTTTTCAAGGGTCACCGGTGGAGAGCTGCACTAATGATAAGCATCGCGGTTCTACATAGTAGTTTGTCTTTCAATATGTTGACTTTCAGTTCAGTTGATGTACTTTTACTTTGGACTTGATGTATCGGAATTATGTAATTTTTCATTGTATCAAATCATGTTTAAGATTTCAGTAATCTAAATTTTATGATTTTTTTCATTACTAGTTAGCTCTGTGAATCAAAAATTGAGGTACTATTGTTTACCCTTGTCTGCATATCATACTTTAGGTGTAAGTTTTCTTTTAATACTTTTATTTATGTCTGCTATGTACCCATTTTAGCACTTTTGTTAAGTTTATTTCTTATCACGGGGCTCGACCAGACTACTAATTTGTTGTTAAACTAGGTTGGAGTGCTACAATTGGTATCATAGGCAAGTTTAGGATCCCATGACTCTGAAAATTCACAGAGCCATTCATCTGAATTGTTTGCTAGACGTTAGAGTCGTTAACCATAATCCATAAGTCTATGTGATGGATATACGAGATGCCTTCCATTGCTAGGTTCAGCGCGAAATTTTAGTGGATGTTTAATTCTATGGTATAGCCGAATCTTTAAGAGTCGAAGTGATTATAGATAAAATCATAACTTTGACACTCTTATCTATGATTCTCCCTAGTGCAAATCTTGAATTCTTCGTACTTCATATGACAAATCATAGATCATGTCAATATGCCATGAGGTAATTTTCTTGGATTAGTATGTGCCCTCATACAAGATTGATTTCTATAGAAGAAGAACCTCAAGTTAGAGTAGAGAAGAGAAATCAATATTATTTAAAATGCCCTAAACCGGGTAAAGAATACATATTTATAGGATAAATATCGCGTGACAAAACGCGTGAACTAAAAAAGAAACAAATAATATAATAAAGATGCCCAAAAATACGTATACTCAACTCTCCCCCTCAAGTTGAGAATATATATCGATTATTCCCAGCTTGCTTGTATTGTTCATGAAGTTGTCATGGCTTAAGCCCTTGGTAAAGACGTCGGCAAATTGGTCATGTGAATTCACGAACGGAGTGCATATATTTCCCTTGTCCAAGTAATTTTTGATGAAATGTCTATCCACCTCAACATGCTTCGTCCTATCAAGGCGAGTATGAGAATATGCAATACTGATGACGGCCTTGTTGTCGCAGTAGTTAGTGACTGGCTTGTTCACCTGAAGACTCATATCTTGGAGAATTATTTTCAACCACAAACCCTCACATACTCCTTGCTCATAGCCCTATATTCTGCTTTCGCACTTGAGCGAGACACAGCATTCTGTTTCTTGCTTTTACACGATACAAGGTCTCCGTCCACAAATGAGCAACAGTCGGTGGTGGACTTCATGTTGTCTTGACTGCCGGCCCAATCGGCATCTGTAAACACTTTAATTTCCAAAGGTTGGTTTGCAGAGAACAGTAGACCACGTCCTGGAGACTTCTTGAGGTATCTCAATACCCGATACGCTGTCTGCTTATGGTGAATAGTGGGAGCATGCATGTATCTACTTGGACCCCCACGACGTATGTGATATCAAGGCGAGTATGAGATAAATATATGCCCCAATCAATCGTTGGTATCTTGAAACATCCACGTTCCCTCCAATAGTGTCAGCATCGACCTTGTGGTTAGCCTCAATAGGAGTATCCGCGGGAGCACAACCAAGCATCTCAGTTTCACCCAGAAGATCAAGAGTATACTTTCTCTGAGAGATAAAGATCCCTCGATGAGACCTCACTACTTCAATTCTCAAAAAATATTTCAACTTCCCAGATCCTTGACCTCAAATTCTTAGCCCAATTTTTTTAAGTGATCTATCTCCTATAGATCATATCCTATAATGATAATGTCATCTATGTAAACAATAAGAATCGAAACTTGAGTTCCTCTCTTTTTGATAAAGAGCACGTGATCAACCTGTCCTTGAGTATATCCCAATTGGAGCATGGTCTTGTTAAACTGACCAAACCAAGCTCTAGGGGATTGCTTCAGGCCATATAGGAATTTTTGCAGACGACAAACCTTTCCACTAGACTTTTCTTTAGTAAAGCCAGGAGGGACAGTCATGTAGAGTTCTTTCAAATCACCATGCAGGAATGCATTTTTAACATCAAGTTATTGTAATTCCCATCCACGACATGCAGCACAAGAGAGAATAACCCCAATAGAATTCAACTTTGCAACCAGAGCAAAGTTTCTTGCTAGTCAATTCCTTGAGTCTGAGTATACCCTTGAGCAACCAAGCGTGATTTATACCGCTCCACCACCCCATCCTGATTTTGCTTCACAGAGAAGATTCAGCGTGATCCAACAGTTTGCTTTCCTGGGGGAAGATGAGAGAGCCGCCATGTCCCATTTTTTTCCAAGGCACACATCTCTTCTTCCATAGTCTGTTTCCACTCAGGTATCTGAACAGCCTCTTGTAAGGTCTTAGGAATCACAATAGAGGAAAGAGATGAGATAAAAACTTTGTGAGCCTGAGAGAGGTGAGAGTAAAAGATGTAGTTGGCAATGAGATGTCTGGTGCCCCCCTTTTTACCTTTAAGACGAGCAAGGGGAATATGGAGGTCATCGTCTGAATCTGGATTGGAGACAGGCACCAGAATCGGTGGAACCGCCACGGTCTGTACTTGCTCAGCCATTCGAGGTTTGCGAGAGTAGGTATATAGAATCGGAGGAATAGAGGTGGTAGGGACAGAAGCAGAGGTCGGTGGGCTAAGAGCCGGATGAGTGGGAATATGAGGAGAAACAACGGTCGGTGACCTAAGAGCTGTAGGAGTGGGAATATGAGGAGATGCCACAATCGGGATAGGGGAGTCAATGGTCCCGTCAAGGTTACCACTCGTCTCCCCCTGACAAGGACCGAAGTAGAACTCCCCCTCACAAAAAGTAACATCAACAGTGCAGTAATAACGACGAGTAGGAGGATGATAACACTGATACCCTTTGGTTGTAGGAGAGTAGTCAACGAAGACACAATGAAGGGAACGAGCATCCAGCTTATCACGATGTGGGGTATGAACAAGCACATGGCAGACCAAGCCAAAGATGCGAGGAGCGAGGTGAGAGGTGTGAACAATGTGGTTTGTGGCTAAACGACCGAGAGGCGTATCATAGGAAATAGAGCGAGACGGAAGACAATTAATGAGATGAGCAGCAGTCAGAACTGCATCACCCCAATAGGACATGAGAATGTGCATTGCAATTAACGAACACCGAGCAACTTCCGGTAAGTGCCTACTTTTCCATTCGACAACACCATTTTGAGTAGAGGTGTGGACGCATGTGGTTTGGTGAATTATGACATGGTCGGACAGATAGGTACCAAACGCTCCCCGATCATCATAGTCCCCATCATTATCATTACGAAGCACACAAATTGTGTAGTTCACAATCATCTTATGAAAGGACTGAAAGCAGGGAAGAACATCACACTTTCTATTTAATAAATATAACAAAGTAGTACGAGAATGGAAATCAATAAAAGTAACAAACCATTTATAGCCAAATAAAGAGTGAAAAAGTTTGGGGAGAGACCCCAAACATCAGAATGAATAACATCAAACAGAGTGGAACTAGGAAACAAAACATGACTGAGACTATGACAAACATGTTTTGAACGATCACAGGTGTCACACGTAAACAATTTAATTAAACAGCTGAAAGAGTGAAAAAGATGGGCGAGCTATAAAGGAGAGGGGTGCCCAAGGCGCAGATGTCAGCGCTGGATGTCGTGAGGGATAGTGATGCGGAGCAGAGACGAGAACTTGCAGTGGAGGACGAGTTTTGGGCCCGTTCAAAGCTGATTGGTGATTTTCCATATATGGTGTGCCCGGGTCGACGATCGGACTCCACAGATGTGTTCGGATTCGCGTTGCGAATCGATTTGATATATTATTTCACTATGTTTGCATTTATTTTGTTGTATTTGGGTAGCCTCACCTCCGACCAATCATAGCCGTTGATGGGGGATGTCATGATCTTCTCTTTATTATAAATAGACCTCTTATGGGCCGATCTAAGTCATTGGTGGAGAAAGAAATCCCGGATTCCAGCGATCAAGCCACGTTGCCGACTCCGTGGAACCCTAGGTGACGACTCCTAGGTACCTATCTTCCTCCCCAAGGTATCCCCTAACCCTAGCCCTCTTTTCCCCCTCCCAACACCCTCCCGCAGCCCCCCTATAGCCTCCAAATCCAACCAAGGAGTGATGTCTTCCTAGTCTTCTTGTCACTATTCAAAAATGAAATACACTATTCATTCCTATCGTTCCTCCCCTCACTATTCCAGTCGTCGGCCAAGTTCTTTGCTGCCACCAGCCGCCGCCTACTCCCCATTTCCTGAAGCCCCAGCAGCCAACTCCTCCCCCTTCTGAAGCCACAGCCGCCTCCAGTAAACTTCTCCTCCGGCCGCCACCCCCTGCTGTTTCCAGCAGCCACCTCAGCCAACCCCTTTCCTCCCCACTACAGCAGCCACCACCCCCTCCTCACCCTATTTCTACCTTGAGGACAGCCCCCCCCCCCCACGTGGAGCCACAAACCCTAACCCTTCCCCTTCCGGATCAACCCCGATCTAGGATTTTTCAACCCGAATCCGATTTATTATTGTCGGATCTACCCTTACCAACCCGGATCTCCACCTATGTGGCCGGATCTACCTATTTCCGGTCCGATCTCACAATCCACCGCTGAGGACAACCACCACTACCATTTTCACGCCGCAGGTTCAACATTGGATCGTCGTCCACGCATCTCCGGCTCCGGATTTTTCAGTGCCTTGGTCAGCCCACTATTTAGTGAGTATTGTTGTATTGGATTATTATTTTTCAGCATTTATTTATCGGATTGGACATCATACTGGTTTGGATATCTCGTGTGGTAGTAGTTTGTGAGATAAATATTGTGATTTGCAGGGTTCATTCGCCGCGCACTTTCGCTTTGGCCCTCTACGCGGAGGAAAGCCTAAGCTTGTTTTTGCTCTAATAAAATATTTTGTCTTGCTGTGAATTATCTGCGTTGGATGATGTTAATTTATTATTCTAATTGTGAATTGTGCACTTGCAGCAGAGCTCGATCGACTCGCCCCTAGATTTTGACTTCAGTACGGCCGTCTCCATTCACTGGAGATGACAGTTTTTCAGTCAGGGGGAGTTGATTTGCGAGGGCATTCTTCCATCGACGACACTTGGACGACCTCTGGTGGACCTCTTCGAGTCTTACCTAGCATACATCGAGAGGATTTTGATCCCTATTCATCAGGAGATGAATTCTTTCAAGCCGGGGAGAGTGATGCGGAGCAGAGACGAGAACTTGCAGTGGAGGACGAGTTTTGGGCCCGTTCGGGGTTGATTGGTGACTTTCCATATATGGCGTGCCCGGGTCGACGATCGGACTCCGCAGATGTGTCCGGATTCGCGTTGCAAATCAATTTGATATATTATTTCACTATGTTTGCATTAATTTTGTTGTATTTTGGTAGCCTCACCTCCGACCAATCATAACCGTTGATGGGGGATGCCCTAATCTTCTCTTTATTATAAATAGACCTCTTATGGGCTGATCTAAGTCAATGCAGAATTTGGAGAAAGAAATCCCGGATTCCAGCGATCAAGCCACGGTGCCGACTCCGTGAAACTCAAGGTGACGACTCCTAGATGCCTATCTTCCTCCCCAAGATATCCCCTAACCTAACCCTCTTTTCCCCCTCCCGCAGCTCCCCTACAGCCTCCAAATCCAGCCAAGGAGTGTTGTCTTCCTATTCTTCTTGTTACTATTCAAAAATGAAATACACTATTCATTCCTATAGTTCCTCCCATCACTATTCCAGCCGCCGACCAAGTTCTTTGCTACTACCAGCCGCCGCCTACTCCCCATTTCCTGAAGCCCCAACAGCCAACTCCTCCCCCTTTTGAAGCCACAGCCGCCTCGAGTAAACTTCTCCTCAGGCCTCCACCCCCTGCTGTTTCCAGCAGCCACCTCAGCCAACCCCTTTCCTCCCCCACTACAGCAGCCACCGCCCCCATCCTCACCCTATTTCTCCCTTGCGGACAGCCCCCCGTACACGTGAAACCACAAACCATAACCCTCCCCCTTCCGGATCAGCCCCGATCTGGGATTTTTCAGCCCGGATCCAATTTATTATTGTCGGATCTACCCTTTCCCGCCCGGATCTCCACCTACATGACCGGATCTACCTATTTCCGGTCCGATCTCACAATCCACCGTTGAGGACAGCCACCACTACCATTTCCACGCCGTTGGTTCTACATTGGATTGTCGTCCACGCATCTCTGGATCCGGATTCTTCAGTGTCTTGGTCATCTCACTATTTAGTAAGTATTATTGTATTGGATTATTATTTTTCAGCATTTATTTATCGGGATTGGACATCATATTGGTTTGGATATCTCGTGTGGTAGTAGTTTGTTAGATAAATATTGTGATTTGCAGGGTTCATTCGCCGCGCGCTTTCGCTTTGGCCCTCCATGCGGAGGAAAGCCTAACCTTGTTTTTGCCCTAATAAAATATTATGTCTTGCTGTGAATTATCTGTGTTGGATGGTGTTAATTTATTATTCTAATTGTGATCTAACTGTCTGACTGTTGCATAACATGTAGGGTTAGATCACCGAGTTTCTCGCCACCTATAGATTCGCCCTGCGTCAGATAAGAGCCCTGGTGGTGGAAAGAGCACTGTAAGATAACGATTGGTTCAGCAAGTACAACCCACCAACGTTCCTACCACTGCCAAGCGTCCGCTTCGTATCCAGATTCTGAAACACACAAACATGAGAGTAAAAGGTTACATGACAATTTAAAGTAGTTAAGTGGCTGATGGAGAGATGATTGCGAGGAAACGAAGGGACATGCAAAACAGAAGAGAGTGATAGGTCGGGGGAACATGCAACGGTTCATCTGCCAGCAATAAAAGACAGGGAACCATTAGCTACAATAACCTTATCACGACCAGAGAGAGAAGTATAGGAAGTAAAACCTGAGGCAGAGCCAGTCATGTGATCCGTCGCACCCGAGTCTATAATCCACTCGAAAGGGGATGAAGACACGGTGTGAGCACTGGAGATACCTGAACTAGCAAACGCAGTAGTGGGAGCAACCGATGTAGGATCAGGCTGGGAACGCAACAGACGACGAAAGGCCTCCAATTGCATAGCAGAAAGGCCCCCAGAGTTGTCCTCATAAACCTCAGTCGAGTGAGCAGAGGACTGTGTACGGTCACCGACCGAACGACCACCACCACGGTGACCACCTCCCCCACGAGCACCAGAACCCCGGCCAGAGGGAGCAAGATGAGGGTGCAGGCGAAAGCAGACGTCCTTAGTATGACTTTCTTCCCACAGTGGATGCAGACAGGAGGAGGGCCCCGAGAAATCCCAGCAAGAGCAGAATGGTCAGTAGAAACACCAAGAGAGCGGCGACGATTCTCATCACTGAGGAGCATACTGAAGGATTCACGAAGAGAGGGAAGAGGCTCACGGTGGAGGACGTGTAAGCGAACGACATCAAATTCCATATTGAGACCTATAAGAAAGACATAAACTTCGAAGTGATCCTTATCCTTCTGAAGAACATGTGCATCGGTAGTGCACGCAGCGGTAAAGTTGTTGAAATAATCCAGTTCTTGATACAATCGTTCGAACTCAGCGTAGTACGCAGAGACGGTCAGGGTGCCCTGCTTTAGCTCCAAAACACGACGAGTGAGCTCATAAATCTGTGTCAAACTGCCTACCTGAGAGGAGGTGTCCCGGGCCATTTTCCAAATTTCATAAGCCGAATCAAGAAGCATGTAGCTGCGGTACACCTAAGGGGACATAGAGTGAAGTAATCACAAGAAAACCAAGGAATTGTCCACATCCCATTTTCTCCATAAGGGATCGGTACGCGGTGGCTCAACAGGGGTACCATCAATTTGTTTGTATAGATGGTGACTCCGAATAGAATGATATGCTGTTCTGGACCATTCCAGGTAATTTGTCCCATCCAAGGCAACAATAGTGATCTTCAAAGAGCCAGATTGGTCGTGGCTCTGAGGAGGATCAACAGAGGGAACATGGAGGGCTCCAGATGGAGTGTCTCCGCTGATAAGAGTCGATGAGATGGCGGAGGAATCTCCCATCGAGGACTGTCTGAAGGAAGAAAAAAATGATGGTCTCAAATCGGAAGAAAACACATCCTACGAGCATCCCTTAGATGATGCAGTCGGAGAGGACACCGGAGGATATGACCACGGTGTCTCCGACAGCCCCCATGGAGGACAAAACAGTCGGAGACCAAGAGTTGCCCGGAAGGACCGGGCGGAGAAGAGCCGCTAATGAGGGACTCCGCCAAAAAAAACAAGGGGCGGCGGAGGCCCTAGGCTATGGTAGCGTCGGCTCTGAAAACGGTCCGAGGGGAGGCCGTTGGCGGTGAAAGAGGGCGGATGAGGCTGCGCGGGAAGAGGCGCAGGACGAAGAAGCGGGAAGGGGGCGACAGAAGCGGAACGGGACGGGGTAGGGCACTGGAAGGGGAGCGGCGAGGGCGACGCTGGAACGGGCAGAGGCACTCAGTGGAGAAGCCCGCGGGATGCGGTGCCGAGCTGAACAAGGGAGGGCGTACGGGAGGAAGCCGGCCTAGGCTCTGATACAAGGTAGAGAAGAGGAATCAATATTATTTCGAATGCCCTAAACCGAGTAGAGAATAAATATTTATAGGATAAACACCGTGTGACAAAACGCGTGAACTAAAAATGAAACAAATAATATAATAAAGATGCTCAAAAATACGTATATTCAACTATTAGTGCATGGAGTCAAGAAAGTAATATGTGTGAGGAGTTCCCATATTTATTGCATTATGCAGAGGTTCATTTAAAGAGATCGGAATCCTTTAAGGGAAATGTTCACTCTTCGTATGGTAGTATTCAATCAATTCAGTAGAATTATTTATTACCTTATCTTATTATTTGTCATGCTCTAAATCATGTTTCGTTCTCTTTAGCTTGAGTTCATCGCCCTCGTTCACAATAGGATTTTTTACTTACCGACCTTAGAATCCTCCTAGTCGTGTCAGTACTGGGAGTTTTGGTGTTGAACGACTCTCTTATGTATATGGGTTATAACTGTAGTTGTCAACTTTTAGAGTCTGAATCTATAGTAAAATTATACATTCATATTCTAATAGAGTTGAATCTAATTATGATATGCTTAATTAGCAAATGCCACAGTTAGATTGCTTATAGGACTAAATGTAAAAAGACTCGACTAGTTCACTCCTATGCCTCGAGTTAAGAAAGGAGTTCTTAGTGTTGATGTCTCGTCTAAGAAGTTTATGAGTTTTAGTATTAGCTATGATGTGCTTCTAGTTTGATGTATGTCGAAATCAAAAATACTTTTTAGGAAGTACCATTAGTTTGAGAACCTTCAAATATTTGTCATTAAGGAGCTACTGATGCCTTTCAATCACGTCATAGAGATATATGTCTGAAACAAAACTCATTACTAAAATTTTAGCCATAACTAAATCTTTTACAGTATGATACCTAGAGTATTAGCAGAGTCAATAGTTCAACGACATTAGCTTGCTCGAGAAAACATTTTTAGGTGTAGCAAGGCTGCCTTTAAGAATGACTCATCTTTTGTCATGAAGGATGACAATTTTAAGTTGTCGGTCAGCTATAATGAGCTGCATAAGTTCACAAGTAAGAATAAGTAATAACCCCCTAGATTTATAGTTTTATCGACCAGTTCTAAGAGTTTTGTACTTTCTCTAACTTAAATTTAAAATAAGATTTTTAGCAACTACAAAATGGTAAAGAAGGCATTTAGTAGTCAACTTTCAACGTGAAGGTTGGGAACTATGAGTCGGTGGGTATGTCTTCTAGTTGTGTAGTGCCCCCTGCATAGACTGTCGAATAAGGTGTTTTGAGAATTTCTAAACTGATTTTCCCCCCTTTTCTTCCTCGAGAACATCCTTGGGCATTCAAATAAAAAAGGACGATTTTGAGTGTTCTTAGAGAGTATCATTGATTCTATATGTAAAGTTGTCTAACTGCAAGTCCCACTCACAGAAGTTGGGCTTTTAAGATAGGTTGTTGAGGTCCAAGTTGCTATGATGACCGCAATCTTCTTAAATTAACATGTTAGTATGGGAGATGCATTAAGATTTTCATGAAGATAACACCATCTTTGAGTTCACTTATTTGGAAAGGGGAAGTCTTCAGTGGATAGTATATGCTAGCTAGTATTAAAGGAATAGAAATTGAAACAAGAAGAATGATGGAGTTATACTTGTATTCATAAGTAAAGATATTTCAGCATTACAGTGATGCTTCAGGCAAAGGTTGGTGATGCATTTTTAGAAAGCATATGAACATAATAGTGTTTGCATCCAGACAGATGAAAATTTGGGATGAGGAAATTCGGATGACTGTTTTTCAGTACGAGGCACGAGCACAATGAGTTTGTAGTCATGTCAATCGAGTTGATTATTGCCCCGTATGCCTTTGCGGCCATGATGAATAGGGTGTTCCAGGAGTTCCT
Organism: Platanthera zijinensis; assembly: GCA_039513925.1. Taxonomy (NCBI): domain Eukaryota; kingdom Viridiplantae; phylum Streptophyta; class Magnoliopsida; order Asparagales; family Orchidaceae; genus Platanthera; species Platanthera zijinensis. Next base: position 262,641,223 of record CM077078.1, read on the forward strand.
AGATTGCTTTGTGATTGTTTTCATTGATGATATCCTAGTTTATTCAAGGTGTCAAGAAGATCATGTCGAGCACCTTAGAACAATTTTGAGTACTCTCAAGGAGAGTCTTTTGTACTCGAAATTTTGTAAGTATGAGTTCTAGCTTTCAGAGGCTGCCTTCTTGGGACACATTATCAGTCAGAGAGGTCTCGCAGTGGATCTGAAGGAAACATAAGCAATAAAAGATTGGTCAAGGCCAAAGGCAGTTACTGAGGTCCGCAGTTTCCATGATTTAGCAGGTTACTACAGGAGATTCATGAAGGACATTTCGAAGATAGCTTTACATTTCATTACACTCACTAGAAACGGAAAAACCTTTCGTTGAGCAGTTAAATGTGAGTTTGCTTTCGAGAAGTTGAAAACCAGATTGATGACCATACAAATGTTGAGTTACCTTCATGACAAATAGTTTCCAAATTTATAGCGCCGCTTCGGGCCAAGGTCTGGGTTGTGTGCTTATGCAGCAGGGAAAGGTCACAGACTTCACCTCTAGGCAACTATGAGAAAAATTATCATGAACACAACTTGGAACTAGCAGTCGTCATTCATGAACTGAACTTTTTGAGACACTTACCTCTGCAGAGTGCGCTGTGAGATTTTCACCGATCACAAAAGCCTTAAGTATATTTTTGATCAGCAAGAAGCTCAATATGAGGCAGCATAGGTGGATAGAGTTTCTGTCTGATTATGATGTGACTATCCAATACCACCCGAAAAAAGCAAATGTGTTAGCTTATGCACTTACTAGAAGAGGTTTGAGTTATTTCCTCATTACTCAGCTGGAGGATCTAACGCGAGATCTGAAGAGACTGGAGATCGGTATGTTACCACGCACTAGTAGTTCTGCAAGTTTGATCTAGATAGAAGTCACTTGTGACATTAAAGACGGGATCAAAAAGACTTTACCCTTAGATCCAAAGATGACAGATTTGGAGTTGTCTCATGCAGGTTAGAAAAAGAATTTCATAATTCAGGAGGGTTTACTGCTACATGACAGTAGAGTGTGCATTCCATATGTTGGTCATCTTCGCGAGAACATACTTTTCGAGGCTCATAGTTCTAGATATTTTATATATATGGGTAATAAGGTGTATGCAGACCTTAAGAGGTCAATACGGTGGTCTGGAATGAAGGGTGACGTTGCAGAGTTTGTTAGGTAGTGTGAAACTTATAAATTAGTTAAAGACGAATGTCAGAGACTAAGAGGCAAGTTGCAGTCACTATATATCCCAGAGTGGAATTTTGATGGTATATAAATGGACTTCGTTCATGGCCTTCCTAGATCTCGGAGTGGAAATGATTCTTTATGGGTTATAGTTGACCGTTTTTCTAAGGTTGCTTGTTTCATTCATAATAAGAGGTCGGATCAAGCCCGATATTGTCTAAGTTATAATTAGATGAGATAGTCCGATTGTACGGTGTCCCGAAGACTATCATTTCAGACAGAGATGACAGATTTACCTCAAAGGATTGAAAGTATATTCGGAAGTGTTTGGGCATTAAGTTAAAGTTTAGTACCGCTTTCCACCCCAGATAGATGGGCAGACAGAGCGCACAAATAGACGATAGAAGATGTGTTTCGTATGTGTATTCTAGGCTTTGGACGTAAGTGGGAAAAAATTTGACCCTAGTAGAGTTCTCTTATAATAACAATTTCCAGGAAAATATTGGGATGACACCCTTCGAGGTTCTTTATGAAAAACATTGTCGGACACCATCATGTTGGGTTGAGAGTGATGAGAGATTTACCAAAAAGAATCATGGGTTGAGAAGACCACAACACGAGTCAAACTCATTCAGGAGCGCATGAAGATATCACAGGATCGACAGGCCAAGTATTAAGATCAAAGGAACATATCAGTGGAATTCAGCGTTAGGGATATGTTTACCGTAAGGTCAGAGTAGCTAAGGGCATCTCCATAATCAAAGGGATGAAGAAATTGAACCCAAGGTTCATTGGTACATTCGAAGTACTTGAGCACATTGATGAGGTTGCATACATGAAGTCTTACTTGAGGAAATACATGACATATTCCACGCCTCATATCTGAGGAGAGCAGTTATAGATCCTATGTAACAATCCTTAAATATCTAAAAGAAGCATGAAATTATTATAATGGCATTTTTGTAAATTCCATGGAAAATCCCTCTAATTTCAGCTGAGCCCCCCCCCCCCCCCCCCGATTTAATTCATTCTGCCAAGGGATTCCCAATGCAGCCTCCCGCAACCGCTCCTCCTGTTCTCATTGCTCCCGCAACCAACACGCTCGCCGACCCCTCCGTCGTTGTTTCTCCTCAAGTCGATGCGCCTCCCTCTCACTGCAGGTTCCCCTGCTCGCACCTCTGCTTCCGTGGTCGGTGCCTCCTGCTCCCCCTCCTTCTCGGGTCGGCCATTCTTCCTCTTTCTTCAAGCGATGACAACAGTTGTTCTCTCCTCCTAGTGGCCGACAACAGTCTCCACCCTCTACTCCAAGGCTCGATAGCCCTAATTTCCCAGCTTCCTCGTCGTCTTGGCCAGTGATTTGCAAGAGGGATGCCTAGGGTTTTCTTCCCTCATCCTTGGGCTCGAATTTGACTTCCTTTGGGTAAAATTCCTCCTCCATCACCTCTATTTAGATATCCCTATTTTTCTTGGAAGTTTCCTTATCTCTAATTTGCATATAACTTGTGATTTAAGATTTTTGCCCCATTATAATCCGCAAATCGCATTGTGTTTTTGATCTCTGGCGCCGTGTTGTGGGCCGGGCCGGGCGACGGCAGGCTTCTTCCCCTGCTCCCGTTTAACCCTCCAGCACAAGCATGGGCCGCGGGCCAACACATTCCAACCCATCTCCGGGACCAATATAAGCCGTGGCGGGATGTTGAGGCAGGGGCTCAATCCCCCGACCTCCTTGATGAGAGGACTTAAACATGTCCTCCTCATTTTATTTTATGTCTTGGTTAATTTTTGGGGATTCCCTCCGCAACTCCTTTTCTTTGGCAGCACAATTGGCATCTCTCAACATAGGAAATGATGATATTCGGCATTTCTTAACCTTAGGATAAGGAGACTCTTAATCCCTCTAATTTCAACGGGTTTTGTTTCGTACAGGTTCAGAGAAACCCCAGCAATGGTAAATAGGGCATGTGGAATAAATTGGAGAAGTCCCACTAACTATATTTCAGGCTCATAGTAGAATAATCATGTTTGATATGGGTAGGTGATAGTCCATTATTTCTGTGTTAAATATTCTCCACATCGTCGGATTTTTTTATTAACAAATGTTCATTTTAACCTTAGGAGTGAGGAGGATTTCAACTGAGAGAAATTCAGTTTATTCCAGACCAATTATGTCATTGCACCGCATTTATGAACGTCAGAACACCGAAATAAGAAATTTGATTCCTCTTGGTTATACATATCACCAGATATGAATAATTTTCCCAATCCTCAAGAATTCATATAATATGTAGCAACACTTGAAAATCGTTTAAATGCATGTCATAGATAATAAACAAATACAGGTTATATACATAATTATGATACACTTAGCCTATAAGTAAATATTAAATGTCAAATAATTTATGTAATTCGACATCCACTCAGAGCATGAAGAATGGACATCTTAATATACAAACAGAGTAATAAAAGATGTTAAAGTGCAACTATGCTAAACGCAAAAGCCAAAACACGCAATAAGCTTCAGATCAGTGACCTCATTCTTATCTGGCTAGCAATCCATATGAGCCTCATTCGTGAGGTCGTCAGCCAAAAACCCATACTTGGAGATTTTCAAATGCGAGCTCATGCTCCACTCAGGGAGCACTTCAGTTCAGGGCGTCTTCGTATCGCCGTTTGGGCTTCATAATCAGATTAAGTGAAATAAATCGTAAAACATGAAATTTGATTACTCGATCTTTAGAAAGAATCCAGAATACCAAAAATCGGTACAGGAAAAAACTTAGATAATAAGACAGAATCAATAATGCATCAATACTGAAAATGAATTACAGGCAATCTATTAGAAAACATACATTAATAATCAAAAGCTCATTGTCAAGCCCCTCTAGCTCGACTTCTACTTCCTCTCTGAGTGCTCTTCATGTGCCTTCATCTTCTACCTTGGATTCCTGGCACTGTCACCTCGAACATCCCTCTATCTCTGTTATGAAATTATTGTTTCCTGCTATATCTTCCTCTGTTTTTAACACTTTCGTTATGATGTATGTGAATTGGGTAAGCACAAGCGGGCCTCTAATCCTCGGATGTCCCCTCATGCTACACCATTTGAGATTATTAATTCTGAAGTTTGGGGCCCTAGCCCGATTGCTTCTATTTTTGGGTGCAAATCGTTTGTCACTTTTATCGACTGCTGTTCTCGGTTCACATGAGTTTATCTCATGAAAAGTAGATCTGATGTTTTCCCGTTATTTCAGGGTTTCTACAACATGATTACGACCCAATACAATGTCACGGTAAAAATATTGCGAAGTGATAATAGTCATGAATACATTGACTCTCATTTTGAACACTATCTGCATGACTGGGGTATCATCCACCAAACTTCTTGTGCGCACACCCTTGCCCAGAATGGGGTCACCGGGCGAATGAATCGGCACCTCCTCGAGGTTGCTCGTTGTTTACTTCTTCAGATGCACCTACCCAAATACTACTAGGGGGGACGCTGCCCTCACAACTACACATCTTATTAATCGTTTGTCAACTCGTATCCTCAACCACAAAACTCCGTTAGAAACTCTCAATATCCTCCCGAGTGATCTCACCCCTCGTATCTTTGGATGTGTGTTTTGCAAATGTGCACCACACCTCTTAGCTTGATCCCTGTGTGCTTCAGCGTGTCTTCATTAGATATTCCAACACTCAAAAAGGGTATAAGTGTCTTCATTCTGTGACCCGCAAGACATTTGTCTCCATGGATGTCACTTTCAAGGAATTCGAATCCTATTACGGGAGCTCTCTTCAGGGGGAGACTGTTACCCAAAAAGTGAGCTTCCATGTTATTTCCTTACCGATATCACCTCCATATCAGCCTACTATCTCTCCTCCTACTATCCCTCTTGTGGTACCTCGACTGCTCGTGGTTCTGTCGACGCCTCTGCCTTCTTGCCCTACTCCTTTGCAGGTTTATACTCGTTGGCAAAGGGGCACGAACAGGCAGCTTTGCACACTACCTGCATCCACGTCGGATCCGTCTATCGGTCCTTAAGGTAATCGTGTCTCCACTCGACATCCTTTATCTCATTATATAACTTATAACTCATTGTCCTCCTGCCATAGAGCCTTTGTCACTTCTCTGTCCTCTATTTCCATACCTTCTTCGTGGCAGGAAGCACTGAGGCATCAAGTTGAAAGATGCTATGCGGGAAGAGATGCTTTCCCTTGAGAAGAATTACACATGTGACCTTGTTGACCTTCCTCAAGGCAAGACGGTGGTTGGATGTAAGTAGATTTTTCGGTAAAACAGAACCCCCAAGGGCTGGTGGACCGTTACAAGGATAGGTTGGTGGCCTGAGGATACACCCAATCAGACGGGATTGATTATCAGGAAACCTATGCTCCAGTTGCAAAGATTAATTCGATCTGGATTTTGCTCTCGTGTGCTGTCTGCCGATAGATTCTCAGCCAGTTGGATGTGAAGAATTCCTTCCTTCATGGAGATTTGAAAGAGGAAGCTTATATGTCTCTCCCTCTCGGTATTACCTCTGAGGGATCTGACGGAAAGGTATGCAGATTGAATAAGACTCTATACGACCTAAAACAATCACTGAGGGCATGATTTGGGAGGTTCCAACGAGCAATGGTGGCATTTGGGTATACCCAGAGTAATGGGGATCATACACTATTTGCAAGGCACGGACAATGGGAGATTGAAGGCGTTGATTATGTATGTGGATGACATTGTCATAATTGGGATGACATGGAAGAAATTAGAAATCTGTAGACAAGATTGACGAGTGAATTTGAGGTGAAGGATCTTTGGAACCTCAAGTACTTCCTTAGCATTGAAGTTGTCAGATCAAAGCACGATATCTTTATCTCACAGAGGAAGTACATCCTTGACTTGCTAGAGACTACGGGGATGAGTGGGTGTAGACCTGCTGACACCCCCATTGAAGTGAACCATAGAGTGGGAAGGGATGGCAGAGAACGTGTCACGAATACCAATAGCTTTCAATGACTGGTGGGGAGACTCATCTATCTATCCCATACTCGCCTGAATATATCTTATGTTGTTGGTGTTATCTGCCAGTACATGCAGGCTCCCAAATCTCACCACTTGGATGCTGCCCATCGGATTCTTAGATATCTCAAAACCTCTCCGGGACGTGGCATTTTGTTTTCTTCGACCAAACAATTATCCAGTGAAGTGTTCACTAATTCTGATTGGGCAGAGTCAATTGATGATTGTAGATCTACGTATGGGTATTGTACCTTGGTTGGGGGAAACCTGGAGACTTGGAGGAGCAAAAAACAACATGTAGTTTCCAGATCCAGTACCAAAGCGGAATTTAGGACTATGGCCCAGGGAATTGGTGAAGGAATGTGGATTCGATCCTTTTAACTTGAACTTCGGATTTAAAGCAAAGGTCCCATCCGACTATACTGTGATAATAAGGCAGCCATTAACATTGCTCATAATCCTGTTCAACATAACCGCACTAAGCATGTTGAAGTCGAACGTCATTTTATTAAGGAAAATATAATGAGGGGAGTTATTAGCACTCCATTATCCCCTCGAATCAATAGTTGGCTGATGTGCTCACAAAGGCTGTCTCAAAGATGTTTTGGTAACATTATGTCTAAATTGGGTGTGATAGATATCACAAGCCTAACTTGAGGGGGATTGTTAGATTATGGTTTTATTTTTGGTTTTATTTTTGGTAGTTTGCTTGTATGTTGTCACTCCCATATATAAGGGAGTGTTACTTATTTCGATAATTCATTTTCATTTCCTCCGTTCAACACTCATATTTTTGTAAACAAACTATTTATATATTTTTAGTGTTACTGAGAGCAGTAGTCTTTCTTGCTCACCAGTTGGGCTGACCCGTTGATGCAGGACAGACGTCACACCCGCCTACCACCATGGAGTCCCACCAGGGGCACACCATGGCGTTTCACCATGACAGCTTTTATCAGGCCCGCGGGCCGTACACCCCCAACCCATCACTGGCCCCACAACAGAGCCGATAGGTTGTTGAGGTCGGGGCTAGATCCCCAGACCTCCTTGATAAAGAACTCTCATGCGAGTTCTCGTCACCAACTGATCCGCGGATTTATGATGCAGAACAAAGGTCACACCCGCCTGCTACCCTGGAGTCCCACCAGGGGACCCACCATGGCGCCGCACCATGACGGCTTTTGTCAGGCCTGCGGGCCGTACACCCCAAACTATCCTCGGCCCCACAACAGAGCCGATAAGTTGTTGAGGCCAAGGCTAGATCCCCCGACCCCCTTGATAAAGAACTCTCATGTGGATCAGTTGGTGATGATAACTCGCATAAGAGTTCTTTATCAAGGAGATCGGGGGATCTAGCCCCCCCCCTCAACAACCTATCGGCTCTATTATGGGGTCGGGGATGGTTTAGGGTGTACGGCCCGCAGGCCTGATAAAAGCCGTCATGGTGTGACGCCATGGTGGGCCCCCTGGTGAGACTCCAGGGTGGCAGGCGGGTGTGACGTCCGTCCTGCATCACCCGTCTTCGGACAATTCTTTTAAGGGGTCACTGGTGGGGAGTTGCGCATAGGATAAGCGTCGCAGTTCTTCATTTAGTTTGTCTTTCATTTTGTTGTCTTTCAGTTTAGTTGTACTTTTAATTTGGACTAGATGTATTAGAATTATCTAATGTTTTCTTTACATCTGATCATATTTAAGATTTCAATAATCCAAATTTTACGGTCCTTTCCTTTACTAGTTCGCCATGTGAATCTGAATTTGAGGTACTCTTGTTTACCCTTATTTGCATATCTTACTTCCGTTATAAGTTTTCTTTTAAAACTTTTTATGTCTGTTACGCATCAATTTTAGCATCGTTACTTAGTTTACTTCTTATCACGGGACCCTACCGGACTGTTGATTTGTTGTTAAACTAGATTGAGTTGTTTCAACTAAATTACGATATAGTACAACATTCCACCCGCAAATAGACAGGCAATTAAAACAAATGCTTTAGATGCTGGAGGATCTTCTTAGAATGATGGTTATAGAAAGGTGATCGTGGGAGAAGTATTTAGTATTACTAGAATTTTATATAATAATAATTATCAATCCATTGTTCAAATGGCACCATTGGAAGCACTTAATGGTAGACAATGGCAAACTCCATTGAGCTGGGTTGAAGATAATGAAAAGAAGTTGTTTAAGAAGAAAGTAGTAGATAAAATGCACGACAAAATTAAAATTGTTTGTCTTAGGTTGAGAATGACCCAAGATAGACAACAAAAGTAATATAATTTCATATATCGAAGAGTAAAATTTGCAGTGGGAGATAAAAATTATCTGAAGATAATGGCGTTTAAAAGAATATCATGGCTATGCGGAATTGGGAAACTCATCCTGAGATATGTAAGACCATTTGCAATCACTGAGATAATCGACGAGTGGCATATCGATTAGCATCGTCCGATGAATTTGTGAATCTCCATGATGTATTCCACGTATGGTCTTTGAAGAATTACGTTACAGATCCCGAGAAGATGATCTCAGCTGCAGATGTTCAAATAGAGCCTGATTTATCCAGTCCAAAGGAGCTGTATAAGATTGTGGATCGTCAGAGCAAAATATTAAGGAATCAAGAGGTGAATTTTGTTAAGATCTGGTGGAAAGGGTATCAAATGCAGGATGTCGCGTGGGAGATAAAAAAATCACGCGAGATATATTCCCTCAACTATTTGGTGGAGACTGAATAAAGATTTTCAAGGATGGAAATTAGGTAAGGAGGGGTGAATGGTAAGGCCTTGAATAAAGACTAAAAAGTAATGATTTAATTTCAATAAATTAAAATCCACAAAAACAAATTAAAGTCTCTCTAATGATATAATTTGAGGGATAAGTAGTAAGTGCACCTCTTTTTGCTATTCATGATTTTGAGATTTATGAAAAAGGAAGGTCGGCTAGTAGTTCGGTTTTTTTGGAGCCACTTGGGCTTTGAGTTTTGACAATGATTCTTTGATAGTTTTGGAATTTAATAGTTTTGGATTTTGGTTTTTAGGATTTGTAGAGAAAGGTGGAAAACCTTGTATATACTTCTTGAATACGAAAATACAAGTATGAGTACAAATATATAGGAGAGAGGAGAGGAAAACTAAGTTATACAAACAATGTGAGACTAAACACTAACTCCTATATAGGCCTTATAAATGGGCCAATACATCATGTTTTTCTAACATTCTCTAACACTCCCCCGCAAGCTGGAGCGTACAAATCGTATGCACCAAGCTTGGATAAGAACTGATGATACATTTATCGTGGTAATGCCTTGGTGAGAATGTCGGCAACCTGCCCAGATGCTGGAACATGCTCCAGCTCTAACTTCTTTAATTGGACCTTTTCACGAACGAAATGGCAGTCAACCTCAGTATGGTTGGTTCGCTCATGAAACACAGGATTATTTGCGATGTGAATTGCAGCCTGGCTATCGCAAAACAAGATTGCAGGTGAGGGTAAAGTAACCCCCAAATCACCAAGTAGACTCTCAAGCCAGGTGAGTTCAGATACAACCGCCGCCATTGCACGACACTCAGCTTCAGCGGATGATCTAGCAACAACAGACTGTCTTTTGCTATACCAAGTAATAAGATTTCCCCCAAAGTAGGTACAAAAGTTTGTAGTAGAGTTGCGATCATCTAGGGAACCCGCATAATCCGCATCTGAGTATGCAACAAGAGATAGGGAGGAAGATGGCTCATATACCAATCCTTGTCCAGGAGCTGTCTTCAAATATCTAAGGATACGTTCCAGAGCCTGAAGATGAGAAGTGCGAGGGGCGTGCATAAATCTGCTAACAACTCTAACGACAAATGAAATATAAGGTCTTGTGACAGTTAGGTAAATAAATTTTCCCACAAGGTGCCGATAATACTCAGGGTTCGTAAGCAGGGAATCGGAGTCAAACCCATGAGAATATAACTTGTGGTTGGCGTCCATCGGAATTTCTACAGGTTTACATCCTGAATAGCCAGCATCATGGAGGAGATCAAGAAAATACTTTCGTTGTGACAGAACAAGGCCATCGGGTCGTCTTGCAACCTCAAGCCCAAGAAAGTACCTCAATCCTCCCAGATCTTTTGTCTGAAAAACGGAGTTCAAGTGTTGCTTAATTTCCTGTATCCCCATTGTGTCGTTTCCAGTGATCAAGATATGATCCACATATACCAGGAGAATGACAGTCCCAGTAGATTTATGCCGAGTGAAAAGAGAGAAGTCGGCCGAGCTCCGCTTGAATCCAACATCGGGAACAACCTTACTAAACTTTTCAAACCAAGCCCGGGGAGACTGTTTGAGACCATAAATCGATTTTCGAAGAAGACATACACGAGACTCATCCGTGGTCTCAAACCCGGGTGGTTTATGCATGTAGACGGTCTCTTGAAGGTCGTCATTCAAAAAGGCATTCTTAATATCAAGCTGATGGAGAGGCCAGTGACAATGGACAACCAAAGAGATCAGAACATGAACGGAATTCAACTTGGCAACGGGAGAGAAGGTTTCCTCATAATTAAGTCCCTGCTGTTGTGTAAACCCACGCGCCAAAAGCCGGGCCTTGAGCCAATCAATTGTACCATCCTGAGCATGCTTGATAGTAAACACTAACTTGCAACTGACACATGAATGGTCGGGAGGAGGAGGAATCAGATCCCAAGTCTGGTTGGATCAAAGAGCAGTCATTCCTCGTCCATGGCCGTGCGCCACCCTGGATGTAAAAGAGCCTCCTGCACGGAGTTAGGAATAGAAATGGAGAGAGAGAGCAAACTTACGTAGAGATGGATCCAGACGATGCATAGAGACATAATTCGTCATGGGGTGAGCGGTAGAGGAAGTTGTTGGATCGTCAGTCCGCGGAATAGCACTGGTACAGGGAGGCTGTTGTAGAGATCCAGAGATCGGAAAACGGCGAGTGTAGACACGAATAAGGGGTGGCTTGGACGGTGCAGGTGGAACAGGTGCCAGAGGAGGAGTTGGAAGGAGTGGTGGTAAAGAAGACGTGACGGGAACAGTTGGTCGAGGAACTGGTGGGGGAAAAGGAGGAGCAATGTCAGACGATGGCTCATAAAATGGTTGAGCCTCCTGAAAGGTGACATCAACAGAGATAATGATTTTGTCATGAGGCGGGGAATAACACACAACCTTTCTGTGTCCGAGAGTAACCAAGAAAGATACACTTGCGGGCTCGGGGAGCGAACTTATCCGTGATTGGACTGAGAGTATGAACATAGCAGGTACACCCGAACACACGAGGCGTAAGAGAAAACGGGGAGTGGGATGGAAAGAGAAGGCTTAACGGAGTGGTATGATCGACCATAGAAGAAGGCATGCGATTGATGAGATGACATGTCGTAGAGACTGCAAAGTTACAAAAACAAGTAGGAACATGCATTTGAAGCATTATGGATCGCACCATATCAAGAAGATGACGATTATTCCGCTCGGCCACACAAGTTTGTTGAGGCGTGCACGTACAAGAGGTTTGATGTATGATATCAAACTCCGTGCACAAGTTCGCAAATGTACGGCTAGTGTATTCCTTAGCGTTATCCGTACAAATAACTTTTAGTGGAGAGGCGAACTGTGTACGGATTTCATTCAGGAAGACACGAAATGTGGAGGTAAGTTCAGTACGATCCCGAAGTAAGTATAATCAAGTTAAGCGCGAGAAGTCATCAATAAATGTTACGAAATAATAATAACCAAACATACTAGGGGATTTATAAGGGCCCCAAATATCAGAATGAACTAATGCAAATGGAGTATCACTCCGAGTACAATGGGGAGAAAAGAAACACAATGCTGTTTGCCGAAGATACATGACTCACAAGAGAACTCATGCAGAGAGACATCTGGAAGAGATTTCTTGAGAGTCTGGAGGGGAGCATGCCTGAGACGACGATGCCAGTCGGTAGTGGAAACAGTAGAGAAGGCGGAAGGAGGGACATCGAGGAGGTAGAGCCCATTTGACAGTCGTCCCTTATCAATGATATTCTGCGTGTTCCGATCCTGCACAACAAAGGTAGATGGTGAGAAAGTAATACATCAATTTAGGTCTTGTGTAAGGCGGCTAACGGAGAGTAGATTAAATGGGAAACCGGGAACATGAAGAGCAGAGGTCAGAGACAGAGTGGGTGTGAGGGATATATCAGCAGCACCAGAAACGGGGGTGGTATCACCATTTGCCACCGTTATGAACTCGGGGTGAGCAGTCCCGGAGTATTATGGGGGGCGTGCGACGCGATGTGATGTGTGGCACCTGGGTCTACAATCCAGTGAGAGCTTTGCGAGAGACAAGAAATACTTTCATTGGAAATAGAGGCGACAAAGCCAGATGAGCGTGAGATCACCCCCTGCAGTTGTTGAAGATGAGTGGGGAGAGCATCAATATCTGCCCGAGTAGAGGCGGCAAAATCTAGTGCAGGAGCGACAGGAGGAGCAGGAGGATCAACCAGAGCAGCAGCGGCAAGATGTGGAGGCAGACCGTGTTTGCGATAGAACGTGACCTCAAGATGGCCATTTCGGCCGCAATAAGTGCACTTAAACAGAGGTTTGTCAGACCGACCTCGTCCTCGAGTCGCGGTATGGCCTCCACAAGCTGAGGACTTCCGAGCATGCGGAACTGGTGAAGAGTGTTGTAGGAGCGTTGGGGAGAGAGTAATAGGAGTATCGGGGGGCGGAGTGACCTTAAGGAGCATAGAGCATACATCAGATAAAGATCATGTGTTTGTAAAGGAGAGAATCTGGGCCCGAACACTGTGGAGGTGAGAGGGGACCCGAGACATCATCATAGCAATGCAGACAACCTCTTTCCGGGCTCGCTGAGTAGTAAGATCTGTAGTGGGAGGCTGATGCTGGATCCAAGCCTCCACCAGGGTCTTGGCTTTAGGCACAAAGGCAATCATGTCACCGGGACCCTGGGATCTAGATTTTGGAGATCCGAGATAATATCAAACAGGTGTTGCAAACTATTTTGGCCCGAGTAGAACGAATAGAGTTCCTCCCACATGGATTTCGTCGTGTCATGATACATTGCCATCAGATACGGCTCAGTGTCCATAGAGTTGAGGAGCCAAGATTGGACGCGACCATCATCGTGGAGCCACTCATCAGTGGGAGCGGTTGGAGTAACCTTTGTGAGGTGGTGTAGAAGACCTTTTGTCTGCAGGATGCGACGAACCGAGTGAACCCACTCGACAAAATTGCGCTTCCCACTGAAGGAGATAGTAGTAATGCGAAGTTTATCGCGATGCTCGGAACTTGGGGCTGTAACACGATCGGGAAGAACCGAGGAGGTGTTGGAGTTATCGGACGCCATGAGACCGCAGTTGTTTGATGTGGGCAAGAGCTGGGCGGGCAGCGATTAGAAGCCAGATAGCAGACCGGGAGGAAGAAAGCCGAGTGGCTAGAAAGAGCCCGTGTGGATAGCAAACCGCAGGAAAGAAACGCGGCAACAGACCGAACAACACGACAAGCAGGTCGTGGTCGGGCGGCGAGCAGTAAGCCGCAAGAACTAGACCGGGCGACTAGGGACAGACCGCAAGCGAATAGAAAGAAGCTCGGTTGGGAAGAGCAGACCGCACCAAGACACAGCCGCAGCGGATAGGCACCAATCCGTGCGGTTAGAAGCAACCCGCACTGAAGCGAAAAAAACAGTCTGCGCGAGTAGGAGAGCGAGTAGCGAAGAGAGGAGAGGTAAGGAGACCGCAGTGCGGAGTAAACCGCGCGGTAAGGAGACCGCAACTGTTTGAGTAGGAAGTAAAACCGCGAGAAGCCGCCCGGCGAACAAGGGAAGTCACAGCAGGTAGTAGTTGCAGCGGATAGAAAGAAACCCGTGACGGTTAGAAGACCAAGCCGTACGGGGAGGAGGGGGGTGGGGCCTACGTGCCAGAGAAATGGAAGGCTATAAAGAGGCGTAGAGGAGAGGAGGTGGATCCACGGAAGAAGAGATGGCAATGGTTAGGAAGTGGAGAAACCGCAAAGCCGCGCAGTTAGGCAAGAGAACAAACCGCAAAGCCACGCGATTAGGCAAGAGAACAAACCGCGCGGTTAACAGGAGACCTGGCGGTTTGAAAAAAGGAAGACCGGATCGCTCTCTTTGATACCATGTAGAGAAAGGTGGAAAACCTTGTATATACTTCTTGAATACAAAAATACAAGTATGAGTACAAATATATGGGAGAGAGGAGAGGAAAACTAAACTATACAAACAATGTGGGACTAAACACTAACTCCTATATGGGCCTTATAAATAGGCCAATACATCATGTTTTTCTAACATTCTCTAACAGGATTAACCAATGGGCCTTTCCTCCTCGTCAAGGTAAGTTGTGGGTCTTGCCTTCGCTTGGATGGACTTTAGATACTTAATTGTCTTGTTGTTAGAGCTGTTTTGCATGCTATTATTATGGCGCGGGCCTATGAAATGGGATTTGATAGATGTGGTTGGGCTTTGGTTTGTTGTAACTGATATCATGCAACCACCATTAATGAAATGGGTCTTTGTTGTAAAGAGAGGCCTCAAACCTTGTATATACTTCTTGAATGAATAGTTACAAGTATGAATACATTTATATAGGGAAAGAGAAAGGAGAGAAATCTCAATCCAAGATGTGGGACTAATACAAAGAAGAGAGAAAAAGAGAGAAAATGGGCCCCTAGATGGGCCCTAACTAAGGCTTTTCTAACACTCCTCCGCAAGCTGGAGCATACAAGTCGTAGGAACCAAGCTTGGATAAAAACTAGTAGTATAGCGGTCGGGAGAGAGCTTTAGTCAGGATGTCAGCAACTTGGTTTGTAGTCGGAACATGCTTCAAATCTATCTTCTTTGACTGTACATTTTCCCGGATAAAGTGACAGTCAACTTCAATATGCTTTGTGCGTTCGTGAAAGACTGGATTCTTGGCAATATGTATTGTTGCTTGACTGTCACAAAATAGTGTCGCCGGTGATGAGAGACGAATACCCAAGTCTCCTAGAAGGCTCTCGAGCCAGGTTAACTCAAAAACAACAGCAGTCATAGCCCGGTACTCGGCTTCAACAGAAGAGCGAGCAACCACAATCTGTTTCTTGCTACGCCAGGTTATGAGATGTCCACCGAAGTAGGTACATAAACCAGTTGTGGAACGTCTGTCATCAATGGATCCAGCATAGTCAGCGTCAGAGTACGCGACAAGAGATAGAGATGTGGATGGCTTGTACACAAGCCCTTGTCCTGGAACTGTCTTGAGATATCGAAGAATGCGGTCGACAACCTGAAGATGAGATGTCCGAGGCGCATGCATAAAACGACTCACAACTCTCACGACAAAAGAGATGTCTGGTCGAGTAATTGTAAGATAGATCAGCTTCCCAACCAAGCGTCTATAATATTCCGGATTTGTAAGCAGCTTGTCGGAGTCGGAGCTGTGGGCCAAGAGCTTGTGATTGACGTCCATAGGAGTATCCGCAGGTTTGCATCCAGAATAGCCGACATCATGACGGAGCTCCATACAATACTTCCTTTGGGATAACACAAGACCATCAGGGCGACGTGCAACCTCAAGGCCAAGAACGGCGGATCCTTCCATATAAATGTTGGAGCTATCACCAGGCGATAATGAGCTATCGCAGGGAGATAGTAAAATTGAATTACCAGCTCACATTATCCTCTAAGACGCTTTTCGACGCATTCTTGCCATTATAAGCATTTCACACTGTCGTCGGGCAATAGGTCCTATCGCGGGCGGTAGCCTCTTACTTGAGTAATTTATGGCAACCTCAAATTTCTCTAGTACACAACAAGTTTGTTGGGTAGACAGTAGGTCGTCAAATGAAAATCGACTTACATCGAGTGATAACGCCGGGCGACAGGAGTTATCACAAGCGGTAGACTGTAATATTGGTCATAGACTCGCCGTTTAGCTCGATTCATGTTGTAGCTTATTTGTATTGTATTAGTGGTGATTTCTGGACATATACAATACGAAACACTTGCAAACATGGATCAAATACACATCAAAAATTGTTGTTCTAAAACCAAAGTTGTGTCGAGCCAGATTCCCACAAACTATTTCTTCCGTACTCAGACAAATATCGGCCAAAACTCTACCCACATTCCGTGATATAGTCACCACCCAGTGAACCTACAATAGTTTTAACTTGGTGCATGGAGTAGATACGTAGTCCCACATCCACTCCATATAGAAGATGGAAATTGCAAGATAAAGAAATAATAAATATTATAAATCAGTAATAATAGTTCTAAAATAATAAAAGTAACAGTAATAAAAGTAGAAAATTATTACCTGGGACAAAAAAGAAGAACCCCTTGATAATTCTTTCCCGTGTGTTGATAGACAAGTTTGACCTATTTTCTTCAACACAGAATTTTCATTAGCCACACTGGTAGCGGCTTGATCTTTACATATATCAATAGAACTAACTATGTTTCCTACTCTTTTCTCTATGTCAAAATTTTCAGCTTCCAAACGGCTACAGGAAGATAAAATGGACTGTTTGCAGCAATTCTCTGGATCAACAGAGGTGCAATTAGGTACTTGGTTAATCAGTTTTGGTACCTTGGGCAGCTTGACTAAACAAGGTGTTAGAACATCGTCCGGCCTCATCCTTTTATCATCTGAAGTGTCGGTGGTTAAATCAACTACTTCATTTTCATGATTTATGCTGTCCTCATCAGTTTCATCAGCAATGGAAAAGCATAACTTTCCTCTTTTGTTGGAGGTGCTAAAGTTCTGGTTCTGTTTGAAAAAGAGATTAGAGTGATTTGCAGGTATGATCTGCCGTAACTGAGAATGAACTTTTTCCTTTGAAACTGCAAATAGAGTCGCAGGTATTTCACTTGGTATATGTTTGATGCTTGGACTCTGACAAAAAAGATGAGATATGAAAATGCATGTTTAACACACAAAAACAGAAGCTAGCATTCAATTGATAACTGGGATAATTTTGAAATTTACCGAGCAGCTCAAGAAATTGGATGTAAATATTGGTCGATCATCCATCACAATTTTTTCTGTTAAATTTGTAAATTATGCAATAAGTCAGTTAATAATTTAAGCAAACTCTAGTACAATGGAATACTACACATCAATAAAAAAATTCATAGACACAAAATATCCAATGTTGTTACCGTGCAAAATGCATGTAAAAGAGAATGGGTGTTTCCGCTTTGAAGCATGAAATGCAAATAAAACGCACAAATCTAAAAACTTATATAAACCTAAAATCAAATACTTCCAAAATACTTAACTTTATAACATAAAATAATAATAAAAAACAATCAAATTTCACGAAGACCAGTGCAACATGGTAATCAAGTTAGTTCAACATGAAAAAAATAATAGGAATTAACATAAATGTAACATGAACATAAAATCAATCTGATAAAAAGTTGATAAAAAAATTAAATAAAATTGAGAATCAAATAAATTGAAAAATAGTGTAGGAAGAGATGTATTGAATAACGTGCAAAGAAATGCCCATTTTTAATAGGCACATGTTGTCACAACCCGTCTCGACAAAAGTCAGAGTGCGCTTCGGGCGGGTCGTGATGTCACAGACATGGGCGGAAAGAAAGTCATATCTGCTAAGGCGGATGCAGATAATACTGAAAATAATTTTAAAGATAATTACTTTTAAGTAAAAACAATTTGATTTTTATGCGGAATCTTTTAGAATTTTAAAACAGTGAGAATTTTAAATGCACATGTATTTTGTAAAAAAAAAATGTTTTACAGACCACTGTTACAGTTTTCATGCAATTATGATTCACAAGAGAATGCGCATGCATTAATATCAAATTTTAGTACATAAAGTATTTAAATAGTCTATCTGTTGTCCATGATACCAGAAAAAGTGTCTGATTGTAATTATTACATAAAAGAAATAGTTGACAGTAAATGAAATGTAAACATATAACCTAAAACTTTAAGCAGATCGGGCTCGAGTACCTGGCGGCGCTGCCACGAACACTAAGGTGGCGTTTGGCGCGGCTTATGCTCTCCGCTGCGTTTCCAACGCACCGCAATTTTGCAAATAAGCGCCGTTTGGCGCGGCTTGTTTTAGAAACGCCGGTTACTATCAGCCGCATTTTCCTATTATACGCTAACCGCGATTGTTTTCCACGTTCAACCGCATTTTCCTTCCTCCCGATAACCTAACGAGCGGAGTATCGAGCGGAGCCTCCGACGGCCGCGCTGCACTGTCTTCCCCAATCGACGACGCCATTCGCCGATCTCTACCGACGGCCGGCGATTCTCCGGTGCTTCCCGTCCACGAAGAAGGCCGGCGCACAACGAAGCTTTTCCCGTCCACGAATCGCTCCGCCTCTCCCACCGTTAACCCTACATTGAGGTATACTCCTTCCTTCATATCCTATGCAAATTTCAGGTTTCTTTAGGGTTTAGGATGCTTGTAAGTCCTTCACTCATCTCCATCTTCCACCGTCCTCCTCGATGCACAACCCAGTCCCGATTAGGGTTGTTCTCGAGCGGAGCTGGAGTAATTTCGGGTTTCTTAACTGTTTTTGTGATTGTTCTTGTGTGAAGTAGACCTATTACCTTTGCTTGTTCTGGTGTATATGTGTGTGTGTGTGTAAGAGTGTTGAATGTGTCTTTTTTGTGTGTGTGTGTATATATGTGTGACTATGTATATATATGTGTGTGTGTGTGTGTGTATTTGTGTGTGTATATATATGTGTGTGTGTGTGTATATGAGTATGTGTGTGTGTATATATTTGTATGTGTGTGTGTGTATATTTGTATGTGTATGTGTGAGTGTGTATATATGTGTTTATGTGTGAGTGTGTGTATATTATCATTTATGTGCGAGTGTATGTATATGATTGTTTATGTGTGTTTACGTGTATATGTGTGAGTGTGTATGTGTGTTTACGTGTGAGTGTATGTATATATGTGTGTGTGTATTTGTGTGTGTATATATATGTGTGTGTGTGTGTATATGAGTATGTGTGTGTATATTTGTATGTGTGTGTATGTGTGAGTGTGTATATATGTGTTTATGTGTGAGTGTGGATGTGTGTTTATGTGTGAGTGTGTGTATATATTTGTATGTGTGTGTATGTGTGAGTGTGTATATATGTGTTTATGTGTGAGTGTGTGTATATTATCATTAATGTGTGAGTGTATGTATATGATTGTTTATGTGTGTTTATGTGTATATGTGTGAGTGTGTGTATATGTCATCTACACAAAAATTCTAATTGCGCATCAAGTTCTATTTTGTCTATACTGATACCACAAACAAAGAATAAACAATATATATGAGTGTGTGTGTGTATATGTTGTTCATGTTTAGCTTTGCATTAATAAAGTATTTGATGTTGTTTTTATTTGCGTTTGTTTGCCTTATAAAGATGGGTAAAACAAAAGATGGTGGTGTCGCCGCAATGTGGGATAATGCCGATGTTATGCTCTTTTGCGATATTTGCATAAAGGAGATGGAACTCGGGAACCGACCAACGACGCATTTTAATAAGGAGGGATGGAGTAATATTATGAAGAAATTTGAAGAGTCAACGGAAAAGAAGTACGATAAGGTCCAATTCAAAAACAAATGGGATCATCTGAAGAAAGAATGGAAACTCTGGATGGAGTTGAAACGCGGTGATACCGGGTTAGGTTGGAATACGTCAAGGAAAACTATAGACACCTCCGACGAGTGGTGAGACGAACGATTGAAGGTATTTTTTTTTGAAGTCATTAATTTCGTTAAAAAAAAAAATTTACATCATGTTTACTAAAACGTATACTTTTTCATGTAGTCCCGGCCGCCAAGAAATTTCGATATTCAGGCATCCATCCAGAGTTAGAGGAGAAACTCACCCTGATGTTCAGTGTTGTTGTCGCGACAGGACATCATTCATGTATCCCCAACACCATCAATGATCCACCAGAATCTTTTGATGAAAGAGTGATGTCAGATGGTGAACATGTAGACGTTGAGGTAAACAAGGGTCCTGCTTCTTATGATGGTACATCAGAAGTTTCGAAAAGAAGAAGGAAATGGAAAAAAAAACTGTTAGCTCTGTATTAGAAGATTTGATGGAGTCTTCTAAGACCATCAGCAGATGCATCCAAGAGCCAGCACCAAAAGCTTCTTCTGAGTTTAGCATTCAGCGAGCATTAGACAAATTAGCCATGTATCCGGAAGTGGTAGCTGATGAGGACTTCAACGACTTCGCCATCACATATTTTATGGATAGAAGTCATAGAGAGACTTTTCTGTGCCTTCCAGATTCCCAGAACGTCAAGTGGCCGCGTAACCGTTTTCTTCGTGGGGGTTAATATGGAGCATATGATACTATCTTAGCTGTTCTGTTTTTTGGATTTTGTTATTGTTAGTTTATATTATTGGTTGCATGTACTCATGGTTGTGATTATCTCTATTGTGAACGCATGTTATATTATCAGGTCTGGATGTTGATCTCTTTTGTTGATGCGGATATCTTTATGTGAACTCATGTTATCTTATCAGTTATGTGTTGTTTATCTCTTCTGTGGTTGTGATTATGAAGAAATTTGCTCGTGTATATTAACAGGAAATGTCTACCGATGATTCTGAATATTCGACGGACAAGCATGAGACTACGAGAAGAAATTATGCTATTGCAAGTCATCAGAATGTGGTATCAGCAGTATGTTTGGTATCAGAATATACTGGTTTGTTAAACGGTCCAGTTCCTCGATTGACATCAAAACAAACAGGCGACAAATGGGTTGGCGAGCTTCTTCGTGCGCCTCAAGTTCGATTTCATGACTCTTTCATGATGAGTCAGGGAATTTTTATGGATTTACTACTGTCTCTGGAGGAGAAATGTGGGTTCAAAGGATCTCGAAGAACTGCATCATGGGAAATATTAGCATTGACCATATACATATTGTCGCATAATGAATCAATGAGAAAAACGTGCGAGCGATTTCAGCATTCAACGGAGACAATTAGCAGATTTTTTTCTCGTGGGCTTAGCACGTTAATGCAGTTATCGAAGGAAGTGATACAACCATCAAATAGAAATTTCAGTGGAACACCGCCAGAGATTTTATATGACAGACGTTACATGCCTTTTTTTAGAAATTGCATTGGAGCGATAGATGGGACACATGTTCACGCGTGCGTGCCAGTTGGAAGTCAGGTACCGTACATTGGGAGACGCGGTAGTCCAACTCAAAATGTCATGGCAGCTTGTGATTTTAATATGTGCTTTACTTTTGTTATGGCTGGTTGGGAAGGATCAGCACACGATAGCCGTATATTCAATTTTGCCCTGAGTGATCCACGTTATAATTTCCCTCATCCACCTCTTGGTAACTATTAACTTTGCATTTATCTATATATTCCTAATAATATTTGGGCAACTAAATAATTATCATTAATGTGCAGGAAAATATTACTTGGTTGACTCTGGCTATCCAATGCAAAAGGGTTACTTAAAACCTTATCAGGACACGCGATATCATCTACCAGACTTTGCTCGTGGTGGTCGTCGAGCAGAAGGACGTCGGGAGATGTTCAATCATGCACACTCATCGCTTAGAAGTGTGATAGAGCGCTCGTTCGGTGTTTGGAAGAATAAGTGGGCCATACTACGGGACATGCCAAGCTATAGTTTCGACAAACAAGCACAGATCGTGATCGCCACGATGACACTGCATAATTTCATACGTCGCCACCCTTCGCGTGTAGATATCGATTTCATTGAGTCTGAACAAAGGGATCCATGTCTTGGGATGACCTCGAAAAGGCGGGAAGAAGATTGCTCTGACACTGCGGCTGGTGTAGAAGAGATGATCGCACTGCGTGATATTATTGCAGATCAGGTGTTCGAAGCTAGAGCATAATTTCCGCATTGGGTGTTACGTTACGTAGAATTTGATAAATGTATGAATGAAATTTTATTTGGCACCAATGTATGAATGAAGTTTTATATTGTGTTAAATTTGGGAAAAAAATTTAATTCAAAACTCCGTTTTCTATCCAAACAACTTTTTGAAAACTCCGTTTTGAAAACTCCGTTTTGTAAACTCTGTTTCACCCAAACAGTTTTTTAACAAAACTCTGTTTTCCAGAATCAGCACTTATTCCATCAGCAACAGTTCATCAGCAGCTTTCCATCAGCAACAGCCAAACCAAACAGACCCTAAGGCAGTTCCAAAAGAGAGAAAAAGACTCAGAACATTGAAATAAACAGAGTGAGCAAAATAAAGTACAAAACAGTAGAAACAGAAACCTACACGTACCAGTTTTCATGAAGCGATGCTACCAAAACAGACAAATACAATAGTCAAACAAAAATGACTAAATTAAGCTTACCGTGGAGCATAACATAAAATAGAACAAGTAATATCATAAGCTGCAATCAATGAAGTGTGTGGGTGTTTTGAGTGGTGCGCATGGTTCACACACAGTCCGGATACAAGTCTTATTAGGAAACTTTCTGATTGTAGTGACCATCGTCACTCCCCAGGCCCGACTCAAGGAGGCTTAGTGAGTCCCAACTGGCACCGTGAAGGCTACAACCCAAGTGACCCCAAAATGTTTCAATGTTTGCTTATGATATTATGAGTTACATGATTCGCACTGTAGTGATTTAACCGTAACGAAACACTTTAAGTGAACGATCAGACCAAGAATAGGTTTTATTCAGACAGACATACGAAATCAGATTCGACGACACAGAAGGAACCAAACAGTAAGTTTTGAGCCTCGCACGTTCGAGAGGTTAAGGTCATAATATCAAGAAGATTTATCGAGTATATTGCAGAGGCAAATTGAAATGTATTGGATCGGTTAAATCATACTTTGACACAAGTATTTTCCAAGTAAAAGAAATGCGTTACGACCAAGATATATTCAAACACAAATCATATACGTGTTAAGCCGAATTTGTTATAATTATTGTCGTGACAATGATGCTCATGATTAACGTTCTACGAATCTTCAAATTAATCATCAACTGAGATGCAAGTCATCTAATTGAATAATCAATTAACTATATCATTCACTAACTCATCTCCCAATTATCCAAATATAACATTCATTTAATTGTATATCAATATAAGACTCACTCATAATCACAAATTCACATTATTCCAAATATATTACACCCTAAATTATAAGTTATCAGACAGGGTATTCGAGATTTAAACTTATTGACCAACCAGATATTTCAGGGCGAAATCATAGAATCGTAAGAACAGACAAAACAATTAGGATACAAATCAATTTAACAGATCAATATATATACAAAAATGCAGTTATGAATTAGAGAACAGAGGCATTAATTTAAATTCGATGCTTGCAAGAGAGTGGAATTTCTACTTGCCTGAAGGAGGCTGAATCTGACAGAGGCCGCTAACCAACGCTAGCAGAAACAGGAACCCTATTTGAACCACCCTCATGAGTGAGGGGAGAAGAGATTTCACGCGGAGACGGAGACTTGGCGAAGCGTCGGTTACGAAAACCCTAATTCGGAGAGGACTTTGCATGACTCCCACCAACTGAATCGAGGAGCGGCGCCGAAAAACACGAACATATCACAGTTAGATGATTATGAGAGGGGCAAAAATTATGAATCATAAATTATACAAAATTTAGGGGTAATGATAAATCTGAATATAGAGAAATAGAGGGAAATTCTTACCAACAGGAACCAAATTGGAGCCCAAGGAATAGAGGGAAGGAAACCCTAGCAAAATCGGAGCCCACGGAAGAGGGAAAGCGGCTGCCGAAGGGAGAAAAGACGGCTGCCGGCCTTGGAGTAAAGGGAGGAGGCGGTTGTCGGCCACCAGGAGGCGTAATCGGCGCCTGGAGAGGAGAAAGGAGCAGCAGACGACTGCCGCCCCTTGCAGAGGAAGGCGCAAGCGGCGGCGGCAAGATTCACAGGGGCGGACGGCGGAAACGGGAGCCGAGCGGGATCGGGAGTCGGCGCATCGTGCAGGAGCAACGACGGAAATAGGAGACGGGCTTGCGCGAGCTTTGCGGAAACCGGCGACGGCTTGTGGCTTTCCTACGGAAAGAAGACCTAGGCCAACGGGTTACGGGATCGGGGGTAAAAAGGGGGCTCGGCTCGGGTTAAGTAGGAGAATTAGTTTTTTTTTATTTTCTTTTTAAATTACGGATTGTTACATTTTCCCCTACTTAGGAAGTTTCGTCTCGAAACTTTCTGATAATTCTCTGAATGGGGTCTCTCATGGCGAAGATTCAGAAGACATTCATTCGAATCAGGTTTACAGATCAAGGTATAGAAGTTAACTATGAACACAAAGAAACAGAGAGGAGAACAAGCGCGGAGACTTACTATGATCAAGAGAAAAGTTACAGATACTTGCAACGCAGATCGGATTCAAGTTTACAGGAGAAATCTTCAGACTTAGCGGGTTCGGCCAGATACAAAAGATTGGCTTCAGGGAGCATAAGAATTACTTCAATTAGCTCAAAATTGAAAGGTAAGACTCAAGAATTTGAGAGCGAGAAGATCTTTGCACGAAGAGAAGACGTGACACCAAAGAGGAAAAGAAACTGAATGTCGATTGAGTATCGACAAAAGCGAGTCAAACTGGAGTTGGAGAATCACAAGAAAACGCTGAAATAATTCAGCAGAGCAATTCACAAGAAGAATCTCATTTCTTGTTGACACTCAGAAGCTATCTAGGAGAATACACAGGAGGACCATATAAAATTGACATACACGCGAAACAGGAAGGACTAATTACAAATATCGGGGACTTGAAATTAGAGATTATAACACATTTCATACTATCAGGTATATAAATTATATAATAATTACAGCATTTTCATTAGACAACTCTAGATAATGATCATGCAAGTGCAACAATGAGATCATCTGCGATGTCAAGCAGATAGTAAAATCATGTGTGTACAATCAATATTGTTGTTCTTAGCTTAACATTTGTGCAATGATTTATAATATGAATGCAAATGAATGGATACACATGTCATGTTAAGCGAGCATATCACTTAACATGTCATGCATATTAGGACTCTAATGCCAACGCACTTGAAAATATTAAACCGCTCATACAATTTAATATTCGCAAGCAGTGTTATCCTAGTGAAAATTCATATGCACAAAAATGTTAAGTTTGTTCATAACCTCTTAACATTCGCGTGCATACTACTCATGCTTATGAGTAAGTGTGTGAGTGTTTCAGCCGCGAACAACAGATAATGACAAGTGAGTGAAGAAATGATGCATGTATATTTATTTTTTATAAAATAAGTGATAATTATAAAATATTTTATATTTTAAAATTAACCTCCCTGACCTCCCTCTGATACCAACGGTCACGACCCGTCTCGACAAAATAGGAGTGCGCTTCGGGCGGATCGTGATGCCACAGGCATGGGCGGAAAGAAAGTCATGTCTGTTAAGGCAGATGCAAAGAATACTGAAAATAATTTTAATGATATTTACTTTTAAGTAAAAACAGTTTGATTTTTATGCGGAAGCTTTTAGAATTTTAAAACAGTGAGAATTTTAAATGCACATGTATTTTGTAAAAAAAACATGTTTTACAGGACACTGCTACAGATTTCATGCAATTATGATTCACAAGAAGATGCACATGCATTAATATCGAATTCTAGTACATAAAGTATTTAAATAGCATATTTGTTGTCCATGATACAAGAAAAAATGTCTGATTGCAATTATTACATAAAAGAAATAATTAACGATAAATGAAATGTAAACATAGAACCTGAAACTTTAAGCAGATCGGGCTCGAGTACCTGGCTGCCACAAACGCTAAGGCAATTCCAAAACAGAAAGGAAAAGACTCAGAACATTGAAATAAGCAGAGTGAGTAAATTAAGGTACAAAACAGTAGAAACAGAAACATACACGTACCAGTTTTCATGAAGCGATGCTACCAAAATAGACAACTAGAATAATCAAACAGAAATGAGTAAATTAAGTTTACCCAGAAACATAACATATTATAGAACAAGTAATATCATAAGCTGCAATCAATGAAGTGTGTGGGTGTTTTGAGTGGTGCGCATGGTTCACACTCAGTCCAGATACAAGTCGTATTAGGAAACTTCCAAATTGTAGTGACCATCGTCACGGCCCAGGCCCAGCTCAAGAAGGCTTAATGGGTCCAACCTGACACCGTAAAGGCTGCAACCCAAGTGACCTCAACACGTTTCAATGTTTGCTTATGATATTATGAGTTGCATAATTCACACTGTAGTGATTTAACCGTAACAAAAACACTTTAAGTGAACGATCAGACCAAAAATAGGTTTTACTCAGACAGACATACGAAACCAGATTCAACGACACAGAAGGAACCAAACAGTGAGTTTTGAGCCTCGTAGGTTCGAGAGATTAAGGTCATAATATCAAGAAGATTTATCGAGTATATTGCAGAGGCAAATTGAAATGTATTGGATCAGAGATGTCAAGTACTCATATAGGTTAAATCATCCTTTGACACAAGTATTTTTCAAGTAAAAGAAATGTGTTACGACCATGATATATTCAAACACCAATCATATACGTGCTAAGCCGAATTCGTTAAAATTATTGTCGTGACAATGATGCTCGTGCTCTACGATTCTTCAAATTATTCATCAACTGAGATGTAGGTCATCTAATTGAATATTCAATTAACTATATCATTCACTAACTCATCTCTCAATTATCCAAATATAACATTCATCTAAGTGTATATCAATATAAGACTCGCTCATTATCACAAATTCACATAATTGCAAATATATTACACCCTAAATTATAAGCTATCAGACTGGGTATTCGAGATTTAAACTTATTGACCAACTAGACATTTCAGAGCAAAATCATAGAATCGTAAGAACAGACAAAACAATTAGGATACAAATCAATTAAACAGATTAATATATATACAAAAATGCAGTCATGAATCAGAGAACAGAGACATTAATTTAAATTCGATGCTTGCAAGAGAGAGAGGGATCTCAACTTGTCTGAAGGAGGCTGAATCTGACGGAGGCGGAAAGTCGACGCTAGCAAAAAAACAAGAACCCTATTTGAACCTCCCCCATGAGTGAGGGGAGAAGAGATTTCACACAGAGACGGAGACTTGCCGATGCTTGGGTTACGAAAACCCTAATTCGGAGAGGACTTTGCATGACTCTCACCAACTGAATCGAGGAGCGGCACCGAAAAACACGAACATATCACAGTTAGACGATTACGAGAAGGGTAAAAATTATGAATCACAAATTATACGAAATTTAGGGCTAATGACAAATCTGAATATAGAGAAATAGAGGGAGATTCTTACCAACAGGAACCAAATCGGAGCCCAAGGGATAGCGGGAAGGAAACCATAGAGAAATCGGAGCCAACAGAAGAGGGAAAGCGGCTTCCGAAGGGAGAGAAGGCGGCTGCCGACCACCAAGAGGCTAAATCGGTGCCTGGAGAGGAGGAAGGAGCAGCAGGCGGGCCCTTGCAGAGGAAGGCGCAAGCGGCAGCGGCAGGAGGCACAACGGCGGACGGCGGAAACGGGAGCCAAGCCGGATCGGGAGTCGGCGCATCTTGCAGGAGCAGCGGCGAAAACAGGAGACGGGCTTACGCGAGCTTTGTGGAAACTGGCGACGACTTGTGGATTTCCTGCGGAAAGAAGACCTAGGCCGGCGGGTTATGGGATCGGGGGAAAAGGGGGGCTCGACTCGGGTTAAGTAGGAGAATTAGGTTTTTTTTTTTTAAAATTACGGGTTGTTACACATGTAAAGCCCTCTCAGTGATTAGTGTCATACCTTAGGTTGGTGTTTAGGCTATCCTCTCTCCTCCGATATATATGTAAAAATACTTGTGTTGTATTCAAGTGAAATACAATAAAAAATAATAAAATATTGATTTTCTCTCTCTTCTATCGCAATTCTCTACATGGTATCAGAGGGACCCGGTACTCCAATTTCTCACATGGCCTGAGTTCCTGGTCCTCCGGGATATCCCATTTCTGCAATCAGCCTTTTTCCAGTCGCAGCTCTGTGAGGAATTCCACTCCTGCGGCTCCCTTTGTGTTACACTTCCCCGGTTTCTATAGGCTTTCCCTGCTGCCAACTGGGCCCCACCCGTCGGGTGATTGCCGATGTCTTCCCTTTCTCACCGCTCGACTCACATCTCGCTCTTCTGCAGTTTATACATCGTTGAACTCCCTTCAAATTGCAGGTTCATACAATTGTGTTCCCCACTTCTGCTAGCGACCTCCTGCTGTTCGCTCCTCTGACCTCTCCGCTCCCAAGCTCTCGCGCTTCCGACTCTTGCTCGAGTCGTCGAGATCGCACTGCCAGTCCGCTCACGCCGCCAGCCATCGCCTCTCCTCGATTATCTCTCACTGCTTTTGGAAGCTTCCGACCATTCTCTTATCTAACCACTGCTTCTAAGCTTTGTTCATGTCCTCGCCATCTAGCCCCTCTGCTCGTAGTTTCCCTATCTGCAGCTCTGTCTGCTACTCCTCCTGACCACCATTTCTCCTTCGTGTTTGTCGCTTCCGTCTGAAATTCCGCAGGCTAGCTCTTGATCACTTGCCCGCCAATCTCCTCTACCCTTTCCGCGCACCTCGGCAGTATCAGTGCTCCTGACCACACATTCTCCTGACCGAAGGTGACCTCCAGTTCTCCTGCCAGCCAATTCCCGACCGCCCTTGCCGCGCTCCTCTTCTTGGGATCCCACCTCCGTGGTCATGGCATTGAATGATGCTTTGTCTCTTCTGGCTCGTTTCGCGATCACTCTATCTGAAGTTTGAAACGAGCTTCAGATCACCACTATCTCTTTTAGTGGGCGGAAAAATTTTGTGGAGCGTGTACATTCGGTGCGTCGTGTCCTCGAGACGAAAGGACTTCTTCATCACCTTGCCAAGGCACAACCTACTATCCCACCGAGGACTGGCTTTGCAATGATGGGCGCGTTCAGACTTGGATTATGAACTCTATGGATAGTGAACCATACTGTATGACCATGTATCATGAAATGGTCAAAGCTATGTGGGATGAACTTCACTCCTCAAACTCCGGCAAGGACAATTTGCAACACCTGTTTGACATCTTCACTGATCTTCAGTCTCTTGATCCAGGGTTGAATGACGACCTGACTTCCTTTATTGCGTGGTACAAGACTCTCATTGAAGTCTGGATCCAACATCAACCTCCCACACCGGATCTCACTACCCAACGAGCCCAGAAAAAAGCTGTCGGCATAGCCATGATGATGGTTCATGGTCCCCCACATCTCCATAACGTCTGTGCCAATATACTCTCATCCTACACCCTGTCTCTCTCTCTCTGATGTGTGCTCCAAGCTCTTAAAGGTCACACTGCCTCCTGATACTCCTGACCCTGTCTCTCCAGCTCTTTTCTAGCAATCTCTTACTACTCACCTACCTCCTTCGTTGGCTCGTGGAGCTCGCACCGGATCACGGAGGGGAGGTCGATCTGGTAGGCCTTGCCCCAAGTGCTCCTACTGTGGTCAGAAGGGTCATCTTGAGGCCACTTGCTATCGTAAGCATGGTGTTCCTCCTATACACCTTGTATCTATGGCGACGGCTTCTCCCACTGATACTTCCCATGAGGTTGTTGCATAAAATACTCAGCTCTAGAATCTTCAGGGCATGCTTAGTCGAATTTCGGGCTCTGTTGCAACCATCTCACATGAAGGTATCTCTTGTTTATCTCATAAACCAACTTGCATTATGGACTTTGCGACCACCAATCATATTACTCCGCAAAAGCCTCCTCAGCACTTGGACACTGTTTGTCCTAAGTTCATCATTGTGGACAATGGTGACACCACTTCCGTGTTCTGGCAACATGGACCAAACTTCATCTCTCTCTCTTCGCTCGATTCTTCATGTTCCGGGATCTCATTTTAATCTTCTTTATGTTAGTCACCTTATTCAAGAGCTTGATTGTTCCATAACATTTTCTTCCTCCTATTTTCTTATGCAGGATCGACAGACGCGGTATATCATTGGTAGAGGGCGAATGCCTAACGGGTTGTACACCTTGGATATTTCCTCCTCTGTTCTCTCCTCGCTTACCTTCGTTGATTAGCAGCGACGTCTTGGGCATGCTCCTCTCCCCATTTTGAAGAAAGCTCTTCCAGATCTGTCCCTCACTGACTTCAATTGCGAATCCTGCATCTTTGGCAAGCAACATGGCTCTTCCTTTTCTTCTCATTGCACTCAAAGCAATGCACCTTTTGTTTTAGTTCATTCAGGCATTCGGGGTCCTTACAAAATGTCTAGTGTTTCTGGTTATCGCTATTTTCTTATCTTTATTGATGATTACTCTTTGCATGACTTGGTTGTACTTCGCGATCACGCTGAATCGGTTCATGTCTTTCAAGCCATTAATGTTGAGATATGTACTCAATTCTCTGTCACTACTAAAAATCTTCGGACCGATAATGCGCGCGAATATACAAGTCATGCATTTCAAAACATTTGTACTGAGTTTGGCATCCTCAACCAAATTTCTTGTACTTACACACCACAACAAAATGGCGTTGATGGACGCAAGAACCGTCACCTACTAGATGTTGCTTGTTCACTTATATTTCAAATGCAGGTGCCCAAGGTCTATTGGAATTTTGAGGTGTCCATCGCCCGCTATATCCTATGTTCTTAATTTTACCACTCCAATCAGTCTTGTCTTCCCCTCCTCTCCCTTTCCCATAACGCATTGTGTTTTTTGATGTACTGGTTATGTTCACTCCCTTGGCCCCCTAACTGACAAGCTTGATCCTCGAGATAATAAGTATATGTTTGTTAGTTACTCCCGCATCCAGAAAGTCTATGCTTGTTATTCTCCTTCCACTTGCAAATAAGTAACGACTGTGGATGTAACTTTCCTCAAAGATTAGCCTTTTCACTCATTCCTTCTAGTTTCTCTTGTACCTCCTCTCCTTCCATGTCCTGTCATTCCTGTCGGCACTCCTGAATCACCTATGCTTCTCACACCATCCACCAGACCCACCAACCCACCTCCTTTTCTCTGTGTGTACACTCGTCCTCCTCACTGGGCGGGCGGCTATAGAAGAAGAAATGGTTGCTCACTGGGTCAATCACATTTGGAATTTTGTTCCTCTCCCTCCTGGACATGCATGTATGAGTTACAAATGGGTCTTTGCTATCAAACATGCTCCAAATGGAATGTTTGAACGTCTAAAGGCTTGCCTTGTAGCCCGAGGTTTACTCAACAATATGACATTGACTACAAAAAGACCTTCTCACCTGTTGCAAAATTAAATACTGTACGTGTCTTGATTTCTCTGGTTGTTCATCGTCATTGGTTGTTGCATCAGTTGGATGTCAAAAATGTCTTTCCCAAAGATGATCTAGCCGAGACTGTCTGCATGCATCAACCTCTCAGCTTTGAGACCACGCGGGAGTCATGTAACATCCCAGATTTTGACGTCGCATTTAAATCAATTTCAGGGCTTGATCACAAACAAAATTGATCGTGCCGACGATCTATAAGGTAAC
Organism: Platanthera zijinensis; assembly: GCA_039513925.1. Classification (NCBI taxonomy): domain Eukaryota; kingdom Viridiplantae; phylum Streptophyta; class Magnoliopsida; order Asparagales; family Orchidaceae; genus Platanthera; species Platanthera zijinensis. The sequence goes on from CM077078.1 coordinate 262,672,985, forward strand.
AATCTATTATGTTTAATAAAATATTATACAAGATAAGCACTTAATTAAGAGTTAGTATTCAATGGCGAATAACCCATAGCGGCCGCGATGATTTTCATTTTATTTATTGGTACGAGCCCACTTTGTAGGAGGAAACCACTTTGATCTTAATTTAAAAAAATGGGTTTGCCTCCTTTTAAAACCCGGTTCACGGATAAGAAACCGCAACCCAACCGTTCCAAATAAAGAGCCGCACCCCCCCCCCCCTCTCCATCCCGAAAACTTCTCTCATTATTTGCCTACCAGAGATCGCAAATTTCCCTCTCCTGCAGCCGCATCGCACGGAAGGTGCCGAAGCCCTAATCGACCTCTCCTCCTCGTCGGAATCAGGCGTCCGCCCCGTCTCTTTCCTCCGCAGCCCTAGTAGATCCCTCTCCTTCCTCTCTAGCACCATAAAAAGTGGATTTCCAACCCTAGCCGGCGGGAAGAAGTTCAAAAAACACTGTTTTTGGTTCCGGTGAGTTTCGTTCCTCACCTTCCTTCATTTCTTAGTGGAAATCTTTTTAGTGAGAAGTCGGTTTTAACTATCTCCTCGTTCCCTCATGCCCTAATTAGGGATCGGAGTACTCGATTTTCCACAATCTGAAGTTGATCGCTTAGTTGGGACTTAATCGCTCCCATATAGAGGTATTGCACCATTTTGTTGTTCATAGTATTAACCTAGTCTTTTTGAGTCCTACCGAAAACCCTAAAGGGGAAAAGTGCTTAATTTAGAGTTGCCATGTATTTCAGATTTTGGTGGCATTTGGGGCAAAGTTCTGGGAAGTCCTTAATAGTCAGATCTGTTGGGAAGGAGCATCATGGCACCGCGTCGCGTGTACGAGTGTCGAAACACCACTGTAAGAAAATTGACTCCTTTTAGTTAAGCATTGTAGACCTCTTTTCATGCTAAAGCAAGTTTGAGTACGCATATAGAAATTCCAAGTTCTTGTAGTTAGAATTGAGACGGGGTAGGTGAACACTTAGAGTGATCAGACGATGCAATGTCTTGAAAGATCCTAAGTCCAGTGTACTTGACTAGAGAGCTACTCCGTAATTACTTCAGTGAACTCTAGTATAAACCTATTCAGAAAGTAGCGAGGAAGGTTCACCCCGTGTAGCTGGTGGGTACACCCCACCGTATATTTCAGGGCCAGTAAGCCACTACATAATTGCAAACTCAGGGTAGATGACCCTTGTTACAGATATGACACTCCTCAGATAGGAGTTAGTGACCCACTTGAGGGACACTCAGTTTAGGGCACCATCAGGTTTGCCACTTAGACCACAGATATTAATGGTGTCTAGTCGCCCTAGTGACAAGTGTTAGCAAGGAAATGTTGAATCGAGTGGATACTCATAAAAATCGTGATTCCAAATCTTCAAGAACCACGACTTAGAAAATTCAGAGATTAGTGTGACAGATCACACGATAAGTCGTTTCATGTCAGATCATGAACCTAAGTACAAGGGTTTATTTTAAGGAATGATGCATAACTTAATTCATGTATTAATCACTTAAAAATATTTCTTTTCATCTAAGTGTTATTGGAGGGAGTAGTTTTCTTACTCTTCAGTGGGCCTGACCCATTTGGAACTTGTTTTTACAGGGGGCTCAGGTCAGGGGATCCGCTTAGGATAGACGGCTCAGTCTTCAGTTTATTAAGTTGTACTACTGTTGTTGTACTTTGCTTTCTATTTTCAGACATTTATATTTGATGTACTTTACTCACTGTGATGGTTCAGTTAATTCAATTTGTTAGTATTTCAGTTCCTTAATATTATTTTTCCCTATTAGTTGGCTATGTGGATGCTGCTTGACAAGGTACACTTTTACCCATAATTTTACTTCACCTTTCCGCTGTAAGTATTTCTTTTCAGCATCTTTGTTTCTTTTAGCAGTTTTATACCAGTTTATATACTGTCTCTTAGTTTACTTGTAATCGCGGACCCGGCCGTACTGCTGATTCCTGTTAAACTTTGTTAGGGTGTTATAAGTCACTTATATGCCACCTCAAGAAATCTCTCTATGGTCTCAAACAATCTCCCCGGGCATGTTTGATAAATTCAATCGGGTTGTTAGTGATGTTGGGTTCACACAAAGCTCGACTGTATTTTCTCTATTTACCCATCATTGTCTGACAGACACCATGATACTCCTACTTTATGCTGATGACATTTTATTTACAGGCGATGATTCAAAAAACATTAACATGATCAAGGAATACTTGGCCTCCGTGTTTCAGACCAAAGATTTGGGGAATCATCGATATTTTTTAGCATCGAGGTAGCTTGTCGTCCAGATGGCCTTGCCCTATCTCAAAGAAAATATTATTTTGATCTTCCTCATGACGTTGATACTCTGATTGCAAGCCAACTGACACACTCATGGAAGTCAACCACAAGCTCTGTGTTTTTTCCTCCGACTCTGATACGCTCTTACCAAACCCAAAATACTATTGTCGTCTTGTGGGAAAGCTAATCTATCTGACAATTACAAGACCTGATATATCCTTTGTAGTTGGAGTTGTCAGTCGGTATATGCATGCTCTATGAATTTCTCATCTCCAGGAAGTTGAGGGCATTCTCCAATACCAGAAGTCAGCTCCTGGACAAGGGCTCGTATATAAGTCCTCCTTATCTCTATCTTTCATTGCATATTATGACGTTGATTATGCTGAATCCTTGGATGATTATTGTTCCACAAGTGGTTTTTGCACATACATTGATGGACATCTTGTTACCTGGCGAAGCAAGAAGCAATATGTCGTTGCACGCTCATCTGCAGATGCTGAGTATCGATCAATGACCTAAGTCGTCTCTGAACTTACATGCCTGCAAAGCCTTCTGGGATACCTGAGTGTCAAACTCTCCTCTCCCGCCACCTTGTTCTGCGATAGTCAAGTTGTTATTCATATTGCCAAAAATCTTATGGTCTATGAACGTACCAAGCATATAGAGGTTGACTGGCACTTTATTTGGAAAAAGATTCAACTAAGAAAATTGGAATTGAGACATGTTCTTGTTGAAGAACAAATTATTGATATTCTTACCAAAGCCTTACCACGACCACTGTATCTTCAGTTCTTGTCCAAGATTGGTTCGATAGCTTGTGTGCTCCAGGTTGCGGGGAAGTGTTGAATAACTTGTAAAGAAAGGCCCATGTAAAACCCTCTTAGAGATTAGTCTCACACCTTAGGTTGGTGTTTAAGCTCTCCTCTCTCCTCCTATATATATGTACAAATACTTTTGTTATATTCAAGTGAAATATATAAGAAATTAATAAAATATTGATTTTTTCTCTTTTTTTGTCGCAATTCTTTAAGACGAATATATAAGGTATAAACAAAACAAATAAAGAGACTTCTGCCACTTGATATTATAAGAGAAGAACAAAGTGAAGAGAATCTCTACACAGCTTAAGGTGAGAGAATGTTGATGTTAGTAAATAAAGAAGAACAGAGATGAGAAAATTGTGGTTGAACAAAGAATGCGAGAGAAAAGTAAAGCAATGAAAGAAAAGTTAAAGGGAGAAAAAAAAGTAGGCCTGCAAAATGAACTATCCTGGCCGAATTTATTTTTGTGCAAATGTTCAGAATCAAACACGTTGAGATGGAATAGAAGAATTAAATTGTTTGGCTGCCACGCTCAAATGTTTCTCCTCTCGGAGGCTTCTCTTATCGGTCTTCCTCTACTCAGATAGTGTGGTTTGTCTGTCTGCTGCCCCTTTATCGCCGACTTCATTCCGTGTCTCCGCTCGTGAGACCTCAGACAGAAATTGTGTGGCCTCGTCTCTAGTTGGTGTTGCGTCCTCAGCTAGTGCGGCCACTCGAGGTTGGTGCGGTATCTTCTTGTGCAGCCTTGAGAAGTTGGTGTTGTCTCAGCTAGTGTGTCCTCCAACACTCTCTGTTCGCGCCTTATCTAGTGTTATGCGGTATCTTTCCTCATGGCTAACTCCTCAGACTTGAGCATTCTATCACCTTCGTCTCTTATCCCTCCTCAGGTAGTGATTTCTCACGGTTACATGGTTCCTCAAGTTCTCTTTGTATTAGAAATGATCCTTTGGATGAAACAAATTATCCTGATTGGTCTCGAGCAACATAGCATGTTATATATATCCATCAACTTTATGGGTACATCGATAAACCGATTGTTCATCCTCCCGGTACTGACTCAGGTTGGCAAAAGTGGGACGCCAACAATTCTCTTGTTGTCTCGTGGTTTCTTCACTCCATGTCCCTCTTGGTCTATAACAACTACATACCAATGGACTCGGCCTTTGACATCTGGACTCGAGCTCGTGAGACTTATTCACAGCTTGGTAGTCCTCCAACACTCTGTCATCGCTTGTTCCCTTTCTAATGTTTCCTTTTGTCTTCTACTCATATATGTTCAGGAAAGTTCTTGAAATACAGAAGTTAAATATAGGAATCGGGAAATATCTTAAAATGTCGTAAAACAGTATTATTTGTCATCATACAATTTCTTAATGTACTTATATCACCCGAAAGTTCATAACGTGCTCTGATACCAATTAATTGTAATGGCCCCTTTACGGCTACCACTACAACTTAGCATAAACATTATATAATAAACAAGGTAAGAACATCCAAAGTACAACAATATATGACAAATTACGAGAAGTAAAATGTTATAACAAAATAAAACCATTCAATTTCATTAAAGTTTTACAACGATATAACAAGTAGCCTTTTACATACATCAAAAGGGCTTACCAACACTATACATACAATTGACAGTCATATACATACATCAAAAGGGGCTTACCAACACTATACATATCAACATAACTGGGTGAAAACAAACGACTAACATGTACAGAAATATGTATCAAAAATAGAGCTACAGACACTGCATAAAGTAAAACTGAAACTCCTCATGAGGACACTTTGGCTCTTTGCACCTCGACTTGTGATCATCCAGAATGCCGAACACTGTTGTTGAAACTTCAACCCATAGACGATACCTCTTCTCCTGGGGAGGAGTACATGGTCGACGCTGACTACTGGTGGCTGGAACCGCCTCTTCCTTGACCTGTTTGGTTTTATTTTCTAATTAGTCAAAAAATTATGTGAATTCTTACTTTTCCTCATATGATTAATTCTTCTAATCATAGAATTTTTTATTGTCTTGCATAGTTCCTTGTTGTATTCTTTCTTATTCACCTTCAAGCATAGACCATATGAAGTGTAAATTAATATTTCATGAATTCATTACGTGTCTTTGTCTCACACGTTTATGAAGTAATATTCTTCATGTGCCCTTGTCTCGCACGTACATATTACTATTCATGCCCTTATCTCGCATGATTAATATTCATGTCAGAAGATTATTCTCCTCATCTACCGATTTGGGTTAATTCTTCATATAGCCCATTGAATTGAGGTATTATTTCTTCTTTTATTTCTACAATTTTCTTGGAGGGTTAATCATGTATTTGTCCGTCTTTGCTTAACATAAGTACTTGTTTTGGTTTGATTCATTATTTCGATTTGACACGTTAGCGCATTATCATTTTATTCATTTGTTGTTCTACCATAATATACAAGCACAACGTGAGTCATATGCTAATATGCGAGCACAACGTGAGTCATATGCTAATATGCGAGCACAACGTCAGACATGAAAAGCAAATAACTTGCAAGTAATAGGAAATAAGAACTCACCCCTATTTGCTCCTTGCTTTTTTCCCTTGCGCGACTCATTTCGTCTTTCTCTACCTTAAGAATTCATGACCTAAGTAAAATATCATTATTAGGTGATCAAGTTGTTCAATTGGTAATCTCTACGGTAAAAACATAATGACTGCCCTTATGTCATGTTCTAAATAAATAGGGAAAGAGATTGGGGTTCATGAAATGGAACTTTGAATTCAATCATTCATTATTGTTGGCTGCCCTAACATGGAGGCAAAGGGTTTTTGCCCTAATTTCATACTACATCATTATTCCACCCTAATTAACCCTTTTAAAGGAACCATATAACTGAAATTAGGGTAAATATGACATTTTTCCACCTAGGTTTTTTGAAATTTTGCATGAACATAACAACATAAGCCCTAATAATCTTCTGAAACTCAAAAGGAGAAAGCTTAAGGGAACCAAATAATTTTAGGTTAACCTAGAAATTTCAAGCCTAGCAAACGGATTTTCCAATACAAACAAAACTCAAAAGAAGTTGAGAGGAAGGGATTACCTTGCGTTAGGAAGAAAAATCGAGGAAATGGGAGGAGATTTGGGGTGGCTGGAGCGATCGGCATCGTGCGGCTCTTCCACGGGTTTTGTCGGGTGTAGCAGGAAAGAAATGAAATTTGTGCGCTGATTTTCTCCTTTTCTCATGAGAGGCCGCTCTCTTTAAGTGCCACGCATGTTAATAAGCAGCATGAGTCATACCTGAACCGACCCAACCCACAATAAATGGTCAATTCTCACCTTCTCCAGTCGGTCCATACTAAATATATTGAACTGATCCAGACTTCAATTTAAGACTAACTTTATCATTATTGTTGTAGTGTACACATTAGCATAAACACATAAATGAAAAATAATTGCAACAATTTATGCAATGTCACAATTCTCCCGTCCTTATTAGACTTTTGTCCACAAAAATCATCACTCTGCATCTTCATCAAATAGGAAGGGAAAAAGGTCACGCATTACTTCTTCTTTTTCCCAGGTACTTCGTGCAAACTGTCATTTTCACAAAACTTTGACAAATCGAACTTCCCTTTTTTGGAGTCGCTTATTTTACCAATCCACTATTTTGTATGACTCTATTGGACTTGATAAGTTAGTTTCAATTTGAATATGTTCAGAAGGGACAATCGTTTCTGGATCAGCAACATACTTTCTCAAGAAAGACACATGAAACACATTATGAAGATTCTGAGGAGCATCAGATAACGCTAAGCGATATGCTACCGCTCCAATCCTTTTAGTGATTGGGAATGGTCCTACATATCTTGGACTAAGTTTCTGAAGTCGACGAATTCGTGAAGCTCCTATAAAAAGGCACACCATATAGCCCGCATTAAACTCTACCCTTCGATTTCTGACGTTAAAATATTTTTGTTATCTTCCATGCGCTACTTTCAACCTTTCTAGTATCAGTGCACGCTTATCATTCATTTTGTCCACTTGTTTTTTTTGAATAACTTTTGTTCACCATCTTCTGCCCAGCTTAGCGGGGTGCGACACCTCCGCCCATATAACGCTTTGAATGGTGTCATATGAATACTTGACTAGTAGCTATTATTAGAAGAAAATTCCACCAATGACAAGTACTTTTCCCATGATCCTCGTAAATTAAGCACGCCCATCCTTAGGAGGTCTTCTAACATCTGAATGGGTTGCTCAGACAGACCATCAGTTTGCGGGTGAAAAGCAGTATTATATAATAATTTGTTCCCAATCTTTTCTGCACTAACTTCCAAGTATTCGATGTAAAACGACCATCTCTGTCAGACACAATAGACCGGGGAATTCCATGATATTTCACAATAACATCAATGTATTGGCCAACTAACTTTTGTACTGGACTGTCATTTTCATGGGAATGAAATGTGCAACTTTCGTGAGTCGATCAACAATCACTCATATACCATTGTTTTCAGTTTTACTCCTTGGTAACCCCATAACGAGGTCCATGGTCACATCATCTCATTTCCACTCAGGGATGGGTAAAGATTGAAGTATTTGTCAGGCTTTAGATGTTCTACCTTTACCAGTTGACATGTGTGACACTTGACAATATATTTGATGACATAGATCTTCATTCCAGGCCACCAAAATTCCTATTTGAGGTCTTGATATATTTTGTTCTTCCAAGGTGAATTGAATAGGTTGTATTATATGCTTCATAAAGTATTTCAGCTCGAATTGTATCGACATTAGGAATATACATCCTTTCATTTAGAAATAATAGCTCATCTTTCTTTATAAATGCAGTTGATGGATCACTTTGAACCTTTTTCAAGAAATTTCACAAATAAAAGATCTTGATTCATCGCATTCCTTACTATTTCTTTAAGTGAGTGTTCCGCCGTCAGTTGAAAGAGTAAGTCTTGAGTCTGGGAAGTAGTAATACATGTAAGCAGTTCTAGATTTTGCAGATCTCGCAATAACCCTTTTTTTCTTTGTTATTGGTACAATCATGGACACTTAATTCTTCTCGTTGAGTGCATCAACTACTACATTAGCTTTACCGGGATGATATTTGATAACAACATCGTCATGTTTAATCAGTTATAACCATCGCCCTTGGCGTATGTTTATTTCCTTCTGGGAGAAGATGTATTTCAAGCTTTTATGATCTGTAAAAATCTCGCATTGAGCGCCATATAAATAATATCACCAGATTTTTAGTGCAAAAATAACCGCTGTCAATTCCAAATCATGAGTCGGATAATTACGCTCAACATCTTTCAATTATCTCGAAGCATAAACGATAACTTTAAATTTTTGCATTAATATGCATTCAAGGCCTTTCAAAGATACATCACTATAAATTTGCAAACTCTCACTGCCACACAGCATGACCAACACCGGTGTTGTTGTTAACATTCCTTTTAACCCTTTAAATGTCTCTTGACATTCATCAGTCCAAATAAAAGGAACATTCTTTCGGGTTAATTTCGTTAGTGATAATGCAATTTTTGAAAAATCTTTTACAAATTTCCTGTAATAACCCGTCAAACCAAAGAAACTTCGAATTTCTGTGACAGTAGTCGGTCTTTCCCAATTCATAATTGCTTCAATTTTGGTTGGGTCTATAGACAATCCAAACTTAATCACAACATGACCTAAGAATGAGACTTCATTCAACCAAAAATCACATTTTGAGAACTTCGCATATAAGGCGTAATTTCTCAGTGTTTGCAGCACATTCTTTAAATGCTACGCATGCTCATACTTTTCTTTTGAACATACCAGAATGTCATCAATGAAGACAATAACAAATTTATCTAGGAATTCTTGAACACCCAGTTTATTAAATCCATAAAAAACAGTTGGCACATTTGTTAGTCCAAATGGCATTACGACGAACTCAAAATGTTTGTATCTAGTACCGAAAGCAGTTTTGTAGATATCTTCCTTAATTCTCAGTTGGAATGTCATGAGATTCTGATCACAAATAATTTTATTTGAATATTCACTTAGATGAACGGATTTCTCGTTTGATGTATAATTCGAAGTATGTTGGATTTTTTTGAAAATGATTAACAAATATCATAATGAGGATTATTAAGAATTGTGTGAATTGTATTATTTGGATTCACACGTAAATGAATGGTATCTCATTTGATGGATGATTGGAAGACCTATAGTTCTTGCGAACAAGAGCATTAATTATTTTGAATGTTAACTGTTAAGATTTCTTGCTAGCGATTAAATGATTGGTGGTTTATGTCATGCTCGTATCCGTACACACATTTTTACTTTGAAGATATTTATGTCTGAAAATGGTTTAATCTAAATGAATACTTGGTGTCGAGGAAAATAGCGTATTGTAATCGTATCACTCGTGAATGCTTGAGTCCGCAAACCATAAGTCCACTATTTAGTTTCCTTGTGTCACCGAATTATGTTTCTTAAGTCTGTCTGGTTCTAAGACTTGAGTGAATGTTGTTCTGTAACTCAATTCCTCTCTTGACGCGTTTATGAACTCTAATCTTGTACAGCTGAATCGATAAATTTGTATCAGGTCTTGATATGTTAGGAATCTCCTAAATCATGAATCTTTAAAGTCATTAATGTCATAAGCTATCAGTGAAAGGTAGTGTTAAATTGATGTGACGCTTTAACTCGAGTTTCCGTTTGACTGGCAACGGAAACCAACAAATGGTCATAGCAAGCATAACTATTTTGATAAGACTTGCATTTAGACTTACAGTAGAATCACGTGCATCAAATAAAACACTTCCACCTATCACTGATTATAGCTAATGACATTTGTTGATCTGTCTATATGTTATACTCTGAAGTGGTCTAATAAACTAACTTGTTCTGTTTAGCTCTTTTAATTGTTTGTCTCTAATAGTTTTGCGTTATGAGAAACGGGTACACTCATACATTTCTGCTTCTCTTACTGATCTGTACTTTACTTTACTAACTCTATTTATTTCAATATTTTGAGTCTTTTCCTTTTGTTTTGGAATTACTTTAGCGTTCGTGCAGTGCCGTCAGGTCATCGAGCCCGATCTGCCTAAAATTTCAGTTTCTATGTTTACATTTCATTTACTGTCAAAAATTTCTTTTATGTAATAATTACGATCAGACATTTTCTCTGGTATCATGGACAACTGCTAGGCTATTTAAATACTTTATGCACTATAATTTTATATTAATGCATATGCATCCTCTTTTGAATCATAATTGTATGAAATCTGTAACAGTGCCCTGTAAAACATGACTTCATAAAATACATGTGCATTTAAAATTCTCACTATTTTAAACTCTAAAAGTTTACGCATAAAAATCAAACTATTTTACATAAAAGTAATTATTTTTAACTTATAACCAGTATCTCTACATCCGCCTTAGCAGGCATGGTTTTCTTTCCGCCCATGTCTGTGGCATCACGGGCCGCCTGAAGTGCACTCTGACTTTTGTCGAGACGGGTGGTGACATCCTTCAACAAAGTTCTAGGCAGAGTAGCTCCTACCTCGCAATACTAGTCTAAGGATCTGAGTCTTACTAACGAACTCAAGTGCTCTAATGTCTCACGGACACAGACTCGAATCCACTAATATTCTAAATCGGGATACTTCCCCCAAACAATTTGACTCATAGGGTATACTACAACCCACGAGATGGATAGTGCGCCTCTATCAAATATGGGAGAAGATCTCTATCGTGCCTACACAACATTTTCTATCTAATGCTACTCTGATGGTGAACATGTGTGTATGATTAAGGCGATTCACCAAAATTGGTTTAAAACAACTAGAACCACACTCCTAACTTTAATGATTTCTGCACGTAAATCTACACGAGTGATTATGTTGTTCGCATGGTCTAACTGTTTTGGGATGTGTTAAAATTAAATACATACTAAATATACTGGCTACACAATAATTGCATTACCAACCTCTATTGATAGTAGAAATTACATATACTCGTATCGATTTTACTGAATTATACTGAACATTATTATACAAGTTATCTGATATGTCTAACCAGAAATAATAAGAATTTCTTACAGCAGAGTTGCGGCGTTCGTACACCTGATGCGGTAGCATAACTTCCTGGTTACACCCTCTTAGAAAAAAGGGATAACGATTTCTGACGCGAAGACGGTTATGCCTGGACTAGAATTGTAGATCTCACTGATCACCTAGAATATCCACTGTTTAGGGTTGGGCTAACGTTGACATTATAATATATATATATATGTATATATATATATATATATTATATAGGAGTGAAATTGAAATTCCCAAAGATCATTTGCATACCCTAAAAGTTTTCTGGAGGGAGAAAATTGAAACCAGCAGATCTCGACACCACTAGGGTTGATGGCAAGAAGAGGGTAATCTGCAAGGCCAACCATTTGAGAACTAGATGGAGGAAAAGAGTTTCACCAACTCAAATAGAAATAAAATCTGGAAGTCCTTTCTAAAAATAGACTTAATACCTGCACAGAAATGAGGGTTTGGGAAAACGGCTACCAACACACCCCTAGGAGAAACTCGTCGAAAATTTCTGAAATGAAACGGGTACCGTCGGATACCACCAGAGGGGAGTAGAGCAGAGGCGGCACCACTGGGCGCCGGCGACTAGAGCGGCAAATACCTCAGGCGCAACTGTAGAAGAGGGCGATGATTAGGTCTGTCGTTGCCGCCACGAGCAGGAGGAAGAAAGAGCCGCGTCGTTGGAACAGCTCCTGCGAGCGACGAAATCGTGCGGCGGTTACATCAAACGCTCGTGAGGGGGGAAAAGAAAATAGGGTAGCAGGTTATAAAGCCGAGGAGTTAGGAACGGTCAATATAACCGTAGAGGGGAAAATATTGGTCCACAAATCAACATGGAAAATAAATTTGGCATTTCCCAAATTTACCAAAACGCCATCTCACACCCACACTTAAAATTCCTACATACTTCGGCGTCGCGAAAAGAAAAAAAAAACTAAACGTATCAACTATATCTCCGCGACTAAAATTAGTTCATTAATTAACATAACGGATTTAACCGTACTAAATTCGTACCTCAAAAGGACACTGCCTCAATCAAGAATGCTCGTGATCCGACCCTGCAATTTAATTTTATTTTTGCGTCAAATTTACGGATGTTACAAATCTCCTCTCCTAAAAGAATTTTCGTACTCGAAAATTACAATCATACTTGAGTAAAAGAGGAATGCATACTCTTCATTGATTCATAGCTCATCCTCTCTTTCCCAAGTATACTCTGGTCGGCCACGATTCATCCAAAGAACTTTTACAAATGGGATATCTTTGCTCCTGAGCTTCTGAATCCTTGAGTCCACTATTCTAACAGGTTTAACATTTATACTAAGATCTGATTCGATTGGTGATTCCTAGGTACTGATTATCTAACTGGGATCTCTAACTGCTCTCCTCAGATAGGAGACGTGAAATACATCATGTTGACCACTCATTTCCTCAGGTAAAGCCAACTTGTAAGAAACTTCACCAACACACTCCAAAACTTCGAATGGACCAACGAACTTAGGACTCAATTTCTTCATTCGCTTAATTCGAGAGACACCTCTAACTGGTCTGACCTTCAGGTAAACATAATCACCAGCACTATATTCTATTGTCTTGTGTCTCTGGTCATAATACTTGGCTTGGCGATCCTGGGCTATCTTTATACGCTTCTGGATAAGTTTGATTCGATCTGTGATCTTATCAATCCAACTTTTATTAATGGAAGATCTTTCTTCACTCTCAGCCCAGCATAATGGCGTCTGACAAACTCTACCATAAAGTGCTTGAAAAGGAACCATTCCAATGCTTGCCTGAAAGCTATTGTTATAGGAAAACTCAACAAGAGTAACATACTTCTCTCACTTCCAAGGTTTTATTTGTACGCTCAGTCTGACCATCTGTCTGGGATGGAAAGCGATGCTGAAAAGTAACTTAGTGTCCAACCGTTCTTGAACGTATCTTAACTCCTTAGAAGTAAACCTGACATCTTTGTCTGAAACTATGGTCTTAGGAACACCGTGAAGTCAAACAATCTCATCAACATAAAACTGCGCCAATCTGGGACCCTGATCCGTCCTCCCATTGGGAATGAAGTGGGCAACTTTAAAAAGACGGACGACTATAGCCCATATGGAATCATTCACACTCTGCGATCTGGGAAGACCATGAACAAAATCCATTGATATGTCCTCAAAGTTCCACTCGGGAATGGGAAGTGACTGCAACTTGTCTCCTGGCCTTTGTCACTCAGCTTTAACTAACTTGCAAATTTCGCATTTCCCAACATACTCTGCAATGTCACTCTTCAGACCTGGCCACCAGACTATCTTCTCCAAATGCACATACATCTTTATGTTGTCTGGATGTATCGAATATCTAGAACTATGGGCCTTAAACAGTATGTCCTCTCAAAGGTGGCTAACATCTGGAATGCATATCCTACCATCGTGCAATAGTAAACCCTCATTTATACTGAACTTCTCCTTTTGACCCGCCTGAGTCAAAGTCCAAATCTCTAACATCTTTGGATCCAGGTGTAGAGTTGTTCTGATTATATCCTTAATGTCACAAGTGATTTCCATCCAACTCAGCCTCGCAGATCCCAAATTAAAGCATGAAACCACACTGATCTCTAGCCTCTCCAATACTCGCACCAGCTCCTCTTGCTTAGTAAGGAGAAGATAACTCGATCCTCTCCGGCTAAGCGAATCAGCTACCACATTCGCCTTCCCTTGGTGGTATTGAATGTCCATCTCATAGTCTGACAGAAAGTCTAACCATCTGCGCTGCCTCACATTGAGCTCTTGCTAGTTGAAGATATACTTGAGGCTTTTGTGATCAGTGAAAATCACACAACAAACCCCATAGAGATAGTGCCTCCAAATCTTCAGAGCGTGGATGATTGCTACTAGCTCCAAGTCATGCATTGGATAGTTCTTCTCGTGAACCTTCAACAGTCTGGAGGCGAATGTTATGACCTTACCATGCTGCATACACACAAAGCCCAAACCTTGACTCGAGGCGTCGCAATAAATTTGAAATCCATATGACCCTGATGGTAAACTTAAAATCGGGGCGGTCATCAGCCTGCTCTTCAACTCCTCAAACGCTAACTCGCACTCCACTGTCCAACTAAAAGCTTTACCTTTCCTGGTGAGCGAAGTCAGTGGTAAAGTTTTCTTCGAGAAGTCCCTTAGAAACCTCCTGTAATATCTATCAAACCCAAAAAGCTGGAGACCTCCGTAATCTCCTTCGGTCTCGGTCAATCTTTTATTGCTTCTGCCTTCTTCAGGTCAACGGAGAGACCTCTCCGACTGATAATGTGTCCTAAAAATATAACATATGGCAGCCAAAATTTGCACTTAGAAAATTTGGCGTACAACTGATTCTTCCTGAGCGTCTCCAAAACAGTCCTGAGGTGAGAGACGTGATCTTCGGCACTCCTGGAATACACTAAAATATCATTTATGAAGACGATAAAAAAGCAGTCTAAGAACTCCCCAAAAACCCTGTTCATCAGATCCATAAAAGCGGATGGGGAATTGGTCGACCCAAACGGCATGACCACGAACTCATAGTGTCTGTATCTGGTACTAAAAGCCGTCTTCTGAATGTCTACTTCCCGAATCTTCAATTGATAATAGTCTCACCTGAGATCCAACTTAGAAAACGTGCAAGAACTCTCAAGCTGATCAAACAAGTCGTCAATCCGGGGGATGAGATACTTGTTCTTAACTGTCAACTTGTTCAACTCGCGGTAGTCTATACATAACCTTAGACCTCCATCCTTCTTCTTGACGAAAAAAATTGACGCACTCCAAGTCGAAGTGTTGGGGCGGATAAAGACCAAGTCAAGCAACTCCGCAACTTGACCTTCAACTCAACAAGTTCTCTGGGAGCCATGCGGTAAGGGGACTTGTCCACTGGTGCAGATCAAGGTAAAAGATCGATCTAGAAATCAACCTCTCTAGTAGGACGGGCACCAGGTAACTCCTATGGAAAGACATAAGGAAATTCCTGAACCACGGGTACCTTCAACAAATTAGCCTTGGCTTTTACATTCATCAACACTAAGAAAATTTCACAACCTTTGCTAATGCATCTAACAGCCTTAACAGACAAGATAATTAGCTTAGTGACTCCCTTCATGGTCTGGAAAGTGACAGCAACCTGGTTGGGTCCTTCAAACTGTATCAGCTTGTCCCTGCAATCTATCTTGGCGTTTACAGCCGATAAACAGTTCATTCCCACAATCAAATCGAAACTCGCGATAGGAAGTAGCAAGGCTTCTACAACAATCTCCGCTTCTCCAAATTGCACTGGTACCCTACACCTATCTCTGATCTGCAAGAAGGATCCATTGGGCATCATGATCTCTAACGATATTGCCTCTAGAAAGACTTCTAATCCTAGCCTACGTACTAGAGATTCTGCTATGAACGAGTGTGAAGCGCCCTTGTCAAAGTGAATCTTAGAGAGTACATTATGAATCATAAGAACGCCTAAACGGAAATTTGCAGTGTCACTAAGGATGATTTAATTAAATTCCTATAAGACAGTCATACTATAACACATACCAGTCACTACATCCTCCCGCTCCTTGGCTTTCTGTTGGCCAAGGCCAAAAGATCTAGGTTGCACTAGTCCACGTCCCGGTATTGTTCTCGCGTTAGCACTCATTGGTGTTTTTCCCTTGTCAGCTTTACTCGGGCCACCGACCTCAAATCTCGACTATAAGAGAGGGTTGTGCTAAATCTGACTAAAGTGCAAAAGGGTATGCGTAGATAAGAAGCAATCAACTCTTAACTTAAATTAACTGATTTCCAGAAGCTCCCTAACAATAATGGGATGTGTCCTGCTTGCTGACACTTGTAACATACCCCTGCGGTAGCCAAACACTCTCCTAGATGGTGGCGATAACACTTCGGGCAGAGGGGATAATCCTTAATCCTGGTCCCAGTCTGATCACCTCTCTGGGCTCCGGACCTCTTCTTCTTGTTCCACTTTCTACCCTAACTATTCTTGCTATGTTGTTGCTGAGGTCGCTTCGAACGGAAGCTGTTGCGCTTTTGCACCTTCTGCTGATTAGCTTTTAACTTCCTAGTAGTGTCCACTAAACTCTTATAATCTGCATTCACCATCACCATCAATAGCTGCCTCAGTGAATCACGCAATCCGTCCACAAAACGGCTACACTTCTCGTTCTCGTCCCCCTGCATCGTGCCCGCATAACGAGAAAGATGGGTCAGCTCCCGTTCATAAATCACCACTGTCTTGTCCCATGTATCAGCTTAAGGAACTTCTCTTGGAGACTGCGGCGCTCGGATGGGGGAACAAACCAGCTAGCTAGCGCTGACAAGAAGTTATTCCAGGTGAACATATCTGCGATACGACCTGACAACGTTGGAAAACACAATCCATTAAGTCAAAAGGTGAAAGAAAAACTAAGGGAAGGCAAATTTTTACACTAAGGAACTTACGAGCGGGGTCCACCGCCAATTTCCTGGTCCACCACTGAGGGGTCTCCCCTTTCAGGAGAAAACCCGCTAACGGGACCTTCTTGTTCTCAGGGCACTCCATCACCTCAAGCAGTTCAAGGGTCTTAATTAGTCAATCATCAGTCTCCATTGGCGTCTCTTCTCCAGTGAAGTTGGAGGGATGAAGATGGCGGAGATTCCTCAGATAGCGTTCCATCCCTAAATCCCGGCTCGAGCTGCTATCTTCTAATTATTCTACGAAAACGAGATTGGTCCCAAGCCGAATCCACAGTGCTACAGCTGGTACAGGAAGTGCGGCTAGATCTGTAGCAGGCAGTGCATTTCTAAATTCCACCATAGTTAAGGTCACAGCTTTGGCAATAATGTCGTCCCTGCTGGGTCTGGCAATGGTGGTGTTGCAGGTGCTGGAGGCGCTGTTGGGGCACTATTATCATTCATGGCTATCTCAAGTGTAATATTCTGCTGAGAAAGCTCGTCGGGCTCACTGGTACGCGGTGCCTATAATACGAAGGAAAAATGAATTAATGATGTCTGAGAATAAAATAGAGTGGTGTTAAGTGCAAACCAATTTTAGATAAGTGCAAACAAATTTTGTTAAGAGCAACCAAATTTTAGATAAATGTAGCTAAAAATTTTCAGTTTGCACATAACCGTGATCTGCACATAACCAAAATGGGTTTGCACGTAAAATTACTCATAAAATAAAGGATCTACTAAAAAGGACATTGCATGCAAAACTGAAAACCAGATAAAACTCGATGACTATCATCGAATAAGTGATTAAGATGAAATCCTACGTCTGTGAATTTTCTGGGTCATGGGATCCTAAACATCGCTTTGATACCAATTGTAACACCCCAACCTAATTTAACAACCAATCAGTCGTCCGGTCGGGTCAAGCGATAAGAAGTAAACTAAGAAACAGTATTAAAACTGGTACATAACAAACATAAATAAAAAGGACTGAAATATAAGCTTAGAGCGGAAGTTGAAAATGAAAACTAAGGGTAAAAGTGTACCACATCAAACTGAATTTCACAGAGTCACTTGAAAGAAAAGAACCAAACTACTGAAAATTTGAAATACTACACAATGTCTGCTACATACACAAATTCTTAAACATTAATATTACATGTGTCCAATATTAAATAATAAGGTACTAAAAGTAAAATAACGATTTAAAAGGGAAAACAAACTACAGGAGTAACTCCAATATCACGGTCATCCTAGGTGCAGTTTCCGGCCTAAGTCCCCTATAAAAACATGCTCAAACAAGGGTCAGCCTAAAGGGAGAGTAAAAAAAATAATTTCTCCTATTGACACTAAAAATGTTTTGAAAGAATTTTATGCACTTTGAACTAGATGGAGGAAAAGAGTTTCACCAAACTCAAATAGAAATAAAATCTGGAAGTCCTTTCTAGAAATAGACTTAATACCTGCATAAAAATGAGGGTTTGTGAAAATGGCTACTAACACACCCTTAGGAGAAACTCGCCGAAAATTTCTGAAATGAAACGCATACCGTCGGATACCACCAAAGGGGAGTAGAGCAGAAGCGGCACCACCGGGCGCTGGCGACTGGAGCGGCAAATACCTCAGGCGCGACTGTGAAAGAGGGCGATGATTAGGTCTGTCATTGCCGCCACGAGCGGGAGGAAGAAAGAGTCACGTCGTTGGAACAGCTCCTGCGAGCGACGAAATCGTGCGGCGGTTGCGTCAAACGCTCCTGAGGGGGGAGAAAGAAAATAGGGTTGTGGGTTATAAAGCGGAGGAGTTAGGAACGGTCAATATAACCGTAGAGGGGAAAAATATTGGTGCACAAATTAACATGGAAAATAAATTTGGCATTTCCCAAATTTACAAAAACGCCATCTCTCACCCACACTTAAAATTCCTACATACTGCGGCGTCGCGAAAAGAAAAAAACACTAAATGTATCAACTATATCTCCACGACTAAAATTAGTTCATTAATTAACGTAACAAATTTAACCGTACTAAATTCGTACCTCAAAAGGACACTGCCTCAATCAAGAATGCTCGCGATCCGACCCTGCAATTTAATTTTATTTTCGCGTCAAATTTACGGATGTTACACCACCACTCCTCCCAACGCCGACCATCACAACCATAAAACTACCTCTTCTTCGTGTGTACTTGTCGCCCTCCTCAATCTGATGCTCTACAATAGTTGTCCTCTACTAATGATACCTCGCGAACTAAAGATTGGGCACCAGTATTTATCGCTTACCCCCTGGCCAATTATGTGTCCTAACATCGTCTCTCCCTGATACTCCACAAATTCGCAACTTCTTTATTCTCTATTTCCACCACTAACTCTCTGCAAGAGGCTCTTCAGCATCCGGGTTGGCGGGAGGCCATGGATGAAGAAATATCTGCTCTTTGGGCAAATAAGATTTGGAATTTTCTCCCTCTTCCTCCTGTGCATACTTGTGTGGGATGCAAGTGGATCCTTGTGATCAAACATGATCTAGACGGAACAGTTGAAAGCCTAAAAGCTCTATTTGTGGGTTATGGTTTACTCAGCAACACGGTCTCGATTATGATGATACCCTCTCACCTGTCCCAAAATTGAAAATTGTTTGTTTCTTGTTCTTCTTAGTTGTTCATCGACGGTGGTCATTACATCAATTGGATGTTAAGAATGTTTTTCTTAATGACGATCTAGTCGAGACCGTGTACA
Organism: Platanthera zijinensis; assembly: GCA_039513925.1. Lineage (NCBI taxonomy): Eukaryota > Viridiplantae > Streptophyta > Magnoliopsida > Asparagales > Orchidaceae > Platanthera > Platanthera zijinensis. The sequence goes on from CM077078.1 coordinate 262,692,395, forward strand.
TGCACCAACCTCCCGGCTTTGAAACCACGGGGGAGTCTCTTATTTGTCACCTCAAAAAATCTCTTTATGATCTCAAACAGTCTCCTTGAGCATGATTTAACAAGTTTAGTAAAGTTGTTCGTGATGTTGGGTTCACTCGAAGCTCGACCGACTTCTCCCTCCATACTCGTCATCGTCCGACAGGAACATGGATTCTCTTAGTTTATGTTTATGATATTTTGATTACGGGTAATGATTTTAAAGGAATACACATGATCAAGTCACACTTGGCCTCCGCTTAACAAATTAAAGACCCGGGAAATCTTCGATACTTCCTTGGTCTCGACGTAACAAGATATCCTAATGGTCTTGTCCAATCTCAACGAAAGTATTATCTTGACCTTTTTCATGATGCTGGTTATTCTGAATGCAAGCTTGTTGATACTCATATGGATGTCAATTATAAGCTTTGCGATCATGCCTCCGACTTCGAGCTACTCCTTCCGAACTAATAGTATTATCGATGTCTTGTAGGGAAGCTAATTTATCTTATAGTTACAAGAAATAAAATATCATTTGATGTTGGTGTTGTCAGTCGATTCATTCATACTCCATGGATCTCTCACCCCCAAGGAGTCTAGTGCAACCTCAGATATTTGAAGACTACTTCTAGACAAGGGCTTGTATGCAAGCTTTCTTCTTCCTTATCTCTTATTTCCTACTATGATACTGACAACACTGTCTCTCTTGATGATCGTCGTTTCATAAGTGGATATTGTACTTTGATGCACACCTTATCACCCGACTCAGCAAGAAGCAGTCTGTGATTGTTCGCTCATCTGCCGAAGCCGAGTATCGTTCAATGGTCGTCGTGTTATCAAGGCGCGCGCCTAGGTGCGCCTGAGGCGACAGGCGCACCGGGTGCACCCTGGTGCGCCTCAGTAAGCCTTAGAGGTGTGATGTGCATGAGGCACACCCAGGCGCCCAATTCGTTGAAATTGAGCGAATTGGGCGCCCAATTCGCTGAAATTCCATGAAGTGGGCGCCCAATTCGCTAAAATTCCATGAATTGGGCACCCAATTCAATGAATTTCCATGAATTGGGCGTCCAATTCGCTGAATTTCCATGAAGTGGCGCCCAATTCGCTAAAATTCCATGAATTGGGTGCCCAATTTACTGAATTTACATGAATTGGGCGCCCAATTCGCTGAATTTCCATGAATTTGACGCTCAATTCGCTGAATTTCCATGAATTGAGCTCCCAATTCACTGAATTTCAAGAAATGGGTGCCCAATTCACTGATTTTATTTTTATCCTCATTTTTGTGTCTCACGTGCCTCAAGCGCGCGCCTGCGCCTTGCGTCTAGGTTCCAGGGCCCCTTTGCGCCTCGGTGCACCTTGCGCCTTTAATAACATAGAATGGTCGTTATTGTGTCTTAGCTTACATGGTTGGAGAGCCTCCAAAGGAACATGGGAGTCAAACTTTCCTCACCGGCCACACCCTTCTACGACAGTCAAGTTGAATAAAATATGTCCAAGCTTGGTACTTACGATCAGTATGTCCCGGCTTGCGAGGGAATGTTGAATAAAATATGTACAAAGGCCCATAGTAAGGCCCAACTAGATCTCATTACCTCCTTAAGATTTAGTCTCAAATCTTAGAATGAGATTATAGCTTCTTCCTGTCTTTATATATAAGTGTACAAATACTTGTATGTTTGTGTATTAGAAATTAATACAAAATCTTTCAATTTATTTCTCTTTTCCATGATTATCTATGATACTCATAAAAAAATAAAATCTACAGGGAACTTAATAATGTTCAAGTGCCTCCTGCCAGGTAGATGGAATAGAGACCGAAGCAAGGGAGGACACAAACCCTTTATAAGAAGGAGTCAGCGCATCATAGGAAACATATTGAGATATAGGGTGTTGAGTACTCAATCGGATACCTTCATGGAGGGAGAGATCTTCTGACGGAGGTGGCATAGGTTCTGTGAGCATGGGGTTAGCCGTTGTGTTCTGACCTTTACGCCGTCGGGTGTAAACCTGTAAGGGACGAGTAGGCAGAGGAGAAGAGATAACGGGAGGAATCGGCAGGGAGAAGGTAGGAGAACTCACTTCAACAGCAGACTCCCCCTGAAGTGAGGGAGCATAATAAGGAGTAGAATCACAAAAAGTAACGTCAGCAGATACGAGTGTCCGACGAGTAGGCTAGGTTACGCCGGGCTCTGATACCATGTTGGAATTAGGGTAAATTCGGATCAAATTGAAAACATACTAAACCCCCTCTTATATAGAGAGGGGATAATACAGGGCTAAACGCACACCAAAAATAATAAACTCAACATAAAATCTAACAAGTACACTTAACAAAAATCTAAAGGAAAGAAATTCTAAAGTCAAGAAATTGAATGAATACTTAAGTCATTAAAGAAAACCTTTTTAGTTGAATTTACTCATGACTATCGTATTATTCATATGAAGCACTGCAACAATGTTCTTTTGACATGTCACTTTGCTATATTATTGTTTATTTGCTTATATTGCTAACATTGATTTCTTTTCAAGCAGTTACAAATGTAAGAATTTGAAGGGAGCAATTAAAATAAATATATTTCCCCTAAAGTAAGTAAATTAAAGAAGGATAAAGGAAAGGATATAATCTAAATGATAAATGAAATGATGCATTGATGCATAAGGGCACTGTAAAAGTTAACCCAAAGTGGAGATGGGGTGTGAGTTTCCTCCCATTATGACACATTTAATTCAGCCATTCGGGTGTCCTTCTAGGTCCCCATGCTAGATGATAGTCCTACATCAAAGAGTGTGTGTGTGAATGATTCGATTCAAGTTCCAGATCAAATTTCATGCTAGATCAAAGTTATTACAGGCGCACTAAGGCGCAAGGCGCACCAAGGCGCAAGGCGCACCAAGGCGCAAGGCGCACCAAGGCGCAAAGGGATCTTGGATCCTAGGTGCAAGGCTCAAGGTGCAGACGCTTGCCTGACGAAGGCAAGGCGCAACCACATCCATTTTAAATAATCAGCATCAAACATCATCTCGGCTTCTCGATTAAATTCTCCATCTAGTCTACTAATTAATCTTTCATTGTTATTGTTTATCTCTTAAAAATAGAAGTAACGTGATCACTTGCATCATATCTAAGTCCCAACGCACAATTATCTTTCACAAACACTAAATCAATAAAAAAAATTGAGTTTTACATTATCTTTTTCTTTATTTTTTTTAAAAATTAAACCAAAAATCTCACTCAGACACACCTTTAAAATTCCAAAAGCACAAATAATGTGCATGAAGGCGCAAACCACTAAACCCGATGAACCTTGAGCCTTAGGTGTGCCTTTAACAACATAGTGCTAGATAAAACTTAATGTGAGCATGCTAGAAAAGCACGTGATGGCTCATGACATGAATGAATGAGACAATTTATCTTCAACATTGCCCAATATATAAAAAAACTATGCTTAAAGAAAAGCCAAAGAAAGAAATGCTTAAGTAAAGAAAGCCAATGAATACTTGAGCTACAAAAGAAAACCTTTTTAGTTGAATTTACAAATGAAGGTTATTGTATTATTCATATGAAGCCCTGCAATAATGATCTTTTGATATATGTCCCTTTTATTATACTATTGTTTATTTACATATATTGTTAACTTTGTTTTCTTTTAAAGCAATTAAAATTGTACAAAATTCACTTAGTTTATTGACTAAACCTATAGATAAATAAACATTTTTAGTGAAGGACGAAGTGGAGGTCATTAGTAAGAAACAGGCAGACGAGAAGAAGTGGGCGATGGAGAAGTACTGACTATGGGTGGGGTGATCACAACAGCCTGGGTTAGCAGTAAGCATGGTTATTAAGATCACGATCCGGATCAGAAGATCCTACGATCCAAAATTTGTAAATTGATATGGATCTTACCCAGGATCTAAATCGACACCTCTACTGTTGGGATCACGACCCAGATCATAGGATCTTTAGGATAGCGATCCAGACCTGATTCTACTGGTGTAGCCAAAGAGAAATAGAAACATGTCCAACCCTATCTCGACCCCATTCAATCAGTTCAACGCTCATACCCCATCACTTAACACTATCCCAATCCTGACTCGCATACCCCATCGTAAAATCATATCTTGCTGCTTTATCTCATCTCAAGTGTCAACTGCAAACAGAGGGCAAGAGTGACGTCTAGACAACGCCTTCCTTGTCCTTCCTTACCTAGCTCCATTTCAGGCGGTGATGGTGTCTTCTCTTCCATTCCAACATATGAGCAATCCATTGGTCAGCAATCCAATGACTTCCTGCTTCCAATCCTATGTTTTCTCTCCCTTTCTAGTGCACGAGCAATCCAAAGACTAGCAATCTAGCGGCTAGAAATACAACATACAAGCAACACAAGTTTCTGAAGTCATAGAAGCAAATAAATAAAAATGTAAAGATGAAAAGTGTTAGCATGACGACATTAAGTTGTTCTTTACTTAGTGGGCTATGTCAAGACATTAGTTTGAGGGATGATAGGATTTTGTTGGTAGATATTCTCTAGTGATTATTTTGTGTACTTAGATCATCACTAATCAGGTGGTTATATCATGTCAGTGTATGGATGATTATATTATGAGACAATTGTATTTAGTGTGATTTGAATATCACGTGTGGTCATAATCGTTCACGTCGAGTGCTCAAACCTCATTTTCGCTAAAAATAAGGGTGGGGTTGTTAGTTTGAGCTATTGTTAGACTTGCGAGCGAAGCAAAGTCTGTAATCAAATCGTGGTGCGACACCGCGAGATCCAGAGGTGCGGCGTCCAGGTTCCTTTTTAGTTTTCCCGTTTTCCCCTCTCATGTAACCCTCTCTTGTAAGTTGTAACCCTCCTTTTGTATAAACATACTATAACTGCACACCCCTCCGTTTCTTCCACGACAACAACAGATCAAACCTCTTAATCCAACCCTCTCATCTCCATTCTTGACACTAACAACACTATTTTATCGCCTCCTTCACCCAACACCAGTGCCATTTCTTCCTCCTCACCTTACTGTAACCGCTCCACCCTCCTCCCAATTGCACGTCTCCAATGCCACCCTTCTCGACTCATACCAACCCTCCATTTATCGATCTAATACACAGCCTCCCGCAACAAGCCCCTCCCCCTTCCCGCGTCGGTTGTCGCCATGCCTCCCCGCCAGCCTCTTGTCGTATGCAGTTATAGTCACCACCTCTACAACAACCCCATCTGCAACTTCTAACTACAACAGCTGACCTCAACCTCATTGCACTGTTTGGTCTTGTACTTGTGGGTATATCTTCATAGTGTGTTAATTTTTTCTTTATTGAATATGTGGATGATTATTCTATAGTGCTTGAAGATCGTGATTCATTATGCTTTTTGTTGTGTTTTCCTATTTCCTATATTTTTCATTTGAGCAAGTGTAGCTTGAAACCCTTCGAGCGGAAGAGAATGTATTTCCTTGCTTGTTTGAAATTGTGATGAACGTTGTGTTAATTCACTAAACTTCTATAATTCTATTTGATAAAATTAATTCCTGATCGAATCGAATCAAGCACTCATCATATAGTTTAGGTTTGTTTTAGTCAATCCGGCACACAATCTCACAGTCTGCTCTGCGTCACATAATTAATAAAGTTGTCACTACAAACAATGAAAGACGCATACATAAATAATCAATAAGTTTTTGAAAAAGTCATAAATATTCTAAAATGATTAGAAAACAAAAAAAAAATTAAACCTGAGGCAAGGCTTCCAATTAACTTTGGCTTCTGAGGAATAGGTGTTCCCCTTTCACGAAAAAATTTAGTTATCTTATAAACAGCATCACCAAACTTCGGGTAGCACTATAAAGTAACAATAAGAATAAGTATAAAAGATTAAAAGAAGTTACAACTTAAAATAACAGGTCCTAACCTTGACATAAGGTCGGAGCCAAAATGAAATTTGGCATTGATAGTTCTGCTGAGCAAACCTAAGCAAAGAATAGAGAACCATTTAAGCAAAATTACTATATGGTAATAAATTTGATCAAACCCTTCATAAGTAAAAAGATGCTGATCAATAGAGAACAAATAAACCAAATCTTGTGAAATAAGAAGCCTAAAAACGATCATGAGAACTGAGAAGAATTGACATCCAAAGAAGTATGAAAAGATAAATATTAAGGTTCAACGAAAAAAATTGCCGGCAACAACAATTAAAATTGTTGAAGACTCGTCGAGAATTGTATAAATGAGGGTGATGTGTGTCAAAAGAAAAACACAATAGAATACCCAATTAAAAAATCCATAGAACTCCAATATTATCAAATTCTACAGTAGCGCTAATGAAAAAGCAGAGCAAAGAAGACAAAATCAATGAATATTTCTTCAGAATGATTGTACAGGACCAACAGACGATGGTGTCTGTCACCTTCACCAGGCAAACCAAAAATAATTTAAAAACTTGGTGCAAAGGCTAGTTTTTAAAAGTACACAACACTGTAGGCCATACACCTCGGGATGGATTAAGAAGGTAACAAACTACACGTTACATGAAAATGTACCATAGCATTGCCTCTTAGTTAAGATGTTGTGGATATGTGAATTAGTACCTTTAGATGTTTCTGAGATTGTCTTTGGGAGTCGCACTTCTGAAAGGAGTCAAATTTGTTATAAAAGGTTATAAAAGTATGGTCTTATTAAGAATGGTAAGAACAATTTAGGTCCCGCTTGGGTGCTGAAATGCTCCATTCCAATATATTAAAAACATCATTTCTGATTTTCTTACACTTAGTAAATGAAAACATACAAGCTCCGTTTTTTTAATTAAGCCATCCCTGGAGTAAAATACCATCAAAGCATGGCATGTCGAAACAAAATGGTGCAGTCACCTCTCCCGGTCCCGAGCTTTAGGTGTGAAACTGACCTCACGACGGGTAATAATAAATAAATTATTATGCTAATTAATGCGCACATCAAAATTATGACATAAAGCGACGTTAATATTGTGACAGCGTAAAATCAACATACATAATATGTAGTACGTAATTCACATATATACGTGACTAATTTAAATTTGTTACAATTATTAGGTCAATTAAAGGTTACTAGGTGTTACAATATATAGCCTCGCAGGGGGGGTCGCCTCCACCGCGGTCATTTAGGCTCAGCTGCAGCGACTGGAGAAATAGTAATGGGAAGCAGTGGTGCAATAATCAGTCGTTTTGCAGAGTGGTTGCAGAATCCGTGAAACTGTTTGGAAGAACAGTGTTTCAGTGTTGTTTCAAACGAAAAAGTTGTTTAAGCTATTTTGGCAAAACAGCAGTGCGGTGTGAAGTTCATTTTTTAAGAAATTCAGAGATAAAAAACAATAACATAAAGCAAACAAGTTAACTTAATTCATTTTAAGTACTCGAATCACACTTCAATTGATCCCACTTGTTTTTCATTTATGCACGACTGTAGTCAAAATTAGTTCGCTCCTTAAAGTTTTTCAACAAATTCACCCAACCATCTTTATCGAAATTAGTAGTTGGTCTATTCCCTAAATCTATCTCTCAGATACAGAGATCGCAGAATAAAAGAACTTGGGATGACTCCCAATTTTCTGATATTACATCATCTTTGAATTTTGCCAATATATGGGACCAAACATACACAACAATCCAATTAAAAAAACTATAAACTTCAATTCATACCAAACATTCACAAGGTACATTTATTGATGCATCCACTAGAATGAGATACTAAGGGTTGAGAAATTCATCAGATCTAAAACCTTTCCAAAGAGAGAATGCATAGAATTAATATCAAGACACATGTGGCATATACACACAGAAGTCAAATTGCTACACACATATAAGACATTACTCAGAGATGGTGGAAGCAATTAACACCCTTGGAGCGCCACAAACCACGTGAAGATATTTGATTTGTTAGAAGTATTAGAAGAAGCCAGGTAATTAGGCCCATTACTTTGGGCTCATGTTATAGCCCACATAGCTCCCTCAGATTTGTCCCACATCTTAGATTGAGATTCTTCTCCTCTCTCCCCCCTATATATATGTATTCTCTCCAAGTGTAAAGACAATTTTTTTATTAATAAAATTCCTCTCATTTTCTCACTTTCTTCTACATAGCATCAGAGGAAATCGGTCGTTCTGGGCGGTCAGTTTTTTTATAACCGCACCCCCCCCCCTGCAGTCTTCTGCTTTGGGCGGTTAGACCTTGGCTAACCACATCCCTCCTGCTTCTGGCAGATAGCTTGTTTTTCTGTCTGCAGGGTCTCGGCGAGTGGGACTCATGCCTCCTTTTCAAGTCTCCTTGTTCCTTTATAAACACTACTGTTGGGTCACACCATCCAGTTATCGAACGGTCTTCCCTTACCCATGTGGTCTGTATTTTCCTTTGTCGTTGAGGTTTACTTCTCTTGCCCGCTGCTGCTTCTTTGTCGTTGCTCTTCTTTATCGCTGCGGGTAACCGCATCCCTCTTGCTCTTCTTTGTCGTTGTTGTTTCTTTACCGCTGCTCTTCTTTGCCGCTGCGACTAATCGCATCCCTCCTGCAGCTTCTTTGTCGTTGTGGTCTGCTCTTTTCCCCTCTGTGATCTCAGGTCGCCAGTTCTCTCGTGCTGCCTATCCGCTAAATTTGCGAGACTGCGTGTCCGTTACTCATTTCCCTTCTTCCTTCGCGGTTTCGATTTGTTGTTCACTGCGGCCTGCTGCTTGCGGATTGTCACTGCTTCGGGTTGTTGACAGTTGACTGCGGACTATTGTCTGCGGTTGTGCCCCAGGTCACTTCTTGTGTTCCTGATCGCTGCGGACTGCGGTTTGCTCTTCATGTCGCGCGATCTGCTAACTTTCGGTGTGCCGCTCTTGTTAACCGCACAAGCTGGTCGCTGGTTCTGTTACCGAACCGCCTATTATTCGTCTCAGTAGTATATATTATAAAGAATAATAATAATAAACTGATTGCGGTTCGGTTCCAGTTTCGATTACAGTTCGAATAATAATATGAAGGAACTGCTCCCGAATCGTTTCATGGATCTGACTGTTGCGTCCTCATTCTTCCTAGTCGGGATGCTGTTGTGCCCCTTGAACTTCATGATGAACTTTGGATCACTACAATCTCTCTTCGTGGTAAACATAGGGTTCACTCAGTTCGTCGTGTCCTGCAAACTAAAGGTCTTCTTCATCACCTGACAAGGTCCCCTACCATTGCATCCACCGAGGATTGGATACGTGATGATGGTCGTATCCAATCATGGATTCTCAACTCACTGGACACGGAGCCATACAGGATGACCACATATCACGAAACGGCTCATGCAATGTGGGAGGATCTTCACACACTCTATTCTGGCAAAGACAGTTTTCAGCAACTGTTCGACATAATTACCGATCTCTAATTGCTTGACCCTGGGGCCACTAGTGACTTGACTTCCTTTGTTGCTCGGGTAAAGATTCTTGTTGAGACATGGATGCATGATCAGCCTCCCACCATGAATTTGGTTGCGCAACGGGCGAAGAAAGAAGCAGTTGGGATTGCAATAATGATGGACCGTGTTCCATCCAATCTTCATAGTGTCCGCACTCAGATTCTGTCTTCCACCTTTACTCCGTCCCCATCGGACGTCTGTTTGATGCTCCTAAAAGTTACTCCACCACCGAAGGCTCCTTCGAATCTAACTTCGGCTCTCCTCCAACAGCTCGTATCTACTCTAGCTCCTTCTGCTCGTGGTCCACAGGCTCGCGAAGATCGCCATTCTCGGGGACGGGGCCGTGGTGGTCGTACTCTTTTTAAATGTTCTTACTGCGACCGGGACGGTCATCTTGAGGCCACTTATTATCCCAAGCATGGTCTACCTCCTCACCTTACTGCTTTCGTTACTACTGCTTCTCCCTCTAGCACCAGTGATGACATTATTGCTCTGCGTGCTCAACTCCAACAGCTACAAGGGGTGGTTAGTCGCTCCTCTAGATCAGTGGCGTCAATCTCTAATGAAGGTATATCTTGCCTCTCTCAAAGCACTCACTGGATTGTGGACTCGGGTGTCACGCATCACATCTCTCCACAAGCCCCACCTCAATACTTGGACTCTGCTTATCCCAAGTTCATTGCAGTGGTCAATGGTGACACCACCCCGGTTTCTGGCGCGGCTCATATAACTCTTACTCCAACCCTCTCATTATTTTGGATTCTTACTCAGGACCTTGATTGTTCTGTAACATTCTCACGCTCTTCTTTTGTTATGCAGGATCGTCGAATATACTTGGTAAGCGGCGGCTGTCCAACGGGTTGTATCTTCTGGATGTTTCATCTACTGCTCTCTCCAGCATCTCGTCTGTTGATTGGCATCGTCATCTTGGGCATGCTCCTAACCCGATTCTCAAGAAAACTCTTCCAGATGCTTCCCTTCATGAGTTCACTTATGAATCTTGTATCTTTGTCAAGTAACATTGTGTCCTTTATGTCTCCTTGTACTCGGAGCGAGGCCCCTTTTTCATTAGTGCATTCGGATATTTGGGGACCATATAAGCTCCCTAATATTTTTGGTTATCGTTACTTTATAACATTTATTGATGATTACTCACGCGTTACCTGGTTGTACTCAGTGATCGTGTCAAACTCCCATCTACCATCCGTGCATTTCTTACAGAGACTCGCACTCAGTTTTCTACTTGCTTAAAAGTTATTTGTAGTAATAATGCATGTGAGTATACCAGTAGTTCCTTCTTGAATCTGTGCACTGAGTTAGGAATTATCCATCAGACTTCGTGTGCTTATACTCCTCAACAAAATGGCATAGTAGAGCGAAAAAATCGTCATCTTCTCAATGTTGTGAGATCACTCATGTTTCAAATGCAGGTTCCTCCACTATATTAGAACGTTGTTGTTTCTACTATCGGTCATCTCATCAATCGCATGCCCTCGTCTGTCCTCCTTTGTGGCCCCAATCTCTCTCCTTCTCTCGTCAAAGGCTCTATTCTCTCTCACGCCTCATAATTTTGGATGTACATGTTAATGTTCATAACCTTAGTCCACCCAATGACAAATTTGCTCCACGAGCTATAAAATTTATGTTTGTTGGATACTCACGCACCCAAAAGGGATATGTCTGCTATTCTCCTACAAATGAAAAGATGGTCGTTTCTACTGATTGCACTTTTCTTGAAGACCAACCGTTTCACACCATCCCTACAGATCCTCTTCTTCCTCCTCCTCTACCACAACACAAGGTTGCAGTCACGTCTCCGCTTCCACCTCATATTCCCACGGCTACTACCCCACAAGTCCAATCCAAACCACATCTCCTTCGTGTCTACACTCATCGTCTTCCTAAATCCGATGCCCTGCAGCAGCTTCCCTCTACCGGTGTGATCTCGCGGCTTATTGATTTGGCATCAACCTGTACGGCTCATCCCTTGGCAAATTATGTATCCTTACATCGCCTCTCCCCATCTCTTCTTAAATTTGCGCTCTCTCCCTCCGTTTTTATACCTAACTCTTTACAGGAGGCTCTCCAGCATTCAGGGTGGTGTGCAGCCATGGATGAGAAAATGACTACTTTGGGGCCAATCGGACTTGGGAACTTTTCTCTCTCCCTCCTGGCCAGAATTATGTTGGTTATAAGTGGGTCTTTGCAATCAAGCATGTTGCGGATGTGACAGTTGAACGTCTAAAAGCTCGGCTTGTGGACCGAGGGTTCACTCAACAACACAGACTTGATTATGATAAGACTTTCTACCCAGTCGCCAAGTTAAAATCAGTTCGGGTTCTGATCTTCTTATCCATTCATCGCCAGTGGCCCCTACATCAGCTGGATATCAAAAATACATTTTTGAATAGTGACCTTATTGATACTGTCTACATGCATCAACCACCCGGGTTTGAGACCACGGGGGAGTCTCGTGTGTGTCTGCTCAAAAAATCTATCTATGATCTCAAACAGTCTCCTCGGGCTTGGTTTGAAAAGTTTAGCAAAATAGTTCGTGAGGTGGGATTCAAGAGAAGCTCAGCAGACTTCTCCCTTTTCACTCGTCATCAATCAATCGGGATTGTTATTCTCCTAGTTTATGTGGATGATATTTTAATTACTGGTGAAGACTCGACAGTGATACAACAAGTCAAGCAACACTTGAACTCTGTCTTTCAAACTAAAGATCTGGAAAATCTTTGGTATTTCCTTGGGCTTCAAATAGTAAGGCGACCTGATGGTCTTGTCCTATCACAACGAAAGTATTGCATTGATCGTCCGCAAGATGCTAGCCTCTCAGGGTACAAACCTGCGGAAACACCGATGGATGTCAACCATAAGTTGTGTGCTCATGAATCTTACTCTAATTCACTACTTCCAAATCCAGAGTATTATCCATCTTGTAGGAAAACTGATATATCTAACAGTGACGAAACCTGATATCTCATTTGCGGTTGGAGTGGTCAGTCGTTTTATGCATGTTCCACGTATCTCTCATCTCCAGACAGTTGAGCGCATCCTCGGGTATTTGAAGACTGCTCCTGGACAAGGACTCATGCACAAGCCATCCTCATCCCTATCTCTTATTGTGTATTCAGATGCTAACTATGTGGGCTCTCCGGATAATCGACGCTCCACTACTGATTTTTGTACCTACTTCGAAGGAAATCTTATCACATGGCAAGCAATAAACAGTCGGTTGTTGCTCGCTCGTCCGTTGAAGCTGAGTATCGTGCAATGGCGGTTGTTGTGTTAGAACTTACCTGGCTTAAGAGTCTTCTTGGTGATTTGAGAGTTAAACTATCCTCACCAGCAACACTATTCTGCGACAGTCAGGATGCCATACATATTGCCAAGAATCATGTATTCCATGAGCAAACAAAACATATGAAGTTAACTGTCACTTTGTTCGAGAGAAGGTTCAGCAGAAGAAATTAGAATTGAAGCATGTTCCTACTTCGGGGCAAGTTGCTGACATACTTACCAAGGCTTACCACGACCATTATATCATCAGTTTCTATCCAAACTTGGTGCATACGACTTGTATGTCCCAGCTTACGGGGGAGTGTTAGAAGTGTTAGAAGTGTTAGAAGGAGTCATGTAATTATGCTCATTACTTTGGGCTCATGTTGTAGCCCACATAGCTCCCTTAGATTTGTCTCACATCTTAGATTGAGATTCTTCTCCTCACTCCCCTCCTATATATATGTATTCTCTCCAAGTGTAAAGACAATTTTTTTGGATTAATAAAATTCCTCTCATTTTTCCACTTTATTCTACAGATGCATTATATTTGATACTGTGCGTTAAGGAAAGAAAACAATGTGGAATCCAAATTGGATATTCGTAACATCATTTATTAAAATTCATATTCGACTCATAAACATAAATCTTGGGGTATTTTCAAACATTTTGTTCAAGCTGACATATGCTTAGTAACTTCATGGCTCTGAGCACTCAGCTTGTGTGAGTTGAAAACAATAAGGATTCATTTGCATTATAGCTTGGTATAGAGGGAGTAAAATGTGAATGTCTTCCTTCGATAAATTTCTAGCAAAACAAATCATATCATATTTGTCAAACTTGATTGCTTTCTTAATTGCACAAAAAATACTCCAGATAAGCATAGCTCTATGTTCTCCCTAAGAAGTTTTCAAAAAAATGATGGATCCATGCTAATGAACACAAATGAAAGATCAAAAACTAAAAAAATTGTTGTGCATGCAGGGAACCACCGGCTTGATGCAGAGAGAGAAATTGCTGGGGGAGATCTGGAACAATGGATCGATGGGGAGATCTGGAGGCTCTTCTTGGTCGGAGATCGATGGCGCGGCGATCGACGACTCCTTCGACAAGGGTAGAATGGTGGAGAAGAAGGATCGAGGACTTCCCAAGTGAAACTGAGAGGAGGACTACAGCAAACAACGACGAATCCAGTTCTCTCGCGAAGTCGCAGCTATGGTGAGAAGGAATAGCACCTCTGTGCGATTCAGCCATTTAGGAGTCGTGAAAAATATCACGACTCCAAAATCGCTATTATCGCGTGATTTGGAGCGGCAGCGGATACAACTGCACGCGTTAAATTTTGCGTTTGGCAGGGCTGCTCTGAAAATTGCGGTGTGCTGCTTTTAAAATGCCCCGCCAAACAGAGCCTTAGTACTCTCAACTTCGTCACAGCTCATTCTAAGCCTACCCATGGAATTTTAGACGACCTTGGAGGGGTTCACGTTGTTGCCTCCTGGACATACCACTGTCTCGCGGCATCTCTGTATTAGCATGACATGTTCCAACAAGTCAAATAATTTATGGCAGCATGCTTACCATGTCAATGTCCCAAGTAAGAGGCCACTTTTCCTGGGGGTCTCCTGCAACCACTCCCTATCCCAGCCCGAATCTGGGAGGATATCTCCATGGATTTTATTTTGAAGCTCCCTTGCTCCAAGATGTGGGATTGCAAATTAGTTTTTGTGGATCACTGGATCGTCTATCCAAATACGCCCACTTCCCTCCCCTCAAACACTCATTTACTGCACCAGTGGTTGTTGTAGCATTCATTGACGGAGTGGTCCATTTGCAAGGGTTTCCTTGCTCCATTGTGCGCGATCGCGGCCCTTTATACCTAAGTTACATTTGGCGGTCATTGTTCAAGAAGCAGGTCACCCATCTTCGAATGAGTACAACTTACCATCCTCGGACGACTGGGCAGTCCAAGGTAATAAATCGTTGCATAGATACATATCTATGATTTTTGTGTACGGACACCCGAGAGCATGGGCAGATTGATTTTCCTAAGCAGAGTACCCTTACAACATCTTTTTCCACACTAATCTGTTCGAGGCAGTTTATGGTAGACCTCCACCATCCCTCACGCGCACTCTTCCCGGCAAATGCATCGTGGCGTCCCTGCCGGATTTGCTCCATGATCGAGACTTGATGCTTCTCCAACTGCATCATTACCCGAAGCATGCGCAGGACCGGATGGTTGCCTTTGTCAACTGCCACAGCTGTAATGTCCAATTTACTAATGTGATACTATGTTTGTTAAGCTTCGGCCGCACCGATAAATTTAGGGGACCCCGCGACCTACACCAATCTAACAACCAAGTTCTAAGGCCCATTTGAGATCATTGCATAAGTTGGCACTCAACTGTATCGTCTTCGCCTTCCCCCTCCCGACAGTCGCATCCACCTAGTCTTTCATGTCTCTCAGGCTCTGTTTGGCGCGGCTGCAGCGATTGGAGAAGCAGTGGTGAGAAGCAATGGTGTAATAATCAACTGTTTTGCAGAGTGGTGGCAGAATCTGTGAATTTGTTTGGAAGAACAGTTGTTTCAGTGTTGTTTCAAAAGGACAAGTTGTTAAGTTGTTTAGCAAAATAGCTGTGCATTTTGAAAGCTTTTTTTTTTAAAATTAGAGATAAACAACAATTAATTAAAACAAATTAATTAACTTAGTGTACACAATAGGTACTCCAATATTCTATTACAAAATAAAACACACTAATTAAAAGGTTTTTCCCAAACCAAGATTGTAAGGGTGATTCGCCCCGAACGTGCACCAACGCTCTCGATCATCGAACATCAATTGCTTAAGTAAGAGTAGTGTAATTAATCAATTTTATAATTTTATAGTAATATAACCTTACAATATTAAACGTCTCATAATATTTTACATGTGATATGTCATCAGTTGATCCGTTATGAAGTCTCTGATGTTTGTCATTTCAGTAGCTCTCGTTCCTTCAAATGTACTAGGTGCGCTATTCGGATTTAAATCGAATGTTCTTTGACGATTGTTTGGTAGCAGTACGTAGGCATCTGCGTGAACATAGCTTTCGTTTTCATCACATACATCAAACTCGGGGTCTGAACGAGATGGATGTCTTCTAATGAATTTATGCAGCGTCATCGTTGCTATCACAACGACACACTGCTTTGAGAAATCAAACGGAGGCATTTTGCCAAGTATGGCCCACTTATACTTCCATACACCAAAGCTCCTTTCGATCACACTACGAAGCGAGGAGTGTGTTTTATTAAATATCTCCCGACGTCCTTCTATCGGTCGATTAGCCCGAGCAAAGTCCGGCAAGTGATATTTAGTTTCTGAAAATGGATTCAAAAGTCCTTTTTCTAATGGATAATCAGCATCGAACAGATAATATTTACCTTGATTGTTGGAAAAGATTAGACAGTATTAACGTATGGAAAAACAATAACCATAGTAATAAACATAGAATTTGTACCTTCAGGTGGAAATGAAAATTTACTCGTTGAATCCCTAACTGCGCAGTGGTATATGTGGTTGTCATGTGCAGATCCCTCCCAACCAGGCACATTGTAAGTAAAACACATATTAAAGTCGCAAACCGCCATCACATTTTGTGTTAGACTTCCGTGACGTCCTATATATGGCACTTGATTTTCAACTGGTATTCTTACATCAACATGTGTACCATTAATTGCTCTGATACAATCTTTAAAAAATGGCATATATCTTCCGTCATTTCTTACGTGTGAAGGAGTGGCACGAAAATGAGGATCAGTAGGAGCAATAATGTTCATGGACAGGTTAGCCAAAGCACAAAGTCCTATCATGAATAACCGGCTGATAGTCTCTGTAGAATGTTGGAATCGTTCACTTGCTTTCCTGATCGTTTCATTGTGACCCAAAATATAAATCGTGATTGTCAGTATATCACTTGCTTGAGTTCTTTATGTTCCCTTTAGCCCATGTGTTTGTTCTAATAGTGCTAACAAATCAAAAAAATATGATCTTTGTTATTCGAAACATGCTATGAAACCTCACAGGATGCCCGACAAATAATTCATGTATGCATTTATGCCCGGTTTGAGAAGAGGTCATGGAGGGTGTTTTATCACACAACGGAGAGGCATACTCAGTGATCACACACACAGTAGATGCGACAAGGTTGAGAAGGTGAGCACATTTCTGGTGACGATTTGCACAATAATTTAGTAGGAGTTCATCATCATCACTCACGTTTAGATCATCATCATGATTTTTTGTAGCCATTATAGAATCCTAAAAACACAAAACATTAATCATTATCAATACAATAAGCATAAAGGTTTGAAATAGCATAAATGTGCGGAAATAGCATAAAAGTACAAATCCAAAATAAAAGTGCAAAGTAGCATAAAGATCCAAAACATAGGTAACATGGAATTTTCAAAAATATCAAAAAACTAACCGTTAAGTGAATTAATGTAGTGGGTCTGCAACCACTCCACCCTCCAATCCTCTGGTATACTCAGGAAGGTCACTCGATTCACCGGAGTTTGGAAAAGGACTGTAGCAAAATGATACAACCGTCTATCCTCAAAAATCTCTTGATATTTCTAAAGTTCATGAATAGCCTCTCGCAGTAGGTATATATGCTTGGTGGAACTAGGCCTGTAATCCAAAACCAACTGAACCGCAAAACCGAACCAAATCAAACCAAACCATACGGTTTGGTTCGGTTTCAGTAGGCTGCGGTTCGGTTACGGTTTTGATTTTAGAAAAACCATACGGTTCGGTATATGATTTTGCGTGGCAAACCGAGCCGAGTCGAATCGAACCGAACCGTTTTGTATAAAAATATTTAATTTCTTAATTAAATTTCATTAAGTCATACGGTTAATCATACAACAGTTAATTACATTTCATATTTTCATTAAACGATACGTTAAACCATACGCTTCATGATTTTACTTTTGCGGCAAACAGTTAATTACATTTCATTAATGATTAAACCATGCATTATTACGTTATATTTTATTTTTAGGTTCTGAAGTTTAACCTAACTCTCTCAGATATTTCCTGGACCCGTGTTTTTGCGAGTTGCGACTGTTGATTTCTCCTCATCCCGCCAGGCGTCGGCCGCCGCTCTCGCTAGTCGTCGCAGGTGAGCCCTCTTCCTCTTCTCTCTTCTTCTTCTATCTCTTCCTCTTCCCTAGTGTTGATTTCTCCTCTCTCTTCCTCTTCCTCTTCCTCTTCCCTAGTATTTCTTCTCATCTGGGTCATTCCAGACCGACTCCGCCGTGTCATTCCAGAAAACTTTTCTATTTGATCTTTCTCCAAACAAACAATTCATCTAAGTTGTAGTTGATCTCTAGTCTAAATATTTCTCTAATCTAAATCTTTCTCCAAACAAACAATGCAGATGAATATTTCATTTTTCATTCATTTGAGTTTGGATTCCTAAAATGATTAGGTGATAGGAATTGTGTTCAGACAGCACTTTCATGTTGGGTGGTTGAGCCTCAATTATTGCATCATCTTTGATCTCTCTCTATAAATCTTTAGGCTTTATCACATTATTTAAACCACCAAAACCGAACCGAACCATTCGGTTTGGTTCGGTTCCAAATTTTTGGAACCACATAGGGGTGATTCGGTTTGTGGTTTTGCTTAAAAACCGAACCAAGCCGAACTGTTACAACGCTTGGTGGAACGACAGGTGCTACAACACGCTGCAACAAAACATCAGGAGAGTTGCACAACTTCGCAACATGTGAGAGCATAGCATTTTTTACACCCATATCCAGCTTCTTCCCCTTGTGTTTTCTTTTTGAATCACCTCCACTATGGGAAGTTTTTCCTGGTGTAGCTGAGTCAATATCATCACTTGCAAAAGCTTTTGGGTTGTTTTGTTCCAGTGTTTGGTCATCATCTCCTGACAAGGTGTCAGGCTGGGAGAAAAGAAAAGACAGCTCTCCAGACGAAGGCATCTATACAGTATCTCCTGTAGCAACAACCAAGCTGTATATTTTATCTAATTTCTCTTTCAAGCTCTGGTATATTCCAGCGGACCGGAATTTTTTCGCATTAGGGATCATCTACAAAATTGGGAAAAATGTTATGACATTGAAAATTGTACTTACATAAACTGAAAAAATATTCAAAATAACAAACTGAAATTCTTTCCTTCCACCATTCATCGGAAGCATCTATCATTCGTTTACTATGATTCCAACCAAGCCCTGTCTCACCTCTTTTTAGTTCGCGCCACAATTTCCAATTTCGCTTCAATTGATCACACTTGTCCTTCATTTGCGCACGGTTGTACTCTAAACCGGTTCGTTCCTTGAAGTTTTTCATTAAATTAGTCCAACCCTCTTTATTGAAATGAGTGGTTGGTCTATTCCCTAAATCAATCTCTCGGATACAAAGATCGCAGAATAACAAAACAAGGGATGACTGCCAATTGGCTAATATTCCACCATCTTTTGATATGCCCATCTACGAGACCAATAATAAACATAAATCCAAAATAAAGAAAACATACAACTTCAAAGTACATAATGCTCATACTATCTTGTTTACTTGAACTGTAAAGTTTAGGGTTCAATCGTGTGTGTTTGCATAGCCACATAATCAACAAAAATCATGCATTACCTCAACTATGAAGAAATAATCATGCATTACTCAAACACTAATCATGCACAAATAAAAAAAAAATATAGTACAAAGCAATCACTAATGAAGCACTACTCAAGCAGAAATCAAGTAGAAATTGCAAATAAACACAGATCTAGAATTACCTCAATTATGGTATGCAGAAATCGGCCAGAGAAATGCTTATAAAGACCTGTGAAATTTTGTGAGGAAATAAGAACGAGGGTTAGGACAGAAAAATCACGTAAACGAAGAAGAACGACATGTTTTGCCAGAAAAGAAGAGGAAAAGACCTGGAAAACAGCCGCCGGAAAACAACCGTTGGAAGAGGATCGAGGGTTAGGGAAAAACAGTATAGCACTGGATTTTGTGAAATTTTACGAGGAAAACAGTCGTTGTCTATTATAGAAAAAAAATAAGGGAATAGACAACGGTTTTTATAAAAATCACTGTCTATTTTACCCTGAACCCTAGAATAGACAGCGGTTTAAATAAAAACCGCTGTCTATTCTCGAATAGACCGCGGTTTAAATAAAAACCGCTGTCTATTCTCGAATAGACAGCGGTTTAAATTCTCGAATAGACAGCGGTTTTTATAATAAAAACTGCGGTCTATTCGAGCTGTAAATTTTTTAAAAAAAATTCAGGGGGTGCGGCCGCACCCCCTCGCTCTACACTGCATCCGCCGGAAGAAAGCTTCTCTCGCCGAAGTAGGAAGAGGGAAGAAAATCGATTCCGCCGCAGGAAGACTGATTCCAAATCGCGGCTTTCCGCGATCTGGAATCGTGAGGAATAATCATGACTCCAGATCGCGGGTTTTGCGCGATTCATGGAAGGTGGCGACGGGAGAATCCGGTGCTAGTTTTTCGTTTGGCGCGGATTCTCGAAAATTTGCGGCATGCAGCGGTAAAAACGCGGCGCCAAACAAAGCCTCAGTTAAAATGGGTTATTCGAGTCCATCCAGATGAGGCGAATCTGGCCCTGCAAGCTCTTGGGCTTACCTTACCAGACTACCTACCACAGCTCGTCACGGACACACGTACTCTCCATCGAGAAGAGTCCTCGATTGAGCAGTTCTTTGTGCACTGACGTGATCGTCCACCATCAGAAGTCGCATTGATGGACCGGTCAATTTTTGGTGCTCAGTTTTCCGTATTTCTTAAGGACGAGGTAAACTTTCCTGAGGGCAACATTGTTGCGGACGTAGAGAGAGGGGCAACCTCCAGTGTGGCTGGAATACCAGCGTCGCAAAAGGCCCACTAATGACATGCGACAAAAAGTAATTAAGGCGAGTAAATATTTTGGGGAATGGAATGTATCATTTCTTGTTTTGTATTTGAACCGTGGGTGCAATATAAACCCACGGGGAAAAAAGAAATTTGGGAGCCCTAAGTGGCTATTCTTGATCTCTCCTTCTTTCTCTCTTGCCATCTTTCCCTCGGTATACCCGACAGCTGGATCTCTCTTCTCGGGCACCTAACAGACCAACTTTGAGAAGTAGTTTGGTGCTCTACTAAGTACCTCAATTAAAATTGAAAAATTACACCATAGTTTACTCTCATTTTTCAATGTGGTCAAACCTCAGCAATATACTGCAGTTTGGGATTTCTAAAAGGTCTCAAGTTATGATTTAAATATTGTAATATTTAGACGAAAAAATAGGAATGCAGAAGTATTGCAAAAAATTTGTGGTTTCACCTTTCATCACAGAGAATTATAGCTCCATAGTCATGACGATGTCTGATAACACGTCCGATAGCCTGATTCACAGCCCTTGCTGCCTGTTGGACATACCAATTTTCCCCAGTCAAAACCTGCAATAAATTGGATATTCGTTGTAGAATTTGAATAGGACAGAATTGTTGAAATGAAGGTCAAAGAACGTAAAAAAATGTATTCAAATAAACAGCTTGACAATGTAATGTTAATTCTTCAGTTCTAATCTGTGGATTTACATCCTTTGAGTCTTTCATCCTTAAAATGGCTTGTTGATCCATGTACTCACGTTTCAGGCGAACCTAAAACAGATAATAAAACCAGTAGATTAAAAACATTTCCCATTTAAAAAGAGCTCCATAAATTTCATCGTTCACAGGCCAACACTAAAGTAATTAAATGGTTCATAAGTTAATCAGTCATCTGGACCTTGGGATCAGTCCTCATTGAAAATGGCATCCCAGTGATCATGACACCTCTCCCACTCTGATTAGCAAAATCCAGACCCTCGCTGACCTGAAAAAAGCAGAAGTTATGTGGATAACAGTATTTATTCCGTAAATGTTCAATGCCATAGAGCTAAACATGTAAGCCTCAGTATGTAACAAGTTAACAGAAACCAACTTTCTTAATATCATATGAAGCCCTGATTCCTGTCAGGAATAGTAAAAGCATTATTGAGACAATGAGTTAAAAAATTCAAAAGTATTTTCTGAATGGTTTACTAGAAGATCGCAACATTCTAGTCCACTATGTGAAGAAATTACATTTCACTGTTGGACAATGGGTGATTACTAGTCCACTATGTGAAGTAGGTCATGTACTCTGAGTTCACAGAAGTAGGCTAATAAGGTGAGAAGTGAGAACTGAGATCTACACTTTCTCTACTCCTCTTGGTTGAGGGAAATAACTAACGCAAAAAAAACACATGAAGGCTCATTTTACAGTGCACTTGACTTCACCTTCTTGAAAAAATAGATGAAAAGATCATTTTAAGGGCGCAAATGAAACTTTTGTTAAACTATTCAATGTCATCAATTGTAATGAAGTGGTCATATTTATAAACTATTAGAGAACATTTATCCATTATGTCAAAACATTTACCAAAGTGAACTAGGTAGGTAAGATCATCACTAACTGAGCAACATTCAGAAAAAATATTTCTCTGCAATTAGTTTCAGGTGTTCGGTAAATTATCTTTGGTAATCTTGATCCCACTTTGGGGACAATATATATGCACATATACAAATATGTGCACACAAAAAATTCTATATATCCTCCCTCATGTTGGCTCATAGATATCATCTAAACTCAACTCTTCAGAAGAGACAAAAATTATAGCTTTCAACTCATTAGAAAAGACTGAAATGATAGCCTCCCTCAAGTTAAGATTTAAACTTTAGTAAAAAAAAATCTGCAATTTGAGAAGTAACTGAAATATGTTGAAGAGAGAATGAAAATCAGATTTTATATGATTTTCCCTCACATGAGATGTAAAGTTGTGTGCAATATACATAACAATCTTATTTTTCACATTAAGAGGAACTGGAGTTGTGGCAGTGATGTCTAAACCACTAACTCCTTGGGTCAGATC